>VDFB02379711.1:210221106-210431455 GCA_007258455.2 Sequoia sempervirens | reverse complement strand
TATCAATGGGAATTTTCCTAGGTTAGCATGATTAGATCATCAAAACAAAACCCAAAGAAACTAATGAAGTGCAAAGGAAAATAAGTGAAAAGCACAAAAAAGGAACAACCTCACCAAGTGTCTTCAATCTCCATGGCTGACCTCCATTACACCTTCTTAGCTTGTTGTAAATGTGATATTTCCCTCAAATTCTATGTGTGAGCTAACTAATGTCTATGAAAAGCCCTAAGCAAACCTTTGAAGGATTTGATATGAAGTTGCACTACTATGCAAGCATGCAACTATAATCTATGTCTAAACTATGCCAAATGCCAAATGAAATAAATGAAATATGCCTATGACAAGAATGACAAGATTGCAAAATGATATCAATATTGCAAGAGAGTAAATGTGCAAGAGATGAAGTGTCCAAAATAAGATCAAAATTGCCATTTTATAGAAAATTCAAATTTTGAATGAACGACTATGATTAAAGACTGATAAAGACCTAGAATCAATGGAAAAGATTCATTATGACAACCCATAATTAGGGTTAGGGCAATAATTTGAAATGAGTGACCAAGATGCAATTTGAGAAAATCAAATCAACAGTTGAAAATAAATGTGATAGGGAGATAAAGATTGGATAGGAAGAGAAAGATTTGGAAAATCAAATAATTTTAGAAATTACTTGATTTTTGGAGGAAGAAGATTATCTTGAATTGAAAATAAATTTAATTCAAAAAGGAAAAAATCATGTGACAATAAATAATTAATTTAATTATTTACTTCGAGGAAATTAGAAAGTGGGAAAATCTAAATAAATAATTTTATTTAAATTGGAAAAAGCCAAGAAATAAGAAATGGACAATTTTAAATAAATATCTTTATTTAAAATTTAGCAAAAGCCAAGGTCGACAATAATTAAATAAATTAAAGAATTTATTGAATTATAAGAAGACTTTTAAGATTTAGTGACATATTTAGATAAATAAATAAATAAATAAAGTTTATCTATTTAAATAATCAAGCAGAAATTGATGGACAAGAATAATTAAATAAATTAAGACATTTATTTAGTTATGCAAAGACTTTAGACAATTAGTGACGTATTAAATAAATAAATAAATTTTATTTATTTAATAATCAAGAAGAATAAAAAGACATGAATTAATTAAAAAATTATGAATTATTTAATTAATAGTCGAAAGTGGACCAAAGGACATAATTAAATATTTTAATTATGCTAGGATGAAAAGTGGTAAAAATAAACTTGTAGGTCCTGAGTCATTTTATGTGTCTACAATTTTTCCCCTCTTTGACACAATGCATTTTGTGTATTGTGACAAAAAATTCAGTTAAACATTCTCAGCCGAAGGTATGGATTACTGATGCTCCCTTGGAAAAAATTTCAAATTTTATTAGAGATTGTGAGAAACATTTGAAAAGTGTCCCAACAAGTCAATTCGATGATAAGAAAAGCAATTTGGCGTAGATGGTTTTGGATTTCAACATGTTTAAAACATTGAAAAGGGTGGTCAAAGTTGGTCAAAAGAGCCTCCAATAATAAAAATGTTGAAAAATTCCATTTTGACCCTATAAATAGGTTGAAAATGGGGTAAAATTCAATTCATTTTCATTTCACCCTTCGCAATTTTGGAGAGCTCAAAGTGAGGAGAGCAAATTCAAGGATGGTGATTCTAGTGATAGAGCATCGCGGTGAGATCATCAGGACCTTTAGACAGCTAGAGGGCACAAACCCAATGGTGAGTGCATCTAACCCACTTTGTAATTTCATCATTTTGCATGTCATTTTTAGGGTTTTAGGTCAACAAACAAATGCATTGTGACACATATGTGTGTGTTAGCTGCATTCACATTCACGTTTGATGCATTTGATGTGTCATGACACAAATGCAAGGGTTCAATAGGGTAGGTCTACTAGGTTCAACGCATTTGCCAAGTAATGACGTAAACAAGGGTTGTAATGCCACAAAAACCATATTGTGACGCAATTAACATACACTATGATGCAAACACATGACCACGATGCAACTGAATTCAACGCAATTCATTTGATGTTGACTTTGTTTAGAGTTAAGATCTTGAAATTATTTTGAGTTAGGCCAATGGTAATGATAATTTTCAATAAGGTGCTAATGCACATTTTGACATGTGTAGAGACAATTAGTGCCAATTTATATGCAAGAGAGTAGACCATCTACTTATGATTTATGGGATAGTTTTTGGGATAGGGAGTGACAATGACTAATGCAACTTGGTCTCTACTATGTTGCCTATATGCCCATTGTCTGGGCAAACAGGGGACTTTTGACTGCACTATGCAAGTGGTGGTGATCACAGACATGCTCCTTTCATTTGACAATAGTATAGGCCATGGTGACACTTGAGGACATATACCAGATCCTGCGTCTATCGATCTGAGGGGAGAGGGTCGTGTATGATCCATGCCAAGGGTATGAGACATTCACTAGCTTCTATGAGGACAAGACTAGTGCAAGGTTGGGGATTGAGGGGTACGAGATTCGGTGGGAGTTTATAGCAGAGCACTACCCTCGATAGCATGTGATGTTGGTGACGTTGATTGCAATAATTTTGATACTTGACCATCGAGGACACAAATTTCCCATTGGATGGGGTGATATGCTAGTGGGGATGCAATGAGACATGATTGTGTTTCCCTGGGGACCTTGCTTGCTAGGGATGCGATACCATTAGTTACACAAGGTTTCCTATAGAGGTGGGAGCAGTATCAGTTGCGGGACTACACTCATGATCTAGGTGTGGTTGCATGTTTATGTCTTTCATTCAAATATACAGAGACCATAGTTGGTGGATGGGATGCCTTATGTGTACTATTATGTAGGAGCATTATAGTAGACCAGAGTCAGAGAGATAGGCTTTTGGCATCATAGGATAAACATGATGGTGTCCTTTAGCTGGAGACCATATATGGATTGTAGATAGTGGGAGGATGAGGCTGACCATTTTCCTTTTTGCAAATAGTTTAGATACCTGATTGGATAGACTATTTAGACTTGATTGATCATTGAGATTTACCTACCCCAGTGGGTACTACGGTAGTTTGGTGAGTAGTAGGGAGTTTTCATGGGTACAACAAAGTATGCCAGGGCATCCTATAAGTCAACATGGGGTTCAAATATTTTTGTTCCATTTGCAAAGAAACATATTGATAGTTTGGTAGCTCAGTAGTGGGGATGGAGCAGAAGGGTTGTAGATCCAGGGACCATAGAAAACTTTGATCTTTGGTGGTAGATGCATTTCCCAATGCCTTTGATAGATCCAAATGCACCTGCGCCTCTTGATAGGAGATTAATTATACCACATGTGCGCTGAGGTGGAAGGGGAGGCAAAGATGGAGGTAGGGGTAGAGGCTTAGATCGAGGGAGAGATGGAGGCCAGGGTGGAGGGAGATATGGAGATGAAGGAGATGATGGTGGAGATGGTAGGAGGACGAGGAGAGGAGGAGATGGTGGGAGGTAGGCTAGGAGGGTTAGACAATGCATGGAAGGAGTACCTTTGGTACCGATCCCCAAGGCAATAGAGGAGGATGAGAGAGAGGTGGAGGCCAAGCGACAGGAGAGAGAGAGCGAGGAAGATGTGGAACCTGATATCGAGGGTGTTCAGGAGGAGGGACTGCCATTGATGGAGGTCAAGCAGGATGAAGAGATGAAGGTTGAGATATGAAGGGAGGAGGGATTTAGTAGAGGAGAGGAGGATGTGGGTGATGAGGAGGATGTCAAGGATGATGATGATGTGATAGATGAGTCAGAGTGACTTCTAAGGTGATAGATGGTAGAGGGGGAGGACATTGCATCCACAAGACCAGTACTACCACTTGATGTGACTGCCAATCAAAAAGTGGTAGACCTACAAAGGAGGCTCGATGAGAGAACAACATAGGTTAGGGCCCTGTAGGCAGAGTTGGAGGTTGCTAGAGTGGAGAGGGATTAGGCAGTGATCTGACAACATGAGTCAGCTAGATGGTGCATTGAGTTTGTAGAGCTATGTGTAGGACCATTAGGGGACATGGCGTGAGAGTTGGCCAGGGTGAGCACCCATCTAGGACAATATAGATTATTATATGAGTAGGTAGTGCCACTCGAGAGGCGAGATCCTACCTTGACATGGTCACAAACAAGGACAAGTAGTGGAAGTAGGTTAGGGAGTGGCAACAGTAGTAGGAGTTAGAGCAGTGCAGGGGGATCCATTTCCTCAAGACATTCATTGGGTCACAGGTCTAGCCACTCTCACAGGCATGCCTCCAGTCATAGGTTAGGTCACAACCATGGGTCATCTGTGTCAGCGCATAGATTAGCTCATAGTCAACCTCTAGTGACAGATCCTTCAGCTTCTCAGATGTAGGCAATAGTTTCATCTCATATGCATGTTACAATTGAGATGATTCCATCGGTGTTAGTACCATTGGCCTCATAGATACAGGGTGCCATGGCTTCACATGTTATGCCAGTTACAAGTTCACATCATCAGTCACCATGCTCTTCTCCATGAGGGGATGAGGAGAGCACATCCTAGGGGCATTTGACATGCCTACTTTATTGTCATCATGTGTTAGACATTTATTTGTTATGACACTTTATGTATTGACTATAGAGCCTGTGAGCTCTATTTTGAGATATTTGATGACTTTATCTTGTGTGTCCATTATATTTTTTGAGATTATATATGCGATGCAGTTTTGATGTGGTCTTGTATGCTTTATGTTATGTGATGATGCATTATGATTACTATGATGATGTGATTGTTATTTATGCTTATATGTTATAACAATGTTATATTGTAATGATGATGTATGATGGATAATACCTAATTGTAATTGATGCCATGTTTATTTATGTTGATGCATGACTATATATGTATGGACAGTGCAATCTTAAGATTTTTTTTTTTTTTTATTGATAGGGATGATGTATGTGCCTACATGTTATGTGAATGCACATGATAAATGCTAATGATGTAAATATAAATGATCAAAATAACTATATGTCATGAACTAATGCAATGTCTATATGATCATGTATGCAAATGTTTTTGTTTTTCAGGGGATATCATCATGAGATGGATGTGACCAAACAACAAGAGAGAAGGAGATGAATGTTAGTGCCTAGGAAAAATCCTTCAACATATTACCATAGGACTTACTAATTATTGCTCTTAATCATCATCAGGTGAACTATTGTAATGGCCAACAAACACCATGATATGACATAGATCAAGGTGTGCAAGGTCATACCTTCATTTGAAACAAGTAGTCACAGACAAGGATGATAATGATTCATACTAAGAGTGTGATTGCCCCGGTCTTTTTGTCACAAAAAACCACAAGCATAGAAATATAAGTAAAGAAAATAAAGACAAGTCATGAAATGTCATTGCTCCTCTAAATCCTATTGTCAGGACATCCTCGAGGAACTAACAACATGACTACCTAAAAAAGACAAGACAAATCCACCATCATGATACATCTTTGAGAAAATAGTAACATGATAGTTTGAGAAGACAAGACAAGTAAATCATCATGAAACATCGCTACTTCTCTAAATCCTATTGTCACGATGTCGCTGAGAAACTAGTAACATGATAAAAGATTAAAAAAGACAAAATTCCAAGATAATGTTTTCCAAGTGTTTACCTGTTGAAGTTGAGAAATCCAACTTCATAGAACCCAAGAATCACCTACATGCAAATAACCTATCATGAGAAAAAGATACAAAGAAAAAGGAAAAGGTGCTCTCCAAGCTTCAAGATGCAAAAATGTATTAAGTGAATGAAATAATACAAAGTGATCAATCCTTATGAAGCAGATCAAGAAAACCCTAAAGTGAAACCTAAAAAGAGTGCATTTAATAATTAGAACAATTATTAAATACCTACAAAATACAAACTAAGTTTATCTTAAGAGAAATATAAAAGGTAATTTAAAATAATTAAGTAATAAACCTTTTACTCTAACACCCCCACTTAAGATGAACTTAGGGAGTAGCTACAAACTAAATGCATGAAAGCGATGCAACTACAAGCTAAAAAAAAACAAGGGTCCCATCAACTAGGCTTGGTTAGGTACCTAAATATAACCAAATCTCTATAACAAGGAGTAAAGGAGAAAACCCAGTGGGAAAAAACTCCTCAATGAGAACACATGCATATAGCACAAGAATCAAAAGATCACCCTTCTGATGTTGAAGGTACACTATGTGATTGGAATGACAGCGTGTGAATTGAGAGGAAAGCAAGAAAGATTCCATCTCATACCAAGCCTGAGGGGCTTGTTTGAGACCATATAATGAATGTTGAATTTTGAAAACCAAGGAAGAGTCCTGCAAAAATCCATTTGGAACACTGTCCATCCTTATGAAGTTGCAAGTGAAAGTACAAAGCGAATAGAATTCATCTTGGTGATAGGAGCAAAGGTCTTAGAGTAGTCAATACCCTCTACCTGAGAAAACCCCTTCACAACAAGATGTTCATTATACTTATCAATCAAACCATTTGCAGTATACTTAGTATGGTACACCCACTTGCACGGAACCAAATTTCTTCCCTTAGGAAGAGGACAAAGATACCAAGTATGATTCTTCATCAAAGAAGAATACTCCTCATTCATGGCCCTATCCCACTCAAAGTGACTTGCCACTTCTGAAAAATTATGAGGATCATCCAAAATGGCATGACTCAAAAGACTAGAACCAAATGTCTAAGCATGAGTACAACAAGTATCTGAAGGGTCACCTGCCAAAGAACCAGGTACCTCAATAATAAAATGGGCCCACCTAGGTAAAGGTTATGTGGTTGGTGGTGGTGGAGATGGTGGATCATCATCTGCATCATCCTCAAGAGATAAGTAATCCTCAAGAGAATGAAGAGGGAGTAGTAGGGAGTGAGGGAGAAGTTGGTGATGGAGAATCAATCAGAGGAAAGTGCTCATCAAACTAGACATCCCACCAAGACAAGACCTCTCTGGAATTAGGATCAAACAACCTGTATGCCTTAACATCCTCACAGTAGCCAACAAATATGAGTCATTGGCTCTTCCTCTCCATGGATTTCTGCTAAGCATCAGGAATAAATGCCCAAGCCTCACTACCAAAAATTCAGAATGTAGAAACATCAGGCTTGACATGAGTCCAAGCCTCCTTAGGAGTCATATGTTGCAATGCCTTATGAGGCATATGATTCTAAATATAATTGACACAATTGACTACCTCAACCCAAAATGAAGAACTCATAGCTTGAGACTATATCATACAATTTTCCATCTCTCGTAAGGTTTTGTTCTTTCTCTCAGCAACACCATTCTGCTGAGGGGTGTAAGGTACTATCAACTAATGTTACAAACCATGCTCAATGCAAAAAATCCTTGAAATCCTGATTAATGTACTCCCCTCCATTATCTATGTGTATCCTCCTTATAGAAAGTCCAGATTGCTTCTCCATAAATGTCTTAAAGATCTTGAATGAATCAAATACATCAAACTTGTACTTAAGAAAGTACACCCATGTATGTCTAGAGAAGTCATCAATAAAAGTGAGCACATATCAGGCCCCTAAAAAAAGGATTCGGAAAGGACATGAGATCGCTATGCACCAACTTGAAGGGTGCCTTAGCACTTGTGGATTTACCCGTAGGAAAAGAATCTTGATGATGTTTTCCATGTGCACAACCACGACAAGCACCATCAGTACAGGAAATCTTAGGGAGCCAAATCACTAGTACCTAAGTACTCATCTATTGTAGATATCTATAATTGACATGGCCAAAATGCTCATGCCAAACCCTTCTCACTATGCCTACATGTGCTGTAAGAGAGGAAATTGAATTGTTTGAACTCTCAAAGCCATCAAATCTTTATAAGCAAGATGCAAAATCAACACTCCCACTAGCCACAACCAAATCAAGATCATGAATGTCTTAAATAACCACATCATGTGGTGAGAACTCAATTGTCTTACCAGAGCCAAAATGGAAAATATGATAAATAGAAAGAAGGTCTGTCAAAATGTTAGGAACTAGAAGCACATCCTAAAGACAACCATCATCCAATGAAACAATACCTGAAACTTGAACTAAAAGATGTGTTGAGTGACCAACAACAATATGTACAGTGCCACTAGGGGAAAATGAGGTGATATTATACTACTACATGGTTTCCTCTAAAGCCTATAATCATTTCCAACACCTAGAAAATGGATGTCCTTACTTGCCATAGAAAATACAAGGATCACCTGATTTCTTCTTAGTCTTGGAGGAAGACTCACTAGACTTTGAAAATTTTCCCTGTTTAGAATTGAACTGTGGTTTTGAATCAGTCTTAAGAGGTGGCTTGGAGGAACTCTCACTACCTATTGAATCTATCTTAGGCTTCAGTTTTTTCTTCCTTTTCCCTTTAGATGACTGAGCTACTAGTGCTTGGTTCTTAGATCCTGTGAGAGCATCCAACTATGATATCTTGGCCTGCTCTCATGTCAATCGATCACAAAACACCTCAAAAGTAGGCATGGTAAAGCATGCACCCAAGGCATCCATGGTGGAATAAAATGTCAAAGAGAAGATCTAAAAAGGACCTCAAAGCTTAGAAAGAATCAAGTAAATACACTCCTCATCTATTTTATTCTTACCACAACCTTGTAACAATGACCTTAGTGATTTAAACTTCATTAGAAAATCCTCAATGGTAGGATATGAATCAGGTACTAAGGAAGTTAATTCATCCTCAATCTAAAGTGCAAAAAACTGATTAATGGTGCCAAATAGAGTTTCAAACTTCAACCTCATATCCCGACAAGTTGCACAATCTTGTGCTAAAATATCTCAAATTTTCATGTCAACTGAGGTTGAACATCATCCAAACATGACCATAACGCTTTTGACATGAGATGTCTGCTCATATGTGCCTTCCAAGTGTGATAATTGTGTGGGGTAAGGCACTCAATAGAAGATGAGTCCACCATAATGAATAAGTTTGAAAATGTTTTATGAAAGGAGGCTTTTGGTTTTCTAATGTAAATTATAAAAAGTAAGAAAAAAATACCCCCCACAACACAAGAATCCAAACCCTAGTATAATTTTTAAAGCTAAAAAGCTAGAAAAAGAAAAATATTCTTCGGACAATGCTTTGTGTACCTATAATGTTTTATGATGAAATAAACTATAGATCTGGAAAGATCTCAGAACCACCTTTCCAATGCCTATTTTTTTGTGCAAGATGGAGTCCAGACGCAAAAGTTATGCCCCCAGAAGTGCAAAAAGCATGTTCTTCCTTGACAAGCGAAAAAGGAATCCAAATGGAAAATAAAAAAAATCAAACCACCTCCATCAGATCGGACTTGGAACCAGATTTCCAAAAATATCTCATTTTTAGAAAAAGGAGCTAAAATGCCCAAGATACGCCCGATTTCATGAAATGGCTCAAATTTTCTCAAGAAGCCCTTCTAGAGTTCTTAAGGGCTAAAAAAACTAAGCCCTTGGTCACCTGGGTGGACTAGGGGGTTGGTAGTTTGGTTTATGGGGCAGAGCCTCCAGTTGTTGATAGAACTAAGGGCAAGGTCTAAAGTCCCGGCCGGGGGTGGCGTTAGCTCCCTGTCGCCTATGTGACCTTGCGAGGGGTTGAAGACCTAGCGGGGGCCGAAATTAAGTGCCTGGTCACTGAAGAGATACTAGGTTGGACCTTGAGCCCATTGGGGAGCCTTCAAGTAGAGTAGTGGTGGCATGTAGGAGGTGGCCTCCGGTGGTGGGCAGCGAACTGGTGGCCATCAGGCAGTGCAGGGGCAGCGTGACCCTTCTGAAACGACAACACAAAGTTTTTTTAAAAAAACTTTAATTTTTAAAAAAAAAATTCTGAATTTCAGAGCCTCAATTTGCATGCCCTATACCCATAAGGCCTTGGGGAAAAATGATTTTTCCTTTTTGGATGACTGTGTCCTAAATTGACAAGCTTTATATGAAAATAAGGGATTTTGGGCACTGCGGAATCAATGGCGAGGTCCGTTTTATCCAAAAATGCCCCAAAAAAAGACTACCCCTAGATCCACAAAAAAGATCCCTATCTTGAAACCCTTGTGTAGAAAAAATGACTTTGGTAAAATATCTTCAAGAGATGAACATGAGGCTATAGGTCTGGAGCTCTGATACCATGTTGAAGTTGAGAAATCCAACTTCATAGAACCCAAGAATCACCTGCGTGCAAATAACCTATCATGAGAAAAATATACAGAGAAAAAGGAAATGGTGTTCTATAAGCTTCAAGATGCAAAAATTTATTAAGTGAATGAAATAATACAAAGTGATCAATCCTTATGAAGGAGATCAAGAAAACCATAAAGTGAAACCTAAAAAGGGTGCATTTAATAATTAGAATAATTACTAAATGCCTACAAAATGAAAACTAAGTTTATCTTAAGAGAAATATAAAAGGTAAATAATTAAAATAATTAAGTAATAAACCTTTTACTCTAACATTTCCAAGTGTGTCTAAATGTTAAGCGTTTTAAATGTCAATATGCCAAGTGTCAAGTTTTGATGATGCCGAGATGACAAATGCCAAAGTTTTCCAAATTCAGGAAGGACACATCTTGAATGATGTCGATGTTGAGAGGATTGATCCTCAAATGCCAAGAGGATCCCTGAAAATGCCAGATAATAGTGACGATGACTAGGATAGACACATCTAAGGCATAAATGGTTGGGGTTGTTCTTCAGAAGGATGCATCTGAAGATTAACCAGGAGTTGACAGTTTGACCGATCATGACAATTTGACTTGTTTTGACTAAGTTTGACTAAAGTTTGACTACATGTTGAAGTTGACATGCCAATATGATTGATATGTCAAATAAATGATTATCGTAATTTGTTTCAGAAGTTTGTCTGTTTGGATATAATTTGTTTTGACTTGAATACTTTTGACATGTGTGCCAGTATAGTGCCATGAACCCTAATGGACTGACCTAGTGTAGCCTCGGGGGCTCATTGACAGATGGCCTTGCCAAAGTCATACACTCAGAGACCTCATAGTTCGACACAACCAATGACTTTGCCATAATGACAAAAGATTGAGTCATGATTTTTATTTTGACAAACCTAAAAGCACTGAACTAATGTCTCAGGGACTCAAAAATGAGTCTTGCCTATGTAGCAAATGTGCAGAGGCAACGTAGTTCGACAAATGAAAAAGACTTGATTGACATGACTGATATGACGAAATGTGACTATTTTTGGGATTTTGAAACATTATTTGGATGTTTTTGTATTTTGGCCATGTTCTTATTTTTTTGGGTTTCTTCAAGACGTTTTTCAATTTTGAGGTCTTTTTTCAGGACATTTTTGATGTTTAGGTCTTTTTTTAAGGACTTTTCTAGGACATTTTTTATGTTTTTCTTTTTTTAAGGACTTTTTTCGATGTTTAGGTCTTTTTTTGGGAATTTTTTGATTAAAAATACCACGTGTGATACCCACTTCAATCAGGTGATAAAGAATTGCCCCTAGTTAGGTCCAAGAATTAGCCAAGTTTGAAGGATGTGAAAAGGACATGCATAGGGTGATAGATGGGTGTTATGCAGGACTTGATGTCAACTATTTGTCAACCATGAAAGGGATGGTAGGGTGTGATGTCATGATGGTAACAGAAAAGTGCATCTTATTATGGACCAAAGTAGATAGAGTGACTGTAGATGGCAGAGCAATGACTGACTACACATGGCACATGTTTACCAAGTTTTCACCATGACACTTATCCAAAGTGCCTGCTTGCCAGGTTTTCATTATTGGATGAATTATTTCTCTTTACTATTTTTGTCATTTTTTCGATTCTTTTGGTCTCACCAAGATGCCTGTTTTCCAGGTTTTTATCAAGGTGACGATTTTTTATATTTTTCAATTTTTTTGTATTTTGAGGTTTTCAACCCGACTTTCTGATGCTATGCATAGAAATTTCGGGTATGTGCAAGATCATGATGGGCCAAAAAGTGGCAATATGATGGGTATGTGTAAGGTATGTGCCTGACAACTTTTTTTAATCCAAAATTGATGAAATGAAAAGGGTTTTTAAAGGAGATTCTCAACTTTCCACCAATATAAATTATGCTTTATTTTGAATTTAATAAATAATTATTATTCATTTTCTATTTGAATTACGACTAAAGTCCTGATTGATAGGCGGATTGAAAAACATCTATAGTTTTCAAATAGTATCACATTTTTTGAATCTAAAACACATGTCACATTCTATGCTTCACATACAATAAGATTAAAGAAAGAAAAATTGAATTTCATGAAGTTTTGACCAAGTTAAGATGGTTAGACATATGATTTTTTATATTTTTTAAAATTTGTAATAAAAAAATCATAATTAATTATTTACTTGGAAAAAAAATACAAAAAAATATGCATCACATCGGGACATGAGTCCTCTACTTATATCTAAAATCTTATAAAAAATATTATCATTTTATTGTGGTTAGGGTGGTCAGACAGACACCTACTTCTTATTTTTTCCTTGAAATTTAAGTACTACTGCATTGAAATTTCAAATTTTCACCAAATAGATTTTTTATTTTTTTAAATAAGCCTAGTAGTTTTGAAACTACATTAAATTTTCTATAGATTCTATTCTTACATATTTTTGAAATAATATAGATAACTTATTCAAATTTTTATGTAAAGTTTCCTAACTCTTATTTTTCTAATTTTTTCGCCACTTAAGAGCCTAGTTTTTCCATGATGATCCTGCACATACCCTTCCAAAGATGTAGATTGTTAATGGGCTCTGTTAGTTGTTCACCATCTGGAATAGCTAGCTAAAATGCTCCAGAACCAAAAGAGGATGTGATGACATAAGGACCTAGCCAATTTGGTTCAAACTTGCCAGGTTTTTCTCTATTAGCCTGATTCTTGGGATTTTGCATGAGAACTAGGTCACCAATGTCAAACTTTCTGACCATTACCTTCTTGTTATAACTGCGACAAAGTCAATTTTGATATGCCTATAGGTGATTCAATGCATTGTATCTTCTTTCATCTAAAATCTCTAACTCATGCAGTCGTGATTGTCTATACTCCTTATCATTGATCATACCCCTCATGGAGACTTGCAAAGATGGGATTTTAACCTCGATGGGAAAGATGGCTTCAACGCCAAAGACCAGGGTGAATGGAGTGGCCCCTATAGGTGTACAAATGCTAGAGCAGTAATCCTACATAACAAGGTTGAGTTGAATGTGCCATTCATGGCCAACATCATTAACTATCTTCTTAAGAATCATTATGATTGTCTTATTGGATGCCTCCACTTGACCGTTTCCTTGTGGGTAATATGGTGTGGAGAAATGGTGTTGGATATGGAATTGTCCACATAACTCACGAATGTCTTGATTTTTGAAAGGATGTCTATTGTCTTTGATGATGGACTCAGGAATACCATACTGCCAAATGTTGTAGTTGAGGATAAATTTAGAAATTTGTTTGTCGGTTATGTACATAAAGGGGATGGCTTTGATCCACTTTGTAAAGTACTTAGTGGCGGTGATGATAAATTTGTGGCCATTAGATGAGGTAGGATGGATATTTCCCATGAGGTCAAGTCCCCATTGTGTGAAGGGCCAAGGAGAAGTAATCAGTTGAAGTTCCTGCACTCGCACATGAATAAAATCACTGTGTATCTGACATTGGCGACACATTTTAACAAACTCTAGTGCATCTTTCTGAATAATTGGCCAATAGTACCCAAGTCTTGATATCTTTTTGGCTAGGTTAGGACCACTCAAATGGGATCTCCATATACCCTCATGTACCTCTTGCTAGGTCATTTTCACTTCTTTAGTGTCAATACATCGAAGGAGGGTGTCGTCAAAGCTTCGGCGGTAAAGGGTGTCATTGACGATGGTGTATCTGGCAACTTTTTGGATAAAGGACTTTCTTTGGTTATTAGATAGGTTGGAGGGAAGGGTTTGGGACCTGAGATAGTCATGAATGTCTTGATACCATGGAGAATTGGGACCAAAAAGCTCATAAACCATCTTTGATTCTAGAATGTCATAGGTAGGAACCAAAAGATGCTCTACCAAAAATTCAAATTGAGACACATTACTAGGAATGTCTAGGAGAGAGCCAATTGTGGAAATTGCATCTGCTACCTTATTTTGAGTTCTTGGAACTTCCTCAAAAGTCACCATTTGAAAATATGTCTGGAAGCTATCAACCATTCATTTGTAAGGCATTAATTTCTTGTCCTTAGTGTCATAGTCATCGTTGATTTGGTTAATGACCAACTAAGAGTCTCCATAGACATGAATTGATCTGTTTTCCATTTTATGGCCATTCTAAGTCCTATGATAATTGCTTCATATTCCACCACATTATTTGTACATGGGAAAGAAATGCTGAAGGACTTAGGGATGGAGTCTCCTTGAGGGGTGATAAAGAGTATTCCTGCCCCCGAGCCATGATTAGTATGAGATCCATCAAAATATAGTATCCAAG
Source organism: Sequoia sempervirens (assembly GCA_007258455.2). Lineage (NCBI taxonomy): Eukaryota > Viridiplantae > Streptophyta > Pinopsida > Cupressales > Cupressaceae > Sequoia > Sequoia sempervirens. The sequence continues at coordinate 210,416,942 of VDFB02379711.1, read as the reverse complement.
GTGACTGAGGTTCTATATGGAATATTGACTCATCTAGAAATTCTGTTACTAGTGGATGATCACCTTGTATAGGTGCTTTTTCCAGTTAGTTTTCTATCACTTGTCCCTTTATTGCCTTTCTTTCCACGTATTGAATATCATACTCACTCAAGATCATTACCCATTTTTCCAGACAACCTGTCAATGTTGCACAACTGAAAAGGTATTTCAAAGGGTCAATCTTTGCTACTAAGTGTGTCTAATGATTTAGCATGTAGTGTCTTAATTTATGAGTAGCAAAGACAACTACTAGACAAACACATTCAATGGATGTATAATTTAGCTCATATCTCACCAGTGTCTGACTAATGTAGTATATGAACCTTTCCTTTTCCTGGTGGTCATTATGTGCCAATAATTCCCTCAGTGTTGAAGTTGTTGCAGAAATGCATAAAATCAAAGGCTTCCCGTTAATGGATGGTATTAGAATAGGTGGTGACAATAGATAATCTTTTATTTGTTGAAAGGTCTCCTGACATTTATCTATCCACACAAAAGGGATAATTTTGCATAAGAGATACTAAAATGGATGACACTTGTCGACCAATTATACTATGAATCATATGATAGATTGTAACCTGCATTGCAATGTCCTGAGTGGACTTATCCATTTTGGACGAGGCATGTCAAATATGGATTTCACCTTGGCAGGCTCAACTTAATGCGTCTACGAGAAATAATATATAGAAAAAAATTTCCTGATGTCATGCCAAAGACAAATTTCTTTGGATTCAAGCAGACCTTGTATTCCTCCAGTCTCTTAAAGATTTTGTCTAACACATTCAAGTGGTCTTTTTGTGTCAATTTTTTTTCCAAAAGGTCATCTACATAATCTTCCATTATCTTATGCATCATATCATGGAATATGGTTGTCATAGCTCTCTTATACATGGTTCCTACATTCTTAAGACCAAAAGGCATGAAATTCTACCAGTATGTACCCCAAGGACAAGTGAATATTGTTTTATGTTGGTCTTCAGGGGAAATACAAATCTAATTATATCCTAAGAAACTGTCCATGAGGGACAACATCTCATATCCTTCTGTGAGATCTACTATGATGTCTATGTTTGGCAAGGGAAATTCATCCTTTGGACATGGTTTATTTAGGTCCATAAAATCTATGTAGATGTAGATTTGACCATTTGGCTTTGTGAATAGTACAAGATTTGATATCCATTCAACATAGTCCATGGACTGTATGAATCCCACATCTAACAATTTCTTAAGTTTTTCTTTGACTAATAAGGCGATCTGTGGCAGCATCTTTCACATCTTCTGTTTCACTAGCTTCACATCTAGAAATAGTGGAAAATGGTGCAAGACAAGTTCTACAGCTAACCTAGGAGTATCGGCATAGGACCACACAGAGTTGACCTTACGATCTGCAAAGAATTTGTGGAAGTCAGGTTTCTCTTCCTCTATCAAAGAGGCTACCAAGAGGACCATCTTAGGATCTTCTATTGTAGATATGTTCACTTCCATGGTGTCCTCAATGAGAATGGCTGATTTTTCTTGAGTTATATGGAGAAAGTCTAGTCCTCCATCCTTAGGCACCTCGGGGAGGTTTTCACCTTCAGATACATCCTTTATTTTTACTTTTTTATCATTAGAAGGCATCTTTCAGTTTTCACCTAAAGACGTGTCATTTTTTTCCTTATTTTTATTTTTCATTTTGTGACTAGAGGATGGAGTAGTCTCCCCAAAATAAGAAACACAATCTAGGTAAATGGAAAATTCAGCCTTATGGTCTCCACTTGGTATACCTTCATGGAGTCCCATGAATTTTGCAATGGCATCATCATTCTGAAATATGTCCAAAGTAGGTGGGCCTTGTTGGTCCCAATCAATTAATTGCAGGTAGAGTAGGGAAATACCATCATCAGTGTTGGTGAATGGTGGGGAGGATGCAAAAAGAATGCAAATGGATTCAAAGACATTGAAGATGAAATTATTGTCATCCAATTCCACATCACACTCTATCCAATATTCTCCTTCACTTGTTTCATACTCATTGGCAAAGTAGGGGATGAAGGAATTAGAGTCATGGTCGTAAGTGTCATGTGGAAATTCAAATGGATTCGACTGTTGTTCATTAGGTTGAGATAGCTAGATAGGTATGTCATGATGAGGGTTAATGGGATTGGAAGAGGATTCTGGCTTATCCTTGTTCCTTGGGAAAAAAGGTCTATCCCAGTCTTCTTATTTTGTTGGGATCCTAAGATTGCCATTATTTGATGCTTGATCAATTTTGAACATTTTCCAAAATTTTTGTTCCAAGGTAATTTCTTTAGGTTCAAGGAACAAGTCATCAAGACAATAGTTGCTTAGGGATCATTGGGAGCCAAATTCCCACTCATGGGAGTTAGTTTCGGTAAGGGATTCCGTGATAGTCTTGACACTTTCCAAAGCATTCACATTCTCACTCGAAATTCCATTGGTACTTTGATTGCCAGATTCAAGTGTGCCTAACCCTAACCCAAGATGATTTGATCTTCTAGAAGGCATTAAAGGTTCTCGTATCCCTATCTTATTCTTGCAAAGGCCACTAGTGTTGTTATAGCCCTATTCCTTCATTATATCACAACCCTTGCCATATATGTGGACTAGTAATGGGGTTGAATTCTCTGGGTCTTGATAAATCCAAGATAATACATCCTCAAGGTCTTCTTTGCTCATATCGCCCCATTTTATGAATGTCATTTTGGGAGGAACCTTGAAGATATCTTTTAGCTCCATTCTAAACCAAGGTCGCCCATAAGCCTTAGGAGATTTGGGTATCTTGGTGATGTAGTATGTTGTGTGCAATTTAAATTCTCCACAACCTAATTCCTAGATCTTGATACTAGGATCAGCCTTCGGGATATTGGAAGTGGATGAGGTGATGGATGTTGAAGAGGTGGATTTGGAGGTTGAAGAAGTGCACATGGATGTGGAAGGTTTAGTAAGTGTGGATGGTCAATTAATTTGGAAGAAGGAGTTAAAGCCTCACAATTGATGGGCACTTGATGTTCTGAAACACCCCTTAGATTGGTACAATATTGAAAGGGATTGGGATCTCCATATATGGTGTTTTCAATGTCGTCAAAAGGAAACTTTAGATATTGGTGATAAGTGGACATAATTTATTTGAGGGTGTGAATCCAAGGTCGACCGAGTAGTATGTTATAAGGTAATTTAAGATCTAGGACTTGGCAAGTTGTGTCAACAATGATTGGCCCAACTCTGATGGGAAGAGTGATGATGCCTCGAGAGGAACATTCTTCATCATCATATGCCTTTATTACAATGCTCTTTGTAGCTTCAACGCAAGCATCAGAAAAGCCTAGAACCTTAACCAATTTTAAGGAACAAATGTTTAGTCTTGCTCCACCATCTACTAAATCTCATCTGACCTTGTGTTTATGGATAAAAGCTTCAATGTGTAAGGTGTCATTATGATTGGTCTTTTCTGATGAATAATCATGGTCTAAAAATTTTATGTGATGGGGCATAGTGAGGTATCCCACCATGGCCTCAAATTCATTGACATCAATATCGTTAGGGATAGATGATTCTTTTAAGGTTTTTTCCAATATAGCCCTATGTGTGGGAGAAATGCGAAGTAGCTCAAGTATGGAAATATGCACAGGGGTTTGGCCTAGTTGATCAATAAGGTTAAATTGACTCTTAGGTTGCCACTACTTTAAGGATGAGCCTGATTGTGATTGTTTGGTAGATGGGATAGGTACAGTGATTTTTTGGCTGCCTAGGAGGAGGAGGACCAGCTATGGTGATTTTTTTGCTTCTAGTAGTGGCATTACATTCAGGTGCTCTTTTGACAGTGATGGTATTGATGTATTCATCATCAATTCAGACGTGATTAATAATAGGTCCTCTAGAATAGTTATATGTGGCACAAGCATAATTGGCATGATTATTATTTGTCTTAGGACCCGACGTTGAGGCTTTATTTGAACCATGGTCTTGCAGTGGGTTCTTGTGAATAGTATGGTCTACATTTGATGCAAATTGTGGCCCACCCACTTCAATTGTGCAATTTTCAATGAGGTCTTGGACCAAATTCTTTAATTGTCGACAAGAAGAGGTTTTATGTCCTTTAGCATGATGGTAGTCACATAAAGCATTGTCGTCCCACCATGATGGCTTAAATTGTCCTAGGTCATATGGTTTAGGGTCTTCTAGTGTAATGATATTGTCTTGAAGGAGCTTCTTAAGGACATCTTTGATTAGCTCACCCAAAGGTGTATATGTGCGACTTCTTGGAAATTTTCTAGGTCAACGAGGTTGCCTTTGATTTTGATTGCTTTGATTTCTTTGATAATTTTGAATGGCATTATCAACAGGTATCTATGTGATTATTTTTGTGTTTTGTGGTTGAACTCCTTTAAGAGTAAGTATAGGACCCATTGTGTTAACCACCTTAGCATCAACAATGCCATCATTGGTTACGTGTTTGTTCTTGACCTATTATTTGTTCTTGTCTAATGGAGGGTTGGTGTTTGTGTTCTTTGGGCCATATTTTAGTTCTCCTTTAGAAATGATATCTTTCTCAACCTAAACCACCTTTTTGACTAGGTCTGTGAAGGTTGTGCAGCAATGAACTTGAAATCCATATTTCAATGGGCCTAGGAGTGTTTGAAAAAACATTTCAACCTTTTCTTTCTTGGGTATGTCAATGTGGAAATGACTTGCTAGACTTCTCCATCTTTGGAAGAATGGGATGAAAGTTTCACCAACATCTTCTTGTGTAAGAGTTCATCAGCTAGTGATGGAGGTGTCCATGTCAATATTGTATGCATAATTTTTTATGAATTTGTCTTTAAGTTCATCCCATGTTTTTATCCCATTTAGAGTGGAGAACCATTCAAGAGCAGGTCCTAAAAGACTCTTAGAGAAGAGTCTCATCAAGTGTGTTCATAGGAAATTTCCATACAGTTGGTCATGAATTCTTGAATATGCTCAATAGGATACGTCTTGCCTCTATATTTGGTATAGTTTGGTGCCACATACCCATGAGGTAATGGTGGAATGTATAAATTTGTGTCAAAAGGATATACACATATGTCATATGATATGTGTGATTTTTTGTCAAACACTTGCATATTTTCTATAGTCTTTTGTAATTGAGCCACTTGGGCTGTCAAGGCATCAATCATGGGATTATTTGTTGCATCACACATGGGAGTGATCGGTACACCATGGGTCCCCATTTGTTCTGAAGAGATGTTGGTATTTTTTTGTGGGATGTGTTGTTGCAAGATATATGATGTGTTTTGGTTTGCATGTTGTTGATATTGAAAGTTTTGATTAGGGACTTGTTGATGGGTGTGAATATGTGATGAATATGTCAGAATGTTCCCTATAGCCATTTGAGTCAAAATTTGGGGAATATGTTGACCATGAATATTTTGGTGTCCAAATGATGCCATATGTTATGTATTCTTATATCCTTGTCTAAATTTTTGAAATTTTCCATGGGGAATGTTCGTGTTTTTCCCTTGGGAAGTATTGGCATTAAACTATGTTGATGTGTTAACATTTGGTTCTATTCCTTCAATAAAGACATGTCTTTTACTTCCTCCCAAGGGATTGAATGAGGTACCAATGAAAGCACTTGATGAGGATGCACCCATGGCACTAAATGAAGTTGTAAATAGATCATTCGAATAGCTTGCCCACATTGATGAGGACCCAAAGGTGGCTCAAACTGATTGTGATGATATTGTTGGCATTCTTCGTATTGATTGTGACATGGCTTGTGACATAGTTGGTGTCCCTCTGATGGATGTTGTGTTGATTGTATTGGAATGGTTTTGATTAGATGTGTCATGGGAGGTAGCATTAATGTTACTTATGGCGATTTGTGAGGTGACACCAACAAAAGCATTGCTTGTATTGTTTTGAGGTTGACTAGTGTTGGGCATGTTGTTTGTATTGTTGACATTATGGTCAGGTGATGTTGGTCTCAAAGTGTCAATGTCAAAGCCATGTGGTAATTTAGCTCCTTGACTTAGAAGTATGGCCAAATATCTATCTATATCATGTAAGACCATTTCTTCTACAAAGGATGCTGCTTTCACATTTTGAGCTACGGCTTCTAGGTCTTCCTCAACTACTTTTCCATGTTCATCCCTACGTATGAATGATTTAAAGGGATTATGTGATGAAGATGGAAAGGTCATGTTGTTGAAAGGATTGATGAAAGATGTGTCTTGATTCATGTTTTGATTCATGTCATTGGAAAAGATTAAGTGTTGTTGTCTTATCCAAAATTATCCATTTGTTTTCTCTTTCTTTGGAGCCTAGTCTCAACCATATAAGTAATTGCTCAAATTAGGAAGAGGATAGAAAATGATGCCTAAATGACACTATGTTTTTTTTTGGATTTTTGATAATAAGGGATGACAATTTAATATGCCAATGCAAACTATGTTTTTGGATTTTGACAAGAAGGAATGCAATATGACAATGTTGCCTAAGGGGAATGACTAATGCCAAAGGACAATGAAGATTAAGATGACAATTTTTAAGATATACAAATGCAAAGGTCAAAGTGATTTGGAAAAATGATCTACTCATCCACCGTAAGCTTGATCTATACCTCAATTTTTGAGTATCAAAGGACTTGCTTAAAGGATGAAAGGACAATGATAAGATGACTAACTGAGGTTTCCCAACTTGACTTATGAGTTGGAAAGTATCACAAAAATGACAAGATAATGATGACTAAAATGACAAGATAATGATGACTAAATCCAATGGTATACCTACTCTTAAAGGCAAAGATTTTGCTAAGTGAGGTATGGTTTCCTAATCCAAAATCTGAAAATGAAGTCAGAATGCAAGGATTGGTTTATGATTAAAAATGATGATGGCTAAGGATGGAACTAAAATTAGCAAGTATGAACCTATGGGTAAATGCAAACTAATGGATGCAAATGATGAAAAAATTGAGCAATTTCTAATCTAGTTTTTTATAGGATCTGAGACGAAAAAAGATGTTTGATGATAGTTTGGATAGATTTGAATTTGGTTTCTGGTCTATGAAATATTTTTTGTTTTCTTCTAGACAAATGCATCATTCAAGGTCATAGATGTGTCGCAGTTGAGAAAATGTGTTGCAGGTTCAACGAATGAAGTTTTGCAGAAAGAAAATGAGACTCAAAAAAGTAGATGTGGTGTTTTGTTAGGAAAATGCGGTTTAACACAGGAAAATGTGTCTTAGGAAATGGAAAATGCAGCTTATCAAAGCGATTGCATTGCAGGAAATGACAAATTTGGCACAGTAAAATAGATGCATGATAGAAAGAAGAAATTAGCTAAGGTGATGTGATTCAGCAAGTGCAAATGTGGTTCAACCAAAAAAATGTGATTCAGGAAGTAGTAAATGCATTGCAATAGATCGAATGTGGCACAAAAGACTACAAATGCATTTCAATAGAGTAAATGCATTGTGAAGGGCAGCAAATGCGTTGCAGGTAGAAACTTGCTTGTAGTTTTGACTAAATTTTGAAGTTGTTTCCAATTGAAAATGTGTTTCCAAATTTTTGAAGATTGTTTGTTTGTTCGAATGTTTAAGAAAAATGCATGGAAAACACAATATTTTATCTTTGAATAAAAACACAATAAAGATAAGCATAATCCTAGGTTAAGCTAGGACAATATTCACTAGTTTCCATGTGGGTTTCCCCAACTACATATTCTTAGCATGTGGATCTAGAAGCTTGATTGCATAGGCCCCCTGTTACAGTGCACTCTCTTCTCAGGCCAACCAAGCTTCCAACCCCCATGAACCTCCCATGGCATATTGCTCACCTCTACTAAAAACTACGAATATGTGGATACCTTCACAATGACCGTTGTTGTGCTAGCAAATAGAAGGATTTTGGCTACTACACAAAGGTGTTTAATTCGGGACCCCCGTTTGAGTGGCCACACATGGGGAAAAGATTAAGCTCCATTATAGGAGGAATTCCAGCTTGAAGAGGTTACACTCAACAGGGTTTTGGGGAATTCTACTTTGTCCGTGTGACACATCCACATCCATAATTGTAAGTTTTCCATTCGGATTCACATTTATATACTGGTTGGGGTAGCTCGGCTAAAGAGATTTGTTGTCGGTCTGAGTCTCCTTGGGGTGAGTACTTTTTCCCACTAAGGAAGGCCCAAGATCTAGAGTCAATAACCATTTCTCTTGCACCCAGGATCACACAAGTATGCAAGGGGAGAGGATACTTCGATTATTGAATCAAGGTGAGAAAATTTGAAGACACTTGTAAATTTTAACTACCAAATGATAATGTGAGGAAGACACACAAGACACTTTGTTCTTTTAAAAATTTTAACTTGAAATGTGAGAGACATAGTTCATTTTACACTCATGTCGTGAGAATGCAAGTTCATTTTAACCATATGAGTTATAATGCATAGTTGTGTTAATTTTAACCTAATGATATGAAAATGCAAGTAAATTTTAATCCAATGAATAGAAATTCAAGATTGTTGTTTGTTGCCTTAAGGAAATTAGGAATGTTATAAAAGAATCCACAAAATAGTGTTAGATTCCTCACCACAAGATAAAAACCAAAATATTAGTAACCCAAAACTCTAAGCTACTTGAATGGAAAAAATCAAAATCTACAAAAAATCATAAAAACCTGAAATCAAAATATACCAGATGAATGTGTCATAGCAGAGTGATTGCATCACTCCATACAAAAAATGTGGCTCGGTTTGTGCACGGGAATTTGTCAGAAAAATGCTTCAACCTGCAAACAAATGCGTCACAAATCTCAGATGCATCATTTGGGGAAGCTAATGTGTCATAGCCTGACAAATGTGGCATTTTAACATGCATATGCAACACATCAGAGTGATTGCATCATTCAAAATTGTGAATGTGTCGCAACGCAAAAAATGCAACTCGAAAAGATGCAAATGTGGTGTTTCGTACCTGTACTTGCAAAAACAACATAAAAGACCAAAAACCGTATGAAAATCTACAAGAAAATGTCAGGTTCAACAATGTATCAATGGGAATTTTCGTAGGTTAGCATTATTAGATCATAAAAACAAAACCCAAAGAAAGTAATGAAGTGCAAAGGAAAATAAATGAAAAAAAAAGGAACAAGCTCACCAAGCATCTTAAATCTCCATGGATGATCTCCATTACACCTTCTTAGCTTGATGTAAATGTGATTTTTCCCTCAGATTCTATGTGTGATAAAACTAATGTCTATGACAAGCCCTAAGCAAACCTTTGAAGGATTTGATATGAAGTTGCACTACTATGCAAGCATGCAACTATAATCTATGTCTAAACTATGCCAAATGCCAAATGAAATATGCATATGACAAGAATGACAAGAATGAAAAATGATAACAAGATTGCAAAAGAGTAAATGTGCAAGAGATTAAGTGTCCAAAATGAGATCAAAATTGCCATTTTATAGAAACTACAATTTTGAATGAAGGGCTATGATTAAAGACTGACAAAGCCCTAGAATCAATGAACAAGATTCATTATGACAACCCATAATTAGGGTTAGGGAAATAATTTGAAATGAGCGGCCAAGATGCAATTTGAGAAAATCAAATCAACAGTTGAAAATAAATGTGACAGGGAGATACAGATTGGATAGGAAGAGAAAGATTTGGAAAATCAAATAATTTTAGAAATTACTTGATTTTTGGAGGAAGAAGATTATCTTGAATTAAAAATAAATTTAATTCAAAAAGGAAAAAATCATGTGACTGTAAATAATTAATTTAATTATTTGCTTGGATGAAATTAGAAAGTGGGAAAATCTAAATAAATAATTTTATTTAAATTGGAAAAATCCAAGAAATAAGAAATGGCCAATTTTAAATAAATATCTTTATTTAAAATTTAGCAAAAGCCAAGGTGGAGAATAATTAAATAAATTAAAGAATTTATTTAATTATAAAAAGACTTTTAAGAATTAGTGACATATTTAAATAAATAAATAAATAAAGTTTATTTATTTAAATAATCAAGCAGAAATTGATGGACAAGAATAATTAAATAAATTAATACATTTATTTAAGTATGCAAATACTTTAGACAATTAGTGACGTCTGAAATAAATAAATAAATTTTATTTATTTAAAAATCAAGAAGAATAAAAAGACATGAATTAATTAAACAATTATGAATTATTTAATTAATAGTCGAAAGTGGACCAAGGAAATAATTAAATATTTTAATTATGCTAGGATGAAAGTGGTAAAAATAGAGCTTGTAGGCCTAGGTCATTTTTATGTGTCTAGACTATGAAGCACCTGCCCTATAGTTAGATCCAAAAGCAGTAAAGTAGGAATGCCACAAGAAAATACAACAGAGCACCAGTAACACCTTGTCGGCCGATTTTATGGATTTTGCTACGCGGGCTTTCTCAAAATCAGAATGAATGGTTAAAGCAAGAGATACATGTGTAAATCATCATGAAGAAATGCTGAATGATTTCAAGAGGACCTCCTTCTGCATCGCCAAATTGCAGAGTGGGATAAGCTTCAGGCTCTCATTGGGAAGTTTATTTATTATGCTACTCTCCAAAGGGATGCTAGAAATCTTGTAATAGCTGATGAATATTTTTTAAAATAGCTCATAAAAGCTAAAGTCGAGTAAAAGACAAAATAGGAAAAATACAAAAGAGTCTATTTTTATATTGTAAGATATTGGGGGTAGGTGAGACTCTAAACTAGAATGAATTTGAGAGATTCATTGTAAATGAATCTTGTCCATTCATTCTCCCATTGGAAAACTATAAATAGGGGCATCCTCTCATTTTCAAAGAGATGATTTCTTGTGTAAAGACATGCTGCTACAAAATATATGAGAAAAAAATTGAGTTAATGGTTTCTTTTATGTTGCTCTCCATCTGTGCATGATTCTATCTCTAAATAGTTCATTTCAACATTGTTATTTCAAGTTTAAGTTATTTTCTATTAATAGTTCATGTTGTGCTTTAATGGTTAATGTATGCTATAGTGTTTGATGCACTTTCAACTCATACTTTTGGCTATTTGTTGATGAAATTTTTTTGTGTAAAATTATTCTAAGCTTGTTTATTTTGCTGCACCTAACTTTAACTATTTATTCATGCTTAATAGGTGAATGTATAGTCTGCAAATCTGCAAAGACCCCTTGAAGATTGCACTAGTTTTATGATACTGTGGGATGTCCCTGGTTAAATAAAACTCAGTTTCAAAAGTACATCCACTATAGCATCCTCCATTGTTACTGTTCATCTTAGTTGCAGACTTAGGAAAACTTCTAATCCTTTTCCCTTTTTCTATTTCTTTTAAATATGAAGTTAGAAACTAGTTTTTAGCCTCATTATAAAGCCAAATCTGATACAAGGGTGAATTTTAGATTGTTGTCTTGACATTGTTGTCACTGCTCATCCACTTCCATAAATCTAAAACTCCATCATAGACCCAAGAAACTTCCATGCTTTGTGAACCATAAAGGCCCTTTGTGATTATCAACAAATCACATCAACTAACTGAGTTTTTTTTACAAGTCATAACCTGACACCTGAGAGACCTTGGGGTAATTTTTTGAAACTTAGTTGTATATTTTCACCTTTCAAGAGAGGCATCACACTTGTGTGTTTTCTTTGTTGAGATTAAGTTGGATCGAATTATAGATTAAGTTGGATTGAATTGGGTCTTTCTCCCCTCAAAGATTTCATGGAGTACTTAGGTCCACATCAGACAAGGGAGAATTCCAAGTTTTAAAGACCCTTACTAGGGCTAAAGAGGCAAGAAATGGGAAGTATCAGCATTTGTTCCACCCAATCCATCACCTCCAACCCCTTCATCTCCATCTTCTCCTTCACTTCAACTAGCATTTTCTCCATTCACTTCACACATCCAAAGCACTATTACAACAACTGCCCCACTCTATTCCCAATTTTCTACAACACAACAATTACCACCCTGACCTCCACCAATGGCTTGGTTTGGAAATAACCCATCTCCATTGTACTTCAATGATTACCATGAAATTCCAAAGAATCTAGAGGGCTTCTGCTCTAAGTCCTGTCCAAACGATCCACAAAGAACAAAAAAAGAACATATTAAGATATTCCAAATAGCCTTGAAGGATATGTAGATTAAACATGAGGATGTGGCCTATAGTCTCTTCCCTTATTCATTGGGGGATGAGGTATTATCTTGGTACATTTACCTACCTACGGGCTCCATCACTTCTTGGGACCTTATGAAGAACACATTTTCACAAAAAATCAAGGTTACAGTTAGCCCCACAGATCTGTACCAACAATTCATGTCAGTAAGGAGGGAAGTTAATGATCCAATCAGCTCATTCAATAATAAATTTCATAGGGCCTACGTGAAGTTGCAACCTCCTTATGTAGTTGATGATGCTTCAGCCAAAATGGTATACTATGCTGCATTGGACAACCTCACATTTGTCTTGGCCAATAGGATGCATCAACCACTTGCAAGTTTGATAGATGTCTATACTGAAGCAGTAAAAGCTAGCACTGACTTGGGATAACATGTTATAGGTCCACTACCTTCATTGGGACTAGCCGCCAACCCTGGACAAGTCTAGGGGCTTACTCATGCCTTGGCACATAAAACTCAATTAATGAATCCAATTCCTCAATTTCCAATGGTGCCATACCCAGGGCCTCCATTGAATCAATCTCTGCCAATGCTAAGCTATCTATAGGCTACACATCAACAAGCCTATGCTCAAAAATACCATGAACCTTCTTACTTGCAAAATTCCAAAGTATCAACTACTCAATAGGGTTAGTTCACAACACCTATTTTCCTTCATAATTCAGTCCCAACTCAAAGTAATGCAAAAAAGGAGAGGATCAATGAATTGGATGAATTGGTGAGAAAGCTATCCACTAAGGTTACTCATTTGAGGAATCAAAAAAACTAGTTGCAAGTGTCTCAAAAGAGCATTCAAGCCAACTATCAAAGGGACCACCGAGATTCTGGACCTTTTTTGAATCAAAATTATGAATGAGACCAAAACTCAGGAATTTTTTTTGAAAGAAGGAAACCCCAAAGGTAGAACAAAACATGGAATACCAAACCCAGTAATGGAGGAATTCCCACACCTTTGCACCCATTGGGTGGTGCAGAAAAATCCACAAATGGGGTATATTTGTCTAAGGAAGCATTATCAAGATGATCCAGACTTCATAAAACCAATAGGAATTTCAAGCTTGATTGTCTGACATTCCAAATGGCTGCGAAAATATTTCAAGTGGAAGTTCAAAATATCATTGACGGTTTGAGTTGCAAAGACATAGTTCCATCAGAGCGGTATGATTCATCTGTTTTGGTGGTCAACCAGGGTCCCTTCCCTCAAAGTGACGATAACTCACCTGAGAAGGAATTCATAGCAAAGGGGGGTGAAGAGAAAGAGGTAAGTATTGCGAGATCTTTATCTCAACAATTTGATTCAATAGATAATTGTCCCAAAGTTGAGGAAGAGCAACATGATGATGAGGTTCATATGTTCCACCAATGTGCAACTCCTTATGACTTAAGAAATATACAATTTAGTGGTACATTTACAACTTCCACCCCACCTAACAATTTCAATACTCCACTTGATCCTAATGCTAGTAACAATCCAAACTATCCCAAAGTGCCTATCTAGTATTTCAATAGAAATAGGCAACCCAATCCAACTCAAGAAGCACCTACAAAGAAAGTTTCATTTGACACCAATAATGAGCCTGTGATTAGGGAAATTATAGTAAAGAAAAACAATCAACCACCTACTAAATCAACAAATAGATAAGCCACCAACCAAGGAGGAAAACCAAGTGCAAACAAGGACAAAAGTAATGATAAAGACAAGGCTCAAGTGGCCCAAGTTGATTTTTTTGTGGGGCTATTCCAAGGGAAGTTAGAGACCCCTCCTTTCCTATTGATAATTTGTATATTTGGCAAGAATTTACACAACTGTTTGCTTGACTCGAGAGCATCAACCAATGTCATGCAATTCACAATATTCCAAGTAGTAGGAATAGCTTTGACTCCATCTAGAAGTAAGGTGACTTAGCTAGACAAGATTGAGGTGAACATAGTTGGGGAGATGAACATGATCCCTATGTAGATCACAACAAACCCAAGAGTGTAGCAGGTTATTGACATTCAAGTTGTTGATATCCCCAACACCTATGACATCATATTGGGGAGAGATTTCACCTAAGCCTTAAATCGCTATGCCACAATTGATTATTCACATCTTTGGTTGCCTTGGAAAGGGATTCCTAATCAAATTCATATCAAACATGAGCCTTGGATGAAATTTATGATCACTAAGTACAACAATATGAATGAAGTACTATTTGTGTAGATGAAATTGGGAAATTACTTTCCCGTCAATTACCAAGGTGAAGAAGAATGTGTAGAGGAAATTCTTATGCTATGCAATGCCCCCACCAATTTGGATCCTCTTCTTAATAGTGCAGAAGTGTTGATTGAGTCCAAAGATGAAGAATTCCAGCAAGACAGCTAGCTTGGGTTGTTCGACAGCTTCCAAGAATTTATGCAAAAGTGTGTGCAAGATTAACTTAGTTTAGAGGCTAAAATGAATTTGAAAGATTTGTTGCTACCTAGCTAGTGTAGGATGCATGATGTGGCTCATTCCAAGTTTGAGTGTTTCTTATTCCAAATGGTAGTAGACCACATCAAAAGGAAGATCACTCCTAAAGAGGTTATGGAAGAGTAGCAAGATCAAAAACAACTCAAGTACAAACAACCACCTAAGGGTGCAAAAATAGATGTGCAACTAGGAAAAGAAGGATGCTCAATCAACCCCAAAGGAAAAAGTCCCACCAAGTTTTAGACATTACACTTTGATGGATCCAAATCCAAGCAAGGAGTGGGAGTAGGCTTCAAGCTAATCAGCCCATCGAGTAAGACCTACTTTTTTTCCCATAGATTACAATCTTATTGCACCAATAATGTAGCAGAATACAAAGCATTAGTTCATGGATTACTCATGGATTTAGGAAAGAAAGTCAAAATGTTGCAAGTCTTTGTGGACTCTAAATTAGTGGTCAAACAAGTCAAGAAATTGTACTCGTGACATGATTAGAGGCTAGCAAACTATAAGTATTATGTATGGGATCTCATAGAAGGGTTTGATGCATTTAACATTTAGTTGATTCCACATATCAAGAATCAGACCACCGATCCCTTAGCTCAAGTAGCCCATATTATCTAGCCCTTATCACTAACTGGCCTGAAGAAATTTAACATAGAACTCACATCTACCCCGTCAGTGCCAGATAATATGACCAACTTCCAAGTGTTTGATGATGACAAAAAATATTCTAGACATCATCACTAGTTCAAATGTATTGGCCTCCCAAATCATAGATGAAGTAGAGCTTGAAGAAGAAGATCTTGAAATAGAAGGGATTATCAATATAAAAAGCAATACAATACCTAGAGCCATGCTTAAGGGGCAGTGTTAGTGTAGGTTTCTTATTTTCCTTATGTTAGAGAATATTTATTTTTTCTACACACATTATTAAGCTTGCTTAGTTTATATGATAATGGTTAGGAGGAGGACATGTGGCATAATCCTACAATCACATGTGTCATTCACACTCACATTTGGCTAGTTGAATGTCACACCCTCTATTGGACTTGTTTGCCACCTCCCCATAATCATTTTTTGTCTTTACCTAAGTTGGCATAACTATGTATTTGGCATTTACCAAGTAGGTAAAACCTCCCACCTATTATGGGTAAAGGGGAGTTATTATTCCTCTTAGTTTTATTTTCCTCTATTTTTCTATATAAACAAGCCCTCACCTCTCCCTATGCTAATGAGAACACTAGCTCAAATTGCGAGTCTATTTCAGTGCTAGGAGAGTGCCGAGTTTTGTTCATCTTTGGATTCTTGTCTTGCTTTCCTTCAGTCACTTTGATCTTGGGTGGTTTCACAACCAAATTTAACATGGTATCAAAGTTTTCTGTGAGTTGTAGGTTAGTAGTTTGTTCAATCCATTCTTGAAAGAAAAGTATGCTCTTCTCTTGCATCCAATGATGACCTGGAGAAGCAAAAACGCTTAATAGAGATCTCAGTTTCTAGGGGGGTTATTTTCTATTGCATTTTGTTGTAAGTATTTAGGAGCTTCCTGGAGACATTCTAAGCTCACCATTGAGTTCAGAGCAGCCGAAAAAGTCTGAATTGACTTTTATTTTGTCCAAATCGGACATCAGGTGCGAGATGTGTGAATGATTGAAACAAAGGTTTTTAGAGAGGTTCATGATGGTAGCTGATCTTTTAGAGCATTTTCAGCCCAAACAGCCCTCGTCATTGTGCTCAGAAGGCATCAAAACCTAAAGATCCACTGCCAATTCGTTAAATTTGGAGAAAGTCATTTTTGGGGCAAAATTTTTTTTGGCAAGCAAGCCATACAACCTACTTGTAGAAAGTATGGTACAAAATTTTTATTTTTTTCCAATTATAATTTTTTGCATTATCAAAAAAATTATTATTTTGAAAAAATCAAATTCGTAGTTTTTTTAAATTGAAAAATTTATAAAAAGCAAAGTTTTTTTGAAAAATTCAAAAAGCAAAAGCAAAAAATTCAAAAAAAAAATTAAAAAGCTCCCAAAAGACTTGCGCAGGCCATACCAACGAGTACTTTTGTGTAGGTTTTGGGCCCCACATGTGCTTCGTACAGAAGCCTTCATTAGGCTGAAGAATCTTTAGATTTGGGCATAACTTTTTAGCTTTAATATTAACCCTTTTAAGACTTACGTAGCCCACTTCCATATTTAGCTTTTTCTTAAAGTTTTTTTAAATACTTTCAATTTTTTTATTAGTTTTAAAATCTGAATTCAAAATTCCTACTGTACCTTTTGTCTCGGCCTTCGTGCTGGGTTTTAGTAGAGTCTACCAACTTTAATAGAGATATTGGCAGTTCCACCAAATTGAAGGAGTTCTAATTTTATCTGGCATATCCTCTACATCTGGCAGAGTTCCATATTTAACTGGCAGTTCAACTACTTTTTTCGTGTCTCCAAATTTAGCAAAGTTTTGCTAAATTTGGTGGAGGTGGATTTTTTCAAAATTTTGGACCCCTTCACCATTAAAGTTTTCAATTTTGTACCTGAACTTCGAAGGGCTTGTTCTTGGTCATACGAAGGCATTTTTCAGCACAATTTTTTTTTATTTGGGGTAAAATTTCATGCTCTTTACAGTGGTGTGATTGATTTTTGTTCAAGTGATTCTAGTTTTCCAAAAAAACAGTTTTCTCATCTGATCTGAAGGAGTCTTCATTTCTTTGAACTTCAAACAGATGTAACTTTCACATATGACCTCGGATCAAGGTGATTCTTTTTTTGAAAGTGAATATTGTTTTGAGGACTACACATTGGTGCTATTTTGAGGTTTCATTCTAAGATTTGATTGTACTTTCAGTATTTGGGTCTATTTTAGACATTTGTAAAACTCTGGAAAACAAATCCAGCATTGTAAATGCACTAATTTATAAAGTGTCAAATCATTTTTGTTGGGGAGATTCTTGATTGAGTGAAAAAGGGGGGGTCTCTCTTTGTGTGTGTGTGTTTTTGATCTGTTCACTTGTGCTCTTCTTTTCCTTCACATATGGCTCATTCTAAGGTTCCTTTGCTAACACCTTATAATTATGCAATATGGAATCAACATGCATGGAATGCCTTAATGCAACTTTGGTATACTCCATATGTTGAAAACAAGGTAGTTGAACCTAAAGATGATAAGGAAAAGATAAAATGGATGCTTGAACATACAAAAACTCTTAGATGTCTTTGTAGATTTATTTCCCTAGATCTTATGTTTCAGATTGAAGCTTGTACAAATTCACATGATGCTTGGGAAAAGTTAAAAGCTTTGTATGCTACAACAAATGAAGTCAAAGGCTATCAAATTGACAATGAATTGATGAGCCTTGATCCTAAGAACTTTGGCAACATCCAGGATTATATTACTAAGGTCAATGATTTGAGAGCACAATGTAAAGCATGTGGTATTGACAAAAAAGACATTTAGTTAATCTATAATACACTAAATAAACTTGGTTTTGAATTTGCAGCTTTTGTTTCTAGCTTTCATACTCATAGACTGACTATGGGATCTGCATATACTATGCCTTCATTTGCATCTTTTTATGAGATTTTAATGCATGAACAACATAAACTTCTTTCAATGGGTCTCGTAAATCCATCACAGACTCATGCCTTGTTGGCTAGTCAACTTAAGGGACAGAAAGAGTCAAGACAATCTGATAAGAAACAAAAGAAATCTAAGAAAAATCCACAAACAGATCAAGCACAACACAAATCCTCTTCCAAGGAGGAATCATCTAAGAAGGAGAAGTCTACTTGTTCATATTGCAAGAGGAATGGACATGAAGAACATTCTTGTTATAAGAAGGATATTGATGAACTAAAACATTTTCTTAAGAAGAACAACATTGAACTACCTTCTAGAATGTCTGAGTCTACTTCTTCTTCTTCACATTCTAAACAATCAGGATCTAATAAGGAGAAAGGTCATGTAGGATTTTCTTCCGAGTCTAAGAAAAATAAAGGTAAATCTCTTTGTGCTTCTACAAATCATGAATAAGGGAAATGGCTCCTAGATTATGGAGCTTCTCATCATATGGCTTCTTCATAGTCTATGTTCTCTTCTTTTGAGCCTTGTGTTATGCCACCTATTTTTATGGGAAACAACACTTACATGAGTGTAATTGGGAAGGGTTTTATTGATATTGGGGATGGTACCTTCAATGATGTTTTGTGTGTACCTCACTTGAAAAACAATCTTCTTTCCATCTATCAAATCACTCATGATGGAGCAGGGAAGGCTGTGGAATTCATGCCTAATTCAGTTATCATCAGAGACTTGGAGAGTAGAGAGATAATTGCTACTGGGATAGTTGATCATGAATCTCGGTTGTAAACCTTTCAGACTTTGCACTTGATGATGGTTCTGATCCTTTGGTTGTTGATCACACTCCTTGTGTGACATTTGATTTTGAGGAGAATTTTGGCTATTTAAATCTTTGTATTCTCATATCAGATCCAGTTATTGAGCCTTGCATTCCTTCTCCTCTATCTACTTTTGCTTCTAAGGATACTTTTGTTACATTCATGGATACTTGTGATTTAGTGCAATAGGATCGACATTGTCTTCTAGATATAGTTGCTTGGGATGACTACTTGATAGACATTGTAGGTTTGTTCATAGAGTCCCATATTTCAAACTTGGGAGACACTATTCATGACATCCAACTTCTCTTTGATGAATTTGATTCTTCTTCAGTTGTTATGGAGGAACCTTTGGATCCTCTTGTTCATCCTCCACATGATCATTCATCATAGTTTGACATGAGTGTGGATACTTTTGAGTAGC
This sequence comes from Sequoia sempervirens, assembly GCA_007258455.2. Taxonomy (NCBI): domain Eukaryota; kingdom Viridiplantae; phylum Streptophyta; class Pinopsida; order Cupressales; family Cupressaceae; genus Sequoia; species Sequoia sempervirens. The sequence goes on along the minus strand of VDFB02379711.1, from coordinate 210,397,459 downwards.
ATTTGGAGGAAGCATCTTTGTCTTCAGAGGAGGTAGTCGAGTCTTTAGATTTTGTTCTACATACATCTCTACTAGGTTTTGGATTGTCATCTTCATCGGTGTGGCCTAGAATGCTTGATTTGGTGGTGGCAGCTTTCAACATTGACATGGAGATAGATGAGCAGTTTTTAGAGACTTGAATATGTTTTGAGCTTTCTTCCCTCATATTCATTTTAGGAATGGGAAGACATTCTTCACACACCTTTGGTTTTGTTTCTTCCTAAGGGGAGGAACATTGTTTGACGATCATGGACCATGTTCTACATTTAGTTTTGAGCTTTGGCCATTGGCACAGTTGACTACTTTGGGGAAGGCTACATGGTCTTTCCTATCCTTTCTATTTTGGAGGGGACTTCTTCCTTGCATGGGATTCTTGTGTTTGGAAACTTGTTTTCTTTTCTCTCTTTTGGGGAGGAGATTTGTCCCACTTCATTTTCTCCTTTAATCCATTTGTGAGAGAGTATTTTGTACATGGGTAACTAACATGGCCTAGTATCCAGGACTCATATTTGCATCTTTTTTTCTCTTCACCCACCTAAGCTACACTTAAGGGGGGCTGTTAGTGTAGGTTTTTTTATTTTCCTTATGTTAGGGAATATTTATTTTTCCTACACACATTATTAATCTTGCTTAGGTTATATTATAATGGTTAGGAGGAGGAAATGTGGCATAATCCTACAATCACATGTGTCATTCACACCCACATTTGGGTAGTTGAATGTCACACCCTCTGTTGAAATTATTTACCATCTCCCTATAATCATTTTTTGTCTTTACTTGAGTTGGCATAACTATGTATTTGGAATTTACCAAGTAGTTAAAACCTCCCACCTATTATTGGTAAAGAGGAGTTATTATTCCTCTTGGTTTGATTTGCCTCTATTTTTCTATATAAACAAGCCCTCACATCTCCCTATGCTAATGAGAACACTAGCTCAAATTGTGAGTCTAGTTCAGTGCTAGGAGAGTGTCAAATTTTGTTCATCTCTAGGTTCTTGTCTTTCTTTCCTTTAGTCACTTTGATTTTGGGTGGTTTCACAACCAAATCTAACATTCCACGTGGGTGGAAAATTTAGTTATGGTCATAAAGAAAAATGGAGAAATGAGATTATGTGTGGATTTCAAGAACCTGAATAGAGCTTCCGAGAAGGATAATTATCTAGTGCCCTTAATATATGAAGTGATACAAATATTCAATGGTTTGCAAATGATATCATTTCTTGATGGCTACTCAAGATACTGAACCATAGATTTTTGGCTCTCTAAGATTTTCTAGCACTTCTAGGGTTTTTCACCTAAAAGGAGAAAGGGCCAAAGAATCTAGCTAGTTCACTCAAATTAGAAAATGTATGATGTTATTTAGAGTAAATGGAATGATATAAATGCAACTAAGCTACTTATTTGATTGATTATATAAGAAAAACCTAAGAATAATGTAATGTTTGAAAACACATTGTGTAATGCAACAATGAACTAGAAATAAATGTAAAACCTAGCAAAAATGAACCAAACTGAAAGTGTGCACCTAAAAAGTGGAAGAAGGCTAGAAATGTCATTTGAAATATTTTTGATGGTGATTTTAGGACTGGAGGGACTCATTTTCCATTTTGGGTGAATCAGTCCCAGTTCTGCAAAACTAAGCTGGAACCCGTTTCTGACAAAAGGGTATCCAAAAATGTAGAAAACTCAAAATTAACCCTAGATTGGGACTCATTCACCACTCATGGAAAATGATTCCACTTTTTAATTTCTGAATACTCAAGAGTGTGATCTGAAGCTTCTGATCTGTACTTTGGCTTTCTATAGGTGTCCACTTCTGAAGCTGTCGGATTCAAGTCTGAAAGTCACTTGTTGTTGATATTTTGGCTTGGATGATGAAGAGAAGACTTGAAGAACCTTGCAACTTGATCTTCAACGATTTCCAAGCTTCCAAGAGACCTAAATCTACAAACACACAAGAGGAGAAGAAAAAATGTTGAATGTTAGGGAAATGGGGGTTTGCCTAAGTCAAACCCCTTTTAGGTAATTAAACCAATGAAACATGCAATAATGTAGTTGATTACCTTTCCATGATGTTTGATCTTGAAATTCTATAGAAAACATGGAGGATCTTCCCTTAAATGTCTGAAAATTGATTTTGAATGACTTATAATGTTAAAACCCTAAGTTGCTTGATTTGAGATGGAAGATTGGTGAATGAATAATGATGAGAGAAGAGAGATGTGATTTAGAGTTAAAAGACTTATATTTATAGGTAATTCACTTATTTCACCCATTAAAACCTCATCATAGGCTGACATGAAGTAATGATAGACTTAAATTTCACTTTTTTCCAACTCAAAGGTCAAAATTGGGCCAAATGGGACTGATTCGCCACACGTTGCAAATGGGTCCCACCTGGATGGTACTAATTCTCCATGCAAGGTGAATGGGTCCCACAAGGGCCATTTTGATAGCTAGAAAGCTATGAGATAAGGAAATAAGGTTTAAATTGCAACCTTGTCAAGCATTTGATCAATTTAAGCCTCGGGATGTACAATATGGGTTAATAGGGTCCTATTAATGATGATGTGAATGCCAAATAGGTCTTGGAAAAAAAATCAATGTGAAAGTGTGATTAAATACATGTTACAACACTAAAATGAGGTCCACACAGCCTAGGAAGGTACAACAACCAATGTGAATGTGAGACACATTACAACACTAGTTTAACATTAAGTTTAGTTCAAAAACCTTCTAGACTGATGTGAAGATGTATTTAAATACATTTTATAATGTTGAATTAGGGAAAAATATGTTTATTAAGTCTAGAAAAGAATGAAATTCCTTTAGAACACTTTACAACACCTTTACAAGACATCAATAAAAGCATCTTATTGAATTTGTAAGGGTCCAAGACCTAGTGTGGATGCATAAAATGCCTCAGAACACATGAATCAAGCCCCCATTAAGTCAATTTATCATGAATTATTCCCATGTCAAGGAAAGGGTACTTTTTTCTATGACACAAATACAATCAAGTGATGGTGCAATACGAAGATAGGCACAAGACAACATTCACAACAAAATGGGGAAAGTTCACATACATAAGGATGCCATTTGGCTTGATCAATGCAGATGCAACAATTTAGCATGCTATGGATCTAGCCTTCAAGGACCTCATTAGAAAATGCATCATCATCTACATCAATGATCTTTTGGTGTTCTCAAAGAAAAGAGGGGATCACGTCTTTGACTTATGCAAGGTGTTCCAGAAGTGTAGAGAATTTGGTATCTCATTGAACCCAAAGAAGTGTATATTTGGGGTAACAAAAGGAAAACAACTAGGACATGTGATTTAGGAAAAGGGTATATCCATTGATCTAGAGCATATACAAGCCATTTTGAAGATCCAACCTCCAAGCAGCAAAAAGGAAATGAATTCCTTTTTTAGAAAGATCAACTTTGTTAGGATATTCATGATAGGGTTTGTAGAAATAGTTAAGCCACTAAATGCTATGCTCAAGTAGGATGCTAAAGTAGAATGGATTCTAGAAGCTAAACATGATTTTGTAGAAATAGAGAGGGTTATTGCAAATGCTCTCATGCTAGTCAGCCCTAACTACCTGAAGTCATTCTATATCTATTCTTTCACTTTAGACCACTCATGTGCTAACATGTTAACATAGAAGGATGATGAAGGAAATGAGCACCCTATTGCCTTCACGAGTGCTCCTCTGAAAGATGTAGAATTTTCATACCATAATGTGGAGAAACATGCATATGCTTTGGTAAGAGGAGTCAATAAATTTAGGCATTACATCCTAAGAAACAAAGTGTTTTCCATTGTCCTACATCTAGTTGTTAAGAGCCCATTGATGCAGAATGATCTAGGAGAAAGAAGAGAAAAATGGGTCATGCTACTGTAGGAATATGACATGGAAATACAACCTATGAAGTTGGTCCGAGGAAAACCTCTCACATGCACAATGGCGGAGACAAAACCAGAAATCACCATCCAATAGCACCATTTGGAGGATGCTTCCCTAGATGAATGGTACAATGATATAGTGTATTAATTTCTAAAAAAAAAGTATCCATTATGACTACAAGGAGTCCAAAAATGCACCCTGAGATTAAAGAGTAACATCTATATCCTCAAGGGAGCTATGTTATACAAAAGAAATCATGAAGGAATTTACCTTTGATGCTTGGGAAAAATAGAAGCAGTTGTAGTACTGAAGGAATTTCATGACAAGTTCAAAATGGGACATGGATCCGGCCCTTCGACAACCCATCAAATCATATGGGTATGATACTACTGGATGACACTATTCAAGGATGCTCATGATCATGATTGATCCTATCACATCTGCTAGACGACTACCACCAAGGAAAGGTACATTGTTGTTCTGTTTCAGCCGATTGCTGAGGTAAGGCCTTTTTCTTAGTGGGGACTCGACTTCATTGGTACGATAATCCCACCATCCTATTTAGGTCACATTTATATTCTAATCATAACTGATTATTGCACTAGATGGACAAAAGAAATTGCTTATAAACAAGGCAAAATTGAGGTAGTAATTAATTTTCTAGAAAGTTTCATTATAATCATTTTGGGTTGTCCATTTTCCTTAGTCTACTATAATGGTCCTGCATTTGTTTCCCTTAAGTTTGCAAGTTGGGAATTTGATTATGGGATCATCCTTATATTTTCATCAAATTATTATCCCATAGGGAATGGGTTAGCTAAATCCACAAACAAGAACTTGTTGACCATCATACATAAGCTGCTCCATAAGAACCCAAAGGACTAGCATACCCAATTATGTTTTACTCTATGGGAAGATCACACCCGACATAAAGCTACTTTGGGAAATTCCCCATTCCACCTCATTTACATTTTGGAACTTCTCTTCCCAATTCACCTCAAGATCCCTATGCTACAATTCATCAAAACCTATTATGAGGAGGGAGAATTCCTTGAGGGTCACTTAGCTGAGTTGCTCCATTTAGAGGAAGTCAGTAACAAAGTGATAGAAAATTTTTCCAAACATCAGGGCATAGTCAAAGATGGTTCGACCATAGAGCCAAAGTTAAGGCCTTTAGAATTGTTGGCATAGTCCTATGCCAAGACAAGGCCCATGAGAAGAAAGGGGGACATGAAATTTTTGAAAAACTCTAGATGGCCCCTTTCAAATTTCTAAAATTTTAGGAGATAATACCTTTCTCCTGAAAACATTAACTAGAGAAGATGTCCCATTTCCAATCAATAGGCAATACATCAAGCATTATTTCCTTTCCTAACCTATCTGAGCTCACCCTTGTACATAGTTAGAGTAGGTCTTTTTATTTCTATTTTTCTTTCCTTCGCTTTTGATTGCTTTCCCGACCCTTGTTATGTTGAGGGAGTTTTTTGAGCTCAATGCAGTGGTTGTGTTTGACCTTCTTAAAGGACCCACTTTGCTATATGATCCCTTTTATTCCATGGATAAGTTGCCATGAGTTATCAAGAGTATCTATTTGATACCATAAATCAGGTTTCTTTGCTTGAACTCTGGCTCAACCTAGAATGGAACCCTTAGTTGAATCCTTTCATGCTTACCTCAGAAATAACATAACACACATTTTAAAACTCTTGATGAGCCATACGATAGTTACCATGAGACCTTAGCAAGTGAAAAATCTTGGATCTGCTCCAATGACCACTATAGTCTTTAAACTCACTATAAAATTCATTTCTTATACAATTGAGAAAAAGAGTATCAAAAGAATACATGAAAAGAAAAGGAAAGGAAAGGAAAAGAATATATTGAAAAACAAGCAACTATGTGGGTGTATGAGAAACTCTATTTCGGCTATGGACGCTTAGCTCGCAATAGAAAAATGTTTGTGGGGATTGTAGCGACCACTTCATCAGGGCTATGGATGCTTGACTGGAAGCAAAGTAATGTCCAGGTTACTTTTGGGTAGATTTTCTACGTAGCTTGCCCTGGCTAATTGATCATTTTCCTCTACGGTTTTTGAAGAATGGGGAATGAATTCCTTGCACACACACACTTCAAAGGTATTTTGTGATTTGATTCAACTAATTTTTTCCTCCTCTGAATTTTTAGTTCATTGGAGGTTACTTGCTTCTGGCCTGCGAAACTAGAGATTTTGGGTTCCAAATGAATCCTTACCCTTGAAATGCTTGGGAACATTCTCCTAGTAGATTCACCATTTGTTGTGCCTATAACACACACACCTCATTCAGATTGGGGAAACCCCCTCTTTTCTTTTCCCCTTTTTCCAAGTTGTTTCACTTTGTCCTTATTTTTTGTGCCCCTATTTTTGGGCCTAAGTTGATCGCATGCGTTAAAATTATCAAACACATCTTGGCCAAGTTCACCTATCCAAATTTCAACAAGTTTTTAACCTTTGCAGACCCATAGTTATCGGTCTCCCTTAGCTGACTAACATTTATGCTTTGTCATTCCTTGCATCCTTCAAGTTGATTCTGACCACATAGTGGGATTTTCCCTTATTTTCGTTGCCTGGGTCTTCATCTAACGTTTGCCATGGTGTGGGTTTCCGTACGACCACCTACCTCATCCTAGTTGTACCTATGAGTTAATGCATCCATTAATATAGCTTGGTCTATATAAATCCCTGGCCTCCCATGTCATTTTCACTCACAAAATTCAAAATTTTGAGGTGAAGAAGAAAACTTGGTGTGCCAAAAATTTTAGGACTACGATTGTAATCACTTTCAGCGCTAGCACAATGTATGAGCTCAGATGCTTATATTTTATCCTTTAAGTTGAAAAATTTGTTGTGGGTCATTAAGTGAAGTTTCTAGCCATTTAAAATTCATGGATTAAAGTTTAAACGGATATTAAACCCTTGCTTGAAACCCTAACATGTGCTCCACTAGTTTTAAATAGAGAAGACCACCCTCAAAATACCTTTGGCAACCTCATGCTCTGCAACCCTACCCTCAAGAGGTCTTTACAAATAAAAATGACCATCATTGTGAATGAAAACCCTCACATGCCTATGTGCGGAAGTCCACTCCACCATAGACGCATGAGTAACAGTGGGGGCTTTAGGGCGGTGCACCCTACTAAACCTGTGTTGTCTGCTATACCAAAATCGAGCTTGTTCCCTCATGAAGAAATCATTGTCTTAAAACCTTGGCGAGTTCGCCACTGCAGGGTGCCATCCTCAGAAGGCAGTCCCTTAGTAGCTACTACCTAATGTCCACACTGAAACACCCATCCACCTCACAGACTCCACCATTTTCACCACTTACAAAACATTGGAACGAAGATAATTCAGCTAATGGTGCCTAGCAGAGATTGCCCCATGGAACTACACATGCGGGCTTCTTCCAACCCATTGTCATTCCTAGTAGAAAAACTCTCACATCCCCTTCTATGTGAATTCTGCACAGGTCACCACTGTGAACTGTGAATCTAATCCTAAGTGTCTAAATCAACTACAAATCTAATCATGCGGGTTACTCGGGACCAAGTTCTGCCTCTATAATGTCGTTCCCAATGGCTAATCAAACCCAGACCTCTCATCTTGTGGGTGCCACACAAAATAATTTCATCCCAAGTACCAGATGATCAATTGACAGAAAACACAAGATAAGAGTTCTCGATGGACCCACCCATGCTAGCCACCTCGTGTGAAAGACTATCGTGTCGGCGTCATTCCTAATGGAAAATCCACTGCACCTTTCCATGGTTCATTCCTCACCTGCCTTTCCTTACATAACACTTAAACTGAAAATGATAAAATGACCAAGTCCATGGGGGGCCTTGTGGGTGGCAATGTGGACTTTGATAAGCGGGCCTGTACCATAGAAAAAGGAAACTTGCTTGATTTGGGGAATAAATTGATGATAAATTGGATATAATAAAGTCTTGATTTAGTGTTGTGAGGTGTTTTTCACATCCACACTAGGCCTAGGACCCTTGCAAACTGAATAAAATGCATTTAATGATGTCTTGTAAAGGTGTTGTAAAGTATTGTAAAAGACTTTCATTCTTTTCAAGACATAATGAACCCATTTTCCCTAATTCAACATTATAAAATGTATTTAAATACATCCTCACATTAATCTAGAAGCCTTTCATTCTTTTCAAGACATAATGAACCCATTTTCCATAATTCAACATTATAAAATGTATTTAAATACATCCTCACATTAATCTAGAAGCCTTGTAAAATAAACTTAACATTAACCTAGTGTTGTAATGTGTTTTACACATTCACATTGGTTCTTGTGCCTTTCTAGGCTGTGTGGACCTCATTTTAGTGTTGTAAAGTGTATTTAATCACACTCACATTGAATTTTGTGTCCAGGGTTATAATTGACCTATAATAGACCTCATTTTAGACTTTTAGAGGTGGACACCTATCAGGAGCCAAAGAGCAGATCAGAGACTTCGGTTTCCCCTTTTGGATATTTTAGAAATTGAAAAGTGAAGTCATTCACCATGGGTGGTGAATGAGTCCCACTACTAGGCCTAAGTTTTGTTTTCTGCAGTTTTGGATACCCATTTTTTGAAATGGGCTCTGATTCAATTTTTTAGAACTGAGACTGATTCACCCAGAATGGTGAATGAGTGCCACCAGGCCTAAAAATATAGATCAATAGCATTCCAGAAGTCATTTCTAGTCTTCATCAAGATCTCAGGTGCACACTTTTAGTTTCATCCATTTTTGTTGCTATTCGCATTCATTTTCAAGTGTTCCCTACATATCACAACATGTTTTCAAAAAATCTACATTTTGTTAGTTTTGCATTCATAATCAATCAATTTTATGAATTATCTGCATTTAGATCATTTCATTTAGTCATAATTATATCTTATATACTTTATTTTGAGTGAACCACCTCAATTTTGGGGTCTATCTCTCTCCTTTTAGGTGAAAAATTGTAAGAGTGCAAGAGAAGTCCATAGCACCCCTAAAATTGATGGTTCATTTTGGTGAACCTGCTTTTTCAAATTCCTTCTTGTCTGATTTAGAGTCCTTCATCATACGTCTAGCTTTCACCGATCTTGCATTAGGGTTTGCATGGATTAATTTTCATGCTAGGCTTCAAATTTTGCATTCATGAAAAGTGTATTTAGGTTGCATTTTTGGCATCTAAAATCAATAATTTTGTTTGAAATTTTTCATTTTCATCTTAGGTTTGTATCTTACAACACATAAAACATAAAAAATTCCTCATAATTTTTTTAAAAATCTCAAAAAAATTCCCACTAGGACTCATTTTCTACCCTGGGCGAATCAGACCCTTTTGACCCCTGAAACTGCCTTTTGCAAAGCTGAAAACCCTATTTTTATGCTTTTGTTTACTACCATCAGTTATTTGTATCAGTTGGCTGACTTTCCTTATCATGCATTTCATTAGACTTAGCTTACCTTGACTCATTTCCTACATTATTAAAACTTACATTTTCACTTCCAATCTTTCATCTTTCAGATTATTGCATAGTGTCATCAGTAAATTACTTTGTTTGAAATCTGAAAAGTTGCATTTCATCCTATGTCTTTAAATTGTATTTTAATTTTTCATAGCTTCTCTTACATTTAAATAATTAGAAATAAGCATTATTCACATTCATGGCACTTAGACTTTTGCAATTTTCATTTTCATTGTTAGTTCCTAGTTCATTTAGATCATATTCATTAGCAAATGAAAACATAAAACAAAAAACATCAAAGCATCCAATTAAAAAAATGATTCAATTTCGGAAAACCATAACATACAATCCCTTTAGTAGTGATGATTTAGACATGTTAGATGAATCCCTTAAGGACTTACTCTCACTAAGATCATCCACTAAATATTTGACACAAAAGGATGCATGCATCGATAATCCTAATAATCATAATTGTTCTTCTCCTGATATCTCTCCCATTGGTGATGAAGGTATCTTGATGAAAGAAGACACAATCATTGAATATCATGAAATTCTTGCTTGTCTTCCTTCTCCTCCCCCTTGCAAAGACATTATGACACACAAATTTGAAATCATTGCCACTACCTTACCGAGTCCTCATTCGTTTCCCAATACCTCCCCTACTTGTGCAAATCCTTTAGTGAATAAGGATAAACTCATGAATGATCATGACAAACACATTTGTGTGGAGGATATGATTGAGAGCTATGACAATCCTACCTCTCCTACTCAATACGTCATTCTAGGACATGAGGATGTAAGTATAGATAATCATGACAATCAACCCTTTTCTTCTCCTAATATGTTCTCTACAAATGAAGGAGATAGTTTAGTGTTAGAAGATATCATGATGGAAGATCTATTTGAACAAAAAAATTCAATCATTAGTAACCATGAAACTCCTCATTATCCTTCTCTTGATGCCTCTCCTATGAGAAATGAAGCTACCTTTCCAAATCCAATTATGAAATATGAAGCTATCTTGCCTTCTTCTCATATCACCACTATTGATATTCAAAAAAATCCAACCCTTAATCATCCTCCCATGTGTGCTAAGAAACAAGCTCACAATACACCCAACCTCATTCTTCCAAATCATGGTCTTTGTGATTTTCCTTTCATAGTAATCAACCCATCCAACAAACCTTCACTCAACATCCATACTATCACTCAAGATTCTTCCAAGAAAACTCTACCCTTGGTACATCCTAAATGGATAGATATCTCATTAAACATGTATCAAGAAGACACTTTGTTTCCTCATCCAAATAAATAACATTAGTTGTTGCTCCTTGCCATGTAATAGTTGTAGGATAATTGCATACTCACTATTGCATGTTTTGCATCCATTGCAAGGGGAAACATACCATCATCCATTCCAGGCTCACCCTTGTCCTACACATAGTGGGGGAAAAGGGTTAGAAAGCCTTATCCCTATATGTCACTTGTCGTTGTCTCTTTTGGGCTAATCGTTAATCTTTCAAGAATGTATAAGATCAAGCTAGGGATGTGGATGACATGTCTTAAGATTGACTTGCATGTAACACACTCCCTTTCTTCATGACACAACTTATTGGAAACATATGAATTGGCATAGGGCTTCTCGAATAAGCTCTCATACCCTCTTCTACTTTAAATCAATTGCTCATAGTAATGGTGTAGCAATTGATTTAAAGTGGGGGCATACATAGACAACATATTTTTAAAAATTTCATGGTGTGATTTACTTTTTAATGTGATGTGTCCTCTCCTTAGTGGTGTCATTGGGTTTGATGCCTTCCAAGAGTGTACAATCAATTGAAGTGGCCTGATATGAACAAAGCATCCCATGGATAATGATCTGACAAGGGAATACTGATCAACTAAAGTAGCCTAATGTGAACAAGGCATCCCATGGATAACAATATGACACCCTGACTTGTCCTCTCTTGTAGAAATTGGGCACAATGCTCCCTAAGAAGAATACCTTACATGAAAAAAGAAAAATCCCCTTTAGCAAAATTATTTACATATTCAAAAAAATTTACAAAAGCATTTGCATTGTGGTACCTTATCAAAGTTATCAGGAGCATAGCTTTGTTATGGTTTGTATAATGGGAAGTCAACATAGTGGAATGACTTTCTCATTATACAGTGGGTAGCCAACACACTAGCATGAATTTATCACTAAAACCACTTCTTTGGGACAACTCACCCCACAGATGACCTTAGTGTTCTATGGCCCCAGAGTGAGTGCATCTTTTCCACGTTTTCCTGTCTTACCATTGTATGATTATGTATCTTGTTGGTTTGACTTAGGATCTTGGATCCTGGGGCCTTGACTGCCTTCTTGGTCTTTTTCATCCTTTGTCATCTACATCTGTATACTCAGGTCTCTCTTGAATGTCTACTTTACTGTGAGTTTGAAGCAAGTTTATCCTCTCACTAAAGTGGCGGATAAATGTACCATAGAAAAAAGGAAACTTGCTTGATTTTGGGAATAAATTGATGATAAATTGGATTTCATAAAGCCTTGAATTAGTGTTATGAGGTGTTTTTCACATCCACACTAAGCCTTGGACCCTTGCAAACTGAATAAAATGCATTTAATGATGTCTTGTAAAGGTGTTGTAAAGTGTTGTAAAAAAATGTCACGCTTTTCTAGACTTAATGAACCTATTTTTCCCCAATTCAAAATTATAAAATGTATTTAAATACATCCTCATATAAATCTAGAAGGCTTGTAAAATGAACTTAACTTTAACGTAGTGTTGTAATGTGTTTTGCACATTCACATTGGTTCTTGTGCCTTTCTAGGCTATGTGGACCTCATTTTAGTGTTGTAAATTGTATTTAATCACACTTTCACATTGAATTTTGTGTCCCAGTCCCTAATTGACCTTTACATCATGATTAATAGACCCATTATTAACCCATATTGTGCATCCCAAGGCATAATTTGATGAAATAACTAACAAAGTCACTATATAAACTTGATTTCCTCATTCCCCAACAACCCAATTGGAAAATGGGCCCCACTGGGACTAATTCACCATCTATGGTGAATGAGTCCCTACCAGGTGGGACTGATTCACCCAAGGTGGTGAATGAGTCCCATTTGGACCATTTTTTACTTTTGAGGGGGAAAAATTAGGTTTTAAGTTTAATTTTTCTTCATGTTGGCCTTAGGGATCCAATTTACAGGCTAATAAGGTGAAATTCCTCTAAAATAAAGTCTCTAAACCTTAATTCATATCTCTTAACTCATACTCACAGCTCTTATCATTCATTCATTATCTGTCTTCTCTATCAAGTCAAGCAAGATAGGGTTTCATCATTGCAAATCACCAAGATAGCTTCTAAGAATATTCAAGAGCAGATTCTTCATGTTTTGTTGTAGACATTCAAGATCAATCATCTTGGAAAGGTAATAGCTCTATTATTGCATGCTTTAGTATATTATTTCTACATTCTATTTTAATTACCTAAAAGGGGTTTGACCAAGGCAAACCCCCATGCCCTAACATTCAACATTTCTCTCTCTTGTCTTGTGTGTTTGTAGATTTAGGCATCTTGAAGACTTGGAAATCTTTGAAGATCAAGTTGTAAAGTTGTTGATGACACCTTCCTATTGACCAAGGCAAAATATCAACAAAGAGTCACTTTCAGGTTCAGAAATCAAACTTTTGGAGGCAGACACTTGTTAGGAGCCGAAGAGAAAATTGGAGACTTTAGTTTCCACTTTTGGATTTTCATAAATTCAAAAGTAGACTCATTTTCCATTGGTGGTGAATGAGTCCCACTACCAGGCCTAATTTCGGTTTTCTATAGTTTTGGATACCCATTTGTCAGAAATGGGCTCTAGTTTAATTTTTCAGAACTAGGACTAATTCACCTAGAATGGTGAATGAGTCCCACCAAGGCTAAAAATAAAGACCAAAAACATTCCATAAGTTGTTTTTAGTCTTCATAAAGATATCAAGTGCACACTTTCAGTTTCATCCATTTTTAGGTGTTTTTTGCATATCACAATGTGCTTTCAAAAACCTACATTTCATTAGTTTTGCATTCATAATCAATCAATTTTATCAATTAGCTACATTTAGATCATTTCATATAGTCACAATTACATCATACGTACCTTAGTTTGAGTGAACCACCTCAATTTTGGGGTCTATCTCTCTGATTTTAGGTGAAAAATCCTAAGAGTGTAATAGAGGTCCATAGATACAAACTAAAATTGATGGTTCAAGGCTGTCGCCCACCCACCACTAGTCTCAATGGCTAAAACCCAATGAATTTCCATTATGCAGGTCTTGGAATCTCGAGTGTCATGGACACAACTTTGAACAAAAGCAATGAGACCCTCACAACCAAGTGCTCAAGGGGGTCCACTCATGTGGGTCATCCTTCGGGGAACAATGCCACTCCAAAGAGGCTCTCTAAGGGAAAAAACTTAACGGTTCCCTACATCACATCCTTCATGCTCTCAAGTCTTGAACCCTATAAGGTAATCAATTCTTCTAAAATAAATGATGAAACATATTCTCTTGCACAATACTAAAGCATGGGAACCAAATTAATGGCTTCAGGATATCTTGCATGTTCTGCAATAGAGAATGTCACTCATGGAATGCAACTTGCCCAAGGCTGCTATCTAATGTCTGAAATCTAACTACCTCTTTTCTCATTGATTTTTCCTCCACATGCACACAAGCTTGAAAGGGTTGATTTAACAAATGAAAAAAACTAAAGGTGCTTCCATCCCAAATTTTTTCATGTGCCTAATAGCTTCAAAATAAAGTCACATAACAATTTAACCATGTAGATTTTATCTATTAGAATGTCACCTAATAAATTCTGCTTCCCTAGTGTTATCTCTTAAGAGCTTTCACCCTGGTAGCTTTCGTAGGGCAGAAAATTGTACTGCCAAACCCGCATTTTAGTAAACTACCCAAACGAGCCTCAAATGATGGAATATGGTAAATGCAATGATCTTCTAAGTATGTGTGGATGCTATTAATGATGAATTTGCATGGTTTTACTAACATTTTCTCTCTAGATTTGGAAACACACTTACAACACCTTTTGTGTGCAAGATTTAAGAAACCTGTTGAGGTACCATTGGATAAGCCAGTTGAGAAAGTTGATAAGGGAAATAAATTGGCTAGAACTCCTAGAGGAAAAGAAGAGAAGGAACAAATGAAGGACTAATTCCATGGGATGGAGTGCATCTCTAAAATTATGTCCAACTGGGACAGGATTTCTAACATTGACTTGGGGCACGTCAACATTAATAGGCACGTCAACATTAACAAATTCAAGTAGAGGGTGATGATCAAACCCACAACAGAGGAAGCCTTAAGAATCAAATAAACTAGACTTTCCAAGGTAGTAGGCTTTCCTCCCACCCTGATTGCTCTAGAACTAGTAATGGCTTTCTAGGAATGCTACCATGCCTAGACCTAAAAGATAATTGCTAAAGATGGAAGGGTACTGGAAGATTTGTCCACCTAGTCTATTGGGAAAACATTTGGTATCCCAACCTTTGAAAAAATGGAGGAATTTGAAAAGGAGTTTTCTCTATAGGTATGGAAGCTTGACCCTATTAGATGCAAGAGGACAATTAATCAAACATTGTTGAAAGATAAAACGGGCAATGCTAGCAAGGTTCCTTAGACATTGTATATGAGCAACTTTGTGGAAGAGTCCAATGAACTAGTTACACTCCTATCTAGACTAATGGGCCTTCCCACTTCCACATTATTTGAGGAGTGGATGTTTTATTTCATCAAGGATATTCTTTGAGGCACTGCCAAATTCCATTGGGCAAAGATGATAAGCAACAAATTACATGATCAATTTATGGTGGTAAAGAAGATCTCATAGTTATATATGACTTCTTACTTGGTTTATCTCCTAGTGGCTAAGTTCCCATATAAAGGATTGGATTGTGCTGGAGTACTGGGAACAAAGAAGGGACATCTTAAGGTATATGACTGCTATCCTAAATTGCAGTACATAAATTTCAATAAATATTAAATAGGAGAGTAAATGATGCCTTCATTGGGCACATAATTATAACCCTAGGGGGAGACTAATACAAGAGGGTATCACATAGTGCCAAGGTAGTTATAAATGGCTTTGGATATCTATTCATGTAATTCCAAAAATTCATGTACAGTAGAGTAGAGTGATTCTCGAGAATACCCTACCAATTGTCATTCTACCCCAATGAAAAAATCATCTTGTTAGAGCTTACTCGATAGCTGTAGACTGCCCATATAGGTATGTGTAGGATCATCATGGAAAAAACAAGCCCTTAAGTTGCAAAAAAATAAGAAAAATCAGAGTTAGGAAACTTGACGCAAAAATTTGAATAAGTTATCTATATTATTTCAAAAATATGTAAGAATAGAATCTGTAGCAAATTGAATGTAGTTCCTAAACTACTAGGTTTGTTAAAAAAAAATTCTATTTGGTAAAAATTTGAAATTTTAATGGAGTAGTACTTAAATTTCAGGGAAAAAATAAGAAGTAGGTGTCTGTCTGACCACCCTAACCACAATAAAATGATAATATTTTTTTATAATATTTTAGATATAAGTAGAGGACTCATGTCTCGATGTGATGCACAGTTTTTATAATTTTTTTCCAAGTAAATAATTAATTATGATTTTTTACTATAACTTTAAAAAAAATATAAACAACTTGTATGTCTGACCACCTTAACTTGGTCAAAAATTCATGAAATTATTTTTTTATTTTTTTAATCCTTTAGTATGCGAAGAATAGAATGTGACACATGTTTTGGATTCAAAAAATATGATATCGTTTGAAAGCTATAAATGTTTGTCAATTAGTTTATCAATTAGGACTTTAGTCATAATCTGAATAGAAAATGAATAATAATTACTTATTAAATTCAAAGTAAAGCATAATTTATATTGGTGGAAATCTAAGAATCCCCTTTAAAAACCCTTTTCGTTTCATCAATTTTGGGTAAAAAAAATCGTCAGCCACATACCCATCATATTGCCACTTTTTGGCCCATCATGACCCTGCACATACCCATACCCTATTGAGCAACAAGCATCATGCTAGGATCCCCTATCCCATTACATTTAGACAGGGAATTTACTCTTGCCCTATTGCCCTATGCACCAAGAATTTTGAAAAGGAGTTGGTAGAATATAATTTTGAGTTGCATACAAACAGGGGAGACTTGAATCCCCTCAGCAAACTAAAGAAGCAAGTCAGATGACAGTATGACCACCGACCTCACATTGAATACTTTTGGGTAGATTGTGATGATGATAAAGATGTCTAGAGGTAGAATTATATGAGGATTACTGCTCAGTTTGTAAAATCTATTGATTTGTTCCCAATGGTTGATTAGATTGTCAAGGATGATAATATTCTTGATGATAAATTTAATGCTTTAATAAATGTGCCACTACTAGTAATTGACTAGGTCAAGGAGGAGATCACCGACTTGGATACTATCACTCATCCTATGGAGAAATGGACCAAACAATAGGTTGATGAGCAGATAAATCAATTACATGACCAAGGCATGAAGTTAACATATGGAGAGCTCGAGGATGAGCTCAAGAGTGAAATAGATAGTGGCACTATTGTGGGCTCATCAAGTGAGGTTCCCAACTCTCCACCTGTCACAAGGTCTAGGAAAAGAAAGGATACAATTGAAAAAAATACCAAGAATAAAGTGTATACCTAGAAGCCAACAAATGGGAAACCATCAAAGAAAGCAAAAAGGATAGGGACTTTCATTCTCAAAATGCCTACCATTCAGGAGGAGGGCTCTCCACATAACAAGGAAGAAGAAGTTGAGTGACCTCGCTCACCATTGCTGACCACCACTACTCTCCCATTGACCACTATTGTTGCTTCCACCACACCATCCCCTTCCCCTCCTAAATCACTACCTGTACCATCTTCGCCAATTGTGGACATCTCTATCCACCTCACTTCCACTTCCTCGACCACTGTGGTAGTGGTATTGGATTTCTCTTATTCCACCACTTCTCCATTATCGTCTTCCTGACTCTCGCATCCATTTCCAACCCTTTCCACACTGTATCCTTCTCTGTCAACCACCTCTATGGCACCAATCACCTTACCACACACCTTTTATGCTTACATGTAGACTATGCCACCCAAGCTCTCTAAGGTAATACTCAACCCCAAAGTCTAGGAACTAATGGCCAAGCTGGCTGCTACCTTGGCTCTATAGCCACCTCCCATAGAGCCACCAAAAATGGAGGCTACCATGCAAATCTCTAATGAAATTGGGAAGCCTAGTGGGGAGCAGACCAAAGAAATAGATGTGGATATTACTAAGGAGCCAGAGGACTCTAATCAAGATGACTACTTTGAGCATCTTGAGGGTAGACTAAAGGTAAATATTGACAAAGTAGCCTCCGATGAAGAGGGGCAACAAACACCCTAAGGGTGAAGGTGTCGATAAGCTTGAGGATTATTATGAAGTTGAGACTTCTGATCAAGAGCCAAAAGAAGAGAAGCCACAAGATGAAAAGAACAAGGAAGTAAACCCCAAGGAGCATCCCTTCGAGGAAGGGAAAACTAACATGGATGTTGATGTGGATATAATTGATGAGCTCCTAGGGACCGGTCAAGATGAGGGCCTGAAAGATGAAGAAATTCCTCCAGAAGGAGAGGAAAGAAATGAAAAAGAAGAAGAAAATGTAGAAGAGGAG
Source organism: Sequoia sempervirens (assembly GCA_007258455.2). Taxonomy (NCBI): domain Eukaryota; kingdom Viridiplantae; phylum Streptophyta; class Pinopsida; order Cupressales; family Cupressaceae; genus Sequoia; species Sequoia sempervirens. The sequence goes on along the minus strand of VDFB02379711.1, from coordinate 210,379,257 downwards.
AGTGTTGAGCCCACAAAGGATGTTGAGCTTGATCCTAAAGAAACTAAAGGGACAACACCAGAAGAAGAGAATATTGTTGAAGAAAACGTAGTATCCATTGAGCCCAACAAAGAGGAGGCCATAATACAAGCGAAGAAGCAAGATAAAGGAGAAGAAAATAACCTAGATGCCCCTAAGCATGAGAAAGTAGGGCCCTCCAAAGAACAAGAAAAAGAGGGAGATCATGAATCCCCGAAACGTCAAACAAAGGTTTTTGCATGATTGGAGCAACAGTTAAAGAAAAAGGCTCCAATAGTTGCTGACCCTAAGGCTTGATTAGAAGCCATACTATCCAGACCAAAAGTAAAGACCAACAAAGAGAAGAAGCCTAAGGTTAGATCCCACATCACCACTAATGCTTTTAGGTCTAAGATACTACATGTGGCCACTCTTGTGATAGACAAGGGTGTAGACACCATTCAGGGTAAAGACTATTAGGTGCCAACCATCAATTTAGGCCCCACAACCAAAGTATAGAAGATTGATGAATTCCAATGGTCTGTATCCACCATCTTATAGCAGATGAACAAACATCATTCCACAAAGGAAGAGATGAAAGCACGAGTGGTAGAGCTAATTGCCTACATACAATAGTGGACCTCATCAGAGGAAGAAGCTCTGATGAAATCACCGACACTCGCCTTGCTATCTAAGGAAGAGGTGAAAAAAAATAGAGAAAATGAGGAATTGGACCAAATTTACATCTGATTGGTTGAAGAGGGTAATTGACATAGGGGACAAGGGCATTGATTATGCAGTCAAGGTGCATAACCACTTTTTGGCCCTGAGGAAGGCAATTGAGCCACAACTAGACACATGTAAAGATTTCCTGGAGCTCTACAAGATTATGTAACCCAAGTTGTAAAGCATCCTAAAGCTATCTCCAGAGGTCTGGGAGAAAGAATTGACCTTGCCAAAGAAGGATTAAGCCCTGATTGAAGATTGGTTGAATACTCTTGAATTCAAGAAAATAATTTTGGAGAGATTATTGATAGAGAAGGATGATATCCATGCCACCATTGTTATTCATTTGGATGAAGTAGATGACTTCCTAAAGTTAATGATAGGCTATGAATCGCTTGCCCTGCAGTTAGATCTGGAAGTAGTAAAGAAGGAATTCCACAAGAAAATAGAATAGGGCACTAGTGACACCTTGTCGGCCGATTTTATGTATTTTGTTGCATGGCCTTTCTTGGAATCAGAATGAATGATTAAAGTAGGAGGTACATGTGTAAAGCATCATGAAGAAATTTTGAATGATTTCAGGAGGACCTCCTCCCACATATCCAAATCAGAATTTGTAGAGTGGGACAAGCTTTAGGCTTTCATTGGGAAGTTTATTTATTATGTTGCTCTCCAAAGGGATGCTGGAAATCCTATAATAGCTAATTAATATTTTTCAAAATAGCTCATAAAATCTAAAGTTAGCTAAAAGAAAAAATATGCTAGAAGACAAAATAGGAAAAAGACAAAAGAGTCTATTTTTATATTGTAAGATATTGCCAGGGGTAGGTGAAACCCTAAACTATAATGAATATGAGCCATCCATTGTAAATGAATCTTGTCCATTCATTCTCCTTTTGTAAAACTATAAATAGGGGCATCCTCTCATTTTCAAAGAGAGATGAGTTGTTATGTAAAGACATGATGTTGCAAAATATATGAGAAAAGTATTGACTTAATGGTTTCTTGTGTGTTTCTCTCCATGTGTGCATGATTCTATCTCCAAATAGTTCATTTCAACATTGTTATTTCAAGTTTAAGTTATTTTCTATTGATATTTCATGTTGTGATTTAATGGTGGGTGTATGCTATAGTGTTTGATGCAATTTCAGCTCATACATTTGGTTGTTTGTTGATGAAAATTTTCTATGTAAAGTTAGTTTGAGCTTGTTTATTTTGTTGCACCTAAGTTCAATTGTTTATTCATGCTTAATAGGTGAATGTAAAGTCTCAAAATCTGCATAGACCCCTTGAAGATTGCACTAGTTTTATGATATTGTGGGCTGTCCTTGGTTAAATCAAACTCAATTTGTGAAGTTTGTCCACTGTAGCATCCTCCATTGTTAGTGTTCATCTTAGTTGCAAACTTACGATAAATTCTAACCCTTTTCCCTTTTGCTATTTCTTTGAAATTTGAAGTTGGAAACTAGTTTACAGCCTCATTGTAAAGCCAATTATAATAAAAAAAGGTGAATTTCAGACTGCTATCTTGACATTGTTGTCACTATTTATCCAATTCCAAAAATCTGTAACTCCATCATAGACCAAAGAAACTTCCATGCTTTGTGAACCATAAAGGCCCTTTGTGATTATCAAAAAATCACATCAACTACTTAAGCTTTTTTTGTAAGTTATGACCTGACACCCAAGAGACCTTGGTGTGATTTTCTAAGACTTAGTTACAGATTTTCACCTTTCAAGAGAGACATCACACTTGTGTTTTGTTTGTGTTGAGAAGTGTGAAAAACCCCATCAACACTCTAGTGAATGGTATGCACCAATATCTAATTATTTAAAAGATGGTACCTTTCCTGAGCTGAAAACTAAGAACACTTGAGCTCACCATTAGAAGCTTGTGTCAAAATATATAATTCTTGTTGACATGTTGTATCGAAGATGCATTGATGGTCTCTTACTTAGATTTATTAAACAATATGAAATCCCCATCACACTTGAACAAGCTCATGCAGGTACTTATGGAGGTCATTTCAGAGGAAGAACATTAGTTCAAAAACTAATCCACATAGGATACTATTGGAGACATATGAAACAAGATTGCTTTGAATACATTAAGAAATTTCACAAATTTTAAGAATATAGTAATTTGATTCATGGTCCTACCTTCGGACTTCATGCTCAATTTCCTATTTGGCCCTTTTTGGTCTGGGGTTTGGATCTTATTAGAAAAATCTCACCACCTTCCTCCACTAGGCATACATTCATAATCACTGCAATAGACTATTTCACAAAATGGGTAGAAGCTATTCCCCTTCATTCAACAACTATCGGTGTGATATGTTGTTTCATATTGGAACACATTATTGCTTGCTTTGGACTTCCTTTCATGTTACCTTCAAACAATGGGACACCATTCAAGAAAAAATATGTGAAGAAATTCATAGGGACATTTAACATCCAACATCATTTTTCAACACCCTACTACCTACAATCTAACTGTCAAATCGAATCAACTAATAAAACCCTTGAACAAATATTAAAGAAAACAATAAGCAAACATAATAAGGATTGGCACACATAGCTAACATATGTGTTATGGGCCTACCGTACTAATGTTAGATTATCCCCTAGGACTACTCCCTATAACCTTGTCTATGGAACCGAGGCAATAATTCCCTTGGAGTTAGAGATTCCTACATTAAGAATTACTCTTCAAGGACTTATTGATGATAATACTTATAAGGAACAACACTTACATCAGCTTGAAATGCTTGACGAACAACACATTAATGCTCTTGAGCACCTTTAAGCTTATTCTAAGAGAAAATAGTGTAGTTAAAATGATAATTTCATCCCTCGATTATTCAATAAAGGTGATTTGGTGTTATGTGAGAATCGACGTAATGTCAATGCCACCCCAACTAAAAATGGAAATTTCATCCCTAATTGGCTAGGACCTTACAAAATTGATGAAAGTTATGGATTTGGAGCATACACATTAACAGAAATGGAAAGTACACCTCTTGAGGAACCAATTAATGTTGTGCATTCGTGTTGGTACTATGTCTAACCTTCTTGAATAGTGTGAATAATAAAGCAGTGGTGTTAGAGTTAGTAGATGCCATTCTATATTCTCTCACATTGCTTCGCTCTTGACAAATAATTATTTGTGTGTCTTGAATACCAAAATAATTACTTAAATTAAATTTTAGGTGGTTACTCTAGGTTTCATACTATTCAAGTCCATCTTGTGAGTTGTGTTGGATTAAATCCTTATATGCATTTAATTTTCTACAATTAGATCATAGGTGCATTTAATTTAGCATAAAATACTTAATCATATTGTTGAATCTAAAAGAAACTAGCATAGTTTTAATTAGATCACATAAAACATGTTAGATCATGGATACATTTATTAAATAGTCTTACAAATATTGTATGTATGTATGTATGTATATATATATATATATATATGTATATATATGTGTATGTATCTACATATATATATATATATATATGAACCATGGATTTTTGGACCCAATGGACTCTCTAACTCATAGGGTTTTTCACCTAAAAGGAGAGAGATTAGATCCAAAAATGCTTAATAGTTCATTAGATCAAGAAGTGTGTGATGTTATTTGAACTAAATGGAATGATCTAAGTGCTGCTAAACTATGAAATTGATCAAACATACATGCAAAGTCTAGGAATTATGACTAGTTTGAAAACACATTGTGTATTGCTAAAAATGAACTAAATGAATGAAGTATGCAGAACAAAAAGAGATGGATGAAATTAGAGTGCACCTGAGAAAAATGTGATAAATATGGAATGTCTAGAATATTGATTGATGATGTTCCTCAAGCTTGTCAGGACTCATTCGCCATCAAGGGTGAATCAGTTCCTATTATGGTGAAAACTTTCAAAAACCTGTTTCTGACTGACAGGAATTGAAATCTCAAAGAATGAATTTTTCAAGCCTACAGGTGAGATTCATTCACCATGGGTGGTGAATGAGTCCACCTAAAAAAATCTAGAAAATCAAAGGAAGATTCTATGGAGTTAGATATGCAATTCTATCTCCTACAAGTCTTCGCTTCTGAAATTGTCAGAATCAGGTCTGAAAAACTCTTTTTGTTGATGTTTTGACTTGAATGATGAAGAGGTTACTTGAATTACTTTGCAACTTGATCTTTAATGATTGTCAAGCTTGCAAAGGACCTACATTTGCATACAAAAAAATCAAGAGAGAGAAATTGTTGATTGTTGATTGTTGATTGTTAATGAAATAAAGATGTGGATGTGAAAATTTGCATATGGTGAGCATTTTAAAATGAAAGTAATCATCAACATCCCTATGAGATAACTCCACATGATAATAATGAAATCAAAGTAACAAAGATCTAAGTAGATAAATTGAAAGCATATAATGAAACATGGAGCAAATTATATCTCATACTGGATTGGTGCTATTGTTGAAAATAGCCCTTTCCCAATCCTTGATAGATAAGCTAGTGATAATGATGGACAAGATCATTTCTCAAATGAAGAGAGTGACCTTACATGATATTGGAGATGAAAATGCTAAGATTGTGGAGTGGATGAACAAAATCAGTTCTCAAGGAGAGTGACCTTGCATGAGGATTGTGGATTTGTGAAGGATTTGCTTGAGGATGAAGCCTCTATTTAAAGATTTTCAAATGCTAAGAGTGCCAAACATGGAGGATGTGGGACTAAGATTGGAAAAATGAGAGGAAGACACTTGTCAAGTGGTGAGTGGTTGATGCATGTGCAAGATTTGGGAAATGTGCCCAAGAGGGGGGAAATTTGAATTCAAATTTGTGCAATAAATGTTGAGTTTGACCTTTGGAAGGGGACATGAAAATGAGCAATAAATGCAATGTTGGAGGGACAAATCAACTTGTCATATTTTTCAAACTTGAGGGAATATTCCCCATAAATGTTATGTTGAGTGAAAATGATGATTTAAATAAATCAATAAATGGATTTATTTGTGCAAGTGGCATAATCTAGAGAATGTAAGTGGGTAATATTTAGCATTTAATCATGGTTAGATTAAATTAATGATGATTAGGATGATTTGACCAATTTGACTTGATTTAGGGATTTAAATAAAATCAAAGAGAGAAATATGAATTGGATTTCAATTATATAAAGTCCTGGTTTATTTAATTAAAGGGATGATGATAGGATCAAGTTTGATTTATTTGATTTAAGTTGATGACTTTAGGAGATTGATAAATAAACTTGATTTATTTGTTGAATGGAATATGATTATGGATAATGCTAATTTTGCATGTCTACATTTTTCCCCTCTTTGAAGCAATGTACTTGTTGCGTTGGTTCAAAGAATAATCTTACTACAATCAAAATTCAAAAATTTCTAATTTTTTCGGTTACCCTAGTAGAAAGAAGTACATTGGTACATTGCCCCCTCAAGAGATCGAGCGAAAAGATTCAATTTGAGGGTCGATCTTGTGATAAAGAGGTTCAAAATGGATGGTTATGGATGATGATGCAAATGAGATGATTTCAAAATGTTTAGAATAACAAATCTATATTATCCTAAACAACTTAAATGATGATATGATATGAGATGGATGAGATTCATGATGTGATATGCTATGATTATGCAATGGATGATTTATGCAGATGCTTAGACTAACAGATCTATATTATGATGATAATATGAATGCACGATGGATGCATGATGGATGAATGATGGATGTAATGGTGATGATGATTAACTGTTCATGCTGTGATGTTAGTGTGGAAGATGAAGAAATTAGATGATGACAAGAGGATCCAACAAGCCAAAATTACGAGAGATGATGATGAGAAATGATGATAAGAAATGATGATGATAGATGGATGATTTTCTTATCAAGGATTGGGATTTTAAAAGGGTCACTTACTTTATGTGTGATAACACATGTAGGTATGATGCATCAAGGTATAAAGAACTAGGATGGCATTGTGCCTAGTGCGATGGACTTTGACTTGACAAACAGATAGGAATATTCTTGTTCACACATGACATACGGAAACCTTGCTAGGACATACCTAACAAAGCAAGTATTTGCCAAGTTATTTTACAAGAAGGTCCAACAAGCACAATAGACAAAAGATAATGATCATTGCCCCATTCCTATCTCTCTAAATCCTTCATTTGGATATCATCGAGAGGTCCTTGGAATGAGTGCAATAAGATAAATCAAAAGAAAAGATCAAGTATGCAAACAAGTCAATGTTCTTCATATTTCTAGTGAAAAGGGATTTGTTTTGATAGGATAAGAATCTAGGGTGATATCCAAAATGATGCCCATTTTCAGAACGATATATCCTAGGACATGCATTGTATAGGATGATGATGGTTTTGATAAGTTGATTGATAGGCTGTTGATATAAAGTTGATTGACATGTAAGAAAATGATCAAGAGTTTGATTTTGTTTTAACGGTTTGTTGTTTCAATTTTGATTTTGTGATTGAAGATTGATTTTGCTGATTGTTTTGCTTGCTTTTGTTTGTTTTGCCAAAGGATGAAGGTGATGATTAGTTTATTATGGATGATTAATTATTGCAAGTGCAAGTGAGATGAGACAGATGGATTTTTTCAAATATTTGAATGTTTTTGATGTTTTGAAATGTTTTGAGGCTATTTTTGGATTTCGGATTTTACAAATGTTTTGATTTTTTGATTTTTCAAATGTTTTGGGGTTTTGTGCTTTTCAAATGTTTTTGGATTTTGATGTTTTTCAAATGTTTTTGGATTTTGATGTTTTTTTGAATGTTTTAGGATTTTGATGTCTCGGGGGCTGATCAACAATTAGCCTTGCCTACGTTTAAGCTCAGAGACGACGTAGTTTGGATGCCAATGTTTTTGATGCTTTCTGACTTTTTGAGTGTTTTTGGATTTTTTGATGTTTTGGATGTTTTTGGATTTTTTGCACGATTTTGATGATTTGGGTATGGACATGTCTGATGATATCAGTGCTCTGTTTTGGGTTTTGTTGAAAACCAAGCTAAGGTTGATTGATCTGATTGGTGGATTGATGATGATGATAACATTGTTGAGGATACACAACAATGCAAGGATTTGATTGATGATGATAACATTGTTGAGGATACACAACAATGTAAGGATAGTGTTAAGCAACAAAATGATTAGGATGGATATCCCAAGATGATGGATTGATTGGATTTTGATTGATTTGATTTTGATGAAGCTTGATTTGGAACAAAAGTTGTTTGAATGATTTGATGTGATGTTTGAACTACAACTTAGATGCAATTAACAGTGATTTTTTGGATTGATGTTCAATTGAAAGATGAAGACTAATAAGGAATGTCTTCTCATCAAAATATGCCATGGGCTAGTGATTTGAATTTTTTATCACAAATGCTTTGACCAAGTTTATTTCATGTTTTCCAATGTTTGGATCACCACATAAGTTGGAGGGTGTAGATCAAAATTTATTCCTAAAGCGAGATCTAAATATCTACCCCTAGTGTCTAGTAATGTATGGAATGCGATGGATTGATATGGTGAGCATGCAAAGGATGCCAAGGATTATCTTGCAATAAGACAAGGTGTTCGGGACAAAGGAATGCTCATTTGGATAGTGCTTCATGGCTCAGATAATGCTGCATAGGATAGGATCAATAAAAATGACCCATGTCAAAATGTTTTACCATAAGCAAGTGTAAAGTGTGCACCAAAATTTTTCAAGATCAAGATAACTTGGACCATGGATGCAAATGGATGAAAATGGATTTGGATAAATGGCTCATGGATGAGTGGATTTATTATGGATGGATGGATGGAATGCTAGATTTATTATGGATGGGATGAGATGCTTTCAACTGAAGTGGTGCACATAGATGCTTGATTCTACGCATGATGCCTATTTGCTAGGTTTTCATCATGGTCTTACCCAAAGCGCTGCCCATGCGGTTTTCACTAGAGGACGATTTTTTTCTATTTACTGTTTTCAATCCTTTTTCTAATTTTTTTGGATTTTCATATTTTTTTATTTTTTTGGTTTTTTTGGTTCTATACCTTGAAAGAATTAGGCATAAAACTTTTTGAGATGGGAGCTATTCATGGGCTCTTGCAGAGGTTCCCCTTCGGTTGTTGATAGTTGATATACCCCTAATTTGTAACTTTCTCTTATGATGAAAGGTCCTAACCAATTAGGTTCAAACTTTCCTTTGCTGCTGGGATTCAAGACATTCTTCTAATTTTCTTTTAAAACTAGTTCTCCGACTTGGAAAGTCTTGCTTCTGATTTTTTTGTTGTAGCTCCGTTTGAGTCTATTCTAATAGACTTGCAAGTGATTTAAAGCATCTATTCATCTTTCATCCATTAACTCCAACTCATTTAATATTGACACTCAGTAATCCTCATCAGTGATGAGATTTTGCAATGATATTCTGAGGGATGGGAGCTCGATCTCAATGGGGAGTGGGACTTCTGATCAATAGACCAAGGAGAAGGGGGTGGCACTAGTGGGTGTGCGGATGCTGGTTTGATAAGCCCAGAGGGTGGGATTAAGCTATAGATGCAAGTCACAACCTACATCATTGACTATTTTCTTGAGGATTTTGAGGATGGTTTTATTCGTGGCTTCTAGTGCCATTTTGTGGATGTGAAAATCTGCATATGGTTAGCATTTTATAATGAAAGTAATCATCAACATCCCTATGAGATAACTCCACATGCTAATAATGCAATCAAAGTAACAAAGATCTAAGTAGATAAATTGAAAGCATATAATGAAACATGGAGCAAATTATATCTCATAGTGGATTGGTGCTATTGTTGAAATTAGCCCTTTCCCAATCCTTGATAGATAAGCTAGTGATAATGATGGACAAGATCATTTCTCAAATGAAGAGAGTGACCTTCCATGATGTTGGAGATGAAAATGCTAAGATTGTAAAGTGGATGAACAAAATCAGTTCTCAAGTAGAGAGACCTTGCATGAGGATTGTGGATTTGTGAAGGATTTGCTTGAGGATGAAGCCTCTATATAAAGATTTTCAAATGCTAAGAGTGCCAAACATGGATGATGTGGGACTAAGATTGGACAAATGAGAGGAAGACACTTGTCAAGTGGTGAGTGGTTGATGCATGTGCAAGATTTGGGAAATGTGCCCAAGAGGGGGGAAATTTGAATTCAAATTTGTGCAATAAATGTTGAGTTTGACCTTTGGAAGGGGACATGAAAATGAGCAATAAATGCAATGTTGGAGGGACAAATCAACTTGTCATATTTTTCAAACTTGAGGGAATATTCCCCATAAATGTTATGTTGAGTGAAAATGATGATTTAAATAAATCAATAAATGGATTTATTTGTGCAAGTGGCATAATCTAGAGAATGTAAGTGGGTAAGATTTAGCATTTAATCATGGTTAGATTAAATTAATGATGATTAGGATGATTTGACCAATTTGACTTGATTTAGGGATTTAAATCAAATCAAAGAGAGAAATATGAATTGGATTTCAATTAAATAAAGTCCTGATTTATTTAATTAAAGGGATGATGATAGGATCAAGTTTGATTTATTTGATTTAAGCTGATGACTTTAGGAGATTGATAAAAAAAATTGATTTATTTGTTGAATGGAATATGATTATGCATAATGCTAATTTTGCGTGTCTACAAAAGGAATGATACATGTAACAATGAAATAGATTACCTTGCAATGATGATTTATCCTGTAAGTCTATAGTAATACATGTATAATTTTCCCTTGAAAGTTTAAAAATTGATCTTTTAATGCATTGAAACCTAAGTTACTTGATTCAAGATGGAGGAATAATTGATTGAAGATGATACGAAGATGGAAGAAGGTCCTCTCTTTCAAAATAAAGGGAAAAACACTTAATTATACAAACTTGTGACTTAGTATTGGATTATACCTCATCACAGGTTGACATGAAGTGATTTTTAAATAAAAACCCAAAAGGAATTTAAAATATTTTGAAATTAGAGCCAGGAAGGACTCATTCGCCACCCATGATGAATGGTTCCCACCTTGGACTCAAAAGTGGGTGTTTGGGATTTAATTTTCATTTAATATTGTTTGTCGGGTTTACATTCAAAAATACACTTAATTAAGTCATGTGAGGGCATAAAGGGGTCAAATAAGTCATAAAAAAGGTGTAAATAAGGAGATGTTCCTAGGAGAGTGTGAAATCTTGTTATAAGACTTAACAACACTTCAAAATAGGACTTGAAGATATGTTAAAATAAAATATTTAAATGAATTATAATAAAAAAGAGTCTAGAAGAGTGTGTAGAAATGTATTACAACACTTTAGAACACCTTTAAAAGAAGTCGTTAAATGTATTTTATTTTAATTTTCAAGGGTCCAAGACCTAGTATGGATGCATAAAATACCTCACAACACTAGATTAAGACCTTGTTTTAGTCAATTTAATCATGAAATAATCCATATCAAGCAAAGGTCCATTTTTCTATGGCACATTTAGCCCCCACTTTAGTGAGAGGATGAACCTACTTCAAACTTACACTAAATTAGATGTTCAAGAGAGATCCACATGTCTGTCAAGCCCCCAAGATACAAAATCATGCAAAGGAAATATAGAAAGAGAGATAAGATGAAAAAGATGGACTCACTCTAGGGCCCTAAAACTAGTTGTCCGTGATGTGAGAAGGCCCAAAAATAAAATGGTAAGAAACTTACGCTAGTTGGTATGCACTCACAAAACAAACAAAAATGTGGCTATGGGGAAAATTAATGTCGCTAGTTGGGCTTCCCACTCAACCATGTTAAATTTATACCACTTGATAACCTTAACAAGGCACCACAAAAAGACAACAAGTGACATATGAGGAAAAGGCTACAAAACCACTTGCCCCCACTGAGTGCAGGACAAAGGTGAGCCAAAAGTGTTGATGAAATGTATGCTAGAGTGAAAATTAATAGCAATTAGAGGAATTAGATGCCCCCTAGGGAAGCATACCAAACTCCTAAAAATGTTGTATTTTATGACTCGGAGCATGACATTCATTAGTGGTGTGACTAGGAACTCTATGGTATCCACAAAAGGAAATATTTTCATAACATTTCTTACGAGTTCGAGGAGGGAGGGTGATCAAGCTATCATGAATAAGTATTGACAAGATACCCTTTTGATCAAGAGGATAAGATGGTTGTGTGATTGGGGTGAGAGATACATCTTTTGTAGCTGTCATACTTACATAAGACTCAATAGATTGCAAGATAGTGTCTTCTTTATTATAGAACGAAACATCTAACAAATTAAAATCATAAGTGTTTTGCGAGATGAAAGTTCAAGCATTGTGTGAATGTTGATAGGCAAGGCCATGAGTTTGTAAGGATGATGTGAGATTATTGATGGCAAATGAAGGGTGGTGAATAATGAGGGAGTGATTAAGATTTCCTACGTGATATGTATGAGGTTCATTGATGAAAGGGGATCCAATGGAAACTTGTGTATCCATACCCTCAGTAGGCTTGTTTTGATGTATCTCAATGTAAGGGAAATCAATAATCAAATGAGTAGGGAAATGAGAAGTATCATAATCCAATACCATGATATTCTCCCTAGGAGGAGAGTTTGGAGGAGAACAACAAGCCTCATGTGCTTGACAAGTAAGGCTTGGTTCTTCTACAATAACTTCATTTCCAATAGAGGAATGATCAATGATGGGATTATGAAGAGGGGAATGAGGAGGAGAGAGTGTTAGGTGAGTGGCCACTACCATTAAGGTCTCATTCTCTTGTTCCATATTATCTACCCTACAAGGAGAACTTGTAATATGTTCATCCAAGTTTAAGGCTGGGAAAAAAGATTCATCACAAGTGGAGGAGGCATCAAGAGAAGAACCACTATGGTTTTCAAATAGATCCTCCCATAGGATAGGGACATTAGGGAAGGGTATGTGTAGGATCATCATGGAAAAAATAGGCCCTTAAGTGGCAAAAAATTTAGAAAAATTAGAGTTAGGGAACTTGATGTAAAAATTTGAATAAGTTATCTATATTATTTCAAAAATAGGTAAGAATGGAATCTGTACCAAATTGAATGTAGTTTCTAAACTACTAGGTTTATTTAAAAAAAAAAATCTATTTCATGAAAATTTGAAATTTCAATGCAATAGTACTTAAATTTTAGGGAAAAATAAGACGTAGGTGTTTCTCTGACCACCCTAACCATAATAAAAAAATAATATTTTTTATAAGATTTTAGACATAAGTACAAGACTCATGTGCAGATGTGATGCATATTTTTTTGTAATTTTGTTCCAAATAAATAATTAATTATGATTTTTTATTACAACTTTTTAAAAATATAAAAAAATTGTATGTCTGACCACCTTAGCTTGGTCAAAAATTCATGAAATTCAATTTTTCTTTTTTTAATCCAATAGTATGTGAAGCATAGAATGTGATGCATGTTTTGGATTCCAAAAATGTGATATTGTTTGAAAGTTATAGATGTTTTTCAATCAACCTATCAATTAGGACTTTAATCGTAATTCAAATAGAAAATGAATAATAATTATTTGTTAAATTGAAATTAAAGCATAATTATATTGGTGGAAAGCTAAGAATCTCCTTTAAAAACCCTTTTAATTTCATCAACTTTGGGTAAAAAAAAAGTCATCAGCCACATACCCTACAAATACCCATCATATAGAAACTTTTTGCCCATCATGATCCTGCACATACCCAGAAGGGAGGATAAAGGGTATCATGATTTTTAAAAGGGGTATCCTCTAATACCAACCCATCCTCTTCATATCAAGGAGGGATATTAGGAGATGAACAAGATTGATTGTCATGACCAAGGAGATTTGGTAAGGTGATATTGAGGAATGTGTCTATGATTCCATGCTCTTGTTGTGCAAGGTCATCTAAAGGAGAATAAGGAGATGGAAAATAATTACCTTCAAAGCTTGTAACTTTGTGCATCTCAATATCTTTGTCACTAGTAGGAGAGGTATTGGAAGAAGAACAAGTATGTGTGTTAGGATTGTCAACATTACCATTCTCACCAATGGGAAATGTAAGATTAAGAATTGAATTAATGGATTGTTTCTTAAAGTTCCAATTATGGTTATCAAAAGGAAACTCATAAAAGGAATTATGATGCATGTTAAATCCATGTTTAATCAAATAAAGAGCACATATTGTGAAAGAAAACATGTTAAAATGAAAGAAAGTACAATGCAATGCAATGTTTAGTTTTGGAGAATGTGAAACAATCTAAAAATGAAAGGTGGTGAGTGCAAAAGGTGAAATGCATGAAATGAGCTATTTGAAGTGAAATCAAGTGAAATGCATGCTATAGAAATGCAACTAACTGATATATACAAGTTAAGGCACCAATTAGAAGCGTAAAAAAAAAATTATGAGTTCTGTAAAGTGTTGTTTTACGGGTCAGAAGGGACTAATTCGCCCAAGATGGCAAATGAGTCCCAGTCTAGAATTTTTTCAATTTTTTTAGAAATTTTAGACTAAATTTTAGGAATTTTGAGAGCCAATACACAGACCTAAATGAAAAATGCAAAATTTTAGTAAATATAAATGAATTTAGATGCAACAATTTATGCAACCTAAATTTACTTTTTATGAATGCAAGTTGTAAAACCTAGAATACAAATGAATCATGCAAATCCTAATGAAAACTCAATGGAAGCCTAGATCTATGACAAAGGACTCCAAAATTAGACAAGAAACTATTCTAAAAGGTGGGTTCACCAAAATGAAACATAGATTTTTGGACCCAATTGACTCTCTAACTCTTATAGGGTTTTTCACCTAAAAGGAGAGAGATTAGATCCAAAAATGCTTACTAGTTCATTAGATTAGGAAGTGTGTGATGTTATTTGAACTAAATGGAATGATCTAAGTGCTACTAAACTATGAAATTGACCAAACATACATGCAAAGTCTAGGAATTATGACTTGTTTGAAAACAAATTGTGTATTGCTAAAAATGAACTAAATGAATGAAGTATGCAAAACAAAAAGAGATGGATGAAATCAGTGCGCACCTAGGAAAAATGTGATGAATCTGGAATGTCTGGAATATTCATTGATGGTGTTCCTCAAGCCTGTCAGGACTCATTCGCCATCAAGGGCGAATCAGTCCTTGTTCTGGTGAAAACTTCTGAAAACATGTTTCTGACTATTAGGAGTTGAAATCTTGAAGAATCAATTTTTAGGCCTATAGGTGGAATTCATTCACCATAGTGGTGAATCAGTCCATGTACAAAAATCTAGAAAATCAGAGGAAGATTTTATGGAGTTAGATCTACAATCTATCTCCTACAGGTCTCCTTTTATGAAATTATCATAATCGGGTCTAAAAGTCTCTTTTTGTTGATGTTTTGACTTGAATGATGAAGAGGTGAATTGAATGACTTTGTAACTTGATCTTTAATGATTCTCAAGCTTCCAAAGGACCTACATCTGCATACAAACAAAACAAGAGAGAGAAATTATTAACTGGTAAGGCATGGGGGTTTACCTTGGTCAAACCTCATTTAGGTAATTAAACCAAATTAATAAAATAAAGGAATGAACATGTAACAACGGAATAGATTACCTTGCAATGATGATTGATCTTGTAATTCTGCAACAATACATGTATAATCTACCCTTGAAAGTCTGAAAATTGATCTTTTAATACCTTGAAACCTAAGTTGCTTGATTGAAGATGGAGGAATAATGGATTGAAGATGATAAGAAGATAGAAGAAGGTAATCTCTCTCAAAATAAAGGTAAAAAAACTTATTTATACAAACTTGTTCCTTAGTACCTGATTATACCTCATCACAGGCCAACATGAAGTGATTTTTAAATAAAAACCCGAAAGGAATTTAAAATATTTTGAAATTATAGCCAAGAAGGACTCATTCACCACCCATGGTGAATGGTTCCCACCTTGGACTCAAAAGTGGGTGTCAGGATTTAATTTGCATTTAATATTGTTTGTCGGGTTTACATTCAAAAATAAACTTAATTAAGTCATGTGAGGGCATAAAGGGGTCAAATAAGTCATAAAAAAGGTGTAAATAAGGATATGTTCCTAGGAGAGTGTGAAATCCTATTATAAGACTTAACAACACTTCAAAATAGAACTTGATGATGTGTTAAAAAATAAATTTAAATGAATTATAATAAAAAGATTCTAGAAGAGTGTAGAAATGTATTACAACACTTCACAACACCTTCACAAGATGTCATTAAATGTATTTTATTTTAATTTGCAAGGGTCTAAAACCTAGTGTGGATGCATAAAATACCTCACAACACTAGATCAAGATCTTTTTTTAGTCAATTTAATCATGAAATCATGAAATAATGCATATCAAGCAAAGGGTCCATTTTTCTATGACATAATATATATATATATATCACAAAGTTTTGAGTACATGTCATCAAATATACAGTGTTAGTGAGGCTTGTGACTACTATATCCCTCGGGATTTGGTGATCGCCTTTATCTATAGATAGTTTTTTGAGAGGTGGTAGTATGTGATCATGATCGTGAACTGATAAGAGCATCCAAAGCATACTATAGATCTTGTGCTCATCCAATAGTCACATTCTCCCATCCAATGGCCTCTAGGCACTCTCGCTCTATGTGATATTTATCTACTTGTAGCCTAGTTACCCCTGCATGAAGTTTCTCAACTTCCACTAGATCTCAAGATGACTAAATCTCCTCATATGTAGCCTCAGCTGGATCACTGCACCTCGTAGCACCCTCATATGCCACTCTCAACCTAACATAAGGATTGAATAGCTCTGAGTCTTGCTCCATGATGGGTTAAGACACATAGTCTATACTAATAGCTTGATCGAAGGCTAATGGGGGAACTATGTCTGCAGCTACCTATCAGTAGAGATCCTATAAATCTCTCACAAAGCATGCAAGATAGAAAGCATACATATAATCAGTACACATCATGATATATACATATATACATCAAAAGAATAAACATGAACATAGGCATAAGCATAATAATAAATAAGATGTCATCACCTAAATCCCTGGCTGGCTATGTAAAGACAACCTCATCCAGTGTAGGAGGCATGGAGGATGTGCTAGCCTCTTTGTGCTCATAAGTGTTGGTGTATGTTGTGGCTACTGACTATGCTCTGGTAACACAAGTGGGAGTTGGATCTCCCCACTCATGGGAAACTGAACCATCATCAATCATATTGCTTCCCTCACTCATCAGCTACTGCTCCTCCTCCTCCTCCTCCTCTCCCTCATAGTCTGGTCTGCATCCTCGACATACTCCTCATCCATCTCATCCTCAAATAAATCTGATTCCCTAAGCCTGTATCCTCACTTATCTCATCCTCCTCATCCCTCTGCATTGGAAGTGGTCCTGCAAAGCCTATAGGTTGATCCATTAGGAATACAGGAGTAGGTCATGCTATTTCCCACCATTCCTCGTATGTATTAGTAGAACTAATGTCATTAGCATTAGAGATTGGGGGCATGTCAAGATTTGAGTCCTTTGAATCACTAGATCTAACATCATCCACTGTCAATCACCTAGTATCTCCTAGCCTCTAGGCACTCCACACTTATTGTCTATAAAAGGAGCGTGCTACTGGTGGTACCTGTATCTAACCAAATTTTCATATAACACGATTGTAGTAGAATGGTCTAACTATGTAATCGTGCCTCCCTTGAAGAAACTTGTCCTTTTGCATCCTTCTCAACTATTGGGTATCATTTGGCCATTGTGGTATGAGTTGGTATTGTCTCCAAAGGACCTCCTCCTGATCTAGTCATTCAAATCAAACTCTCCAAAAATGTAAATCCCCATACTATCATGACCGTCTCAGTGGATAACTATGAAAAATAGGGATGCTTTGTGAATTTTTCTTCTAGGGTCCTAAATCTACCTAGAAATGCGTAAAAAAATAACATACATGTGTAAAAATGAAGCTAAGGCAAAAAGATCAACTTACCTGATATTGCATCTCGAATCGAGCTATCTCCTTTTGCAGGCTCTCGAGTCTCAAAGGCTCAGCATCTTCACTCACTCTCCAACTAAGTCAAACTGCAAGAAGGTAAAATACAAAATAATTACAAATAACTTCCCTTTTTACTATTATATATGTCTAAATTAGGTCTTTTGCATATTATGGTTATAATTGTTTTTCATTGAAACTAGCATAGTAGGGGCTAGAGAACTTCATTTTTTATGCCATCTATTTTTTTGGAATCATTCTTCCACTCCCATTCTCATAAAATGTCTATCACTATGTGGTATGGTACTTGGAAATACCCTATGGTACAAATTATCTCATTCAATGCAGTTAAGATCACTACATTGATTCCACCTCCATAAAGCAAGTGAAATGAAGGGGGAAATACATCTACCCTAGAATTTAATTTCTATGAAGTTAGATAAGAGTATTTTTTAACAATTAATGAATTAGTTTTGCAAGATGCAGTTCCTAACATTGTGGTTTTGCAGATAGCTATTGTGGGGGCTTCATTCTCCCATGCTCGCAAAAAAATCCACGTGAGTATCCTTTTTATGAAACAAAGTTTATTGTTTGGAGTCCTTTAGCTTGCATATGCACATAGAGTCATATGGGCAATAAAGTAGGGGCTAAATGTGGCAACAAAAATTATACTCCATTCTTGGAGATAGTAAAAATTTCTTGCTTAATTTGGACCTATTTTGGTACCCTTGCATTCATGACCCTTTAAATCATCACTAATAGGCCCCTAAGACCCTTTATTTTGGATCTCACTTGGGCTTATTTCAACTAAAATCCCAAAAAAATCTACAAAAGCATTAGATTTTCTAACAACTCATCATTAGCCCACCTTAAAAAACTAGGGTGGGACTCATACGCCACCTTGAGTGTATGAGTTCCCCTAGGTGGGACCCATACACCACAAGAGGCATATGAGTTCCCCTAGGTGGGACCCATACACCACAAGTGGCATATGAGTCCCTTGTGGCCTATTTTTAGGGATTTAGTGAGAAATTAAGGTTTTTAATTCAAAATTTTGGTTGTGTATAGGAGCAAATTTGCACGTGTTATGCAAATTCCCCTTTCACATACCTTCACCTTAGGAAATCAAATTTGAAGGAAAAATTTCTACATCAACTAATTTCCTTCCAATTGGCGTCTATCTCTTGTGTGAGTGAGAATATTTGTCGAGGATGCATGTGCAGTGAGTAGACGTCCGTGCAACATGCTACCATCCCTCATAGATTGCTATGTTTGAATTTGGCAGAGGCATTACACTTTTCATTGGGGTCAATTTGTAACATCCCTCTCTGACCAATCGACCCAGAAAATAGCAGATTCTTCCCACTTCTTAATATTCATCCATCTTCATCTCATTTGATCCTCTAGAGATCTCTTCACAAGCTCTTGCAATTTCTCAAGCCATCTCTTAGCATTTTGAGCATTCTTTTCACTCTTTAGCAACACTTCAACACTTTGTTACAGCAACAACACTCCAACTCCTTAAAGCAAGTGTGGATCAAGCCATAGCAGCATGGTTTTGGAGTCTTGCGAGACCTCCCTTCATCATAGTCGAGGTTGTGGTGACCTTTCCAGGTCTACTTTCTCCTCCATTGGCAAGTGAGTTTTTGGGTAGAGGTGGTAATGTTCCACTCCTCTCCATTATGATTTGGTTGAGTAGCACTTTACGGTTTTGTAGTTTTTATTGTGATTTCTACTTTCTTTACTTCTTTATCGCATATTTCTACCTCATTTCTTTTTGGTTGTCCCTAGAGGTGGAAACACCAAAATGGGGGTCTGACTGAGGCAGACCCCTATACAGCCCCAACAATTTTCCCCTCTTTCTTTTGTGTAGGTGGATGTGCATTTGGAGCTAGTTGGTGAACTGGCACCTTGGTGAGATCATTTTCATTAATTTTTCCTTCATCTATCTACTTTATCATCTTCATTTGTACTTGTCATACTTTATTGTTCTATTTTTCTCATTCAAGAATAGTTAGCTAGGTCGTTAGTTCATTTTCTAGTAGTTTCTATTGTACTTTCTATCCTCTAGCTGTATGAATTCCAGCACAACTGAGAGATGCTAGTGCGTTGTGATATCATCCCAGAACTGTGCTTTCATCCTCAAACATAGAGCTATTCGAGGTGCAGTATTGACTCCGAAAAATAGTTTGCCTAGCCTAAACTTGGATTTCAAGTATGAAGAGTGATTCAAGTACTTTATAGTCCTCATCATTCTTGACCTCTTTTTGAATCACCTCTTTAGAGTGAGGTAAGCTAGGGAAAGCCTCCACTCTTAGTGACCTGGAGCCTTGATGTGGTTGGTCCCCCTCTCTTACATTTTTGTTGAACCCAACATGAACCAATGTCTACCCATTTGTTGGTGTTGAAACTTTTCCCTTGTACCTTGTGATCATTGTGCCTCTAAGTGTTGTGAAGGTTTATGAGAATCACAACCCAATCCACAACCTCCAGGTATATTTTTAGGAGAAGTGTACAACACCTTCTGATGCAGAAGATGAAGGTCAATCCTTGTTTCTCTCTAGGCCTTTTTGTTGGATCTACTGCTAGTCTTTCTGCCCAAGAGTAGTTGTCGAGGGGTGAGGTTGGATTCTTTGATGAGACCAACCATGTCCCCACACCTCCTACACCATCATCGATAGAAGAGCTTGAAGCTATCCATATTCCTTCATAATACATCTCTTCCCTTAGCAAAGGGTTGGGTGACTTGGAGAATCACCTGGAGAAATACCTAAAGTTGACTAGAGCCACTAAGTTTATTAGCGAGATAAAGTATATGGTGGGAAAAGACTGAAGCATAGAGCTCCTAGCTAGCCTCTCTGTTCTGACTGAAGTGTGTGCCCTTCCAAATAATACTAACATTACACAAGGGTCCACACTCGAAGAACATGAGAGACAGTTAAAAGTGTCGATGCCTCCCATGTTTGTGTACATTTTTGACACAATCTTGTCAATCAACATCCCATATACCCCTATGAAGTTTGAAACTATCAAAGCGAGAAAAATACCCTTGCATTTTAGTTTCACCCCTCTTGTCACCTCTAGCAGTGGAGGTTTTGGCAGGTTGAGTAGTGGAGGCTTTGGTAGTGGTGGTGGCCTCAGTAGTGGGGTTAGCACTAGTGGAGGTGGTTCGGGTGAAGGCCATGGTGGTGGCTTCATAAGCAGAGGTGGCTCTTGTGGAGGCCTTGCTGGTGGTGGTGGCTCTGGCAGTACTTCCGGTGGTGGCCACATTGGCAGTTTTGGAGGTGGGTCTGGTGGTGGTTCTAGCAGAGGTCCAACTGGTCCTATGTCATCTAATGACCCTATTCTAAACACTCTTCTTCAAAATATGGGAAAGATGCAAAACAAGCTAGCGAGTGTCTCCCAAGACTCTGCCTAGCCTATCTTTTAGCCCTTCTTTTCACATAGTCCATTGTTGGTAGCAATCTTAAGTACTCCGTTCCCACAAGGAATGGAGATTCCCAAATTCAAGAAATATGATGGAAAAGGGAACCACAAACACATGTGTCCTTGTTCAATGCCCCATGTGTATATTTCTTCCATCATGATGCATTGATGGAAAAATTATTCCCTCGATCTCTTAAGGATACAACACTCGAATGGTACTATTCCTTACCAGATAACTCTATTTTCTTATTTGACCAACTTGTGAATTAGTTTCTCCGATAGTTCCAAGCCAACATCGAACCAAGGATGACCTTTTTGGATCTCATCTGGTGTAAGCAATGGGATAATGAAAAGATTACTAATTTCATAGCATGGTATCAAGTGCTCTTCTCATAGATTTCTTACGTGATGCCTGGTTCTGATGTACATAAGGTATTCATAGGGAACTTGCAAAGGCCTTAGCAAGAAAATTTTTCCCTTATGAAATACCCTTCTTTTGTGCATCTGTGTGCAGTGTTATGAGAATATCAACAGATAATAGTTCAATTTGGGGGATCCTCCTCACGCTCCCATTCATAAGGGAAGTCCATTGTATCAATCTCTTGTAAAGGTAAGGCTGTTACGAATGTAGTTGCTGCTATAAATGATAACAACCTCAGACACAACAAGAAGTTCACAAAGTTAGCAGAATCTTATTCATCCATCCTAAAAAAGTTGCTAAAGGATAAGATGATAACCTTGGAGAACACTAAACCTCTCAAGGAACTTTACCCTATTTGGTACAATGCAAATGCATTCTATCAGTACCATCAAGTCAACAAACATGATACCAAATGCTATATGAAATTGTTTCACAAGATACATGATTACATCAAGGACGGTACTATTCATCTTGATGGGAATAAACAAAATGCAAACAAATTAGTGGTGAAAGTGAATAGTGAGTAGTAGATATACACGGACCTATTTTTGTCACATTCTACCAACATGATTACCTATCCCTCTAATTCTACCACTTAACCCAAAGCATATGTTAACATGGTTACAATTACCCCTTTTGTGCAGCCTATGACCAGCTTGCCTGATGTGAGATTCACTTCACAAGATATGCCCTTCAACAATAAGCCCTCTCCCCTTTACATTCATGCTCGCCTCAATGGGAAGGTTGTGATAGGGGTCTTATTCGATATTGCAAGTCCAGTGAATGTCATTATAAAAGAAACATTGTAGCTTAATTCATTGAATAAGGGGGAGTACAAAGAAACGAAATCTACCATCTGTACTTAGATTTATTTATGCTAAATCTAGGCATACCTTGGCTAGCTTCCATGAATGGAATCACATCTATCATTCACAAATGTTCAAAGTTCTCTCATGAAGGTGTTGTGCACATAGTTCATGACACTGGGTACCAACCTTTGGTATCTTATGGGGGATATTCATTGGATAAATTTTAGTCCACCCCAATTGGTTTGCTTCCTCCAAGAATAGACCTACTTTATAAGAATTATGTGAAGTATAAGACTGGGGGAAAGGGACAACCAAAACTGACCTTTCCATTAGTGCAACAACCAGCTACCTCCTTTTCTCGAAAGGGAAAAGAGAAGTTGCCCCATCCTTGGGATGGCTCTCCCACTCCTCTTTCCAGAGAAGAGTTTTGCATGAGTAGGCCTAGCTTTTATCCTTTGATTCTAATGGTGCCTCCTTGGTGTAGACCTAAGATTAGGATATCGGATCTCCCTACCAAACCACCCATACCTTGGTATTACTTGTATGGAAGAATGAAAGGTCCCTGAGGGGAATCCTCTATGTCCTAGCCCCCACAGCCTCCTATTGCTCCTGCTTCAAAAGTAGTAAACAAGAAGAGGCCTGTTGTCGAGGCACTAGAGCTGACTCCCCCCATTGTTTCTCAACCTTCTCCTCCTACTCCCATCTAGGAGCCTGTCCCTCCACTAGAAATAGTTGTGGTGGACACTCCCATGGCTGAGCAATAGCCTTCTGCTCCTTTGCAACCTCTAGCCTCTAGCTTGAAGAGTCATAAAATCATCCTTGTGGATGAATGCAAGCATCGACAAAAGGCTCTTGTGGCTGAGTAGGCCACCTTGTAGAGGAAGGAAGCAGTGATGACTACCCCTACTTTAGGGCCTCTTGTTTCATCCTCCTCTCTCCTCCCCTCTGCTTTCATTTAACCAAGCTCTCTGTATTGCTTCCAACTCCTATTGTGATTATGCCCAACCCCAAAAAGGTGTAGGTGTTCATCGCTCCTTCAGTTGAGCCACCCTTGTTGATGTCCCTTCTAGATGTCTCACATTTCATGAAACTCGTGGATATGTCAAATACTTTGCTATGTCTACTATGGTTTTCTCCTCCTCCTCTTCCTTCATCCTCTTTCCTCATCTGTGGGGAGTTCTCATCCTTTGAAAAAGCAGAAGATGGAGGATGACCTTTCCAACAATGGAGGGCATAAGAGGGGCCCACCTTCTCTGAAGTGTTGTCCTATGCTAGCTTGTTTTATCTTAGTGATGGAACCAACTCCAGCTTCCCCTGAGTTCATCATCACTCTTGATTTGCTCGGTGAGCCTAGCAGTGAATCTCGGGTGCAACCCTCTCCATCCGTTGAGGTACAACATGGCACTCCAATAAAGTGTGTGTTTAACTCTCTAGATGAAGTTTCATCCTTGTTAGTGATCTTCACAAAATTTCTGACCATAGCTCCATAAGATCCTAGTGGAGAAGATCTTACGAGGTCTTCTTCCTTAGCCCTTGTTGTAGGAGGGTCGGAAGCTCCTCCCCTTAATATTCCAGCACTGCAGGCTCATCCTCCTTCCCCTCATGATAATCTAGAGTGGGAAGTGGACAACCTCTTGGTTGATGAGTGTTAGGGGGAGGCCTCTTCTTTATCTTTAGACTAGATGTGTATGTGTTCTGATGTGTTCCCCTGTACTCATGCTATGTGTTCCAGGATGACCCTTGTCACCCTTGTTGGTGCTTGGATATAGGAGTGGTTTTTCTGTCATAAACCTTTTTCTATTTGTACCATCATTCTTCCTCTCTTATTTGTTTTTATCTTTGGAAAAATGAATGATGCAAAGTGTTGGGGATGATGAAAAGATTCCTTGATGATGAATCTATTTAAGAAAAAAATGTCTCTTTTTGTACTTTATAACAACGCATCCCTTGGGTGGATCCTCTTCTTACGTTGGGTTCCCGAGGGACCCCTTTCAAAGCCTTCCAATTTGTTGATGGTTTGTGTGACTGTTTGCTTTATTTCCTATGGCTTCTTTGTTTTTTAAATGCTTTATCCACAGGTAAACATGTTGCTTTGCAGGTGCGCCTATGAAGCCACTTTCCAATTTGACTCAGCGGAGTCTCCTCCTTTGGGTTTCCTCCATTAAAGAGGTCTTGGGGGATGCCATCTTGTAGGTCTATAGGTAGCTTATAAGGTGTTATTTTCACTAGGTTTCCTTTATGTGAGAGATCTTGGGGAATACCTTCTTGCAGGTATGTGGGCCTATAAAGCACATACTTCACGTGGCTTCCCTCATGTGAGAGATCTTGGGGGCTGCCTCCTTGTAGGTCTACAGGCTTGTAAGACACTTTCATCCTATGGGATTTGTCCATCGTTGGTCTAAGGGCCTCTGATGTACCTTGTGCAACTTCATAGTTTTGTTGGGCTATGGAGACTTTTAATCTATTCTATGCTCTCGAGCTCGCTAGATCACGATCTACTACCTCGATGGTTTAGGTATATTGATGGTGTTTTATGCACGACAACAACTTAGATAGAATACGAGTAACCTATCTCTCTTGAAAGGTAAATCTCTATCAGCAAGCCTCAAGAGATAACCCCAAGGTCTCTAATTTCAGGTCTTGAAAATGTTGGTAATCACAAAGGGACCTTACAAAACAAATGCTGGAACTTTTAAAATCATCAAATTTTAGAATATTTGATGCTTCCAATGATCCTAGACTAACCCACACTTGAAAGAAATGCAAAAGATAAGGGATTGAGAGAGATTTTCCAAAAGTGAACTAAATCTAAGACCAACAATGTGTTAGAACTATAAAATTTTGAAAATTTCATGGCCGCACATACCTGCTAGTTCCCAAAAATTTTGAAAATTTTATGGCCACACATACCTGTTAGTTTCCCCGATCCTTGAAGCATTTTATACTAATGTATGTCTTTTTGTAGTCTATCACCAAGACATTGGGAATGTCTTACCAATTAGATTTTAGTTGAGGATTCATATCAGCAAGAGGCAATGCACAGTCTCAGTGACTAGAGGATCCTATCGGCGAGACAACAATCATCGGGATAAGTCATATCGAGCTCATATGTGTCTTACCGACTGAAGCACAAAGAATATATCACCCAGACAAGTGCCATTAGAGTGAAGTCTTGTAGTATTCATCCGGTTTCGCCGATAAAGAAAAGGTGGGTTCTGTCATTGTCATCGGGATGAATTTAGGGAGTCTTACCGACCCCCTATGTCACACCGAGAGGATTACATTAGGACTTGGTGATATATTTTGACACAATGGATTCGGCGAGACTAGCTTCAGTGGGGAGAGATATGAAAGTTCATACCGAATGTACTTCCATCGGTAGGAAAACCACTATGTCTCAGTTATTAGAATTGACGAAGGAGAAATATTGACAAAACATGATATAATCGGAGGAACGTCTACCTGACCCTCAATGTCACAACAATACTTAAGACTGAAGGGATAACTATCAGGAAGACTCATAACATTGGTATAACTACAAGAAAACTATAAGACAACTTGGCAATAGAAGTGAAGATACAGATAGGCTATTGGTGAGACTTAGAACATCGATGAGACTGCATGACACCATAGCGACATATGATCTATTGACTGTTGGGAAGACTCAAAGTGTCGGTGGGACTATAGGACATCAAAGCAATATGTGATCTGTGGTATTCAGAGAGACATTAAACATCATTATGATTGCATGACATCTCAGCGGGTGTTTAGTGAATGTTGGTAAAAGCCTGAATGAAAGGATCGCCAAGATTTGAATACAAAAGGACGCATCCTTTCAAATACTAATGTATAAATGTTCATTTTCAATTGTGAAAAGGACAGAGAGAGATAGCAGAGATCAAACAAAAAAGACAGTAGATCACAATATGTTACATTTTTGAGACTATGATGCATGTTTGAAACAATGGAGATTTCAATTGAATTCATTTAATGTGGTGACATTTTTCTAGTATCAGTTGTTTGTTGTGTTAATTGAAAGTATTGTTGAAGTTGTCTCCAAGGTTGATATTTTCTAATTATTTAAACTGATATATCAAGGATATTTTTTAGTTTACCAGTGCACACTTGTTGTATCTATATGGTTTGATTAATTGTTTCTTTCAAGGAAAGATTAAATCCTTTTAGTCAATCATAGTAATTAGGGAATCTCATTTGGATTATTAAGAAGAACTTGGTAATCACATTCTTGCATGTTTATACTAGTTATAAACTTAAACCTATATGCCAAACAATTTGATTTTCTGCCAGAAAGAAGTTACTCATTTCATATTTTCACTTGACTCTGTACACCTAATAAGGCACTAGTCTCTACTATTTTGTTGTTTAATTTCATTCATTTTTTACATATGAACACATTAGATTTTTTCCTTGATATTGCTTATACAATTTTATCCACTCCCATTTGTCAGTGTGGGTAAATTTCTTTAGGAAATGAACAGAGGTCAAGTTTTCTTTATTCAAATAGGTATACCCACCTAAGTCTAGCAGCACCTAAAGAGAAGAAGGTTCAAATCATTTGGCCTTGTCTATTACCCTAAAACATTGTGAGAGCTTGGCAACCTCTCGTGGTTCAACCCTATGTTTTTGAGAGCTAAAAAATTGGCGACTCTACTAGGGACAAACATCAGAAAATCTGGTTCCAACCTATCCATCCATAGAGTCAATGCAGTTCTAAAATCGGTCTTTAACCAAAGGTTCACAATTGTTTCATTTGCACTCCCAATCCAAGTCCCACAATTAACAAATTGGTGACTCTGGTGGGGAATTATTGCAAGATATCTGGTTAAAGATCATCATATAGAGTCATTGAAGAAAGATTCATAATTTGTGAAGTTTCAAAAAAAGTGATTCCGCTAGGGAAAATAAAAAATAATTTTAAAAGAATCATTTTCCTACTTTTTGAAAAGTAGGTGATGACTCTGGTAAGAAACTTGATGAAGAATGGATAGACACTTTGTGTATGGAACAAAAGAATATCTTAGAAGGCAACAGTTGATAAGAGAAATCAAAGAATTGAAAAAGTAATGGCTGCAATTGGACAAAGAAACACTACAATTGAACCAACAACTATTACAATCAAGAGAATTTTGAAATAAGAATGAATAGATAAATGTAGGCAGGCGTTGGACCCCTCAAGCACCTCATAATAAAATTGGGAATCTTCACATTGGAAGCAATGCATATCATGCACATTATAACATACATTCACCACAACCATCAAAGCAAGTAAATGCTTATCCAGTCCCTCCTAGACAAAGGCTAGTAAGCTATCAAGACTATCAATATGATCAACACAATTCCAGCCCACATGAAGGTGTTAATCAAAACTTACAACAAAATGTATATCCAAATCAGTAGCTTGAGGAGGAAGAAGACGAGTATGTACATACTCAAAGCCAAGATTCCATCACAAAATCAAAACGTGGAATTTACCCCTCTGATATGTTTCTTAACATAAGGAGACATGAAGGAGAAGATGAAATCTCTCTATACAACAGGATGATAAATATCTGTATGCAATTACCTCCTAATTGTAAGCCTACAAGACCCCCTTTTGTTGCACAATTCATAAGAGTTTGGAAATCTAAATCAGCTTATTGGCTAGAATCATCAATACATCATGCCTTTGATTGAGTGAATAAATTCATTGATTCCATGGAGAGGATAAGGTATGAGAACACTATCAATGTTGAATCCAATAGTTGTATTTCTGATGAGTATAGTTAAATTGATCAAACAATGCAGCCAATAGAAGATGAGACATGTGCAAGTCAGAATGATTCATATGATAGCCTACATGATGAAGATGAAGATACAAGAGATCTCTCTTGCATAACACATTGTGACAAGGAAAGCAGTACATGTTATGAGGGATCCAATGAATATTTAGATTGTGAAGATGAACTTGTGGATTTTGACTTACAATGGGGTGATTCTTGCAGTTCTCATGGTGATCAAGAAGAAGAAGTAATGGAAAATGTGGGTCCATTTGACAGTGAACAAATAACACCTCCAGCTGCAGCTAAGAACTATAGCAACACAATTGATAATAAAGAGAATGATTTCTCTGTGTTTTTGAATCCACTCCATGATGAGGATGTATCATGCCACAATGAGGAAGAGTTTGAGGACAATCATGTGAATCATGATCTGCAACAAGGAGATATTTTCAGCTCTTATGGAGATCAAGAAGAGGGAGAAATAATGGAAGATATGGAAGAAGAAATGTGTTCACTCAACAGTGATCAAATTTTAGGTATGCTAACTCTTGAATACTAGAGATGTGCACATGAAGGTGATTCTGAAGTCCTGTGTCAGCTTACATTTATTTTGACAGTGAAAGTTCTTTGTGCAATGATTCATATGACTCCTAGTGCATTTCTCGAAATGATGGAGAAATCTTTGAAGTTGACCAAAAATCTATATCCATTCAAGAAGAGGTATGTGATTTAGAAATTTTTAACACATGTGGAGAAGAAATTTATTAACATACCAAGGATGATAGGATTCCTGGCTTGATTAGTTTAGATATGCATGATATTGAGGATATGAATCATATTTCAGTGTCAAATGGCACTGATATGGAAGATGTACAAAATGTTTCAGATTTATTTATCTCAAACAGTGCTAATATGACATAGCATTTAGATTTGTGTGAGAAGCATTTGAATCTTGAGATGAGTGACATAGATGATCATGATTTTTTCCCTCCTCATGTACATGAAAGTTGTATTCCTTGGTTGCATTATGATTGCAAATTGCCTATGCAGATTAATCTTAGTTATATGATGAAAAAGGAATGTTTTTAGTTTTCAAATCAGCAGGGATATCATTTCATGATGCAAGACCTAGACCAGAATGGGGGAAAGAGTTGCAAGTATCTTTATGGCAGCAAGAGTAGCAAGGAGGATGACATGAATACTTGCAAGAGAAGTTCACTGAGTTCAAATCAGAATAAAATTTATGATAGAGGAAAGAATGGGCCTTTCTTTTGGGTGGCCTTGAGCCATCATTTACCAAAATGAAGACTAATTTTGTTGACAAAGGAATACAAAGGATTAAGGGTTGCTAGTGCATGGAAAAATCTTGACAATCCTCTCAAAAATTTCTCTTCCATGCACAATAGTCTAGGAAATAAAAGGAACAGGAATTTCTAGTACATGGACAATCCTAAAATTCCTTCATTAAATAAATCTTTCCATGTACAATAGTATAGGGTCATGTTCATCTCCATTTCCATTCATTCCATCTTGCTTACTAGTCCATCACCTTGAGTTTGGTTTGCTCACCTAGAAATGTGGATCCTTGCAATGATCTCATAATCATTCATCCTTAGATGGAGCCACTGTTAGAACTGTAAAATTTTGAAAATTTCATGGCCACACATACCCGCTAGTTCCCAAAAATGCCCATACCATGAGTACAAAAATTCGCTTTGCATATCATGTTTTCCCATGCTTTAGCTTGTTTTCATCGTTTGGTCCCATAGAATTCACCTGGCTCTGAGCATTTGAAATGTGTAAACCATATCAGCGTAACATGATGCAGGTTTCCCCGATCCTTGAAGCATTTTATACTAATGTATGTCTTTTTGTAGTCTATCGGCAAGATATTGGGAATGTCTTACCGATGAGATTTCAGTTGAGGATTCATATCAACAAGTGGCAATGCACAGTCTCAGTGACCAAAGGATCCTATCGGCGAGACAACAATCATTAGGATAAGTCATATCGAGCTCATATGTGTCTTACCGACTGAAGCGCAAAGAATATATCACCCAGACAAGTGCCATTGGAGTGAAGTCTCGTAGTATTCATCTGGTCTCGCTGATAAAGCAAAGGTGGGTTCCGTCATTGTCATCAGGATGAAGTCAGGGGGTCTTACCGACCCCCTATGTCACACTGAAAGGATTACATTAGGACTTGGTGGTATATTTGGACATAATGGATTCGGTAAGATTAGCTTCAGTGAGGAGAGATACGAAAGGTCATACCGAATATACTTCCATCGGTAAGAAAACCACTCTGTCTCAACGATCAGAATTCATGAAGGAGAAATCTCGGCAAAACATGATGTAAGTAAAGGAACGTCTGTCCAACCCTCAATGTCACAACGATACTTAATACTGAAGGGATAACTGTCGAAAAGACTCATAACATCGGTATAACTACAAGACAACTTGGAAATAGAAGTGAAGATACATATAGGCTATTTGTGAGACTCAGAACATCGATGAGACTGCATGACACCATAGCAACATATGATCTATTGACTGTCAAGAAGACTCAAAGTGTTGGTGGGACTACAAGACATCAAAGGAATATGTGATATGTGGTAGTCGGAGAGACATTGAACATTGGTATGACTATAGGACGTCTCAGCGGGTGTTTAGCAAACATTGGTAAAAGCTCGAATGAAAGGATCACCGGGATTTGAATAAAAAAGGATGCGTCCTTTCAAATACTGATGTATAAATGTTCATTTTTTATTGTGAAAAGGATAGAGAGAGATAGCAAAGATCAAAAAAAAAATACTGTAGATCACAATATGTTACATTCTTGAGACTATGATGCATGTTTGAAACAATGGAGATTTCAATTGAATTCATTTGATGTGGAGACATTTTTTTGGTATCAATTGTTTGTTGTGTTAATTGAAAGTATTGTTGAATTTGTCTCCAAGGTTGATGTTTTCTAATTATTTAAACTGATATATTAAGGATATTTTCTAGTTTATCAGTGCACACTTGCTGAATTTGTATGGTTTGATTAATTGTTTCTTTCAAGGAAAGATTAAATCCTTTTAGTCAATCATAGTAATTAGGGAATCTCATTTGGATTATTAATAACTTGGTAATTGCATTCTTGCATGTTTATACCAGTTATAAACTTAAACCTATATGCCAAACAATTTGAGTTTCTGCCATAAAGAAGTTACTCATTTCAATTTTTCATTTGACTCTGTACACCCAATAAGGCACTAGTCTCTACTATTTCATTGTTTAATTTCACTCATTTTTTACATATGAACACATTAGGACTTTTCCTTGATATTGCTTATACAATTTTATCCACTCCCATTTTCCATTGTTGGTAAATTGCTTTAGGAAATGAACAGAGGTCAAGTCTGATTTATTCAAATAGGTATACCCGCCTAGGTCTAGCAGCACCTAAAGAGAAGAAGGTTCAAATAATTTGGCCTTGTCTATTACCCTGAAATGTTGTGAGAGCTTGGAAACCTCTCGTGTTTCAAACTTTTGTTTTTGAGAGCTAACATAGTGCAACAATCCGATACTTAAAGTGGACCAATCCTTCAAAACCAATTTCTCCTCAACCCATATTTGACCTGCAATCTTATAGAAACAGTGCAATCTTTTAAGGGATTAAATATTTTCAGATGGTGAACATTCATACAAATCAATCTTGAAATGTACAAACATTTACCATTGAACTTAGCACCAACTATTAAGGCCTTGGCTAGCTTTGCACAACAGCTTACAATCAACAAGCTACTAAAATTATGGACCAGGATCACTCAAACACTTTAAATATTAAATCAAAACACCATTGCATCAAACTAAACTCTAAGATCTAGCATGCAACCAATAATTGTTAAGCAATCTTAGAGATATGGAATAGCTTGAACCATACAAAATGAAATGATACAAGAAAGATCACCAAAAGATAATTTCTTTACTTATATTGATTCACCCAAGTATGCAACAATTCAATATTCTCAAATTTTTAGCACTTACCCTCAAAAAATTCTAACTTCTAGCTCAACTACTGCTATTACAATAATGCTCCACTCTTCTAGCAATGTCTAGCCCCTAAAAATGAAGCAAGAGCCTCAATTTATAGCCCAAGAATCCACTGTGCATCAAAAAATAATGGCCCATAGAGCCCAACCATACATGCATTTGAATTTACTATATTTGGCCATCCCTATATGATTGGCACCAAAAGTTTTGAATAAAGTCAAAATTGCATTCCAAAATCCATCAGTGGGGCCCCCCAAGTGACTTAAAACTCCTCAGATGTACTCTATTCTTGGTTTTTATCTAAAATTTTCCACCCTCTGCATGTCTAACATGAATCCCATGTGGAAACAACCTGACCAACCTCTCCTTCCTTGTCATCTTCCAATTTATCAGTCAATTCTTTAACTTTTTCAAGTATTTCTTTTACATCTATTAGGTATGGAATTGGAATAGACCTGATTCTTGTCTTATAACTTTTAAATTCCTCCAATATTGTGGCATCACCCTACTCCACTCAATTTGTAACTCATGGTATTTTTCCAACCTAAAAATGTATATTGTTGCATCTTCCAAGTGTTCTTTTTCTATTGGAGCATTATCAAAAGGGGCGTAAACCTCATGCCACCATGCCTACAATGTACTGATCTTTGTGTTCTTCTGTCCAAACTTCTTTCTTGCAGTGAGTATCTCTAGAAAAATGATGCAACCATCATATATTTCCTTTATCTTTCCTTGTATTTTTGCTATTTTCTTCAAAACCTTGGAAAGGAGTTCCTTTTTGTAATTCCAAACTCTAACCATCCCTTCACCTTATCAATTGTGTTGTGAGGAGAGATATCCAACTGAGTCAACTTGTCCTTTCATATATGTAGAATTTTCCTAAGTTTATTAGCAATTGACTCATCAACCTTCTTATAGTCTATAGTAAACTATGAAATGTGCAGAAGAAAATCAAAAGTGTCAGTGTGAACTTTGAGAATTTTCTCAATTGCCTTGTTTCCTATATTACTAAAATCTTGAAGCCAGTGCTAATTATGATGAACAAAGTTCTTTAATCTTTCAATTTCTGAAACTGCCTCTTTGGGAAATAATCCCTCTAGAATTATACTTTCACCACTTATAGCCTATAATGGCTTCATCAAATGTTGAACATGCCTATAGGAATCATTCAATTGCTTCTTGAACTTTTCCTTCTCCACAATTTCACTATCCAACCTTCTCAAAATTGCTTGAGAAGATTCTTGGAATTCCTCCTTTTCTTGCTCTCTAGTATTTGGTCCCAAGTTGATAGTTTGTACTCTATAATTAGATGGTTGGACTTCATCCTTGAATTTATTAGCTGGAGGTACTACCACATGAACAAATCTATTGTTGAATTCATCTTGGGAAATCCTTGAAACTGTTTGGGCTCTTTTCCTTTGCTTGAGCTAACCCCACTGTTCCAACAATGTATCCCAACTTGGAGCTTCTTCCTACACAATTATAGGCTTCTTACTTGTCCTCTTCTCAAGCCACTCTAGAACTATTGAATGTTCTGCATTAACTTCCATAGAAGGTATTTCTTTCTCATCTCTATTCTGTTGTGAGCTGCCATCCATTTCCCCAATTTTAGGTTGATCCTCCTTCTCATTGATGACTTCCCTTTTTGGAGACTTAGATTGCTTCTCTTGAATTACCCGAGATTCAACATTTATATCTTGTGTACCCAAGTCAGACTATCCTAGCTCTTGCAACATTTTCTTCCATTCATCATTGGTAGGAGTAGAGACTTCATCATCCTCTGATTGATGTTGCTCAAGGTGATTAGACACCTCACCCTCTTCTCGGATAACCTCTTCCAATGTCTAAACATTTTGAGGAGGAGAATCAATCCCTATGTTCACTTCTTCCTCTTGATTGTTACTAGCAGGCATCTGTTCATCTTATGCCATCTCTCCTACTTTTTTGGTTTCCTCTGCCTAAGAAGTTTTATGCTTGGGAGGGCTTTTCTTCACATATACTTAGGGTTTCTCCCCAAGACTATCTATCTCCACAACCTCAATTGAAGATGGAGAATCAGTTTCAACATCATCCTTTTGAGCTTTTGTTACCTTCTATCTCTTCGTAACCAATCTCCTTTTCCTCACTGGTTGAGATGCCTCACTTTTTGCAGCAATAGTATTCACTTGAGGAGTCTTCTTGGCACTGGGAGATGGTTTCTCTCCCTGTTTTACCTACATTTGGCTCCTAGTCCTTCTCTTAATGGATACAGGTTTATCACTTTCACACTCCTCACCGCCTTGAGACTCGGAGACATCATCTTTTTCACCTTTAGCTCCCTCTTTAGAATGAGACTCCATGTCTCCCATCAGGTCATATGTGAATTTGGTGCCATCGATCTCCAATTCCTGTACCTTTTTCCTTACCCATTGCCTTGAATATTCCTTGACTAGCTCTGTTATTTGATCAAGATCTATTGCTTCCTCTTCAGACCAGTTTATCTGTGGCAAAGGCTTGTTTCTATCAGGTTCATAATCATGTGGCTACACTAGGTTCACATCCTCATCTTGCACTTGATCAGGAACTTCTACTATTCTGTACAACCTTATCATTTTGAGAGGCATATGAGAGAATCTTCTCCTAAGAACATCAAATTCATCTGTACAATTTTCCCAGTAGTCCTCAATATGGTCCACATGTCAGAATGTCCTGTTAGCAAACTTCATAGCTCTACCATATGGGTCAAAATCACTAACTCATTTGACTGCAAAATCAGACAAAAATTTCTAACGAAATATGTATAATTTGATGTATTGTTGGGTGCTTGTAAAACTTGATGTGTAATTTTCAATTTTTTTAAATTTTATCCTTGACTTTCATCAAAATTTCGATGAACTTGGGTTTCATCAAAATTTTGACTAGCAGTTTTGTTGAAATTTTGACAAACATGAAAAATAAGAAAAAAATCAAATTGTGGCCAACATAAATAAAAGTGAGTTCGCTGATTTATTGCGATAGTGTATTGCTATACTTGCAAATTTTCTCTACTTGAGATTGTTTGTGGAGAACTAAGGAAAATTTTCTTGGGAAAAATAAAAAAAAATTCAAGAAGATATCGCTAGTTTGAGAGTAGTCATTGTCTTTTTGCAGAATTCAGTTGTGAAGTCAGATTTGTAGTTCCAGGTTTGAAAATCATATTTTAAAGCAAAATCTCATCAGATTTCATTTTTAGAGGTTTAGGGTTTTGACAATTTCATGTCCAGATTTTGTTGTGTGGAATCACCATAAGATCACAACCAAGGAACAAATTCTTGTGACTATAATTATGTGATCCATAACTCTATTGGTCATGGTGCATAGTTGTGCTATAACAAATACATGATGCATTCATGTGTGACCCAAGTTTAGTGTGGCTATGTTGTGATAGAAATGAAGGTACTCATATAATGTAGTTAAATCAAGTTGTATAATGTGGGTGTCAATCATCATTGGGTGCATTCAGGTTGTCTCAAGTTTAATAGGGTACAATGTAATTATAGCATGATCCAAGAGTGATTACCTCTTGCTACAATAAAGAGCTGATAACTCTAGTCAATATTCAGAGTGGTTGTGTTATATCAATTATGTAGTGCATTCAAGCACAACCCATGTTTAATGGGCTATTCTAGAGAGTGATCAAGATTTTCTAAACCTTATGAATGTTACTTAAGAGTGTATAGCTTAAACTACAAACCAAGTTTGTTACATACTTGAATGCAATCTTCGGTTACCACAAACTATAATAATCTGATCTGCTAATAACCATTATGGAAATTATTAAAGCAAGACCCATGCTATATAGGATATATTTCCTTGATCAATTTTACATACCTTAATGATCAAACACAAGCTTCCCACACACTCTAGGATACAATCCAAGATCATACCACAACCCTGTCAAGACAACTAATTTTCTAACCCAAGATTTAAGGTTGTTTTTCAATACCAACAAAACCATTGGTAAGAGCATGATTAGGGTACAAACCCCAGGCTTCCCTAGAAACATAAACAATAACTCTAGAGGATTAGTGAGGTTGCAATACCAGAAAGATTAAGACATCGTAGCTAATAACAAAATATTGCAATCTAAAGATTGTAGCGAATAACAAGCATACTATGTAGCTTAGTGACATTTATAAATGCAATCTACAGTAAGAAGAATGACAGTCACTTGAGATGTGATAGTCAAAAAGAGGTTGAGAAGTGACAAGATAGTAAAGCTCAAACCTTGAATAGTAAAGTGGAGATTTTAACAATGAGTTTCCTTACCCCTTTGCTGACCTTAAGGATTTTTCAAATTCTTTTGGTAGTGTTAGACAAGGAAAATGCAATTAGGGAATGACTTTCCAAATGAAGTAATAGTGGTAATCATAGGTTCAATGTTTCTTCTTAGCAATTGTATAATGGAGGTAGTGGATTGCATGTTTGAGCAGTGTTTTGAGACTCATCAAAGATGGGAGAATAGTGAATAATACCTTGTGGAATGTGAAGTAGTGTCAATATTGTTGAAGGATCTTAAGATCTACAATACCATGAAACAATGAGTCCCCTGTAGTAAGTAGGCAGTCTATAGGGCATAGTTTGATTTTATAGAAGGATGCTCATGAAAGAAATCTTCAAGTGATAGTGAGTGAGCTATTTGAGATTGCAGCTGAGGGTGCAATACCCAGTCTTATAGGAAGTTAGCAAAGCAGTAAATGTGCAAGAAAATTAAATCGTACACAACAAACAATTCACAATTTTATCTTGCATAATGCCTTGAGTTTGAAGACAAAAATCTCATTGTATCTTGATGAAAGTGGTGACCTTAATGGTCAATCACTGGAAACCATGATTTTAAAACATGCTATTGTGCTTAAGGAGGCAACATTTTAAGCAAGGCAGTGAGTGGTGGTTTGGAACAATGGTAGGTATGAAGGACTTGCTTTATATGCATACTATGCAGTCTAGCTTAGGACAACGTTCTTAGAAGAGATTGAAGGTGGATTATGGAACTCAAGGGTTACCATGAAAATGTTTAAAGCAAATACTTAGATCTATTTAAAAGCCGTGGTCATGAAAATATTAAAGATGTCACATGCAAAACCCTAATAGCTAGAGTAATGAATACAGTGCCAAAGAGGATAGTGTGTTGGGGAAAATTTAGGAGATCTCCACATTATCTAATTACAGGGAAATACATCATTTATTTATTTTTTCAATTAAAATAAATTATTCTAAACCTTATATAGGATACATTGATACTTCAAAAGCCTTTGAAGGAATTTGAGATTATGCAAATATATGTCAAGTAAATACCTAGATTACAAATAGTAGTGAGAACATTGTAAGATTTGTTGAGCAGAGTAGGAATGAGATAAGCAACAATGAATCCTATGCCTCCTTTCATGCACATCTCCTCACTATTCTCTATCATTCTTTACTAAAACACTTCTCCATTTTGGTGGTCTATGCTTGAAAATAATGCTTTGACGAAGGTTTTAAAGTATGTTTGTTAAAATGAAAACTCCATTTTGGTGGGCTACACTTGAAAATAAGATTTTGACAAAAGTTTTAGGGTATGTTTATTAAAGTTTTAAAGTATTTTGGTAGGCTATATTCTTGATTCCTTAAATGATTTATTCAAATGGATTGTGACTAAATAAATGATTAATTATTTAGTCATTTATATTTGTGTGACTAAATAATTTTTAATCAATGACCAAACTAGTAATTTATTTACTCATGTATAGCCCAGTTACAAAAAATGAGTAGAATTTAATAATTTTTAGTTGTTGTGACTAAAAGTTTTAGTTAGGGTATGTGCAGGATCATGATGGGCCCAAAAGTGGCAATATGATGGGTATTTGTAGGGTATGTCGTTGATGACTTTTTTAAACCCAAAAATGATGAAATGAAAAGGGTTTTAAAAAAAGAAAAAATGAATTTCATGAAGTTTTGACCAAGTTAAGGTGGTCAGACACATGAGTTTTTATATTTTTTAAAAGTTGTAATAAAAAATTCATAATTAATTATTTACTTGAAAAAAATATGCATCACATCTAGACATGAGTCATCTACTTATTTCTAAATTCTTATAAAAAAATATTATCTTATTGTGGTTAGGGTGGTCAGACAGACACCTACTTCTTATTTTTTCCTTGAAATTTAAGTACTACTGCATTGAAATTTCAAATTTTCATGAAATAGATTTTTCTTTTTTTTTAAATAAACCTAGTAGTTTAGAAACTACATTCAATTTGATACATATTCTATTCTTACATATTTTTGAAATAATACAGATAACTTATTCATTTTTTTATGTCAAGTTGCTTAACTCTGATTTTTCTAAATTTTTGCCACTTAAGGGCCTATTTTTTCCATGATGATCCTACACATACCCGTCACCTAGTCATTTTTATTGCCAAATTATACTAGTGTGTGCTTCCTTGTACAATTAGGGCTCTCTCAATGTTGAGGGCCCTAGGGATAAGCTCGTCATAAGAAGTGACACATTGCATCTTTAACTAAAAGGATAAATCTGTATTGACATTAGCAATGATGATTCTAACTTGTTGCTCCTTAGGAATGGGTCACTTCTTCTTACTAGCTTGCTGCCTCCATCATTGTAGGAAGTTTGTGATCAAGTTCAATATTTTGATTTTAGGAGTCTAACGTTTGGAAATCATAGTAAAATTAGAATTTAGTAAGTTTTAGAATTAGCATTTTAAAGTGTTTTTTGGGGTCATTAACTTCAAACTATCTTCTCTTTTACAGGGGTGGTTGTATGCCAATTTTTTTTGGTGAAAAATATCAGAACTATTAGATTTTGTTACCTGTATATGAATAAAAATGATTGGAGTGTGAGTTTGATATTTTTTGAAGATTTAAATAGTCAAGATTGGTAAAGAAAAATCATGTCAGATAATATTAGTCTGGAACAAAATGAAAAGACACTTGATAG
The DNA here is from genome assembly GCA_007258455.2 of Sequoia sempervirens. Taxonomy (NCBI): domain Eukaryota; kingdom Viridiplantae; phylum Streptophyta; class Pinopsida; order Cupressales; family Cupressaceae; genus Sequoia; species Sequoia sempervirens. The sequence goes on along the minus strand of VDFB02379711.1, from coordinate 210,340,074 downwards.
ATTGTGGGCTAGATTGAAAAGAAAGGGTGATGGGAAATGTTATTGTCCTTACAATAATTGCAAGGGCTTAAATACGAGATGACTTTTAATCACAACAGCTGACAAACATTGTAGGCAGCATGGTCATGTTGAAGGGGGCATTATTATCATCAATTGGTAAGTTGTTCATTATATGTGTTTATATTGATTGAATTTGTAAATGTTTATATCTTTTTAACATTATATATATATAAATCACTTGATCATGATCATGGTTTATTTGTGTCTATCATTATTATAAAGGTGGGGCACCCTAGGGCACATGATATGGATTATCATGACCTGGAGAATGTGGTTTTGTAAGTGGATGAACATGGAGCTGTGAATATCGAAGATGAAGTTAATGATCCTATGGAAGAAAATGATCATGCACCAGAAAACACAATTGAAGATGATGGTACAAATACATTGATCCATGACACAATTAGTGGTAGAGCTGATCATGATGATCGAGATGACTTTGATGATGTTCATGATTTACCTGTACTTGAGAATGCATACGATCCCCTTTGTGAAGGCTCTCAAACAACTCTTCTCTATGTTGTATTGTTGCTGTTGAACTTGAAGGTTATGAATGGTTTATCAAATACAACAATCTCACGAATGTTAAGGTATGTCATATATGTCATCTTTTTTCATCTATTTTAATTGTTGTTAGTTCATCACTAGTAAATAAAGGATGAAATGTGTACCATTAATATTATTTATATTAACAAATTATTTTTTATTGTAGATTTATTGGTAAATTTTTGTTACCACCATCAAATATTTTACCTCGCCCATACCGAGATTTATCTAACATTATGAAAGATATTGGAATGGAGTATCAAGCAATATATGCATGTCCCAATGATCATATTATATATTATAAACAACATGAATTTGCAACATAATGCCTGGAATGTCATATTAGTAGATATTGAATAGATCAACTATCAAAAAAGGTGCCTTGCAAGGTTCTTCATTATATTCCCATTATTCCAGGTATGCAATGATTATTTAGGTGTGAAAGCTTAGCGCAATTTATTGGGAGTGGACGATGTCAATCCATTTGGAGAGCTAAGATCTATTTACTTGGTGTGGCCTATTTTTGTTATCAACAATAACATTCCTCCATGGATATCAATAAAGAGGGAGCACATAATGTTGTCAATGATTGTTCCAGGTATTTTTTTACATCAACTTTCTTTAACGTAGTAGCATCTCATTTTTCTTATTTGTTGCATAATGACATTTTTCTCATTCAATAGTCATGTACATTAATTAATATATTGCAGTAAAATGGTTATAATAATTATGTAATGTTTATGTTCATTCAAGTAGGTAAGTACCAAGTTAAAGATATGAATGTATATATCGAGCCTCTTATCAATGAGTTACTAAAGTTATTGAATGGCATCACTATGTATGACGTCTATAGACCAATAGGACAAAGACAATTTCAATTCCATGCAATTCTTGTATGGACAACTCACGATGCCCCAGGGCTAACACATTTTTGTGTTATGTTATAATGTTTGACTGCACTTTAACAATATTTAATTTTATGAAGTAGATATCATGCATGTTTTTAAAACAATCTATTCATTATATATATAATTATAAAAATTGACATATTTAATCCAATTATATGTGATCTTGTAGGTCTTCAAACAAAGGGAAAATTTGTATGTCCAATTTGTGGTCCAAAGATGAAATCTCATCATTCAATAAGTTTAAGAAAGTAGGTGTTTGATGAGTATAGGCACTTCCTCCATAGAAATAATAAGTATCGAACTACTGAAAAACATATTTTCAATGGGAAAGAAGAGACTACATGAAAACCACGAAGAATGACACCTTGCCTATGGAAGTTGGAATATAATAGAACTAATCGTCAAGGTTATACATCAGATCAAATTGTTTATCTATCATATATGATATGTTTTGAATTTATATTTTTATATTGTGTTGTGTTCACTCATGTTGTAATTCACAATGATTTTTGTTGTTAATTTATAGTTTAACTTATATTCTTCATGAAGGTCATCAAGGCATTAATGGTTGGCTTCCACAGGGACTGAAAAGTTATCCCAAACAATTTAGTAGGTTTCCCTACTATGAGCAGCTACAAATTATGCATTTGTTTGATACAATGAATATCAGAAATAATATAACAGAAATGTTATGGAAAATATTGGATGGAAGGCATGACAAAGAAAAAATTGTCAAAATTTGTAGTGACATTCAAGAAGCCAATCATGCAATGAAAATTTTCATTCAATTAAATAGAAATGGAGACAAAATTAATATAAGTTCCCTTCCTTGGTTATTAATGGAGCAGCAAAGCAATGCTATAAAAGAAGTCATACAAAAAATTTGATTTCCCACAGGATTTGCTGCAAACATAAACAATATAATAACAAAGAAAGGTGAATTTGGGTTACGGATGAAAACACATGATTGACATACCTTCATTAAGGTAATTATTCTGGTATATTATATACACTTGTATAATGCATGTACTTTTCAATGTATTATGTTTACTACTTTTGAAAAAATAATGAAAAGATCATTTTATAATTGTTGCAATACGTTCTACCTCTATCTCTCCCAGACAACTTCAACAATAATGTCAAGAAAGTTATATATGATCTTGGAAAATACATGAGGTAAGTAGCGATATTTGTTCAATTTGTTGTATACATCTTATAATTTCCATTTTTTTACTTGTTATGTAATATACTGTATATTTTTGTTAAATCTCGTTAATATATTTGTGCCCTGAATCACTTGTAGATGGCTGCCATCTAAAGAAATCTATAAAGAAGATATAAATTATTGGAAGAGAAAAATTCCTTGTCTAATGTGTGAAATGCAAAAGTGTCTACCTTCAACATTTTTCAATGAAAAAGAACACTACCTCATCAAGTTGAGGAGATTGAATTGTGTGGACCTGTACACACAAGGTCAATGTGGATGGTTGAGAGGCACATGAAATTTTTGAAGGCTTTGGTTAGACAAAGAGCACATCCTAAGGGTTCTATGGTGGATGGATATATGGTATGCTAGACCATGGTGTATATTAGTGAATATCTTCCTAAGTTCGCAGCAAAGATCCATGTAGATCGCATTTGGGATCCCAACTCCATTAACAAATTCGAAGGGGAGTACCTGATGGGAAGGATAGATTATGGAAAGTGAGAGGTAATTATAAGATAGTCATGGAGATTAATTGGAATACATTTTACATATGGTTTTTATGTATATTGTACTTATTTCATTTTTAATCTTCAATATACATCAATTATAAATTAAGGTCGTATATTGTAGTATTTAACTAATTATACCTCGTTTGTGAATTTCAATTTTTTTTGATACAATTGGTCAAGAGTGGGATGCACTACATTTGTACATCGCAAACAATCTTGATTGGATGATGGTATGGATTGAAGGATGTCAACAATTTGGTCCCGCATTAACATGGGAAGGTGTGGCTTCATTAGTTAAAGAAGCTCATTGTAATGGAGATTCCAATGTTACACAAAGGGAAATTGATTTAGCATAAGGTTAAGAGATTTAAACAAGTATGTATAAATATATTAATCACCCATATTATTTAATTATTGTCAATTATATTGATGTATATATATGTTGAGATTGTTTTCTTTGCATACATTCGGCCATGAATAAATATGTTTATCAACTAACGATATTGCACTAATTTTTAAATGTTTGACATATTGCAGGTGAAACACCACAAGGCTATGTGGTGCAATGGTCATAAATTTTGAATCAAAATGTTGGATGACATGAAGAAAACTTGTGATTCTGGTATAACTGCAATCTTTCAAGTGACTAATGTTTCATCTAGAAGTGACATACATCCAGGAGTCTCAGAAAATCGATACTATGGGATTTTGGATGATATAATTGAGTGATGTTAAGTCCTTTAGATTAATTTTGTTTGTCGTCCTATGGTACATGCTACGATTGAATGAAAATGATCCCGAGAGAACTATTATTGAACATGATAATGGATTTACAATGGTTAATACAAGGTCGATCGAGTGAGCTAGAAATGAGCCCTATGTTCTTCCAAGCCAATGTGAGCAGGTATTTTACTTAGAGGTTCCAGGTAAACCGGGTTGGTCATTTTTTGTTAGACATGATCCAAGAGGAACGCTGGTAAAGTAAGAAGAAGATACTGAAGAACTAGAAGATGATGTAGATGATCAGGATCAATAGTTAGTTGATGATGTCCCTGACAAAGATGTCAAAGAGGAGGAACTAGATCATGATGATGTAGGAGTTAATGTTCATGAAGATGATATATGTGTGGATGATGACATTATTGAAACTAATATCGATGATGATGATGATGATATGACCAATCCTTACAATGTTGAATCTGGATTAGATGATACAGAAAAAGAGTTGGATGAAGAAGAAGATCAATGACATTGAAATGTATGAGTTATGTGATTATATTATCTATTTGATATTAATTTCTTGATAGAATTATATTTGACTTATGTGGTTACATAATTAATTCATAATTTTTTTAATTTTTATGCCATTACATAATTAATTTAATGATTTACTTTTTAATGTTTGAAAGATCAAAAAATTAAAACATTTCAATGGTGATGTTAACAACCTTGAAATTAGTGTATTTTATGTTTCATGTGATCATAAAAGATTAAAAATTCAGTTGTAGAGATGGTTTTTCAGTGGTTGACATGTAAAGGACTTTAAAAGGCATAAAGTGATCACTGTAATGGTTGTTGATGGTTGAGGATTTAAAATACAAGCTCTTGACATTCAAAAATTTGTGTTTTTTTTCAAAATTTATGTATTTTTCTTATTATGCAGCACTGTATGGTCACATGCAGCCATATTTTGATGTGAAATCAATTCTAAGTCATGACAATATGTGTTAGCTTTGATTTGAATCTAATTTGAGGGCTTAAGGCATTGATTTGAGTTAGAAAGCTTCATTTCTTTGTATACATCCCGGTTACCCTATTTTTGAGGGTTTTGTAGTCCAAACATGATATAAAGGGGCTCTTACACTTTTTTGTGATAATTGTAGCTTGTGTAAGAGGCCCCATGGATACTTTTGTAATTGTAGGATGCATGAATAGGGTGTAGGATGAGAAATAAAGAAGGTATAGCTGTTGTCCTCAAGATTTTTGTGAAGAAAAGCATGTGAAATGAGAGGTTCAAGCCTAGGTTTCAACAAAATATGTATGGGAGATCTGATTTTATGAATTTTTATCCATGTGTAGACCTAATGGGTTGTTTCTAAACACTGAATATAAATGATATACATACACACACACACACACATATATATATGTATGTATGTATGTATGTATGCATGTATGTATATGTATTTTTAAATGTAAATGTAAATGCAATTACTGGATGCTCTCCTAGAACAATAAATGCAACATATCATTAAATAAATCTAAATCTATGTATATAAATGTGTACTTCTAAATGCAAGTGTAAATGTAAAGAGCATATGGTTTTGTAGTGTTATAGATACAACATATCCATAAATTAATGTAATTGAAATTCTAAAGTCTTCAACACATAATATGAAATTGATAAAACTATTAATCTACATAAGAAATAAATGAAAACAGTAAATGCATATGTATGTGTATTTGTAAATGTGAGTGTAAAATAAATAAGAATAATGAAAATTATAAAAGAATACAAGGGGAGACCAGTGCCTTATTGGGTATATGGAGTCTAATGAATAGCTGCAAATGTGGATTTCAATAATGGAAATAATTCAAACTATTAGACAAAGAAATTGTTTACAACTTGTGTAAACGTGCAAGTGAATAATTAAAAAAATCTTCTTGAGATAGAATGGAAATTATAGTTATGTGATTCTTCTTATTAATCCAAGTAACACTTCTCAATTGTTGTGATTAATTAAAAGATTTCAATCCCTACTTTAGAGAACTGAATAACCAGATCACACATATATAGAAAATGTATAATGATAAACTAAGTATAAACTTGTTATATCAATTTAAACAATAGAGCAGCATCAGAATGGAGACAATCAAATAACTGCATAAATTTAACAAACAACTGATACCAAAATCTTAATCTGCAACTTAGATATCTTCATTTACTCCATCAAAATACATGCATCTAATTCTCTATATATCAAAATTCATTGTCTGCTACAAATGACCTATAAGACATCTATCTGGTGTCTGTATCTTTGCTTTCTTTAGCACTTAGTTCTCTAGGAGGGCAGTGTAATCTTGAGTTTGTAGTTCTCTAGGAAAGCTAAACAGAAATATGGAAGTACAGAATAGAACCTTGTAATCACATTTGATGCAGATTGAAATACTAGTCGTCGATCCTTCACTTTGGTCAGATGATCAAATGGCTTCCTTCAAAACAAACTGACACAATCTCCATCATGGCAATAAGGTCCCACCATACTATGGGTTGCCAAGGATATCCATGTGGCGCTCACCCACGATATCACGATCGATAAAGACTTCATAACTTCTGATCACTCGATGGCTGGAAACCATGGATCTCAACCATTAGTAATCCTATTCATTCAACAAAGTCACCAGCTTTCTCATTAACCATCAAGCACCTTTCCTATCGAGATTATAACATCTTCGTTGATTTGAAACATGTGCATCTCATAAATGCTTTAGTAACCCGCTACATAATGTATTAAAACCAGATAAATGTATGAAAGTATTTCTATCATCTCTTCGGCTTCATTAAATGAGACACGTGGCACTTGCCTATGATATCCCAATGAACCAAAACAGTGTAGTGGGGTCATCAAGGGATGCTAGGGAACAACTGAGATCAAATGATAATTGATCTATGGTCATGCAAAATTGTACCTCTGCAAAATATAAAACATTTATTTAAAGAACAAGGGGACATCACTAAGCCAATGATAAACAATGACATAAGTTGTATTTTAGATGAGGGAGCATGAGACCATCCAAGACTTAGGAAATAATAAAGTCAGGTGAAGGAAATAAAACAATAAATCAAAAGGGGCCCAACCTAGATGAAGCGATGGGCTTAAGTTGTTTTAAAACCCTCCCCAAAACGTAATGGCCCAAAAGATACCACCCAAGGCGTAAGATAAACACTAGGGTTTTACATGAAGACAAAGGTAAAACCCCAACCTTAGGCTTTTCCCAAACACCATAGATGACCAGAGACATAAGGCAAGATAAAAATGGAACACAAAGAAATTTTTTTGAAGTTCCATCACAAGGAAAGGTCTCCTCCCTTCTTGGTAGTGATAACCTCGTCCACACACAACCCTTAAAAATTATTAATAGAGGAATATAGGGTAAAAGAACAATGTTGTGTCACACTTTATTAAGGAAACGACCAACGTTGATCAAACTTTTAAACTTGAATCACTAAAAAGTGACATATATGTTTTGAATTTTGAAATGATGTAAACTAGTAAAATATGTATTTTTTAGTATATTTTATTTTTGTATTTTTAAAAAACAATTCAAAAATTATTTTAAAATAGTTTTTAATAAATTAAAACTATAATTTAGTTGCTGATAAAATGCTAAAAAATGAAGTTGCATGGGACGTCAAACTTTTTATAGTAAAATTTATTTTTTTCTTTCAATTTTTTGGTGTATTTATAACTTGAAATTTTAGTGCATGGATATATTTTTTTCCAATTTTGATAAATATATATTTTAAAATAAATATGAAAATGTTTGTGAGCCAAAAAACATTTGTTTTCATTGGACATCAACTTTCATATTAAATATCTATCTAAAATGGAAAAAAAATTATACCATCTTAAAATAGATTCTTTTATCTAGTGCATCATATTTTTTTCAATTTTTTTTAATAAGTTTTAGTATTTTTCCTTGGCATAGTAATCAATCTAATATTTTGTGTTGATAACCTACTTTTAGTAAAAAAAATAAAAAAAATAAAAAAAATAAGTAAACTATTAAAATAAATATATTTTTGAAAACTACACTTATGGATCTAAAAAAGGGTATTTTTTATATTTTTAAAAAAATGTTATTTACATTCGCAAGAGTTATCTTCAAGTTTTTCAAATAATTTTATTTCTTTGATAAATTGGACTCAAAGTGGTGCTCCATATATTTTTGGCCAACAATTTTAGTTGCAAAAGTTGTTGAAGTATCGAACTTAGCTAGAATGAATCTTACTGGATCTTATGTTTGACCAAAATTGATTTTTAGTTACAAATACTTAAATTTAGTTGTGCTGATAAGTTGGTTGAAAGTGTGACACAACTTTGTGCTTTTACCCTTTAATATTTGAAGAACTCAAAGTTGATTCTCTCCTACTTGATGCTTTTAGTCATTTTATCCTTACAAACATTTATAGTGATCACTAGAGGCACATAGACCAATTCTTCATAATAGAAGAATTTGATCATACTTTTCCAATGATGGAATTATGAGAAAACCTTAGGTTAAATGAATAATTCCTAGCTAAGTTCTTCAAATCATGTACAACCGTATAAGAGAAGACTGCTGCTATGGTACATGGATACCATGGAGAAAGGCACTTTGGGCACTTTCATCAATCATCCCACCTTAAAACATACCAAAAGTCTCCTAGCAATTAGAAATAGAAAGATTTAAGATGACTAAAAAAAATTTTTATTGCCAAAGCATAAACTTATGATGACTTAACTAGGCCTAGTATACACTCCCTCCCCGTTAACCACTTAGACATATGGAAATTAAATGTAAATTTGCTTCTATTTTTAGTCATGTAGGTGTCCAATAAACCACTTGGTGGTGTTTCCCTTCAAGTTTATTTACTTGAATGAAGAGAAAAAAGTCCTTTGATTACAATTAGAGAATACATTTGAGGCCTTGGTTGTGTAACTGGTGGACCATAGTCACATTTAACACTTGTTACAAACTTTGGGAGTTAAAATGTTAAGTAGATTTTATTTGTGATGGAGACATTTGGACGATAGTAATAATAACTTAAAATCTATCAAGACTTGATTACCTTATAACCTGTAAAATTCTAGCGATGAAATGATAAATTAATCATAATGTCACCTTGGGATCACATCACCATGAAAGAACTTCATCCAACATCCTTATGAGTGCAAGTACCACCAAATAGGTATTTGTTAGATCTATCTTCCTTAAGCGAGGAAAAATTCAGGAAGAGAAGAGGAAAGCAAGGCATGTAGTATGTCTAAAAGAGGGAGATCAACTAGAGGTCAAAATATTAGAAGAAAATTTTGTTAACGCATAGAATTTATTCTTGCTGAAGGGGGTCATGTTCTTATAATGATGAGAGCATAGGCAACGTCGAGGTTCCCTTGAGGTACAAACATCTACATAAACAATGGGTACCCAAGGAACTTCATCTCCCTTTCCCTCTCTCCCTCTCCCTTTCCCTCTCTCTCTCTCTCTCTCAGTCTTCCCCTCTCTCTCCCCTTCTTCTCCTCTTCCTCTCTCTCTCTCTCTCTCTCTCTCTCTCTCTCTCTCTCTCTCTCTCTCTCTCTCTCTCTCTCTCTCTCTCTCTCTCTCTCTCTCTCTCTCTCTCTCTCTCTCTCCGGTCTCTCCCTCCTACCCCTCTACCTCTCTCAAGTCTCTCTCACTCACTCCTCCTATGTCTCAACACTCTACCCTTAGCCCTCTACCCTTAACCCTTAAGCCCAAACCCTCTATCCTCTATCTCCACTCCCTCCCTCTCTCTCTCAAGACTCTCCCTCCTACCCCCTCTCCCTCTCTCAGGTCTCTATCTCTCACTCACTCCCTCTATCTCTCTCCCCTCTACCCTTAACCCTAAACCATACACCCTTAACTCTTAAACCCTCTACCCTCTATCTATATCCCGCTCCCTCCATCCCTCCCTCACTCTCTCAAGTCTCACCCTCCTACCCCCTCTCCCTCTCTCAGGTCTCTCTCTCTCACTCACCTCTCTCCCCTCTACCATTTTAACCATCCACCCTAAACCCTTAACCCTCTATCTCTCTCCCACTCCCTCCCTCTCTCATTGAATCCCTCTATCTCTCTCCCCTCTACCCATAACCCTAAACCCTAAACTCTTAACCCTTAAACCCCAAACCCTTAAACCCTCTACCCTCTCTCTCTCAAGACTCTCCCTCCTACACCCTCCCTCTCTTAGGTCTCTCTCTTTGACTCACTCTCTCTATCTCTCTCCCCTCTACCCTTAACCCTAAACCTTAAACCCTTAACCCTTAAACTTTAAACCCTTAAACCCTCTACCCCCTACCTCTCTCCCACTCCCTCCCTCCCTCCCTCTCTATCAAGTCTCATTCTCCTACCACCTATCCTTCTCTCAAGTCTCTCTCTCACTCACTCCTATCTTTTTCCCCTCTACCCTTAACCCTCTACCTTCTACCCTCTACCCTCTATCTCTCTCCCACTCCCTCCCTCTCTCTCTCACTGAATCCCTCTATCTCTCTCCCCTCTACCCATAACCCTTAACCCTTAAACCCCAAACCCTTAAACCCTCTACCCTCTACCCTCTCTCTCTCTCAAGTCTCTCCCTCCTACCCCCTCTCCTCTTAGGTCTCTCTCTATATCTCACTCACTCCATCTATGTGTCTCCCCTCTACCCTTAAACCCTAAACTCTAAACCCTTAACCCTTAACCCTTAAACCCTAAACATTTAAACCCTCTACCCTTTACCCTTAACCATTTCTCCCTCTATCTATCTCCCACTCCCTCCCTCTCTCAAGTCTCTCACTCTCTCCCCTTCCTCCCCTCTTCCCCTCTCCTTCCCCCTCCTGACTCTCTCTCTCTCTCAAGTCTCTCCCTCCTATCACCACTCCCTCTCTTAGGTCTATCTCTCATTCACTCACTCAATCTATCTCAAGTCTCTCCCTCCTACCCTTTCTCCCTCTCTTAGGTATTTCTCTCACTCACTCACTCCCTCTAACTCTCTCCCCTCCACCCTTAACCCTAAACCCTTAAACAATCTACCCTCTACCCTTAACCCTCCCTCCCTCTCTCTCTCTCAACTATCCCAATATCCTACCCCATCTCCCTCTCTTAGGTCTCTCTCACTCACTCACTCCCTCTATCTCTTGACCCTTTTAACCCTAAACCCTTAACCCTTAAACCCTACCCTCTCTCTCCCTTCCTCCTCTCCCTCCCTCTCTCTCTCTCAAGTCTCTCCCTCCTAACCCCTCATCCCTAAACCCAACCATAAACCCTTAAACCTTCTATCCTCTACCCTCAACACTCTTCCCCTCTCCCTTCCCCCTCCTAATTCTCTTTCTCTCTCTACCTCTCCCCTTATTCCCCTCTTCCCCTCTTCCTTTCCCCTCCTAATTCTTTCTCTATATCTATCTCTCTCCCTTTCCCCCTGTCTCTCTCTCTCATTTTACCTCTCCCTTTCCCTCTCTCTCTCTATCTCTCTCTCCCTTCCCCATCCTAATTCTCTCTCTCCCCCTCTCTTTGTCTCTTACTCGCCCCCCTCTCTCTCTCCCTTTCCCTCTCTCTCTATCTCTCCCCCCCCTCTCTCTCTCTCTCTCTCTTTCCCATCCTCCACCTCCTAATTACTCTTGGGTATATGTGTGCAAAAATTGAATATTTGATTTATAGCACCAAAATATTACATTTTAAAATATTTTTCAAATTAGATATTAGAAACAAATTGGATATCCAATCTGAATCAGATATCTGATTTGTAGTACTTTGGCTTTGGCATTTCTATGGAGCAATGTACTGACACCAAACCCAAAAAAAAAGTCAACTCAGGATTTTCGCATTTTTTGTACTGACGTCAACTCAGGATTTTCGCATTTTTTGGCGAGTTCAAAATGCTAAGTTTTTCATGTTGCCACTTTTTGGCCCATCATGATCCTACACATACCTAGGTCTAAATCAAGTAGTTGTTATTGCTAAGATGGATCAAACCTTTCTACGAAGGCCATACACTTATGATTGGGTCAAGTGCTCTTTTCTTTAGAAAATTTCTATTTCCTTTTTGGTAGGTTAATTATGATTTGATTAGATGGGTTATGAAGCACTTATTTCAAACAAATATCTTTATGAAAGAAGTATATTGGCATGAAATTAAATATGATTTTTATTCCAACGTAAAAACTAAAAATAATGTAAACATTTCTTTCAACACATAAACTATTATGTAGTAGTCAATTAAAATGAAAAAGATTACTCTATATTAGTTAGGATACATAACTAAGAAAATGATCTAAAGTGACTTATTTATCCTAGAGGAAATAAGTATATAGTATACAAAGAAAACTAACAAACCCACAACTACCCCTATTTTGAATGAGTTTAGTTTTCTCCCCTTCTTGATCTCGCTAATATTGTCTAATTATTTTAAAGAGATGAAGGGTCATAACACAACTTTATTCAACCCAGTAAATATCTTGGATAATGAAACTTGAAAAAATCAACAAAATAATTGCTACATTTGGCATTTCATGTTGAATGAAGATTGGTGACAATAATCTACTTATAGTTTAATAAAACTCTATTTTTATAAGAAGGATTGACATTAGAAAGATAAGTGTTACTTATAGTTCAATAAAACACTATTATAGTTTTACCAACGTATACTATTGTATGCTTCCATGGCTTCTTAGTTAATATATGTGGAGATAGAGATAGATGGGGAGAGAAAGAGAGATAGATATAGATATATGGGAAGAGAAAGAGAGATGGAGATATATGGGAAGAGAAATGAAGAGGGGTGGAGATAGAGAGTCAATGGATATAGATAGAGATATAGAGTAGGAGAGATGGAGTGAATAGGAGAGAAAGGGGGGAAAGGGAGAGATATAGAGATATAGAGAGCGACAGAGAGAGATATATCAATCACCCTCCCTATATCTCTATCTATTCATTGTTATCTCTTTATCTCTCTACCTCTCTCTATCTCTTTTTCTCCCTTTCTATTTTTATGTTTGTCATTACATTATCTCCCTCTCTCTCTATATTTTCTTACCTATATTTATCTTTGTCTCCTTAAGTGTGCGATGGGTACATTGAAGAGATCTTGAAGGAGAATTATCATATCTTTAATCAAATGGCATGCTACCTTGAGAATAACTCCCCAAGGACACATGCCATCCTTGGATTGTTGACATGAAACAACCAATCAAAATTTATTTTCTCTCTCTTATATTAATATATATTACTATTATATTAAATATATATTATATTAATTATATTTTGTATTATATAAAAATATACTTATTATTAATTATTAATTATAATAATTTTATACATATTTAATAGTTCTGTTAAAGAATATAATATATAATTATAATAAGTTGAATAATTATATTACTTATTATGTAAAATATAGCTAATATATACTTAACTATATTGTATAATATTAAAACCTAGCTAAATGGCACCAAAATTTTCAATTTAATTAACATACTATAAAACCTAATGAAACTAGGTTGTAGCTCGTCAAATTGGAGAAATGAAAGGTCAATACCAGCACTGAGGAAGAGTTTGGAGTAGTGAAAACAAGGTCAATGCCAGTGCCAAGGAAGAGTTTGGAGTTAAAACAAGGTCAATACCAACGCCGACAAAGAGTTTGGAGTGAAAACAAGGTCAATATCAAAACCGAGGAAGAGTTTGGAGGAGTGAAAACAAGGTCAATACCATTGTTGAGGACGAGGTTGAGGGAACTTAGGGAAAATTGATGACCAAGAGGCAATGAGTACTGTAAGTTTGGCATCCCCATTCTCTTTAACCTGCAATTTTCATGCCTAGTTTCCAAAGATCTTCTCGTACATTAGCACCCCCATTCTCATAAAATGGTATAAGATAAGACAAAAAAATAAAATAGCTTAGTCTTTCACATTTTTATCGACCAGCCTCAGGTCTTGGAAAAACTCCCATAATCTACTCACATCTTGGTTGAGGTCTAGGATTTCATCACACATAGCCTTCATCGCATGAGTCTGAAGAAATTGTAGACTTAACCCAAGTATATGCTAGGCTAAGGTAGATCTAATGAATGGAAATAGAGGCATACAATTCTTCTTCAATACCTCCACCACAAACATATGCAAGGTGTTGGTTGCTTTTGCGGTAAGCAGGTTGATCTTCTAATCTACCTATGGAATTACCAATTCCAATAAAGGGCAGCTTAAAGGACATGGACCAACTAACAAGGATTTTAAAGACATCCTACACTTTGGGGTTTGCAAGACCTAGGAGGGTGATCCCTTAATGTGTTTACAACCTTTATACCATCATTATAAATAACATTAATAACAACAGATAATCTCATTTAATAGCTCAACATAATAGGATAATACCAAATAGAATTGGTTGTTTATCAATAATATCAACTATTTGGAGCATGAGATAACTATAACAAAATTTCACAACATAAGATAGTCATTGATTTGCAATTTCTAGCAAGCTCTAGGTAAAGGAAAATAAATACTGAACCATATGAATAAGTACAACTTAGATCAGTTCCATATATCCATTGGAGGAGTCAAATTTATAAGCATCTAAGGGTTTATGACAGATTTAACACATAACATATAAGATCCTTGATAACATTGCTTTACAATCTCATCAATATGTATTCTAACCCAATACTACTTATCAAATCCTTATATATAACATATCCACCTACAATCCCATTCAAGAATTTTAATTAATTCTTTGAATTAAAGCTAAAACAAGAATCATACACACCATAACAGTGAGATGAATGAAACAACCCTTGATCATTTTATTCAAAATTCAGCTATGCTTGTATAATGGAGAGACATGAGTTTGAATTAATCATATCAATTCAAATGCCAGTACTATCATAAAACATCAAATCCCCACGAATTCAAAACCTACTATAGAATGACTCAAAACCTAAATTACATTTTCCCTAAAACCATCAGACTTTACAATTTCCTCTACAACTTCATCTAGACTCGACCAAAAATATCTAACTTGCTAACCTGTACTTTTGGCCTTGAAATCCTTCTTATAGAAAAAGAAGGAGAAGACAAGCATCGGGCTAGAAAGCACATGTGCCACCAACCAATTGGACATCCTTGTGATATTCCAAAAATTTGTCGCAACAACAATCTCCCCGGAGAATCTTCTTATTCATTATGCCTGCTGAGAATGGTTAATGCAGCAACAAAAAACTTCAAGAATTCGTGCCTAGACTATCACCAAAAAACAAAACTGGAATCTATTGTAACTACAATAGCTGATTTGTCAACCGTTAGTAGCCTACTCCATTTCACTCTTCCTCAGTTAAATATACATTTACCCATTTTTGGTACTCTTCATTAGTTGGCCAATCAAAATTGATCACCTCATTCACCTTAACACTATAAGGTTTGTACTTAACTACCACCTGATTTGCTTCTCTTTCAAAAGACTCCAAGAATGAGCTGGTGCTAATGATTTTTTCCATATAGCTCACCAACAAATCATAATCTGAATCATCACAAATTAATCTAATTTAATCATTGATGACCTCATTTTCTGCCACTGTTGGAGTGAATTGATATTTCCCTGATCATCAATTATGTTAGGTAACAATGTACTCCTCCAATCATCAAAGTTCTTCACCAACTCTCTGATCTTCCTATCAAGTCATCTGGTAAGGTTTGAAAACCTTGCAATGACTTAACTAACACCTGAGTAGGCTTTAATGACTTGGGCCTATTATTTATATCAAACCTTGAGGCTTTATACATTATGTCTAAATCATTGGCCCTAGGGATCCAATTTTCAATTAATGGTACTACTACCTCATGAGCCCTATCAATATTCTTTATAGCATCTAATAATAAAGAATATGAAGAATACACAGATGACAATCTGTCATCAACTTTCTCATTCAAATGCCTCAATATAGTATTAACAACATTCCTTTGCTTTAAAAGTACTCCCTCCTCACTTACCTTCAAGGATGCCTGTAACTCTACAATTTTGTGCATAAGCTAATTCTTTGTAGGATCAATAGAGCATTCTATTTCTTCATCAATTAGCTCCAAAGTAGGGCTAAGGGAAGGATTTTGGTTGGGGGACCCTAATGTAGAAAAAATGAGAGATGCAGGAGGTACTGACCCTGATGTGGAAGGATATGTTCTGATCCTTGGAGCACTTGATGTCTCCCCAGTCTTCTTGTACTTTAATCTATCCACCTCATTTTGCAGCTCAACATTCCTTTGTTGCATCTTACTATATTTCCCAATTATGAAATTGTACTTCTCCATTAGGATTTTTTTTTCGGCCTCCTCTCTTTCAACAGTCTTTTGGGCCAATTTGGCCACATTTACAGTCAAATTAGTGGCCTCTGTGGTTGAGGTCTCTGAAGCTCTCTCTATTATCAACCCTCTTAAATTTTGGTTAATATCAGTAACATTTGGCTTTCTCCCTTGAGGGGCCAAAGCCCAAATTGCCAAGGTCTCATATTCTTCACTAAAGGAAGAATATTGCAATGTTGCCTTGACCTCTTCTTCAAAATCTTGCAAGGGATATTTGGACTTCAAAATAGCGTTAAAAGCTATAGCATCTACAATGTCCCACTCAGGAAAAATCAAGACACCAGCTTGATTTACCAATTTTCTCCCCTCCTCAGAAGTGATGCTATTGAATTCTTCAATTAATTTAGCTCTCACTTCATCATCATTCTCTTGGTCTGACCTATCAGGTCTCAATTTTCTTCTCCTCTTGCATTTATCTTGATATTCTTCCAATTTCATTCTCCATACTAGTTGCAAGAAGACCAGAGTTTTTACAAATGCATTATCATCAACAAATTCCTTACATGCTTCCATTCTTGCATCGTGAACAAATTTTCCTTTCGTATCCAGATCAAAGAGAGTCAATTTAGTTGGCTTGGGAGGGGAAGGCATACCCATCTGCATGTCTTGGTCAGTGACAACAATTTCACTCACCAAATCTTCTTGTGATTGTTCAATCTTTTGCCTCTTATGGCTTGGCTCTAATGGCGGTGGTGAGGAACTACTCTCAGGTGATGATTCTAAATCAATAATCTTAATTGCCCCAGGAATTTTGAGCTTTAGACCTGGTTGTATAGGAAATTTCATTATCTATTTTCCTTTTCTATCCTCTTCTTCCTCATCACTACTATCATTTCTTTTCCTTCTATAAATAGGAATTTTCCCTATAGATTGGTAGGTTGGCCTCATTTCAATTAGCCTGGTATCTTGCTTCTGTATGCCCAAATTCAACTCCAAGTTTACCTTCCTGGTCATCAAGGTACCCATTATTTATTTAAAGTTGTCCATCAAAAAGTCAATTTTCTTATGATATGGATTGAACTCCATCAATGGATCATACTTTGGATCCATTTTGTGCACAATGGCCAATAGCTTGTCATAAGCTATCCATTTCTCCTTGTTCAACTCCTACCCACTTAGGTCAAACTCATTTATAATCAAGTCCTTAGGGAAGTTGAACTCATGCACAAAATTACCACCTTTTATCCTTTGTTTGAAAAGAGAAAAGAACCCTCAAGATCATGTTGTTGCTTGGGACCACACCTCAAATGGTATTCTTCAAAAAAATTCCCAAAGTGTACCCAACCTCCTTTTGAAAAAAAAAATCTGACACCATAATATAATCTAGGAAAAAAGTTCTTTTACCTTTCCCAGTAAGGTTTTCTTCATGGATACAACCAATCTGCCACATAATCTCTGCAAATCCCACTCTTAGTGGCACATTGTATGGAAATATATGAGGGGTCCCTTGAAAACCATACACCCTCAAGATAGTGCTCACTGGGTATGAAATAATGTCACCCTAGTTGTGGCAAACCTTCAGCTATGGCTTCCTCCCCTTTGGTATGAGGAAATCATGCAACTTCTTAGGAATCCTAGGTACATTTACCATCAGCTTGGCTCTCAATCTGAAAGCAAAAAATTGTCAAAGTGCACATAACTGGCATTCTCCCTATTACATGACAAATCTGCAATCCACACCTGCACTGGCAATATTTCTCCATTAACAGACTTCCTTAACTCCATCTTCTCAGAGAAGAATTCATCATTCTTATACAAGAACATTTACAATACCATGGAGTACCAGAAGAATGGAGTGCCTACATCATTTTGCTACAACTTTAGTATTCCTTCATGTATCTTTTTGGCCAAAAAGGAAGTGAAATCATAAATCACTGAGAAATTAGGGTGTTGTATTTGCACCCCCATGAAAATGTAAGTAATAGGAATCACTATGTTGGGGTTAAAACCCAAAATCTGGCACAATGAGTAAAAGGTGGCCAAGAAATGATTTGCAAAGCAGTTCAATTTGAAAGGTTCTTGGTCATTAGGGCTAATATGGAATCTTGAGCCTCCTGGCCTAGCCAAATGAGGTGGGAGCAACTTAACTCTAAAAAATGATTTCAACTTCCCATATCCCCGTTTCATCTCTTCAAGATCAATAGGAACCAAGAACATACTAGGCTCACTTAGATCAAAAACCTATCCAAATTCCTCTCTGTTAATGCTTAACAGAGCCATTCCATCATTATCTCTAATCACCCGTGTGACAGGGTCATATCGTGCAGCCACTACCCTAAGCAAATGTATATCAGGGAACACATTCAATACCACTGGCTTCCCCATATCATACATCCAACCATTTGAAAAGGGGTGGGGAAAATTCCTCTGTCCAAACCATAATTTTAACATCTCTAAACTTGTAAGAGGAACCCTAGCATTGGCTATGTTCGAACACTTATATACCAATCCCTCCCCTAGGGTTTTTCCTTCCATCAAGACCAACCCCTTCTTCCTATCATTCGTTAACAAGGGAAATTGATCCAAAAATTCATCATATAGGTTTCTATTTAAATAATCAATCTAGCTAGAATGCTACTTTGACAGTGCCATCTTGGGTAAACTAGGGCTTCCTTGCTATTTCAAACTTCAAATAAACTAGGGCTAAACATAAATATGAAATTATAGAATAGAACCTTGCAATTTCCCACAATTCAATTAATCTATAGCCCTAAAACAATTATCAACAAGCCCTCTGACAAGCACACATCAAATTTCCCCCAAATTCAAATTCAGATTAACTAGGAGATACAAAAATCAACTCACGGCTTTGTGATTACAAAAACCCAAATCTTTGTTGTAAGAACTCGTAACCTCGTCCTTGGCCTTGAGACTGCTCCACAAAGATATTTGAATGCTTTGTGACACAATAAAAGTAGGAGAATAGTGGCTTTATTTTGATCAAATCATGCCAGTAGATGTCTCTTCCTCCATTAAAGCTTACTCGCACACTGCACGAATGGTTCCAATCCCATTTGATACAGATTCAAATACTAGTCATTGATCCTTCACTTTGGTTAGATGATCGAATGACTACCCTCAAAAAAAATTGACATGATCTCCATCATGGCAATAAGGGACCACCACAGTATGCAATGCCAAGGAAATCCAAGTGGCACTCGCCCACAATATCGTGATCAATAAAGATCTCGCAACTTCTTATCACACTATGGTGGGCAACTGTGGATCTCAACCATCGGTAATCCTGTTCGTTCAACATAGTCACCAGCTTTGTCATTAACCATCAACCACCTTTCCTACCCATATTATAACATCTCTGTTGATTTGAAACATGTGCATCTCATAAATTATTTAGTAACCCGCTACATAATGTATTAAAACCAAATAAATGTATCAAAGTATTTCTATCATCCCTTCGGCTTCATTAAATGAGACACGTGGTGCTCACCCATGTTATCGCGATCAACCAAAATAGTGTGGTGGGGTCATCACAGGATGGTGGGGAACGACTAAGATCAGATGATAATTGATCTACGGTCACACAAACTTGTCCCTCTGCAAAATATAAAACATTTATTAAAAGAACGAGGGGACATCACTAGGCCAATGATAAACAATGACATAAGTTGTCTTTTAAACAAGGGAGCATGACACCATAAAAGACTTAAGAAATAATAAAGTCAGGAAAAGGAAATAAAATGATAAATCAAAAGGGGCCTAGCCTAGACGAAGCGATGCAGCTTAAGTTGTTTTAAAACCCTCCCCAAAAAGTAACTGCCCAAAAGATCCCACCCAAGGCGTAAGATAAACACTAGGGTTTTACATGAAGACAAAGGTAAAACCCCAACCTTAGAATTTTCCCAAACACCATAGATGACCAAAGACATAAGGCAAGATAAAAATGGAACACAAAGAGAAAAATTTTGAAGTTCCATCACAAGGAAAGGTATCCTCCCTTCTTGGTAGTGATAACCTCCTCTGCACACAACCATTAAAAAATATGAATAGAGGAATATAATATTTGAAGAAATCAAAGTTGATTCTCTCCTACCTGATACAATTAGTCATTTTATCCTTACAAACATTTATAGTGATTACTAGAGGCACATAGACCAAATCTTCATAATAGAAAAATTTGATCATACTTTTCCAATGATGGCATTATGAGAAAACCTTAGGTTAAATGAATAATTCCTAGCTAAGTTCTTTAAATCATGTCCAACCGTGTAAGAGAAGACCGCTGCTATGTGTACCTGGATACCATGGAGAAAGGCTCTTTGGGCTCTATCATCAATCATCCTACCTTAAAACATACCAAAAGTCTCCTAGCAATTAGACATAGGAAGATTTAAGATGACTTAAAAAAAAATTATTGCCAAAGCATAAACTTATGATGACTTAACCAAGCCTAGTACACACTCCCTCCCATTAACCACTTAGACATATGGAAATTAAATGTAAATTTGCTGCTATTTTTAGTCATGTAGGTGTCCAATAAACCACTTGGTGGTGTTTCCCTTCAAGTTTATTTACTTGAATGAAGAGAAAAAAGTCCTTTGATTACAATTAGAGAATACATTTGAGGCCTTGGTTGTGTAACTGGTGGACCATAGTCACATTTAACACTTGTTACAAACTTTGGGAGTTAAAACGTTAAGTAGATTTGATTTGTGATTAACACATTTGGATAGTAGTAACAATAACTTGCAATCTATCAAGACTTGATTACCTTATAACCTGTGAAATTCTAGCGATGAAATGATAGATTAATCATAATGTCACCTTGGGATCACATCACCATGAAAGAACTTCATCCAACATCCTTATGAATGCAGGTACCACCATATAGGTGTTTTTCAGATCTGTCTTCCTTGAGTGAGGGAAATTCAGGAAGATAAGAGGAAAGTGATACATGTAGTATGTCTAAAAGAGGGAGATGAACTAGAGGTCAAAAGATTAGAAGAAATTTTTTTAAATGCATGGAATTTTTTCTTGCTAAAGGGGGGTCATGTTCTTATGATGATGAGAGCATAGGTGACATCAAGGTGCCCTTGAGGTACAAAAATCTATGGAAACAATGGGTACCCAAGGAACTTCCTCCAATAAACAATGATTTGTGTGTCAATGAGAGGATATATCACATAGCAACATCATCATTACATGGTTTGGGACTATTTTGCATGGACAACATAAAGGTCTGTTACAAAAAGTTACTGAAATGATGGAGTATGTAAGACCCTATTATAGTTACAAAGATTGGATTCAATTGGTTCGATATACACAAAGTATGCGTAGGTATGCACTATCAGAAAATTATATACAGCCAAAAGATAAGGATCAAAATAAAGGAGTGGATATGTACATTGATGGAAGGAAAAAAGCATTAGGGAATATTGCAGTGTTTATAAATAGTACATGACCTGGGTCAACAAATAAGCAATGCAATTGCATATTCGAGGTGCGCAAGGGAAACTGTGTATTCGTATGTGTGATAAAATCAATAACTGCAGGGGAAGAGTTGCTAATTGATTACAATTTGAATCGCTTAGTTACAAACATAGTTACTATGGGGGTGGTACATACTATGTACCATTTTACCCAACCTCCAATTAATGACTCCAATATACCATTTTATTCTTATGTTTTTTTTCGTAAGTCTATTGGTTTCATTTCATTAATGTTTTTTTATATTTAATTTTTGTCACAATGGGACATTGATCGTACAAAGAAGGCTCCAACCCAGAGCACAAATCGTGATGTATCTTCAAGTGCTTCTACCCAATAGGTTTACCTCATTGTAATTGTACAAATTAGATACAAGCAAAATGTTTTATTATTTTTTTTCATAAGTTTATTGGGTTAATTTCGATAATGTTTTTAATATTCTTGTTGCAGTCAATTGATCGGGGAAAGGAACTAGTAGTAGATGAGAGCATCCATAGGGAGATGCAGTCAATATTATGTGATGATGACATTTCTTCTTCAACAAACCCTCTCGATATGATAAGGAAGACCCCAAAAAAATACAATGAAGAAATCCTTAAGTTGTTATTCATAGTGCCTCAAAAAAATGAGATAAGAGATAGGGTTAAAATATTGAATTAGAGATCACAAAACTTGCAAAAAAGATGTCATGAGGTCTTTAATTATAACATAAGTTCATTCATGGTTTTATATTTTTTACTCTTTTATGTCATGAACTAAAATATGTGTTGTTTTTATAGGATTTTTTGCGTCCTCATGATTCTCCTGGCCATGATTAGGGTACTGCAAGTGTTGCCCGAGGAGTAGGGGTTGGTACAAGTGTCCATCTTGATCTTCCTACACATACATCACATCATCTGACCCCATCATCCATGCCTATATTGTCGTCTAAAATGTTGGCAACACATACCGTGTAGGCATCCGTTAGTGCACCCTCTGGCAGTGAACACATGCTAGAACATGAGTCAAGACATGTACCTGGGGATGCAGAGGCCACTAGTACTAGTGATATTTTAGTAGCATTTCCTAGATCTTCCCATATTACTAGTACGAGAACATTACCGGTCACATTTGTGGTGACCAAGGATTTCATTCCCATAAAGATAGAGAAGGTCCCAGGTACTTTAAAATCTTTAAATTATTATTATATATAATCCAATTGAAATTTACTTATTGATCGCTCTTTTCAGACTATTGATCCCATGATCATTTTGTAGGAAATGATGTTTTTTATAAACATCTAAGTGATATTACATTGGAGCTCTTCAGGCCCACCATACATACACGGTGGAATTCCCAAAATCAAGATTTAAAAGATGAGCACATTAACTGTTTAGTTGTGTTGTTCGGTGATAAAACATTCAACTGAACCAAGGTCCTTAAGAAAGTTGGTACCTATCTAAAGTATGCGAGGGACCAATATAGGTCACATTTACAGAAGAAGAAAAAAGTAAGAGCGTCCCCCCATGATTTCAAAGAGGGAGTGGAAGGACCTAGTGTCAGATGGAAAGGAGAAGGCTGAAAAGAAAAAATGAAAGACACCACTGAGCCAAGGAAGGTATGTGATACTATCAACAATGTAATTACATATTGATTACTCCTTATTTTTACATAATCTAATGTATTTCAAACTTTTCATAGGCTATCCGACACATCGAAGGCAACAAAGGAAATACTAGAAAAACACAAGCAGCACCAACTTGGCTCTGGTGGTTATACGAAATTAGTCACACGAATTATAACTATCAATAAATGAAATATTGTATCCAAATAATAAATTGAAAACAATTTTGGTTTTATCACACCATAGAAGCAAAATTCATGATCTTATGCAAAAATGTAGGGCTCTGAATTCAATAGAGTTCCCACAAAAGAGGACCTAAAATGTAAAAACTAAAAGAATGAGTATTATATGTTAATGAATGAATGTGAATATGTTACTTAATGAATGTTATATGTTAATGAATGAATGCTATATTTTATTAATGGATGAATGAATGATTAGTGTTATATGATTGAATGATTAGTGTTATATGATTGGGTATGGGGAATTGATAGTGATGTGAGGGGGGGGAAGGGGCCAAATGAGCTTCCACCATCACGTGGTTGGCCCTGTTAAGTAGAGAATATTAAACTATTCTTGAAACAAAGAGAAGCTCAATAAATTAATTATGCACTTTTCAATATAAGAAATGCATCGTTTGAAGCATCAAACCAATATGCAAAGATGAAAGAAAGTGCTAAATTTTCACTATGGTGGCAGAAAAATGTTTTTTTTCTCTAATCCATGCTCTGCATCATAATTTTAAGTTGTTTCCATTCCAATGTTTTGATTTTAGTTTTTTTGTATGGAATTGTATGAATACCACATTGTGTTGTGTGTGGATTTTGTTTCAAAGCTTTGTTTCGTTTGTTTTTAATGGTGACATAGCTCTAAAATTTGACTTTTGTCCATAACAAGTTAGTGGAAAAATTGAAAGCTCTGAAGGGTTTAGAGGCTCGATTGAGATAGATACACGAATATTTGGATCTTGTTGTTGATGGGAGGCTTCCACTTAACCATGAAATTTTGTACCATCTGCAGGTATGAAAAAAATTTCTACTTACATTCATTCTTGATCATAAATGTTCTAAATGATATTAATGCATCAAAATTAGGATTGTTATAATGATCAAAATGTTATACTTTGCTATACATTCAAGCATTCTCTTTCCCCCTACCCTTTACTCTCTCCCCCCTCCTTTTAAGAATTTTCTTTGTCATAAGAGATTCACCTTTTTGTCTCATTTACACAAATTTATTTGAAGTGCTAGGAGTGAATAAATATATGTAAAAGATGATGGATTATGTCTAAACAACAACTTTCCATCTTATAGCTAATTAAATCCATAATATTTGAATAATTTACAGCTCAAATAATGCTTGTATATGCATGTGTAGCAATAAGGGAGCCTATGTGAAGATTGAAATTTAAAATATCACTTTGCTATTTTTCCTTAGGCAGAGAAATGATATTTTGAGTAATACAAACCTACACACACATTGATATTTTTCAGCATTGCATTGAGGAATTTTTTTTCTCTCATACCTACCCTCAGCTAGACATGGAGGTATATAATATTGGTTTTTGAGTTTTTTTTGTAAGTAGTTAATTTCACAGAGGAAGACTAAATTCTTCTTAATGTCCTATCAGGTGTGAAAGCATATGAATCACTTGTTGAAGGCACCATTTTGTATTCATCCAAAAATTGGTTTGTTCTTTTTTTTATTTTTCTTGCATGTGTTTTTTTTAGGCTCTAGAGATGTAGCTCAACTCTTTCCTTTGCACTTTTCATCTATTTTGATGATTACAGTAGATTGTCCTCATAATTTTTTATGTAGGTCTATTTGTAACCTTATTTTCTACCAATCAATTTACAAACCAGTCACATATTAAGGACCATTTCACTAACTTGTAGTCATCCATTACTTCATATGTTGTAGGTTATGTCTGTGTGCCAATAAATCTTGATGATTGCGAGAACTTTAATCCTACAAGTGTACCCAATCTTTCTCAAGTAAAAGTATTACCTTATTTTGTAGTACTTTAAATGGTTAATTGAAGGTGCTTCTTTAGATCTGAGATAGTTGAACCCTGGATTAAAATATGGTATTAGATGGGCAGTATAATGATAAAACTAAGGTCCATTGAACACAAATTATGAACATAATTTACTGGACTATGAATAGTGTTACAATTATAACTATTTCTCCTTTACCTACCTCTACATTAATGAAAAAGATAGCAAATATTGGAAGTTCATTACATGTCTCATGTATGTGTTAGTATTTTGATGTTTTTTTAAGTTGTTCAAGAGCTTGATTAGGTCAAGAATATGTTCTACACGCTCTATTCTCTTGACACTACTCAAAATTTTCCCTACACATTTTCTCTTCAATCCAAATGTTTCTTAACTCCTTCCCTTGTTATCCCTTGGTTGTTCTCAAGTGTAATTTTTTTTCTATTCATCTTGCAGTCTGTATGTATGATCAGTCATCTCTTATGAAGCATGGATAACCTTTCATGGAATTTTTGTTGTGATTAGACAATTGCCATTGTGAGAATAATCATTTAATTTGTATGGAAGTAAGTCTTTTTCATATTATTTGACTTGGTATTGTAAACTTGTCTTTGTAGGATTCTCTAGGGGGGAACAATAGAACTGTGATGATAGGTAGAGTTGTACAACACCATAAATCATTTGGCATTATCAATATATTGCTTATAGAATACTATGTGCAAGTAAAATGGAATGTGCAATAACAATTGGTCTCGAATTCAAATCTAAATATAAGTACATTATACACAAGAAGATGGTATCTATTCTATGATTTAAAGAACCCAAAAATAAGAAAATTAATAGGTTCCATCTATTTACTTGCTCTTAGACACTTGTTTAATCAGTAAGACCCTCAAAATGTCTTGTTGATAACCAGTAGTGTTCAAAAGTCCTAAAGAGGTTAGATTGGTGTAACATTGGATCTGTCTTGCCGATGGAAGTCATCGGCAAGACATGGACTATCAGAGTGATTTTTCTATCCTGTGTCGATGATTGATCTCTCACCGATGGGTTGGCTTCGGTGGTCATTGCCAAGAGTCTCCGTGATGACATGGTGTAGGTCTATTTAAAACTCCTAAAGAGGTCAGATCAATGTGACATTGGATATGTCTTGCCAATGGAAGTCATCAACAATACATCAACTATCATAGTGAGTTTTTTATCCTATTTCAATGATTGATCTCTCACTGATGAGTTGGATTTGATGGTCATCGCCAAGAGTCTCTACAATGGTACATTTCAATGATTTTTTTTTTTAAATTGCATTGTTTCGCGCAATTTTGATGAAAGCCACCGATGAATCACCAAAAAGGTTTGACGAAGTTACTATAGCTATGACGAAGGATTCATCGCAACTCCTTTCCCATTTCATCAAAATGGCGATGAGATTTTGGTGTTGTTTTGATGCTTCAGAAGATCCATTGCAATTGCATTTTGGTTATAATTCGTTGGTGGATACACAAAGTTGTCATCGATATTCTGACAAACATCTGAGTCATTTTATGATGTCGATGACCAATGAATCTGCGCCATTATTTCAACATTTAATTTGTTGTCAAAATTTTGATGAAAATTCTTTCGTCAATTCGTTGATTTTCTGACAATTTTTTGTCGAATGACTAATGAACGTTTGTTAGAAAATGGAGTCAAATTCAGTAGTGAATGATTCTTGTTTGTATGGGAGTAAAGCTCAAACTATGCCATCTCCTTTTCCAAATGTTGGGCACTTTGAATGAAAGGACATGATTCCATAGTCCCAATTCTCAATGGAAACTCAGCTCCTAACCCCTTCTTATTCAAATCCATCTATAGAATTTCCTCAAAGGGCATCATCTACTTTGTCAGCTCTAGCATTAGAAGTTTATTGGTTGGGTACCTCGATAGTCTGAGTGGGATAGTAGGGGATCCTTGCACTTAGATGTATGAACCACTGCCCATATTGTTTGATTAAGTCCATGGTATCTACAGTTATCTTGACATGAAGGGAGTTCTGCAACAACCTTGGAATAAACATGAAGAAGGCATTGTTTTCCCTTCTCTAATTGGAAGTCTTGTACTACAATTGAGGATATACATCCCATATTTTGTCCTTTCCCAATACTCCCTTGCAGTTCAAACCCTTGTATTTGGTCTTGTGTGCCAACATGTATACAAGATAGGATGTCATGGTGAATTTATCTGTTTCCTACACACTTCTCAATTGAGCATCCAAGTTTTTGCTTATGATCCTCACCCAATAGTAATGTTGATTAGCAAAAATTCATGTGATGGGGAAGAACATCCACGACTGGAAGACATGAGCTTGCTCAACTCCCATTACCCTGCCCAAGAGGGTTATTATGTTATGGTACTCCAACTTGAAAACACTACAGTGTAATTGCTTGGGTAGCTTGGAATAATGAGGCTTTGACTTTAGTATCCAAGAATTGTTCATGAACTCCAAAGCTCTGTTAGGATCTTCATCATAAAAATTAATTGCTTTACCTATGTTTATCTCTTCAATCAAATGGTGGTGTGAAGCAATATTGAAAACTTTTGCAATGGACTCTTTAGTGAGATTAGCCATAACTCTCCCCTGTGGTCCAATTATGATCCTTGTTCTGGAGTCATAGTGTTTCACATACTCTAGAACTAGCTCTAGGCATACCTGTGTTGGAGGGAATTATGCTACTTATGCCAAACTAGTGTGGGTAATCACTTGTGCTAGCTGAGTCGGTGCATTGCCATACATTCTCTAATGGAAATCATGATATTCCATGTGTCCAAGATTTGTGTCTCCAATCTTGGCCCAAGCTGAAGCAATTTTACATTCAGGCCAAATGCCTTTGAAATCATACTTCATTCTTTGAGCCCTCTTCTTGACTTCTTCTTGTACCACAGCAACCTTCGTCTTCTTGTCGAGACTCACTTCACCCTACATCTGTTAGAGGAAAATACCATAATCACCAAGATGCAAATAACATTATAATACCATAATATTTGTTAGTACATGCTAAATGGCACTACTTGGTACAAATCAAGGATGAAAGACATGTAAATGAACCAATGCATGGATCAATTAATCCCATCAATTCACAATTGAAGTGCAAATCCACACACTTATAATGCCAATTAAATCAAGTTGATAACATTGATTCCATGGAAAATAATCCATTCAAAAGATGACATTGCTCAATTTCACAAACATGCATTCAGGTTAACCAACTCATGAAACCTATCATTCAAATCTATGCCCAATCCATCATCATTCATTTTGGAGTTAGAGGAAAATATCAAAGGGGATCAACTAATTTGAGCAAGCTCAAATTTTCTAGCTAGATTAAGGCTCGGCTAATCTAAGCTACCTTGGATTAGCTGAGCTTACTCATACCATTCACATTTTGAACTCTGATCATTAGAAAATGAGACTCGTTAATGTGCTAGGGGATTTTGGAGTAAGCTTGTGCATTAAGTCTTTGACATTCAAAAGGATGGGTCAAGATTCATCCAAGTATTGATTTTGTTCAATGTGAGATAGTGAAATTGCAGACCAGGAAAAGTTTGGCCAATCCAAGAGGGCTTGGATTTACTAGCCAGACTAAGTCTCGGCTAATCCAAGCTACCTTGGATTAGCCGAAATCATCCTTGATGGCAAAAATATCTAAGTGTTGGCTCATTTTGGTGGAACACACCAAGGTGAAAAATCATCCTAAGGGTCTTGGTTCATCAATTAATCAATTCACACAAATTGTTCCAAGGATTCCTAACATTGTTTCACCATTTGAATCAATCACACATGTGGCTAGGGCACACAGGGCTAGGGATTGTGAATCGCTATTCAAAAACCAATCGATGTTTTAAAGATTTCAACATTGCTAGCAAGAAAGGGCACTCAATAACCAAAACCAGAGGGTTTTCAAGGACTTCCAAAGGCATACCAACTAAAACCCTTCCTTTAATTCATGAAAATGAAATAGAGAGCTTAAATAGACATGGCGAAAATCGATGAAAATCAAAGCTCCAAACTTCAATCAACGCTGATTCACAACAGGACTACCAATGAGGCACGAAACAAGAAAAATATAGTCAAAAATAACTAAATACCTTAATTGGGTATGTGCATGATCATAGGGGTCCAAACTAGGCCTCTAAGTGGCAATGGAAATTTAGAAAATCAGAGTTAGGAAACTTGACATAAAAATTTGAATAGGTTATTAACATAATTTGAAAAATATGTAAGAACACAAGTTGTAGCAAATTGAATGTAGTTTCTAGGCTACTAGCTCTTTTTTGGAAAAATGTAAAATTGTTTTGAGAAACTTTTAAATTTCAATGCAATGGTACTAAATTTTTAGGAAAAAGATAAGAAGCACATGTGTGTCTGACCACCCTAAGTACAAGAAAAACATAATATTTTTTTCTAAAATTTTAAATATAAGTAGAGGAGACATGTCTGGATGTGTTGGATTTTTTTTGTAATTTTTTTCCACATAAATAATTAGTTATGATTTTTTTACTATAACTTTTTAGAATTATTAAAACATCTGTGTCTGACCACCATAACTTGGTCAAAAAATTATGAAATTCAATATTTTTTTATCCTATAGTATGTGAAGCATAGAATGTGGTGCATCTTGTCGATTCAAAAAATGAAAATGTTTGAAAGTTATAAAAAATTTCAATCAACCTATCAATCAAGACTTCAAACGTCATGTAGGTAGAAAATATATAATAATTACTTATTTAATTCAAAATAAGGAAAAAGTTATATTGGTGGAAAGCTGACAATTTTTTCTATAAACCCTTTTCATTTGATGAAATTCAGGTAAAACAAAGTCATCAACCACAAGCATGAACTTCTAAAAACTAAACAAATTTTCAAAAAAACATTTTTTTGGTTGACTTTCCAGGTTAGGAAATCCCAAGCCTAATCTTGAATGGATATCCATTAATTTTTTATTTATTTATTTTTATAATACATAATATTATATATTATGTATTATAAATATATGTATTATATATTATGTAATATATATAATATATTATATAGTATATTATATATTATGTATTATTATATTATATATTATTATATATTATATATTATATATAATATATTATATAATATAATATATAATATATATTATTATATTATACTATATAGTACATATTTTCTATGTATTATACTATATATTATATATATAGTACATACATATTAATTATATGCTATAGCATATAGAGTATATATGAAATATTATATATTATATTATATATTTATTGATGTGCAGCCACTTCACAAGAAAGAGAGAGAGAGGGAGTGGGAGGGACTTGAGAGAGAGGGAGAGAGAAAGACCTTAGAAGTGGGAGTGAAAGACCTGAGAGGGATGGGGAGAGAGAGCTAAGAGGGAGGGAGAGAGAGAGAGAGAGGGGGGGATAGAGGGAGGTATAGAGGGAAGGAGATATATATATAGTTTGGAGGGAGAGAGGGAGTGAGGGAGAGAGAGAGAATGAGAGAGAAAGACTTGAGAGGGAGAGAGGGAGAGAGGGAGAGAGTCTTGAGAGGGAGATGGAGAGAGGGAGGGAGAGAGGGAGAGAGAGAGTCTTGAGATGGAGAGAGAGAGAGAGAAAGAGACTTGAGAGGGAGAAAGGGAGGGAGAGAGTCCAAGAGAGAGACTTGAGAGAGACATAGGGGGGCCTGAGAGAGGGAGAGAGAGAGAGAGAGAAATTCCTAAGTGGGAGAGAGAGGGTTGAGATGGAGAGCGGGAGGAAAAGAGGGAGAGAGAGACTTGAGAAGGGGAGAGAGATAGAGAGAGAGAGATAGTTGATCTAGGGAGAGATAGAGACTTGAGAGGGAGAGAGGAAGATCTGAGAGACTTCAGAGAGAGAGGAGTGGGAGGAACCTGAGAGTGATAGGGAGAGATAGACGAAGAGTTGAGATGGAGAGAGGGATGGAGAGATAGAGAGAGAGAGGAAGAGAGAGGGAGAGAGTGGGAGAGAGGGAGAGGGAGACACCTGAGAGAGAGGGAGAGAGAGAGAGAGTTGAGAGGAAGAGTGTTTTTGTGTGTTAGGATGGGCTTTAGAATAAGAAGTGATATAACCATCAAAGAAAACCATTACAACTCAATTCAACATTCATGCCATTAAAACCATCAAGTTTAATAACATGTCATTAGATTATTCATGTAAAATACCATAAAATCATCATGAATAAGAATCATTGGGTATGTGCAGGATAATCATGGAAAAAATGTGCCCTTAAGTGGCAAAAAATTTAGAAAAATTAGAGTTAGGCAACTTGACATAAAAAATTGAATAAGTTATCTATATTATTTCAAAAATATATGTAAGAATAGAATCTATAGAAAATTGAATGTAATTTCTAAACTACTAGGTTTTTTTTTTAAATCTATTTGGTGAAAATTTGAAATTTCAATGCACTAACTATTACTTAAATTTCAGGGAAAAATAAGAAGTAGTTGTCTGTCTGACCAACCTAACTAGATTAAAATTATAATATTTTTTTTATAATATTTTAGATATAAGTAGAGGACTCGTCCCTGGATGTGATGCATATTTTTTTGTAATTTTTTTCCAAGTAAATAATTAATTATGATTTTTTTATTACAACTTTTTAAAAATATAAAAACTTGTATGTCTGACCAACTTAACTTGGTCAAAACTTCATGAATTTTTTTCTTTTTAATCCTATGGTATGTGAAGCATAGAATGTGATGCATGTTTCAAATTCAAAAAATGTGATACTGTTTGAAAGTTATAGATGTTTTTCAATCAGCCTATCAATCAGGACTTTAGTTGTAATTCAAATAGAAAATGAATAGTAATTGTAGATAGGAAAAAATCAGCAGGTTTAATGTGTTGAAACACATAAACTAATTAAATCCTATCAAGCACCATGAAGCACAAACTAGAATGAAAATACAAATAAATGAAAGACATGCAAACCCATTTTCAAACTTAGACTTGATTGATCTCCATGGCTCTTCTCCACCTGCATAACAATGCAAGATTTTGAAGTGATGTGGAATCTCATTTAAAAATACATTAAATTTTTAAAGTGATGTGGAATCTCATTTAAAAATGCATTAAATTTTTACCTCATTGCAATGTGGAAGTGTTAAGCTCCAAATTGATTCAACAAAGGTGGAAGAGTTTTGCTCTAAATTGCCAATACTAAGTGAATTTGTATACATAGTTAGTTAAACAAAAACTTGTCCCTACAACCATAGGGAAATGGGTAAAGTTAATAGGTAATAATTGATGGGTTGTACAGGAGGCTATCATTTGTATATGATTCAATATAATAGCCTCCTGCATAGCACATCGATTATTACCCAATCACTTCGCCCATTTCCCTATGGCTGCAGGGACAAGTTTTGTTTGGTCAGTATTAACAATGGATCCAGATTCATCAAGAATTGGAAATTTAGAGCACTTCCAACAAGGATCCTCTCTATTTTGAGAGCTAAAAAGAGTGAAAATAATTAAAAAACTAAAAAACAAATTGTTCAGGAAATAAATACTAATTTAAAAATAATAAACAAAGCAAGAAATTAAAAAATATCGAAACAAATGATAAAGAATAATGAAAAATGGACAAGAATGTAAAACAGTTTAAAAAAAAGGAGAAAGGAGGTAATGAAAGTTCTATTTTATGTTTATCTTAAATTTATCACTAATTAGCAAAAAAAATTGAAAAAAATGCAAAAAAAAAAACTTCGAGGTCGTTGCTCGACTGCTGCGTCGCCAAAATAAGGACTGGCTCATGAAAATGAGGAAGAATGCGCATTATAAAGTCCTCCAAGAAACGGATATCAATTACAAACGGTTATTCATTTCGTGGAAGTATATTATATTCCCATGTGGCTTCAATTAATTGGATTAAAACTAGATATCCATTTATTATATCATAAATTTATTGTATATATATAATATATTATATATTATATATATAAATATATATTATATATATATATATATATATTATATAATATATATATATATTGGGTATGTGCAGGGTCATGATGGGCCAAAAAGTGGCAATATGATGGGTATGTGGCTGACGACTTTTTTTTAACCCAAAAATAATGAAATGAAAAGGGTTTTTAAAGGAGATTCTCAGCTTTCCACCAATATAAATTATGCTTTACTTTGAATTTAATAAGTAATTATTATTCATTTTCTATTCAAATTACAACTAAAGTCATGGATAGACTGATTGAAAAACATCTATAACTTTCAAACGATATCACATTTTTTGAATAAAAATATGCATCACATTCTATGCTTTGCATACTATAGGATTTAAAAATAAAAAATTGAATTTCATGAAGTTTTGACCAAGTTAAGGTGGTCAAACATACGAAGTTTTTATATTTTTTAAAATTTGCAATAAAAATTCATAATTAATTATTTACTTGGAAAAAATTATAAAAAATATGCATCACATTGGGACATGAGTCCTTTACTTATATCTAAAATTTTATAAAAAATATTATCATTTTATAATGGTTAGGGTGGTCAGACAGACACCTAGTTCTTATTTTTTCCCTGAAATTTAACTACTACTGCATTGAAATTTCAAATTTTCACCAAATAGGATTTTTTTGTTTTAAAAAAAGCCTAGTAGTTTAGAAACTAAATTCAATTTTCTATAGATTCTATTCTTACATATTTTTGATATAATATAGATAACTTATTCAAATTTTTATGTCAAGTTTCCTAACTCTGATTTTTCTGATTTTTTTGCCACTTAAGGGCCTGTTTTTTCCATGATGATCCTGCACATACCCTATTATATAATATATTTTATTATATAAATTATATAGAATATAGAATATATATTATATATTATATATCATATAATATATATCATATAATATATATTATATATTATATTTAATACATTGTCTTTGTTTGAAAATGAGAGAAAAAAATAGATATCCACTAAAAATGGATATCCAATAATATCAGATATCTGTTTGTAACAGATATGCATTATGCAACATCATATTTATTTTTCATGAGGCATCAATATCCAAAGGAGTTAATAATGGATATTTGTTTGGAACTAATATCCATTTTTTAAATTATAAATTTATTACATATAAATACACTATGTATTATATAATATATATTATATATAAAATATATTATATATAATATAAACTATAATATATATTATTTATATTCTAGATATATTGTATATATATTAAATATATTATATAATATATTCAATACATCGTATCCCTTTGAAGCCTCCATCTCCCTTTAAAATATATTGTTTAGGTTTTAGGTAGAGAGGAAGAGTAGGGGAGAGGGAGAGAGTGGGAGAGAGTTGGAGAGTGGGAGAGGGTGGGAGAGGGTGTGAGAGAGGGTGGGAGAGGGTGGAAGAGGGTGGGAGAGGGTAGGAGAGAGTGGAGAGAGAGAGGGAGAGCCGAGAGAGTGGGAGAGTCAGAGAGAGGGAGAGAGGGTGGAGGAGAGGAGTGGGAGATGGGAGAGAGGTGGAGAGCAGGAGAGGTTGGTGGGGAGAGGGGGAGAGGGTGGGAGAGGGTAGGAGAGAGCTGAGAGGGGAGAGAGGTGGGAGAGGGTGGAGAGAGCGACTGGGAGAGAACTGGAGAGGGGGAGAAGGTGGGAGAGGGTGGAGAGAGTGAAGAGGTTGGAAGAGGGTGGGATAGGGTGGGAGAGAGTGGGAGAGAGGGTGGGAGAGACTAGGAGAAGGTGGGAGAAGGTGGGATAGGGGGGTAGATAGGGTGGGAGAGGGTGAGACAGAGGGTGGGAAAGGGTGGGTGAGGGTGGGAGAGGGTGGAGAGAGGCAGAGGAGAGACGAGACAGTGGAGAGGAGAGGGTGGAGACAAGGAAGAGGGTGGGAGAAAGTGGGAGAGAGTGGGAGAAGGTGGTGGAAACCCCACAGGGACTGGAGGAATGAATGGAAGGAAGGAAATGGGAGCAGGAGAAGCCGAGATGCACAGGCATGGAGCACACGGAGGAAGGTACGCAGATGCCTTGGCCTAATGAGATGACTTGAAGTTGTGTTAAAAAGGTGGTCATAAAGGATGGATGACTCATAAAGGAAATATTTGATATTTCAGTTTGGATGCCAAAAGGTGATGAAATAAAGTGATTTCAAATTTAAAAATATATATGTTTCAAAAAGGGAGCTTTTCACATCCCCTTCTTAGAGGAGTTTTGGGAATTTGAGTAGTCACCTCTTTTTCTATAAAAGCGAAGTTTTGCTCCATCTTTCTTCATTCA
The DNA here is from genome assembly GCA_007258455.2 of Sequoia sempervirens. Taxonomy (NCBI): domain Eukaryota; kingdom Viridiplantae; phylum Streptophyta; class Pinopsida; order Cupressales; family Cupressaceae; genus Sequoia; species Sequoia sempervirens. Next base: position 210,304,415 of record VDFB02379711.1, on the reverse strand, counting down.
TGAACTTATTCATGAACTTATGTTGTCAGATGACAACTTGATTTCTACTTCGAGGGATGCATACCTCCTAGATCCAATCCAATTTTGTGTTTGAAAGACAACACCTAGTTGGTCTTTTTGTTGTTTCTCAATCAGACTAGTTATATCTGGTCTTTTTGTGTGTTTCATTGAATTATTTAATCCTACCCCTAGCTTTCACATCACATGTGTGTGTTGTGATAATAAAAATGAAGAAAAATATGTGGGAGAAGGTGGGGAAGGTGGGAGTTTGGATGCTTGGAGAGAGTGGGAGAGGGTGAGGGAGAGATTGTGTTTCAATGGTTGAGATTTTTTTTTGTGGGATGGGATTTGGGAGAAGGTTTTGGATGTGGTGGGACATTTCAGGAGTGGTCTTTCATGCCTTGGAGTGGGGCCATGATGGAATAAAGTTTTCAAATTTGCATAGGGAGAGGGTGAGGGTGGAGGGAGTGGGAGAGGGTGTGAGAGAGAGCATGCTAGGAGAAGAGCAAGAGTGGAGAGGAGAGTGGGAGAGGGTGTGGAGAGGGTAGGGGGAGAGGATGTGGGACTAGGAGTGGGGTGCAAGGGGTGACAGTGGGAGAGAGTGGGAGAGGGAGGGGTGGAAGAGGTGGGAGGTGGGAGAAGGTGGGAGACAGGAATGGGAGACAGTGGAGAAGGTGGAAAGAGCATTCAGTTTGAACTTGGTGGAGGCATAGAGTGAGAGTGGAGAGGATGGAAAGTTGGGAGAGAATTGTATTCAATGAGAGGGGATCAATGCGAAGGTGTGAGAGAAGTAGATACAGGAGAGAGAATAGAGGCCAAAAGATGGGAGCACAATGTCAGAGAAGAGGGAGAGAGTGGGACTTGAGGAGATCAGGTTTCAAGAGGGTACAACAAGGACATGTCTAGCAATGAGATCAAGGGGAATGAGAGAGGGTCAAGATTGGGGGAGGAGTAGAGGTGGAAGAAAAAGCTAGTGGGAGAGAGGGTAGAGAGATGGATTCATGTATGTGAGAGGTTCAATTTTTGGTTTGAGAACTGGGTGCATTACCATAGAGAGGGGTTAGGGTGGGGAGGGTATATAGATTTTGGGAGAAAGTAAGATTTAGAGTGGGTAAAAAGGGTGAGAGGGTGGGAGAGACTAGGAGAGACTGGGAGAGACTAGGAGAAGGTTGGAGAAGAAGGTGGGAGATGATGGGATAGAGTGGCAGAGAGGGTGGGAGAGCGTTGGAGTGGGTGGGAGAGGTTGGGAGAGAGTGGGAGAGAGGGTGGGAGAGAGGGTGGGAGGTGGGAGAGGGTGGAGGGTTTATAGAAAGGGATACTATGTATTATTTATTTATTATATTAAATATATTAATATAATATTAATATATATAATATATATTAATATATAGTATATATATTAAAATATATATAATAATATATGAATTATATATATTATATATTAATATATATATTAATATAATATCAGTATATATATTATATATTAATACATAATAAATATTAATATATAATAAATATATATCATATGTTAAAAGAAATCATAATTCTTAAATTTCAAAAAATGGAGATCTGTTTATTATAGATATCCATTATTATTGGATATCTGTTATTTTCAAATATTTGTTTTGTGTATTAGTGGTTTACACACTTGGAGGAGCAACAATATATATATATATATATATGTTAATATATAATATTATATATTAAAATATAATATATAATGTATATTAATATATAATATATATTATATATTGATATATAATATATATTATATAACATGTGATACGTAATAACAAAGGTAACAAATATCCATTTTGTGTATTAGTGTGTTATACATTTGGACGAGCAACAATATATATATTAAAATATAATATATAATATATATTAATAAATAATATATACCATATTCTAATATATATATTATGTATTAAAATATAATATATAATATATTATATATTGATATATGATATATATTATATAACATATGACATTCTAATAACATTAGAGGTGACAGATATCCATCACCTAGGTGTGAATTGTTAAGACTAAGGTGCATGTGGGTTAGATCACATAACAGATATTCATTTTGTAAGTTATATAAAAAACAAACAAAGGACCGTTTTGAGTATTTCTTGATGGTCCCTACATTATTTTTGTTGTGAAAATATCGTGTTTTCTATCTGCATCTGATGAAATTCAGCTTTTCAAAGATTCGCTTACACTTTTTGTAGAATTCCAATCATTTGTTTGTAGTTTTTTGTTTGTGCAATGGGGAGAAGTAGTCGGTGTAAGAGAAAAGGTAAAAGGAAACTTACAGCAGATCAAATTGAAGCGTATAGAGAAAAAGATAGAGAAAGTCATAGGAAAAGAAGACAAGGTATGCAAAGTATTCAAATTGAAGTTTCTTTTGAACCATTGAATGTTAATTCAAGTGAAGATGAAATAGGAATTGAAAATATTGAACATCATATTCAAATTGAAAATGAAAATATGAAAAACATTGAGAATGAAAATGTTGTTGAAAATGTTATTCAAAATGAAGTTGTTTTTGAAAATGTTGAAAATGAAAATGTGGTTGAAAATGAAATTGTTTTTGACAATTAAAATTTTGTTCAAAATGAAATTATAATTGATAATGTTGAAAATGAAAATGTGGTTGAAAATGAAAATCTTGAAAATGAACCTTATGCAATACCTAATTACAAAAAAACCCCTAAATGGTTGGTTGAAATAGATGAGAACATAATTGATAATTTTCAAGGGAAAAGGTCCCAATGACCAGTTCATTTGTGGGCTATGAAGTTGTTCAATGAATTCTTTTCCAATAAGACATTAACCAAACAATGCCAACCTTTTGTGCAATTACTTAAAATTTACAAAATGAGACCATTATTAAAAAAATTGAAGATTCATCTCACAAAAAATCGAAAAAAAAAAGTTTTATTGTAAAAAATATTTTCAATGCTTTAACCTCTATTGGAAAGACTAGCAAGGAAAAATATAAAAGGTTTTCTCGAAGAGTGATCACAACCTCACTAGTAAGCCGTCATTTGAAAAATGCTCATTTAATGAGACAAACTTGTATTGATTTTAACTTAAATCATAAAACATTGAATATAGCACTATCAAGAAGAGAAGACTCGATAGTGCTCTTCAAAATGATATGTGGGCTTTTAGTGGGAGGCTTCGATGTGTTGATAAAAAGCTAACCGATAATGTAAAGATGCAAATTGAACAATATTGGAATTCTTACTCTAGAGTATCACCGAACGTAAAGGATGTTTTAAAGTTATGAATTGGCAATAGAGATTGTACACTGCATCCTAAACATTTTTTGGAATGTAGCCAAATAATTTTTTCCAAACAATTTTTTCAAGAACATCCACATTTGCAAATCTTGCAAAGGGATTTTGAGTCTTGCAAACCATTTTATTGTGTTCCTATTAAGGTTTGTAATACATGTTGTAAATACCATGTTGATTTTTCAATGTATCATGAATTGTTATGACATGTTTGTTCTACTATGCATACTGATGAAATGTTGTAGAAGTGTCATACAGTGCAACTTCCCAAGTCATCTAGGGAGTTGTTAGATTCCATTTTATGCATTAGAGGTGATGGTTGCTTACTTTATAAAAAAATGATTGTTTAAATGGAACGTGTTTGCAATGTGGTGGTTTATCGAAGTTTGTAACATGCTTTCATGAGGGCAGTGATCATGATTTTGGTAACAAAATTGTTGAGAAAAACAAATATGAGATAGTGAAATATGCATTGAAGAGTGGAGGTGAGGATTCTAGATGCGAGTTGGTTACAAGAGAGGTAAGTATTGCTGATTTTATTTCAGATTTAAAGAAAAATCTTTTCTATAAGTATGCAAGGCATAGCCACGGGTCGTAGTGGTTGGATCAACAATTTAGGATGTGTAAGGACTCTTTCCCCATTATAACTATTGTATCTGTAGTTGATTTTGCTAAAAATTACACATTGCAACCACAAAATGAAGTTCAATCACAATATTATATTTCTATTCAAATTGCTATTTTTGTCCATATAACATATAGGCATGCCCCTGATTGTACATAAGAGGACAGGAAGATAATTAGGGAGTACCATTTTTACATGAGTGAGGATAGATCTCATTCATCCAAGTTTGTACAACATTTTTTTGAAAAAGGATTGGTGCAACATTCAGTGATGCACATTCTATTGTGGATTGGTGTACCTATGCACTATCATGAGGAGGGACACTTGAAATTCACAAGTCAGTAGATTTTTTTGGTTGGTTGAGGAGGGCACAGTGGGAGACAAAATGGAATGTCAAACAATTGGAGATTCTTCAAAGATGCATTCAGTTTGAAACTTAGATGCGAGTGCATAGACCATATGGACATGAGAGATGGCATGTTTTTTTCAGAATTGTATTCAATGTGATTGGGATCAATGCGAGTCAAGTGAATGGGTAGATACATGGATTCCACAATACCTAACCCCTTTATCTATAGCACAATCCTCATTACAAGATGTAATAGAAAGTTCACTTGACTATGATCATCTTTCAAATCTTGTACAACAAGGACATGTCTATGCAATTGTAGCATCATAGGGGAATGAAGAGGGATCAGACTATTGGTTGGAACGATGTGTACAAGGAAAGAAAAAGCTAACACAACCAATGATAGATGATGATGGATTCATGTATCCTACAGGTTCAATTTTTGTTTTTCGAACTTGGTTGCATTACCATTTCACCATCGTTTAGGTTGTTTACAATAATATAGATTTTTTATTCTAAGTATATTTAGATGTTGATAAAAAATTATGATCACACAAGTTCAGTTGTTGTTTTCAGAACTTCGTTGCAAACATATATGATTAGAAAGAATGATGTACCTGCATTTGAAGACTATGAGAAACACAAAACCATTTTGATGCATTTTCACCTTGTTACAACAACAAATGTTAAGTTATTGAGACATCATGCTAGACCAAAATCAAAAAAACTATAGACAATTAGTAGTGTTGATCATGAAGCATTATTGGAAACTCTGAAGATAAGAGATGACCCTATAGGGATACTTGAGTAGTAGATCATTTGTTGTATGGGACATGTATGATATTATTCATCACATTTTGACATTGTTTATCTATTAAGGGTCATTATTTAGGTTGTTTAGAATAATATAGATTGGTTATTCTAAGCATATTTTATAGTTTGCATTACCAATTAATCATCATTCATGTTTTTTAGAATAATATAGATTTGTTATTCTAAGAATCTTTTCTATTGTGATGATATAGATATCTCATTTGAAGTATATTGTGATGTTCTTAACACAATAGATCATGGACCTGTTGCAACAATAGCCAACTCTGATCGTTTCAGAGAGGTATGTGATGTATTAGAATAATATAGATTCGTTATTCTAAGCATCTTTTATATTTTGCATTACCACTTCATCATCATTCAGGATGTTTAGAATAATATAGATTTGTTAGTATAAGCATCTTTTCTATTGTGACAATATTGATTTCTCATTTGAAGTATATTGTGATGTTCCTAGCACGATAGATCATGGACTTGCTGTAACAATATCCAACTTTGATCCTTTGGGAGAGGTATGCGTGAGATTAGAATAATATAGATTGGTTATTATAAACATCTTTTATAGTTTGCATTACCATTTCATCATCAATTAGGTCGTTTAGAATAATATAGATTTGTTATTCTAAGCATCTTTTCTATTGTACGTAGTTTGAATCCTACCTTAATGGTTTGTATAGGTGGTTCACTCTAGAACATCAACATGCTACTCTTGTGGAAGAGTGTGTTGACCGTGAAGGCAATGTGAGCTCTATTTCCTTCCCCTATTGGGAAATGACAATGTATTAGGGTCATTTGTTGTATGCCCACATGGAATTTTGTAAATCCTATATTTGATAGCAATTATTGAATGATAATATCATACATATTGTATACACTTTATGTGTATTCAAGTGTATACTTTACAACTTATGTGTATACTTTGTCACTTATGAGTATTGCAATGTATACTTTACGACTTATCTGTTTTAAAGTGTATACTTTCTATTCATGTGTGTAGTTCATGACTTAAGTGTATTTGAGTAAATGAATCACTTTTTCACTAACTGACAAGGAAAAAAACAAACCCTAAACCCCTTTGCACCTTTACATTGCATCCATCTGACCCTTTTTCCATCAACTAAGAACTCATCACCATGGGAAAACACATCCAAGATAGAAAAAATGAAGAGAGTATATTGTAGAGGATCCCAACATGATCCCATAGCCTCAAACAGGGAGTTTGTAGGCATCACGATTTTCGAGAAAGAGAGATTCAAAGATTATTGTCTTTTAGCACTTTGGACTCTTAATGGAAATCGTCGGTCCAATGTAGCTCGGAGTAATTCAAAATATTTGGGTACAAAAGAGGACCATCCCTAGTGTAAATGTACCCATATGTACGTGTTGGAAAAGTCTGTTTGGTCCTATGAGTTGCAAACTAAAGTTGCACCACTTTGCAACTTTACACTGCTTGCATCTAACAACTTTTTCCTCAACTGAAAACTTGTCACCGTGGGAAAATTCCTCCAAGATAGAAAAATATGAGAGAGGTTATTGTAGAGGGTCCCAACACGATCCCATAGCCTCTAACAGAAAGTCTATAGGTATCACGGTTTCTGAGAAATATCCCTTCAAATATTGCTATATTTTAGCACTTTGGAATCTTAAGGGAAATTGTTGATCCAATGTAGCTTGGAGTGATTCAGTGTATTTGAGTGCAAAAGAGGACTATCCCTAGTGTAATCATACCCATCTGAATGTGTTGGAATAGTTTGTTTGGTCCTACGAGTTGCAAAATGAAAGTTGCACCACTTTGCAACTTTACACTGCTTGCATCTGATAACTTTTCCCTCAACTGGAAACTCGTCACCGCAGGAAAATGCCTCTAAGATAGAAAAATATGAGAGAAGTTATTATAGAGGGTCCCAACATGATCCCATAGCCTCTAACAAAAAGTATGTAGGCATCACAGTTTCTGATAAATCGCCCTTCAAAGATTGCTGACTTTTAGCACTTTGGAATCTTAAGGGAAATCAACGGTCCAATGTAGCTCGGAGTGATTTGGCATATTTGGATGTAAAAGAGGACTATCACTAGCATAAACGTACCCATCTGAATGTGTTGGAATAGTCCATTTGGTCCTACAAGTTGTGGAATGAAAGTTGCACCACTTTGCAACTTTACACTACTTGCATCTGACAACTTTTACCTCAATTAAAAACTCGTCACTGCGAGAAAACACCTCCGAGATAGAAAAATATGAGAGAGGTTATTGTAGAGGGTCCCAAAATGATCCCATATCCTCTAATGAAAAGTATATAGGCATCACAGTTTCTGAGAAATAGCCCTTCAAAGATTTCTACCTTTTAGCACTTTGGAATCTTAAGGGAAATTGTTGGTCCAATGTAGCTTGAAGTGATTCAATGTATTTGGGTACAAAAGAGGACCATCCCTAGTGTAAATGTACCCATCCAGATGTGTTGGAACAGTTTGTTTGGCCCTACGAGTTGTAGAACAAAATTTGCACCACTTTGCAACTTTACACTACTTGCATATGTCAACTTTTTCCTCAACTGAAAATTCATCACCATGGGAAAATGCCTCTAAGATAGAAAATTCTGAGAGAGGTTATTATAGAGGGTCTCATCATGATCCCATAGCCTCAGACAGAGATTCTATAGGCATCATAGTTTTCAAGAAATATTCTTTCAAATATTGATGTCTTTTAGCACTTTGGACTCTTAAGGGAAATTGTCGATCCAATGTAGCTCAGAGTGATTCAAAGTATTTGGGTGCAAAAATGGACCATCCCTAGCGTAAACGTACCCATACGGATGTGTTGGAATAGTCTGTTTGGTCCTATGAGTTGTACAATGAAAGTTGCACCACTTTGCAACTTTACACTGCTTACATCTGACAACTTTTTCCTCAACTGAAAAACTTGTCACCGCGGGAAAATACCTCCGAGATAGAAAATTCTGAGAGAGGTTATTGTAGAGGGTCTCAACACAATACCATAGCCTCAGACATAGAGTTTTTAAGTGTCACATTTTTTGAGAAATATCCCTTCAAAGATTGTTGTCTTTTAGCACTTTTGACTCTTAAGGGAAATCGCTAGTCCAATGTAGCTTGGAGTGATTTAGAGTATTTGGGTGCAAAATAGGACCATCCCTAGCATAAACATACCCATCCAGATGTGTTGGAACAGTCCATTTGGTTCTACGAGTTGCAAAATGAAATTTGCACCACTTTGCAACTTTACACTGTTTGTCAAAATTGCAACTTATTGTCAAATGATGGAAGTTCAAGAGTCATCTTGTTGTAGTTCATTGGAAAATAGTTGGAAGTTATTTTTCATGGCCCAATTAGGTAGGAATTAGATGTTAGAAGGGTTTGGGAGAGTAGGGGAGGTCAATCGAGGTTTGGTTATGATGCCCTAGATGCGAAAAGTGTGGCTTTTGAGTGAAATTGTGAGGTTTAAGGGTGTTACTAGTGATTCAAATATGTTGGGGAAAATTTTTCTAAATGTGTACTAAGCATATGCACACTTCTATAAATGTGTTTTAGGTGTTGTTTGAGTGAGATAAGTGTGGAAATGCATACTTTCAATTAACCCCCTTATAATCTAGGAAAAATGATGGTTACATGATTGAGTGACTTAGATGGTGTTTACAAGGATGATAGTTGTGGAATTTGGATGTTTATAGCCTGGTGAGATATTGTCCAAAGGAATCTTGAAGGGGCAGTGATTTTAAAGACGATTGTTTTTGCAAATTTGGGCTAATTGGAGCCCTGTTCAATGTAATAGTTTAATTTCAGTGGGGTTGTTCCAAAACAAGCACATTAGGTTATAAGATATGTTAAAGGGTAATGGGTGTCTTTCACAACCTTTTGTTTTGTGGGTTTGATTTGATTTTGTGAAGATATTGATTCTTACTCAAGATGATTTTATACCTTTTGCATATTGTTATGCTTCAATGAACATTAAGTGTCATTGATTTTTATCCAGATGATTATATTACTTTTGAATGAGCATTGTAACATGAAATGAATTTCATTAAGCTGTATCCACTTTTCATTTTTGTTAACTTCTTTTGAAATAAAAATTAGCTGCACACTTCATTACATGAGTTTAAAAAACAAAATAATGTCAAATGTAAATTCATTCAACAGAGCTTGAAATCATGGGTATTCTCAAAATGAGTGTTTGATAAAAATTTATTGGTAGACATGTATGAAAAATGTGGTACAATAGAAAAGGAAATTCATTGTTTGAAAAATATCCTCAAAGAAATAGATGGATTACCAATTGTAATTCATAAGTTCTATTAAAATGTTATTTCATTAATCTATAGCATACATTATTAATCATAACTTTAAACAATTCTAAGATAATTATACATTCTATTTTGAAAACTCAAAGTAGAAAGACATGCACACGAGAAAAAAATTAGATTGAATATCAATTCTTATATATCAAACTATAGAATAATTGTGTTTTTGCACATACAAATTTGGCATATGCCTACTCAGAACAAGTTTTACAAATTGTGGCATATATGCCATCTCAAGATCTTTCAAACCCTAAGTACATGTCAATCTATATCATATCCTAATCCTATGTTGGAACATCAAAATCAACCCTCCTCGAAGAAGTTAGATGCTCTGTAGTTTCCTACACAATAACATTTCAAACAACAAATTAGATTATGTGAATGGTTGACAAGATAGACTAGTAAATAGAAAATTATACCATCATTTATAAATTAAAAATTTAACATCAAAATCAGTATACACAAGTACTATATTATATCAATAATGCAATTCTTGTTTACCTCTAATCTTTCTCTCTTTTCTACAAGATATTTTGCATATGATTGTCCCTTGGGACGATCAAGAGTCATCCTATAAAGTAATGGTCTCTCACTCATCACAATGTTGGGTCGAACAGAGGACTATAGCAAATAAAATAAAAATGATACAAATTAAAATATAATTGTTAACAAATAATCATATCTACTAATCACATATCTACTCCTATCTAAACGAAATTATTTGCAATATAAAATAAACACATACCTACTGTGATGCTATGACACTAGATGGGCTCATAGTAGATGGATCAACTAATATGCTTTCTTGTATAAAAAATGACAAGAATGTAAATGCACACGCACATATAATTATAATGTCGACAATAAAAAAGATATATACTTGTTGTGCAACTTCATCCAATGGGTCAAACTTGGTCAACAAGGCTATATCATAACTAGGTTGCTGCATAAAAAGACAAGATTACATTAGACTATCATTATATGTAGCACATGTATTTAGACATATTAGATTTCAAATATTAACATCTAAAAAAACAATTTAAATTATTTACCATGTACTAATTGTCTAAGGCAAATGAAATGGCAATATGCATAGCCTGTTGCACTTCTGACAACTACTCCTCTGCCAACAACTATTAAAGATTCCAACACATAAACATATATTAGTACAAATATCCTTCATAAAATATGAAAGAATTTACATAAAACACACTATGAAATTGCTTTAAGACATACCGGTGCTACCATATCATCCCTGGCAGTTGATGTCTCTCATGCAAATGCTCCACTCCTTGCTCTATCAACTCCTACATTTGGCATATCATGAGCCTCAAATTCAGATGTGTCTATGGGAGCCTCAGTGGACCATCGGAGAGGACCGAAACATAAATTGTTGCACGTCATACAATGATGAGGCAAACAAATATGTCCCAAAGAGGATGGTGTACTAGTGAGAGCTGATGGTTGAGTACCAGTGGGAGCTACTGTAGCAAGTGCACCACCATCATGCTGGGATGTATTAGGTGCAACACCACTGTGATGGGATGTACCATCAAATGGCTGCACAACATGATGGCTCTACCTCACCAAATGATCACTCAATGAATGTAATGCATAAATGCTCAAAGTCCTCGCATCTACAACAATCTCAGGGTAATGTAGTGGAGTTGTCACAACAATAGGTGGAGGAGGATGAACTAGGGTGACTTGGCATGCCCTAGGTCTATCATGTGGCATCCCTCTACCAACACCCTGGATATCGTGCATGTCAAAGTAATTGACATGTTTCCCTAGCACAAACTCAACATATAATTTTTGGAGAAAATAATGAGGGACACCAAGATTGTTGATGGGTGGTTTATCAAAAACCATCCACCAACATCTCCAAAAATTATCTAATATTCCTCTATGGGTGCACCATTTAATTGAAAATTTTGGTTTTCACACATTAACAAGCTGTCTAGTTCTCTGATCTATGAATAACTAGGCTAATTGACCTTTTTCAATATCAAGAGCCTTCACTTCATCATATGATAACCCATCACCATAAAATTGTCTTTGTTGCTCTCGCCATTGTCCAAATCTATTATGTTGAATTGCCAAAGTTTGAACATTTACAATGATTGTTTCCAAAGTGCTTTTCATATCTGATAGTTCATCGAGTGTTTCATAGATTTGACATACTATTCTTAATTGATCTAAATTTCTATGAATAGACTTGTGTATTGTTGGCACATTTTCATTTGGAAACAATGATTGCGATGGAGGATTTGGAGGGTATTCATTTTCTGCAGTCCATTAAGGTTTTCATTTTGTGCAAGGTTAGGATTTTCATTTTGTGCAAGGTTAGGATTTTCATTTTGATCCATTTTTAACCTGTTAATTGATAAAAGAAATTAAAATTAATAATGGTTTTAATCTAATAAAAAATCTATCAAATATACCCTATTTTTCACTAAAATTCAAAAAAAAAAAAAGTAAAATGAATATAAATTGAATAAAAAATGAAAAAATCAAACATACCTTACAAATTTCATAAATTTATTGGTAATTTTACCTCCCCCAAATGGATATCCGAGTCGCACTCTAAAAAACCACGCACACGCACTAGTAAAAAATAGCTCTCAGGTTTTTTTTGGTCTATATATAATACATGAAACGGATATTGTTTTATAATTTACAGCTTTTTAAATAAATGGTCGGGTCCAAAACCCGACCATGGTGTATTTTTTGAAATATCAATTATTTAATATAAAATATATTATAATATATATTATATTATATTATATTATAATATATTATAATATAACATATATTAATATATGTTATATTATAGTATAATACATATTTTATTCTATATAATATATATTGTATTATAACATATATTCTATTATATTATATATATAATATAATATTATGTTATATTATATTATTATATTATATTATATTATAATATAATATATGTATTATATTATCATATATAATAATACATATAATATAATATAATATAATATAATATAATATAATATAATATCATATTATATTATATTGTTATTATATTATATAATATTATATAATATGACCTCTTAGGGTTTTTTTCTAATTATAACACAAATAATGGATATCTTCTAATGGATATCCATTCATAACAGATATTCATTCTACAATTTATAGACTTGACCATATAATATCAATATAATATTATATTATAATATTATAATATTATATTATAATATAATATTATAATATAATATATGTATTATATTATATTAATATATATATTATATTATAATATTATCATATTATATTATATTATATTATAATATAATATTATCATTATATATTATATTATATTATGTATTATATTATATTATATATTATTATATTATATTATATTATAAAATATAATATCATATCAATATAATATAATATTATAATATGATCTCTCGGGTTTTTTTTTAATTATAACACAAAGAACATATATTCATTTTATAGAATATAATAATTGGTTAGGTCAAACTTGACACAATTATAAATTCTACTTTAAACGAAATGGATATCTATTTCATATCAAATATCCGTTTTGTAACAGATATCTATTTTGTAACAGATATCCGTTTTGGTTCGGTATTACCAAACCAAAATGGATATTGTACTTGGGCCTCCAAAAATTCAAAGGCACGAATTTCATGTTTCTGGATGTGTTAAAAACACTTTTTTTCACATCGCCACTTTTTGGATCCCCATGATCATGCATAGACCCAACTAGTCGTGCGATGTGAAGAATGTGATAGCGAGTCGATGAGAAACCCTTTGAAATCCCAAAATGACCACCAAGAGCATGCGAAGTGAAAGCAAAAAGCTCAATGTGAGGGCAAGATGGAGGTGGAGTTCACTCAATTTATTAGTGATGAAGTGTAAAATGAGGAAATACCTAACTAATTAGCCATTTATTTCCAAATCAGCACATTAAGAGTGCAAAAAATGCCATGCGGTACGCTAGATGGGTTTCAACGATTTGATAGAAGGACAGATTCAACTAATCCAAGGGACCTCAAATTAACCGGTCGGACTAAGGTTCGGCTAATCCGAGGTACCTCGGATTAGCCGAATTTCATCACAACTTAACCAATTTTCCTCTGAACTCAAAATTTCAAATGCAGGGCCATTTCCCAAGAGCAAAGGCATCAAGCAAGCATTGCAAAGAGCATCAAAATGTAGACTGAACGTGAAGCACAAGGGTGAAATGAGACCAAAGCCAAAAGACCTATCCATTAAAGAGACAAAGTCAGGACCCTATGACAAACAGACGACAAAAGAAAAGCAGAAAAAGAGGGTCCTTGCCTCAGTAGGGCATGTGTGGAAAACATGCACAACGAGGTATACATCTTTAACCCTACTAAATATTTGATCTACTTTACAAAAATACTCATTCTAGTACTCATACTCGCTAAATTGGGGGAAAAATGTATAGGAGAGAATTTGCATCCCTTACACAAATTCCCCTTTCACATACCTTCACCTTAGAAAATCAAATCTGAAGGCAAAATTCCACATCACCCAATTGCCTTCCTTCCACTTGGCGTCTATCTCTTGTGTCGGTGAGAGAATATTTTTTGGGGACATGTGCATGATGCATAGACATTCACGTGGCATGCTACCATCCCTAACAGATTCCTACATCTGAAGTTGGCAGAGGCATTACACTTTCGATTGGGGTTGATTTGTAATTTCCCTCTTCGACCAACCGACCTTGAAAATGGTAGATTCTTACCACTTCTCCTTTAAATTTATCCATCTTCATCTCATTTGATCCTTTGGAGATCTCTTCACAAGCTCTTGCAATTTCTCAATCCATCTCTTAGTATTTTCAACATTCTCTTCACTCTTTAGCAGCACTTCAACATTCCGTTGTAGCAACAACACTCCATCAACTCCGCAAAGAAAGTGTGAAGGAAGCCATAGTAGCATGGGTTTGGAGTCTTGCAAGACCTCCCTTCACCACAATCAAGGATGTGGTGACCTTGCCAAGTCCACTTTCTCCTCCATTGGCTAGTGAGCTTTTATGTGGAGGTGGTAAGGTTCCGCTCTGCTCCTTTGTGATTTGGTTGAGTAGCACTTTAATGTTTCGTAGTGTTTATTGTGATTTCTACTTTCTTTACTTCTTTATCGTATATTTCTACTTTGTTGCTTTCTGGTTGTTCGTGGAGGTGAAAACACCAAAATGGTGGTCTGACTAAGGCAGACCCCTATACAACCCCAACAATTTTTACCTCTTTTTGTGTGTAGGTTGGCGTGCATTTGGAGCTAACTAGCAAGCTAGCACCTTGGTGAGATCATTTTCATTGCTTTAGCCTTCATCTATTTACTTTATCATCTTCATTTGTACTTGTCGTACTTTATTGTTCTGTTTTTCTCATTCAAGAATAGTTAGCTAGGTCATTAGTTCATTTTCTGGTAGTTTCTATTGTACCTTCTATCCTCTAGTCATACGGATGCCGGCACGCTTAAGAGATGCTAGCACATTGCGCTGTTGTCCCAAAACTGCACTTTCATCCTCAAATGGAGAGCTGTCTAATGTACAGTATTGACTCTGAAAACTAGCTCACCTAGCCTAAATGTGGATTTTAGGTCTGAAGAGTGATTGAAGTACTTTATAGTTCTCATCATTCTCAACCTCTATCCAAAAAAAACCTTTAGAGGTAAGTTAGGGCAGCCCTCTACTCTTAGCTCTCCATGACCTAGAGCCTTGACGTGGTTGGTCTTCCTCTCTTACAAGTTGGTGTCATCTTTTGAGATCTAATAAATGGTAAATTAGGTGCAATGCCTATATAAACAAGCTCTCAAGTCATTATTTTCATCTAGAGAAAGCAATTCAAGATCTAGGCATTCAAAAGCACTTAAGAATTATTTCACAAGAGTATTCAAGAGCAAGTAGCAAGAAAAGTTGAAGTCTTTGAGCAGCATTAAAGTTTTTTTTGTGTAGGTCTTCAAGCTCACTTTCATTCAAGATCTAGATTGTCAAGGATTGATTATGGTTGCCTATGGTGAATCATGATGGATTCTAGGTTGGGGAGATGTAACTAACCATCAAGCCAAGCCTAATGACTTGTTTCCTAAGTGATTCCATCCTTCATTATCGTTCTACTTTTAGCCTAAGGAAGGTACATGCATTATTATGACTTATTAGGGTGATTAAAAATCTCCCAAAGTGAGTCATTCATCTTCATATTTCATTCATGCATCTCATTCTAGTATTTTAGGATAGGGTTACATTGCATTTCAAATTTTCTAATATTAAATACACTTAAGGTTAGGGTTTATGTTCACATTTACATTCAAGATTCATTGTTTCTATCAAGGTTTAAAACTATTGAACTAGGGGTTTGACCAAGGCCAACCCCCCATAAGAAAATCAACACTATATTATGACATTTTGTGGGTCCTTTTACAAGTTGAGATCCATAAATCACGTTAAGAAGGAAGAGAAGGGATTGGAGAACAAATCTAGACTTTTATTTTCTGAAAAAGTAGAACGGGACTGATATGCCACAAGTGGTGTATGAGTCCCATTACAAGAAATTTTCTAGATTTCTGAAGATCCTGAGTCTACACTACCAGATTCCTATTTCATTCCAAAAATCCTAGGCTAGGACTGATACCCCTAACCTAGCATATGAGTCTCAGTGTGCCCTAAAGTCTACATTTTCATAGTTTCAAATCTTATTCTGAGCATACCTAGATTCCCAGGTGCACCATACTAATTTCCCAATTTTTTGTTTTGTTTTACATTCATTTCTAGGTTATTTTGATGAAGTTTTGCACATCTTTAAGTTTTGTCATTAGATCTTGCATATTATTGGTCTTTCTAAGCCCTAGCTTGGTGGTGAACCCTCTTATTGTCTTTAATCATACCCTAGGACAACCTCTAGCAGATCTCCTTCTTTCATTCCATCTTGGGAGTGAGATCTCTAGGGTTTCCTTGAGTGAAACAAGAGTGTGAAATAGGAGGAACCCTATCTCTTCAAAGATAGAGAATCCCTCTTCCCATTTCCATTGTTTCATTGATTATTACTACTTATGAGGTTTATAATTATGAAGCCATAAACCATAAACAAGGGAAAATTAGAAATAATGCCAACATATATAATAATTAGAAAGATTAAGCTCATTGAACACTAAATTCAAATGATGGGACAAGCACTAGCAATGATTATATGCTTTGCAAGTACTCATAATTGTAAAAATCCAATATATTTTATATCTAAAAGTATTGTATCAATTCATAAGTGTTCCCCTCAACTATAACATGAACCATTAAAAACTATTTCTTTTATGATATAATAGTTATATAATAAATATGACCAAATTATTGTCGTACATGAATAGGATTCACTTAGCTGAATTTTTTATATAAATGAAAAAATATATGTAATGGCCTCCAAATATTTTAGAGAAGAAGAGTTCTAATGAACCTATTGAACATTGATATTTATTAAAAAAAATAGAACTTATTAAGCATTAAGTTCAAATAATAGAGTAGACAATATTGGTACTTTAAGGGCCCCTGTAATTATTTTGAAATTTAAGTGTATGGTTTAGACATCCAAAGCAACATCTCTCCATGACCATTTGGCTGTTATAAAGTGAAACCATCCAAAACTACTTTCTTTATTACATCAAATAACTACAATAAAATATGTTCACTTTGTTATTATATAAATAGTTTGGATCACTGCCATCCTTGCAATACGGTGGGACAATGCTCTTGCTCAGGTCAATGTGCTGATGAATTATTTTTGAATAAATATCATACAACTCATTGATGAGTTCCCTCTCAAGTGATAGTAAAACAATCTAAATGGGCATTTCAAAGCCAAAATACCGAGAAAAAGGTTGAAAGTAAACAAAAGCTCCAAATAATGGAAGAATAGAATTTACCCCTGCCATGGTTGCATAACGCTTTGCTGCCAAGTGTTGGTCGCTATTCCAATTGATGACATTCCAACATTATTGTTGATAATTCTCTCTACATGTGTCCTCCCTTGAGAGAGCAGCGTCTATAAAATAGACAATTATATTCTATAGAATGATGAATACAATACTAAACGGCATAAGTTTCTAGAACTACCATTTTGCTTAGTACATCATTATCTTTTTGTAACTCAATGCTCTGAATTATTACAACAATAACTAAGTTGAGAGTCAGATCATAAATAAAAATGGCTTAATCTACGGATTAACAAAGAAAGAACTAGATAAGATTGTACGATATTTATATATATAATCTTAAATTAAAAAGTTATTAAAAAGTGCTCTCACCCTCTATTGGAGCTCTTCCACAAGTTGGTTTTGCCACAGCATCGAATAGTAATCAATTAAAATTGAAGAATGAATATTCTAGATGCCACAACTGACATGGGGTATTAAATTATGAAATAAAGTTTGTAGGTGGGATCAAAATTATTTAATATTGTTTTGATTTTTAGGTTTATTACCACATACAATTCTTTTTTACATTAATATTCTTAGTGTTTTAAGATTCACTTCTATAATTTTAAGTAAAATATATCTATTTCAAAAAAATCAATATGCATTAACTTGAAAAGAGTTACCTTTCTCACTCTTACTCTTTTCATTCCTTGTTGAATCTGGCACTCCAATTTTTCCAACTCAGGAAGACTCAAAGAAGATAGTTCCTCCCCATTTAAACTCCTAACACCAATGAAATTATTCTTTGTGAAGCCAAATCATGTGAGACAAGAAGATGCTAATAAACAATTCTAGGATCTGCAACCAGTGTAAGCTTACCTAACCATTTTCTTTGTCTCATGTATCTTTTGCATCAATCTTGCGACCTTGTCTGACTTAGATGATGACTAGAAAATGACAACATAATTAAGCATGATCAACTCCATCATACTCTAGTAAGTTGTCCAAAGGTTTTTTGCTCTCATTGGTTTAAGAGACACATCCAAAATAATTATTTGTTGGACCAATTTGCTTTGAAATATATAAAAATTTACATTAAGAGTTATTAGATATAATTATGAGCCTGGTAGAGAGGTCTTAAGTAAAAAAGAAAAATTAAAAATTGATTACAAGTATTTTTAATCATTCTCTCCAATGTATAACACATCACAAGTACATGTAAATGTGAAATAGTCATGTCAAAAGTAGGTTACTCTTAAGGTTAGGAAAAAACTTAGTTGCTCATTAGTATTATAATAATAAACAGATGCTTAAAGATATTACTTCTTCTTTTTTGGTTGTGATTCCTAAGAAAATTGGAATTAATCCTTTTGACCCTTTTTCCCTATTTCTCTTTCTAATGTCACTTTCAAGATCATTACCAAACTCATTTCAAGGATCATCTAAAAATATTCTTGATTCACTCATATCACATGTGTAGAGAGGTTTTGTTAATGGTCATTAGATTCTTAATGATGTTATTATTGCTACATAAACTATTAATTCTATGTGTTGTTCTAAGGATAAATCCATGCTTATCAAACTTGACATGCCAAAGGCTTGTGATAGAGTTTGAGGGTCCTTTCTAAGGAATTTTCTTTCTACTTTTGATTTTTTTGGATGGACTGAGTGGATCATGAGTTGTGTGGAATCTTCTTCTTTCTCTATTTTATTTAGTGGTATCACATCTTCTCCTTATTTGACTATGAGAGGGTTGGAACCAAGTAATCCTATTTCCCCTATCTTTTAATTCTTAATGTTGAATGCTTGGGGAGTTTTCTTACTCATCAAAGAGTTAACACTTCTATTCAGAGATTGAAGCTTTTCAAAGAACTTGAATCTCTTTCTCATCTTCGATTTGTAGATGATATTGCTTTGATGGGAGTTGCTAAAATTAAAAAAGATATCAATCATTAACACAGTATGGATATGTATTTGGAAACTTTAGGCCAGTTGATAAATGAAGATAAATCAAATATATTCCTCTTTAATACTTCCTTGGTTATTCAATGGGGAATTTCTCTTATTTTGAGATTCAAAATAGGACAACTTCCTTTGGAAGACATTAATATTTCTCTTTCAAATGAATCTCCCAATCATCTAAAATGAAAGAATATTCTTGATCAATTCAATATGAAATTTTATCATTGGAATTTTCAGTGGCTATCTTTTATTGGTCATCCTCTTAAAGTTAGTCTTGCAAGCTCTTCCTATTTATAAATTCTTGGTGCTTTCAACTCTTAAAATATTTTAAAATGATTTTGACTCTCTCTCAAGGAATTTTTTGTGGTAGGAAATTTGGACACTAAAAAATGGATTTTGATTAGTTGGGATAAGGTTTTTTGACCTAAACAAAATGGTGGTCTTAGTCTTGGAAATGTAGAACTCAATAGTCAAGCTTTGGTTGCAAAAATTTACTATAGATGGTGCATCCAATGGAATTAACCTTGGGATAAAATTCTTAACTATAAATATTTATATCATGGGATTAGTGATAAGGAGATTCCCATTATTGATTTAATCAAGAAAAACTTTATGATTTAGAATACCATCAAGAAGGGTGCTTCTCCTGTTAAGAGAGGCCTTTTGTATTGTTAATTTTGGTGCTCAAGCTCTTTTTTAGACCAATTCTTGGGATATTTATCCCCCAATTCTCTCTTCCTACCCTAATCTCCAACCTTTGAGTAAAATTTTTTTAGATGTTGGTTGGTCTAAAGTATCTATTTTTGAGGAATATCATTTTGTGGGGGATACTTATATTTTCACTAGAAATATATGAATTGTTGGCCTAGATAGGAGGGATAAAGACTCTCGTGTTATCCTTTGTAATTTTCCTTGTTATACTTTAGAGAAAGATGATGTTTGGACTTAAGACTATGATCTTAAAATGGTTTATTCTATCTTTAGTGGATATTAGTTAATAGAAAAGAAAAAACATAGATTTGAGGATTTCCCTTAGTAGAAAAAATATGGAAAAAATTTTGTTCACCCATGTGTAATTTTTTTATTTGGTTGTTTTCTCAAAATAAATGTCTTGTTTGGGATAATATAAAAAAGAGGGGACTTATAGGTCCTTCTAAACGTTTTCTTTGTGGGTTCAATGATGAATGTGTTTCACATCTTTTCTTTTAGTGCCCCTCTTTTGAGAATCTTTAGAGGTAGTGGTGGTATATTTTGAATTGAACCTTTATTCATGCTACTTCATTGTTTGATTTTTGGGTTAATTTGGGGCATCCTCCTACTTTTTTCTCTTTCTTGCAACTGGTTACTTGGGATATCGGCCCTATATTTATCCTTTAACAATTTTGGTTGGAGATGAATCGTAGGATCTTTTAGGGTTGTATACAATTTTTCTTCAAAATGTTTTGCAAAAGGTTTTAGACTCTTTAAAAGAAACTCTAATTGCAAAGTGCCCTTTTGGTCAAGTTGTTATCCCTTCTAATACTTTAATATTGAAGAAATTGGATTTGTGTCATTTGGCTCATTTAACTTTTTCTATGTATTAAATCAAATCTTCTCATAAGGTAATTAATAGAGTTGGTAGAAAAAAAGATGCAAAGATGGTGACCGTGGCAAAGGAAGAGCAAAAAAAAGCAGAGGAAGAGTGAAGAAAAGTAGGGATCTCAATGGGAAAAATTGGGGAGATGTTGAAGAAGCCTAGTACCCGAGAGCACCAAGTGACCATAGATTTTTGCAAAATGGACACATCCCACAATGGATTTTCAAAAATGGGAATTGGATTGAAAAATGTATGGTGACAAACCAAATGAAGAAATAACCAAATTTGAAATGGCATGGGAAAGATAGGGAGAAGTCATAAAATTGGGATAAGAGTTTACAGGTGAATAAATAGTCAATGGCCAGATGGATGAAAGGAAATCAAATGGACATCCCTCCCTACATGACAAAAGCGAATGCCATACCTTGCAGTGATAGATATGCAGGAAAGAAAGGATGGGAGTAAGTAGGGAGGCAATAGAACCCTAAGCAATCTCAGAGACAAAATAACAAAGGCTTTGGGAGACATCAACACCACAAAAATGAGAATTGGAGGAATACAAGAACCAAATCTAGGCCATGGGGGAGAAAAAATTTTGTGTTGCCAATAGAAGTAATAGTATCAAGGGTAAACCAGCTGAAGGATAGAGCTCTCTTCATAAAATGGTGTGGACCAGGATGCCCCAAAGAAAAGATCATGGACTAGTGGGAGCGCAACTTTAAGGATAGGGTAAGCATTCGCCAACTACCAAATTCCTTTTTCTCATTGAATGCATAGACAACAATTTAAAACAAGAAATTGTATATGGAAACCCCCTTCTTTTAAATGGTTATTGCTTTCATTATTTAAAATGGGAACCCAACTTTGATCTAGAGAAATACATCATTAAGAAAACACCAACATGGCTCAATCTAGAAGGCCTCCCATAAGAATACTCGAGTTTGGATGCTTTGGTGAAGATTGGGGATGCCTTAGGGGTGTTCTTGGGAGTTGATGAAGACTTTCTAAATGGAAAGGAAGAAGCAGAGGAGAATATCCTTGTGGATATTACTACAGGTGTTGGGATTTATAAAGATATGGAGATCTTAACATAGTTTGGGAGCTGGCATCAAAAAGTGGTTAAGTGTGAGGGATCAAATATTAGAAAATTCCTATTTAGAAAATTCATAAGTGAAGGATGTGTTTCGGGGTGTGGAAGAGGATAAGGATACTGCGGCTAACCCCTCTCTAGATAGGTAGAGGAAAGGGAAGGAGGTATCAAGTAAGGAAAAATAGAAAGAGTTTTCTTAGGCTATCACCATCCCTATAAGTGAAGGGTTCTATCAAGAAGTGGGAACAGGATCTAAAAAGAGGAAGTTAGATGGGAGGTGTCTGACGATAAGGAAGGAATCTATCCCCTTCTCCTCTCTCAATCCAACCATGGCAACACAAACATAAAAAGACATAAACCTTTTATTGGAAGAAGCTAAAGAACTCCAAAAATACATTAGCCAACAGTTACTAGAGCTCTCAAACAAAGGAAGCAACTCAAAGGATGGGAAGCAGGTTGAGAAGATAGGAAGATCTCCAAGTCAAGGGAAGGTTGGGTTAAGTCTTGAAAAAGGCTTAGAAGAAGGATAGATTGATTCTAAGGACCACATTAGGGCTAACAATATAGATTCTAGGTGGAATAAGCTTACTCCAAAGGAGAAGACAACATATGGCTTTGAAGGAAATTGCTTAGATATGAAGGCAATTTGTGAATTCATAAGAATCTCAAGGAATCAATTCACCAAGGGGGTTGCTGAGGGAGAGCATCACATAGAAAGGGAGGCATAAAAGCAAGCCTTGTTGCAGGCACTACTGGAAGAGGGAGATATGGGCACAAATGAGAACAAAATCCTATTCTCAGTAGGAGAGGATATTGAAATAAAAGAGAATGGATTTCCTTCAATAGTAGATGAAGGTGTGGGGGTGCAATTAGAGAATCAAAAAGGGGTAGGAAAATTGGGAATTCAACAAATCCCCTCAAACAAGATGAAACCAGACTATGGTCTGGTTCAATTAAAAAGGTTGGAAGAAGTCTATGGATGGACTGAGAACTAAAGATGGAGAAGTAGAGGAGCAGATCAAAATAACTACAATCTTTGAAGAGGGGAAGACAAATCCCCTTTCCCAAGAGCCATGATGCTCCTTTCATGAAATGTTAGGGGATTAAATGCTCCTAACAAAAGGCACTTGGCCAAACAAAGAGTGGGTTTTACCAAGGCAGAGGTAATATTAATCTAAGAAACAAATTTCTCATCAACAGAAGCAATCCTTTTTTGTGAAAGGACTTAAGAATTGGGAAGTGGAGGCAATCAATGCAGAAGGAGCTTTAGGAGGTCTAGCAGTTTATGGGATCAAAATAAAGTATGTTTTGAAGTCTTAGGGAAAGGAAAGCATTGGATTGGGTGTAAGCTAACAAGTCTAACTTGTTACCTTTGAATGCAATTAATTAATGTTTATGGACCTGTGCCTTGTATTAAGAAATGAGATTGTGGGTTGAGCTAGACAATTTCATGGTGAATAATCCCTTTCCACGTTGTATTATTAGTGGAAAATTTAATGCCATTTTGCACAATTATGATAAAAGAGGATTTACCCAATAGGATTTTGGAGAGCGAGTGACTCAAAATGCACTATTAGAAACAAAATTAAGAAATGGAACTTTCACTTGGAATAATAGAAAACTAGGGTTCAACAATATTATAGAGAAACTGGGTAGGTTTTTCTTCAAGGGGGATCTCACAACCTTTCCTTTCACTCTAGAAGCATCCATTCTACCACGCTCAGGGTCAAACCACTTTTTGATTAAAATGGATATTACTGGGGATTTGAGACCAACACTCTATCCATTTAAATTTAAAAACACACGGTTTAAAGATGAGAACTTTCTCAATCTCATAGAAGCTTGGTGGGTAGAAGAATCCTTCGCGAGTTTCAAGATGTCATGATTTGTCTCTAATCTCAAATTGGTAACTTAGAACAAAATAAAACAATGGAACAAATATCATTTTAAGAATATCTTTGAATCCAAGCAAAATTTAGAGAAGGAGCTAGACATGCTTAATGAGGAGATTGTAGTAGTTGGGATGAATCGAGAGAGTTATCATAAAGAGAAAGAACTCTTGAAAGAATATGAGGACATCCTTTCAAAACAAGAGATCCTTTGGAACCATAAATCAAGGGAGACTTGGATAGAAGATGGAGACAGTCCAACACTAAATACTTCCACAACATCACAAAACAAAAGAGGAACATGAATAGGATTACCAAGATAAGCAGAATGGATGGCACCCTTGTAGAGAATCCTAAGGAAATTTTAGAATTAATAGTAAAAAATTTCAAAAGCATTTAGAATAATTGGGAAGGATCAAACTTGGGTTCTCAAGTAGAACTCTTGCAGTATATACCAACATCATATTGAAAGAACAAAATGTTAGGCTTAATGAGAATATTACAGAAGAAGAGGTAGAAAAATCCCTAAATTGGATTCATTCAGGAAAGGCTCCTAACCCAGATAGGTTTTAAGAAGCTTTCTTCCAAAAATGTTGGAAAATACTGGGCTCAAAATTAACAAAGGCTCTAGAATGTACAAGAATATCGGGGACCCTACTAAGCAAAGTCAACAATACTTTCATAGTGCTAATCCAAAAAAAAGATAAAGTAACAAACTTGGAAGACTTCAGAATGATCTCCCTTTGCAATATTATTTATAAGATCATGACTAAAATAATGGAAAATAGATTGAAACCATTATTAGGATACATTATTTTAGAGGAACAGACATGACTCGTTCCTAGGTGGTCGATCTTAGATGGATCCATCATTGCCCAAGAAATCATACACTCTCTGCAAAGTACACAAAAAGCTGGAATGCTGATAAAATTAGATATTAAAAAGGCCTATGATAAAATATATTAATACTACAAGATTTTGGCTTTAGTAGAAAATGGATCAACTAGGTTTTCTCTTGCATATCAAGCCCTAGATTCTTAGTTTTAGTAAATGGATCTCTCGAGGGATTCTTTGAATTGTCAAGGGGATTGAGACAAGGAGATCCATTATCTCCATTTCTCTTTATCATCAAGGCAGAGGCTCTTGGGAGAGCTATAAGGAATGCTCAGGTCATTGGAAAAATTAGAGGGGTTAATGTTTCTAGTAACACCTAACCTATTACCCATTAGCAATTTGTTGATGATACTCTACTATGCAGTGTAGCCAAAAAGCAAGAGGAAAGCCACCTTTGAAGGTATTAAAGCTATATAATAAAGCCCTAGGATAAGAGATCAACCAATCAAAATTAGAAGTTATTTTCTTATCAACTCCTTCAAGATTAGAAGGGGAAATTCTAAGCATTCTAGGTTTTAAAAAAGGAAGACTGCCCTGCTCTTATCACAAGCTACCTCTGGATAAAGGATTGAGAAACAAAAAGTTGTGGGACCCTCTCAAAGATAAAATTGATAAGAGGGTAAACTCTTGGAAAGGACATTGGTTATCATAGGTAGGTAGAATCATAATGTTGAAAACTATCATCTCCTCTCTCCCTATTTATCTGCTTTCCTTTTTGGAACTCTTTGTGGGAGTCAATCACTCAATTGTGCAAAATATGAGAAGGTTCTTTAGGTAGGGACTAGATGAGAAAGTGAGAGTTTCCCTCATCTCATGGGAAAAAATATGTAGACCAAAAGAGCTTGGTGGAGTTGGGCTCAGAAATCAGCTTTGGCGGAATAAAGCACTGGGAGCAATGTTAGTCTAGAAAATGATAAAGGAACCACAACTCAAATGGGTCAAAATCTTGCAAGATAAATATCTTAACAATGATAATCCATCAGAAATTATTAGAGTCTCTAATCTTCCTAAAGGCTCAAGAGTGTGGAATTTTTTGCTTGGCTATAGACAAGTAATTTCTGATTATATTACCTATGACATTTATGATGGTGCAACAACTCTCTTTTGGGAAGACTCCTGGGGTGGGTACCCGAGCTTGGATAATAGGTTGAATATCATTCAAACCAAAGCCCTTTTGAAATAGCATTGGGGCTCCAAAGTTAAAGATTATGTTATGTTCAATTCAAGAAATCTAGCATTGGAGTGGTGTTGGAAGGAATTTCACTCATAGCCTCTTCCTTTTAATGAGACCTCACAACTGCAGTAAATTCTTATTGAAAGAAAGCTAGTTTTCAGATCTGGTGTAGATAGGTTAATCTGGGTAGGGTCCAAAAGTGGTCTCTTCAATGCTAGAGATGGTTACAAGGTAATATCAAGGTAGGAGAACTAGGCCAAATTGGATATCCCAACATAGTTATGTTGGAGAAACCTATGTATGCCTAAAATGGGAGTTTTTGCATGGTCTACAATTCAAAAGAATATTTTGATAGTAGAAAGATTCAAGAAGATGGGACTTGAAGGGCCAAGTATGTGTGTGCTATGTAGAAGCTTGGAGGAGTCCATGGACCGTTTGTTGTTGGGTTGTCCATTCTCTCAAGAATATTGGAGATGGCTATGTGCTTAACTTGGTTGGATAACTACATTACCTAATGACATTATGAGCCTGTTCAAAAGTTGTCCAATCAAACTAGGTAAGGGGCTTTTTCATATATTGTGGAAAATTTGTCCCTCCCTTCTCATCTGGGAGATTCGGAAAGAGAGGAATAAAAGGATCTTTGAAGATAAATCGATACCAATACTATCCTTCCTCAACAAAGTGGAAGTATCCATGGTGGAAATCACAAATAACAGAATCAAAGGGCAGCCTACTCAGAAGGACAAGTTCACTATGTGGGATGGAAAGATGAGATTCAACTAGTTTGGACTATGTATTCCCCCTTTGGTGGGGATGGAGGAAAGGATTCATCAATTGGTAGAAGCTAGGTCAAGTGGTCTCCCCCATAATTTGGTTGGTTTAAATTAAACTTTGATGGAGCATCCCGGGGTAACCCAGGGCCTTCAGGTGCTGGTTGCATAATCAAAATGTGGAATGGAGAAACGGTTGGGAGGTTGACAATTCTGTTGAGCAAGGATAATAATAATGTAGCAAAGATGAGTGCTCTCATTGAAGGTCTATTATTTTGCAGAGATTTAGATATTAGTAAATTGGAAATTGAAGGGGACTCGACCCTAACCATTAATGTAGAAAGATCAGGGAAGCTGCCTAACTAAAAGTTGTGTGCCTTAGTCGAAAGGATTAAAGAAATCTTAAATTCTTTCAAAGAATATACACTTAACCACATATGTAGAGAGGCCAATATGGAAGCAGATGCTCTCTCTAATCTAGCGGTAGATGGGATTACCTTTGGGTCAATCAAACCAATGTCTAACTGTGAATCTTAATCAAACTTCATGAGAAGGAAAACCGAAGGTAGGAAGGTTGGCCTAGTTAGCAGCAGTTAGATTAGGTATTTGTTGCCGGTTCTATGGAGAACCCCCACTATGAGTTGTATTAATAACAAAATCAAATGGTAAATAGGCACATGCAAAATAGACTCGTGGTTGCTGAAGATGTGTAGGACTGAGTTGATAGAATGGAATCTACCACATCCATCAACACCTTCCTTTGGAAGAATTCAATTACTCGTAGAGGGATCACACTTTCCCCCTTAGACAATTTGTTTCCCTATGTGAATAGTGGGTTAAGGGTGTTCGCTCTATCATTCTTTGAAAAGAATTGTCATTTAAGAGAAGAATGCAACTCATACAAATTGTAACTAGAAAGGTCCACCCTTTCAAGCTTGGGTATGGATAGAGCTGATGCAAACTATGTTACTTCTACAAGGTCTCGATGCTTGATGTTAATGGGTATACCTAGAGCTTTGTCTTGGTACTCATTTTTGCTATGTACAACTATTTGAATATCAATATATTTTTGCAATTTCAGTTGAATCTTACCAATCAAAAAATAATAATAGAGTTGGTAAATGGTCTCCTCCCCCTTCACATGTTTTAAAAATAAATATTGATGGTTCTTTTAAGGGTAATCCTTGAGCAATTAGGATTGTTGAGTTTGAGCACAATAGTAATGGTTCAATTTTTTTTCTCTTATATTATAGGATTTGATACTAATAATTGAATGGAAGCACGCGCTATTATTTTATCTTTGGATAAAGCTTGTGAAGTGGGTTGAAAACATTCTTTTATGAGATAGGTTCAATGATTTTAGCTTCTCTTTTGAACAAAATAAATGTGGATAACTCCTCTTAGTAGTTGGCCTTTTTGTGGCTTAGATTTTTCTTCTCTCTTAGAACTATTTTTTTTGTTTTTAATAGGTAAGTGCTATCAAAGGGGATAGCGCCCATTTACAGTGATTCCAGCAGACAGAGTCTACCAATATGCATGTTGCATTACATAGAAAACAACTACTAGCTACACGAATCTCAGGTAGTTAAATAACGATAGATTACTTCCAAGCTTCTGCCTAGGTCCAAAGCCATGCTTGACTGCTCTCGCTACCATATAGGGGACCTGACTCCATGAGCCGTGCATAGGCATCCAGGTTGGATTTTTTGACACCCTCTCTAAATAATTCCCATGCATTTGCCATGAAGTGTGATTTTGCTTCAACCTTCCTCCATGATGCTTTTTCCCCAGAAGCCTCTCCTTCCTCCCTAGGCTCATCGTCATCCACAAAGAAGATTCTAAAGAAACTGACCAAAACTTTTGCTGACAATTCCAATATTGCATTTGCCACAGCTTGAATATTCGCCTCTGCCACAAACCCACCTACGAGCTCCACCATTCATTCTCTAGAGCAAGGGATGTCAACCAACATCCCCAAAACCACTTCATAGATTTTCCCATCACACCAATGCCTATTCTCTAGAAGAACCCACCTAACGACATTCGCGATCTCTATTAGCACCGTTGCACGATTGATTGGGAAGAGAAAATGACATTGCACTGAAACTGACTCTTTATTGCAACAACAGCTAAGCCCAAATGTATGAACCATGCTTACAACCAGGCCAGCAAGTTTTTTAATTAACACAAGATGAATTCCTTCCCACCTTGCCTGGGTAATTAAAGCTTGAACGAGGCATGTTTCCTTAATTTAAGCAGAGACCAGATCTTTGACCAAATCTACCACCACCAGTCATCAGGTGCCACCATACAAGAGACGAATCCCAACACCCAGTCATGGCCCTAGAGTTGTACCTTGACAGGTACCATGAATCCCTGATCTATCCGTGACTAAGATATACCACAGGCCTGGCCACCAGTTGGTAGAGGAATCTACATACACCAAAGCTACTTGGTTGACACCGTGATTAGCCAACAGATCCGCAACACCATTTACTTCCTAGTAAATGTGTGTGAGAGAGAAAAGTCAACCAGTTTACCTAGTAGTTCCTTGATTTGCTCGATCCATGTATCAATTTTCCAATTCTGAGTTTTCCCTTTGGTTAACGCTTGGATACATATTTTTGAGTCGCCTTCAATTTCCACCTCCTTTATGCCTTTTTGAATGTAGACTTCCAGCCCAAGTGCCAAAGCCTCCAATTTTGCAATATTATTGGATCTAATTCTTAGGTGTTTAGCCATAGCCCACAAACATTTCCCGCCACCATCTCTAATTATGTATCCAGCCCCAGCCCACCCAAGGTTACCTTTGGCCGCACCGTCAAAGTTTAATTTCCATTTCAATCTGACCAGTTGAAGCCAATGGACTTCCTTTCTATTTACCTTTGTTGGCCTAGGTAATGCTGGCATATGATACTTGATATCATGTCATACCTTTTGTATTTCCTCATCACACCTTGTGAACCTTGCATTTGCTCCTACAAAAATTCTATTGTTTTCTATCTCTATGATGGCACCATGTATTTTGGAGATGAGGAGATTGCGATCAAGAGTTTTCCCTTTGAAGATACGTCTGTTACATTCCTTCCACAAGTGCCACACCACTAGGGAAGGAGCAAGTATCTAGATGTCGTGCCAATACCCGGACTTGTTAGCCAATGACCAACTAGTCAAAAAGTATGTAAGATTGTCCTGGCTGGGTACTTCCAGCCAATCCCAACAGGAGACAACCAAAGGGAATGTGAGAAATAGGTGGTCCACATCCTCCACTTCTTGTTCACATAGTACACATCTGGAAGGGCCTACAATCCCAATCCTCCTTAACCTTTTTCCTGTAAGGAAATGGTAGTGAAGGGCCACCCAAATGAAAGCACCTGCTGGGTAGTACTTCTCATTTCCAACAAAGGTGTAGATTTTGAATAAATAGGCCTCTCCTCTAATGCCAATTGATTCAGTTTAATAGAACAGTAGAAAGAAAACAACTAACAACAATTAAACAATGATAAAATAAAACGTTTACTGTCCTCTTAAAACATCTCAACACACATCAAAGAATTATTATTCATTCAATGATTTTCAGAACCATAAATATATATCAAACAATGACAGAATTCTACTCTGTTTCAAAAAAGAGTTTTCTTAGTTGATTGTGGCTTAAAAAAAACAAATACAGAGGGGATAATTTATAAAGATTTAAGATGCAGCCTCAAAAACAGTACGCTACATTCTAAAGGAAAAACATTAAAACAGCAAAAGTTTTATCCTAATTACAATGAAAACTAAATCATATCTTCTATATTAAGCATGCAACACATGCTTTATTTGCAAAGGGAAAAGACTACGATTTAAAACAAAAAAGAGCTGCATTAAAACAAGAACTCGCTAAGAATAGTAGAAGTTGTCTTCGCCATACATTGCAGATTTTTTTTTCCTTGTTGGAAAAGGAAGAATCTCCATTGCATCAATTATCTTCATACTCCCCCTTGATGCTAAGAGGGCTCACAATCTTATCTCGAAGTAACATAAACTGATCTCTTGCAACTGCTTTGGTGAAGATGTCTGCTAACTGATCATGAGTGCTGATGTGTTTCAATTTAACTTCCTTCTTCTGTACCAAATCATGAATGAAGTGATACTTCAAATCAAAATGCTTTGTTCTATTGTGATGAACCGAATTCTTTACTAACTTAATGGCACTTACATTGTCACAATAAACCACTGTAGGCTGAATTTGCTTCTCTCCAATTTCTTCTAAAACTTTTCTAAGACAAAGAGCGTGTGTACCTATTGAGGTAACTACAACATACTCTGCTTCTGTGGATGAGAGAGCAACCATGCTTTGTTTTTTGGAGATCCAAGTAATCAAACCAGTACCAAAGGAGAAACAATTTCCAGATGTAGACTTACGATTATCCATACTACCTCCCCAATCTGAATCACTAAAGACAACAAGATTGAATCTTTTAGAAGAGTAGTAATGAATACCATAATTTAGAGTACCTTTCACATACCTCAAAATTCTCTTAGTTTCCTTCATGTGTATTTCTAATGGATTTATCATATACCTTGAAACAAGTGAAACTGAATATGCAATATCAGGCCTTGTGTGGGTTAGAAACATCAAACTCCCAACTATACTTCTATAATCAGTCTCATCAACTAATTCAGTACCATCATTCCTACTCAACATAACTCCATGAGCACTGGGAGTGGAGTATGGTTTACAATCAACCATGTCAAACTTCTTCAACATATCTTTTGCATATTTGGTTTGGCAAGTGAAAATTTCATTCTTACATTGATAAACCTCCATTCCTAAAAAAATATTTCATGAGACCAAGATCTTTCATTTCAAATTCTTTCATCATAGCAATTTTGAACTCATCTTTCATCTGAGAACTGCTACCCATATACAACAAATCATCAACATACAAACTTATAATAAGAATACCATTACCTTCTTGTTTGTAGTAAAGGGTAGGTTCACTCTTACTTCTCTTGAAGCCATTCTCTTGAAAGTATCCATCAATTCTTACATACCATGCTCTTGGTGCTTGCTTGAGGCCATACAAAGCCTTCTTCAATTTGTAGACATGATTCTCTTTTCCTTCCACTTGAAAACCTTGTGGCTGTTCCACATATACTTCCTCTTCTAAGTACCCATTCAAGAAGGCACTTTTCACATCCATATGTTGTATGCTCCAATTCTTCTGAGCTGCTAATGAAATCAGCATTCTGATGGTCTCTTGTCTTGCAACTAGTGCAAACGTCTCTTCATAATCAATCCCATACTTTTGTGTGAAGCCTTTAGCAA
Organism: Sequoia sempervirens; assembly: GCA_007258455.2. Lineage (NCBI taxonomy): Eukaryota > Viridiplantae > Streptophyta > Pinopsida > Cupressales > Cupressaceae > Sequoia > Sequoia sempervirens. The sequence goes on along the minus strand of VDFB02379711.1, from coordinate 210,272,394 downwards.
CTAATCTTGCCTTATGCCTTTCAACACTTCCATCATTGTTATGCTTAGTCTTGTAGATCCATTTGGTGCCAATCTTCTTGTCATGTGGAAGCTCTATAAGCTCCCAAGTATCATTCCTATGAATGAAATCCATCTCTTCTTTCATTGCTTGCATCCAAACCTCATTAGTACATGCTTCTTCAAAACACAATGGTTCAAAATCAGCCTTGGTAAATAAAGCAAAATTAACTGTCTCACCTATTAGATTTTCTTCATGTGCTTGATTGGCACTCCTTTGATAAATATCACTCAAACTTTTTACCTTCCTTCTAGAACTTGGAGTTGAAGATGGACTTGAAGAATTAGATGAGAGGCTGCTTGGTGGACTTATAGCACTTGGAACAGCAACGTTAGTGGGCTGCTCATGATTAATATCATCATTCAAAACAGATTTTGACTTCTCCATTTGGCCTTTTTGATGACCATAAACTCCCCCTTCATCAGAAATCACATCTCTTGAAACAATAAGCTTATTAGTGAGAGCATTATATAACCTATAAGCTTTGCTTTCCTCACTATACCCAACAAAAATACATGACTCACTTTTTGCATCTAACTTTCATCTATTCTGATTAGGTACATGAACATAAGCTAAACAACCAAAAACTCTGAAATGATTAACATTAGGTTTTTTCTCATACCATGCTTCATAAGGAGTCATCTTCTCAAGTGCACTGGTGGGACTTTTATTGAGAATGTATATTGTTGTAGCAACTGCATCTCCCTAATAAGAGTTACTCAATCCCTTGGTTTGTAACCTGCTCCTTGCCATTTCTACCACAGTGCGGTTTTTCCTTTTAGCTACCCCATTCTATTGAGGTGTGTATGGAGTGGTGAGTTGCCTCCTAATGCCATTCATATCACAATAATCTTGAAAGGCTCTTGAACAAAATTCTCCACCACGATCAGTCCTTAAACATTTGATTTTGCACCCTTTCTCATTTTCCACAAGTGCTTTAAACCTCTTGAATGTATCAAGGGCTTCATTCTTAGCCTTCAAAAAATACACCCAACATTTTCGTGAGTAATCATCAATAAAAGTGATAAAATATGATGACTTACCCAAACTTTTTGTTTGCATAGGACCACAGATATCTGAATGAACAAGTTGAAGGGGGTGAAGGGCCCTCCATGTAGTGCCTTTTGGAAACTTTTCTCTTGTATGCTTTCCTTTAGCACATGCTTCACAAACCTCCTTGTGCTCTTCAACCTTGGGCAAACTAGAAACTAACGCTTGTGAGGTCAAAAGCTTCAAATTGTGAAAGTTTAAATGGCCATACCTTAGATGCCATAGCCAACTTGTATCCTCAAATGCCATATTGGAAAGGTTGTTGTAATGTTCACAAAATCTCAATGGGAACATCCTATTTTTCATCATAGGAACAACTGTGACTACTTTGTTTCCCTGACTCTTATCAAAAATTGTACATTTTTTATTTTCAAAGACAACTCTATAATTCTTCTCACATAATTGTCCAACACTTAAGAAATTATGTTTTAACTTAGGAGTGTAATAAATATCTTTAACACTCTTCATACCTTCTTTTGTGTGGACCTCCATAGCACCTTTTGCAGCAACCCCCAATGATTTATCATCACCGAGCTGAATCTTTGACTTGAAACTTTCATCCTTTGCTGAAAACAACTTCCCATTTCCTGACATATAGTTAGAGCATCTAGAATCTAGGTACCAAACATCTTTACTAGTATTTTCACTTTTAGAATAAGATAATAATAAATTATTTGGAGGATTTTCATAACTTTCTTGAGCATAATTAACATTTTTACCTTCTTTTAATCTACATTCTCTTTCAAAATGTCCATACCTATTACAATGGTAACATTGAACATTCCTTTTATCAAATCTTCCTCTACCTCTGCCTCTTGAACCACCTCTTCCTCTTGAAAAACCTCTACCTCTACGTCTTGAATTATTTTGATTTTGACCTTTACCTTGGCTTTGATTGCTTTTGCTACTACTGCTGCCATCATCATTCTTTGTGATTTGTGCTTTGGAGGAAAAGGCTTTCTCAACACTTTCTCCAAAATAATCTTTTAATCTTTCTTCATGTGAGATCAAAGATCCAACGATGTGATTGAATTGAAGGGTTGTCAAATCCTTACTTTCTTCCATTATTATGGCAACATGATTCCATCTTGGTGTGAGAGATCTCAACATCTTTTTAATCAGAACCTTTGTGTTCATAGTTTCTCCAAGTGTAGCCATCTTATTGACCACATCTTTTACTCTGACACAATACTCACTCACACTTTCTGCTTCTTGCATCTTTAAACTCTCAAATTCTCTCTTTAATTTCTGTAACTTAACAACTTGGACTTGATCACTACCTTGGTAAGCTTCTTTTAGAGTCTTCTAGGCATCCTCAGCTGTCTTTGCACCTGCAATTCTTGGAAATAAACTCTTGTCCAGAACTATTTGAATATGAAACAATGCTTGAAAATTCTTCTTCTTAGCTTCCTTCCTTGCTATTCTTTCATTAACTGGGAGGGCATTCCAATCAGCTGGCTCCTGGTAACTTGATTCAACAATCTCCCACAAATCTTTTCCTATTAAAAATGTCATCATTTTTATACACCAATAATCATACTCATTACCATCAAATTCTGGAATGGGCAAGTTGTTAGAATTCGACATGATAATCTTTGGCAAAATTTGAACAACTTGATCTTAAACCCAAAAAAAAATACCTGCTCTGATACCAACTGTAGATTTTGAATAAACATGCCTCTCCTCTAATGCCAATTGATTTAGCTTAATAGAACAGCAGAAAGAAAACAACTAACAACAATTAAACAACGATAAAATAAAATGTTTACTATCCTCTTAAAACATCTCAACATACATCAAAGAATTATTATTCATTCAATGATTTTCAGAACCATAAATATATATCAAACAATGACAGAATTCTGCTCTATTTCAAAAAAGAGTTTTCTTAGTTAATTGCTGCTTAAAAAAAGCAAATACAGAGGGGATAATTTATAAAGATTTAACATGCAGCCTCAAAAACAGTACGCTACATTCTAAAGGAAAAAAACAATAAAACAACAGAAGTTTTATCCTAATTACAATGAAAAATAAATCATATCTTCTATATTAAGCATGCAATACATGCTTTATTTGTAAAGGGAAAAGACTAAGATTTAAAACAAAAAAAGAACTGCATTAAAACAAGAACTTGCTAAGAATAGTAGAAGTTGTCTTCGCCATGCATTGCAAATTTTTTTTTCCTTGTTGGAAAAGCAAGAATCTCCATCGCATCAATTATCTTCAAAAGGGTCATCATCCATCCTTTATCTTTGCATTGAGTAACTTGAATGCGATATCCTAACTTGGTCGAGTATTCTCGCACCATATAATGGTATCTACCCTGTTGCTCAACATAATCGGCCTATTAGTAAGTTCCTGGGCAATAGCCTCTTTCAGGTCTTGTGGGAGCGAAAGACGATCGACATCCTTCCATTTAGTTAGACCCTTGCCCACCCTGTCATCTTCCAGGAGCAAATAGTCTGCCACCTTATCCCCAAATTCTTCGTAGAGACTATCCACGAATTGACCCAACTCGAACATCTAAATCAGGCTTCTATGTCCATTCCAAGACTCAGACTAGAACAATGCTTTTCTTCCATCCCCAATTTTCCACGAGAGGTGGGATAATATTAGTGGTCTGCATGTCGATATGTACTTCCAAACAGCTGATCCTCCTTCGATGTTGGAAATAGTCAATATTCTAGATGGCTCCTGGCCATCAAGATAATTGTTTTGCAGCACTTGACACCACTACTTCTCAGGGGTCTTGTACATTTTCCAAATCAGTTTAGCGCCTAAAGCCAGATTTTGAAATCTGATCTTTCGTAATCCCACCCCACCGTTGTCCTTTGGCTTGCTCGTCATTTCTCAGCCAATTAGTGGGATCCTCTTTACATCTTTGGAGCCTTCCCATAGAAACTTCTTCAGGGTTTTTTCCAAATTTTCTTCGACCTTTGTCGGGGCTTCATAACATGACATGGTGTAGATTGGTATAATGGACAAAACTGCCTTGGCCAATGTGATTCTCCCAGCGAGCGTAAGCCAACTATTCTTCCATGCCATTGCCCTGTTTCTGCACTTCTCAACCACTTCCTCCCAATGCTTGGCCTTGCACGCTCCCTCAAATATTTTGACCCCTAAAAATTTTGCTAGCAATTCCCCTACTTGAAAGCCCATAATTGAAGATATGGCTCGTTGGAGAGGCGGCCTAGTGTTGAAGAAGTAAATGCACGACTTCTCAATGTTCATCTTTTGACTTGATTGTTCTTCATATGCATCTAACGCCTTTTTAATGCTTCTGGCTTCCCGAATACTTGCCTCTTCTCTCTTAGAACTGTTATTTCATCTTTTTTGTTCATATTCCTTGTGAATGAAATATTGTTGCTAATTCTCTTGCCAAATGTACTTTTGAGGCTAACTACAATTGGAACATGTCAATTTGGGATTCCTTCTCCCTTAATCAATATTCATAGCTCCTTCACCTTCTTCACAATGATTTGGAGTAATTATTGCTACTATATCTTTTGTAGTATCTAATTTCTCGATTTTTTATTCTCTCTTGATTCTTGATGGTGGGATCTCATTAATAAACTTCCTTATATTTCTCTCCTTTCATTGTTGATGACAGCTATAACTATTCGAAAATCTTTATGTAACCTTTTTTATCTCTTTGTAAATATTTTTATCTCTTTTTATCACTTTTTTATTTATAAATATATTCTATTAATAAATCAATCTATAGCAAATATCGTCACAATTATTATTCACACTTCACAAACGGATCTTCTCCCGTACGAATTAATACTTTATAAATTCTTAAATGTAACAATTGTCTTCTCCCCTATTTTTGTAGGAACTTACTACGAAATTGCCTTCCTTATCAAAGTGCTGAATTAGGTGCTGAATCCGGAAAAAAAGAAAAAGAGACGACATTCATATAAATTGGGTTAAAAGAGCTTTCAATGGGGAGGCAGATCGTTTTGGCCATCGTTTTCAGCCCTTTAAACCATTTTAACTGCACATAATTATTTAGGCTACTTCATCAATATTTATGTCCACCGCGCCGAATTGTCCTAGTCTTTCTGCGAGTCGTTGGTGACGTGATTATGAGGAGGATTGAATTCCGTTGCGAAAGAGCACCTACCCACTGTCTTGTCGTTAAAACTGCAAAAACAAAATTGCTCTGCTCGTGCAGTTGTGCTTGCTCTGCTTTTTTGGGTAAGTTTCCTTCTTAAGCAAAGCATCACCCCCGCTGGAAAAGGAAATAATGGGACGAGGAAGGATCGAAGTGAAGAAAATCCAGGACAAGAAAAATAGAGTAGTAACACTTTGCAAACGGCGAGCTGGCCTGACGAAGAAGGCGCGGGAGCTTTCCGTTCTGTGCGAAGCCCAAGTGGGTCTCGTTATCTTTTCTCAAACTGGCAAGCTCTCTCATTTCTCCGGCCCCAGCTACACCATCTGCTTTTCACTCTCTTACCCAAACATCGTACAAGGTAGCTTACATTGTATAAGCTTGCTACTATACTAGCTGTATTGTATTAGCTCGATATGTTTCATAGATTAGAGATTTTCAGAAGGCGAACTGGGGCGATGAGGAAGACGCGGGAGCTCTCCGTCTTATACGACGGCCAAGTAGGCCTGATAATCTTTCCTCACGCCACCAAGATCTTTCATTTTCCAAGCCCCAGGTGGGCCTCTTTATCTGCTTCCAACTCTCTCACCCAAAGCTCAGACCAGGCGGCTTTCATTAGACTAGCTTGCTATTATACAAGTTGTATAGAATCTGATATGTTTCATAGATTTACATTTGGACCACTTGCTCAGGAAATAGAATGGAAGCAAACGATAGACTGCCCGCTTTTTACCACGTTTCTGCTAATTTATGATTACTGCCAAGTTTGTTTAGGTAAAAATATTATTCAAATGTTATATAAATGGCAACTGGGAAGTGAATATTTTGTACGGGAGACGTTTGACACTTTTGATGTCTTCTTTATTTAGAATAGCGAATTGACCAAAAACAACAGTACAATGATCTTCGAGCTGATCTCCGTAAAGCTTAATCACTTTTGCGCGAGAATAGGAAGGGCGAGTGGGTGAGAAGAGAAAGTTTCCTATAGTCTATATATTTAATTCCTCTGAATCAGTATTTTTAAAAAGTTTAAACAGTCTATTTTAAACTTAAAATATGCTATTTAAATCCAAATGACATTTTCTAGTTGAAAGGACTCCTTTTTATCTCCCCACCCTTTACTAATCAATCTTTTTGTTAGCTGCTGTTAGACTAGATAGCTGGATGACTATTTGTTAGCTGGATGAGGGGCCTCCAACCTGTGAATATGACTCACCTAATCCTGACCTCGTAGCTTGAAATATTTTTATAGATTGCTTACCCGCCTTTCCTTTAAATCGGCGCAGCGGACATATTCGCCTTTTTCAGAATCTTAATGAACCATACTTTCTTTCGCTAAGCTGAGTGAGTTTTCTTTCTAAGGAATAATTCTGATTCGATGCCTTCCAAAAACGAGAGAAAGTTGTGAAAGATATAAATCTAAAACATTTATACTATACTGAGATTAACAAAGCCATAAACTTGATAAACAGTTTCATCATTTATAGAGAATTGAACATTGAACAGAAAACTGAAAAAAACAGCAGACTGTAATATTATCTCTGTTCAACCGTATTGTATTGTTACAAAGAATTCTATTTAATGAGATTTGAGGACAGCGAATAAGCTGTACAAGAACAAAGCTAAGAAAGCTAAAATAAAAATAAAAAGCTACGCCTAAGACTAACTGCACACAAACATGCAGTTTTATTATGCTTTAAAAGCTCAAAACTAAAGCTAAAATAAGGACGCTTTAAAATCTGTTTTAAAACAAAAAACTATTGAGTCGTTCATATCTTCAATCTCCCCCTGAATGATCAATAGGGGTGAGTCCCAACTGATTTCTTAAGGTCATAAAACTTGCTGTAGAAAGAGCCTTGGTAAAGATATCAGCAACTTGCTCAGATGTAGGACAGAACTGCAACTCCATTTGTCCATCTTGAACCAAGTCACGGATGTAATGATGTCGGATCTCTATGTGTTTCGTTCTGGCATGAAACACATGATTCTTTCTCATGGCAATAGTGCTATTGTTATCACAATAAATGGTGGTTGGATGCTCCTGAACCAAATGTAGATATGCCAATATTCTTCTAATCCATACTGCTTGAGAACTTGTTGATGACGCTGCCATGTATTCCGCTTCTGCTGAAGAAAGAGCCACCGTTGCCTGTTTTTTACTACTCCAAGAAACAACTCCAAAACCAAGTGAAAAAATATATCCAGAGGTAGATTTTCTATCATCCACTGAACCAGCCCAATAAGAATCTGTGTAACCAACTAACTCGAATTGTTTAGTGGGAAAATAATGAATTCCAAAATTTTGTGTACCACTCACATACCTCAAAATTCTTTTAGCAACTCGCCAATGAGACTCATGTGGATCCTGCATGAAATGAGAGGTGAGGCTCACAACATACATAATATCAAGTCTAGTGGTTGTGAGATACATGAGACTACCAACCAAACTTCTATATAAAGTAGCATCAACCTTGGGACTAACATCCTCCTTGGTTAATTTCTCACCAATTGCTATGGGGGTTGCAAGTGCTTTGCAGTCCACCAATCTAAACTTCTTCAACAAATCAGCAACATACTTGGTTTGAGAAATATATATACCTTTTGATGTTTGTAGTACCTCCACACCAAGAAAATAGTGCATGAGTCCCAAATCTGACATTTCAAATTCTTGTTTCATTTATGCTTGAAACTTCTCTATGAGAGCTTTGTTGTTACCTGTATAAATAATATCATCAACATAAAGGCAAACTATGAGAATATCATTACCAATACGTTGGACATACAAGGTTGGCTTTGAGTGGCTTCTATTGAATCCCTTCTTCATGAAATAACTGTCAATTCTAGCATACCAGGCACGAGGAGCTTGCTTCAACCCATAAAGATCTTTTTTCAACTTGTAGACTAAGTGTTCTTTACCTTGAACTTCATAACCCATAGGTTGTTCTACATAAACTTCCTCATCTATATAACCATTAAGGAATGCTGATTTCACATCCATTTGAAATATTGGCCATTTGTACTGTGCAGCTACAGACAATATAATCTTTATTGTATCAAGTCTAGCCATAGGAGCAAAAATTTCTGCATAATCCACTCTAGGAGTTTGTGCAAATCCTTTGGCAACTAATCTTGCCTTATATCGTTCCACTGAACCATCAGCATGATATTTGACTTTGTAGATCCATTTCACACCAATCACCTGTTTATCTTTGGGAAGTTGCACTAATTCCCAAGTATTATTCTTATGAATGGAATTCATCTCATCATTCATAGCATTAACTCATACTGGTTCTTTCACTGCTTCTTCATAGACAGAGGGTTCAACTTGAATTGTACTAAATAAAGAAAAATTAACAACTGGAACTATATTTGCACTCCTCTGATAACTATCAACCAAACTTCGTACCTTTCTTGGAACTGATGTGGAGGTGATGGTGGAGGTGAATCACTATCTAAATTTGTGCTATTATAAGAATTGGGTGAACTTGGAGGACTGGAACTTGAGCTTGAACTTCCACTTGAGATTGTGGGGAGAGGAGGAACAATTTTATCTTCCATGTTTATGATTATTGATGGATTTTGCTACACCACATCTTTCCACTGCCATACTCCCCCTTCATCAAAAATCACATCCCGACTAACAATCCATTGCTTTGTGTTAGGATTATAAAATCTATATCCCTTAGTTACAATAGAATATCCCACAAAGATACAAAGTTGGGATTTGGCATCCAACTTCTTCCGCTTTTGAACTAGAATGTGCACATATGCCAAACATCCAAAGACTCGAAGATGAGCCACTGAAGGTTTGTGACCACTCCAAGCTTCCTTTGGAGTGATGTTTTGCACAGCTTTCGTGGGACTTCTATTCAAAATATAAACTATAGTGGCAACTGCTTCTCCCCAAAGACTATTTGGAAGATTTTTTGTCCACAACATGCTTCGTGCCATTTCCATGATGGTACGGTTCTTTCTTTCAGCAATACCATTCTGCTGAGGTGTATATGTAGCAGTAAGTTGTCTATGTATCCCATTCTTGATACAAAAATCAACAAACTCATTAGAGGTAAACTCTCCCCCTCTATCTGTTCTGAGTATCTTGACATGATACCCACTATGTTTTTCAGCCATAGCTTTAAAATTCTTGAAGCATGTAAAGGCTTCAGATTTCTGCTTAAGAAAATAAACCCAAGTGTGGCATGAGTAATCATCAATGAAAGTAAAAAAATAAAGGTTCTTACCCAATGATTCCTCTTGCATGTCACCACAAATGTCAACATGCACAAGCTCTAGAGGAGATTTTGCTCTCCAAGATTTATTCGCCGGAAAACTATCTCGATGATGCTTGCCAAATGCACACCCTGAACAAACTTCTTCCTTTGCCTTGATTGGAGGAAGCCCTCTTACCATATTCTTTTTATTGAGCAAAGATAACCCTTGAAAATTTAGATGACCATATCATTGATGCCATAACTACAAATCATCTGTAGTTGATTTGAGTGCATGCAACTGATTAGAAACCAATGTGAGAGGAAACAATCTATTCTCTGTCATACAAATCTTTGCTACAAGATGATGATTGTTAGATTTATCAAATATCTTGCAACAGTTATCTTCAAACACTACTTTATAATTTTTTCCTACAAGCTGCCCAATACTCAAAAGATTATGTTGTAACTATGGCACAAACAAAGTATCATGAATATGAGTAGTTTCTCCTTGCTTAGTCTTGACTACAAGGGTACCTTTTCCCATTACATCAACCTCCTTATCATCTCCAAATTTAACTTGACTTCTTACTGAATCATCTAACTTGACAAAGAGATCAGATTTACCTGTCATGTGATTGGAGCAGTCGCTCTCCAAGAACTAGACATCCTTTTGGTGTTCTTTTGCCAAATTGCATGTGAAGAATGTGGAATGCTTTGTATCTGCAGAAGACTCTTCTGTATAATTGGCTCTTGACTTATTCAAGTCAGATTTCTTCTTTCTGCACTCAGATTCATAATGACCATACCTTTCACAATATCGGCAGTGGATACTCCTTCGATCTACAGAACTTTGTCCTTATCCTCTGTTATTTCCTCTTCCTCTTCCTCTACCTCGTCCTCTATTATTAGAAGAAGATTCACCTTGATATTTAGTGGTGTGAGAGGAAGGAGACTTTTCTTCAAGTTTTATAGAAGACTGGAAAGCTTGCACCAAACTTTCCGTAGAACGTTGCATACGCTCTTCATGAGATTGTAAAGAACCTGTCAACTCTGCAACTTTGAATGTAGTTAAATCTTTACTTTCTTCAATGGCTATCGCCACTGGATCAAATTTAGGAGGAAGGGATCTTAGAATTTTTCTATAATTGTTTGTTTAGTTATTGTTTCCCCTTGAATCCTAAGCTGATTCACAACACCTTGAGCTCTAGTAATAAATTCATGAATGGACTCAGTTTCCTCATCATTAAATTTGCAAATTCTCTTCGAAAAGTTTGAAGTCTTACCAATCTGATTTTTTCTGTACCTTGATATGCAATTTATAGATCCTCCCATGCATCCTTGGATTTTGTCATACCAGCAATTTGGGGGAAAATTGAAACATCCAATGCAGATTGAATGGTGAAAAGAGCTTTGTTATCCTTCTTTCTGTCTTCTTTCAGCTGATTTCGTTGTTGTTGTGTCAAGGCATTTAATGCAGTCTCATCTGCAGGTTCTGGGTATCCTACTTCCACTAATTCCCAGAGTTCTTGGGATAATAGTAGGGTCTTTATTTTGATACTCCAATAATCATAGTTATCTCCAGAAAACAATGGAAGCTGAAATGGTAAACTGTTGCTATTGGCCATTTGGAGATAACTGCTTCTCTAGCCTTACTACCTGCACAATAGAAAATTCTGCAACCTGCTCTGATACCAAATGAAAGATATAAATCTAAAACATTTATACTATACTCAGATTAACAAAGCCATAAACTTGATAAACAGTTTCATCATTTATAGAGAATTGAACATTGAACAGAAAACTGAAAAAAATAGCATACTGTAATATTATCTCTGTTCAACCGTATTGTATTGAATTGTCTAACACTGTTACAAAGAATTCTATTTAAAGAGATTTGAGGACAACGAATAAGCTATACAAGAACAAAGCTAAGAAAGCTAAAAAAAAAAAAAGCTAAAGACTAACTACACACAAACATGCAGTTTTATTATGCTTTAAAAGCTAAAAACTAAAGCTAAAGGACGCTTTAAAATTTGTTTTAAAACAAAAAAAACTATTGATTCGTTCATATCTTCAAGTTGGTGGCCGCTAAACGGATTAGTGGCAAAGGAAGGTAGTCATGTGCCAGGTGGGGATGAGGATTCAGGACCCCTCCTTTCTTTTCTATTGATCACTGTCTAGTGATCCTATCCAGATTTGGGTTGTTTTCCATGTGAACTCGAATGAGAGGGACAATAATACCGTGGCCCGGCCTCTCTTCCTACTTGCCTTTCCCAATCGCAAGTAATTGAAAAAGGGGCCCGCAATATACGATACCGAAAGGGTGCCCACCTCGCCCCTTATATAATCTTTGCCTCGACCATAACTTTGAAAAGAGAAAATACAGTAGGGTAAGATCAAGATGGACAGGTCCAGAGTTCTAACCTCGTGTGGCACTGACTTTTCATTACTAAGTCACCTAGTGTGAACAAAACTTTTCTCAAAACCTAGATTGCGCTTCCTCTTCGCAGTTCAACTCACCCTTCGCAGAAACAAGTTGTCCCACTTTCCTAAATCTTCTCAATACAGTAAACCCAGAACTAAGAATGCAATGCAACAAAGAAAAATAAAATTAAACACACTGTATTTAATATATTTGGGGTTAGATGGTTGATTGAATTAATTCATTTTGATATGATCCAATATATAATTTCAAATTCATTGATTTATGTTTCATGAATTCATGAGTAGTGGATTCATTCAGACACTCACATCCATGTCCTCAAACTTACCATTGTATAGTTCATTCCTCTCAGGTATCCAGGTTGATCACTGCCAACAATGCGTGGAACACTTATAGACAATATGAACATCAGGCCTAAAGGAACCTAGCAAATTTCCATGAAGGTGTCCTTAGTCCACGACCAGAACACTCCCTTCACACTATTTTGGAACCTCATAAGCTCTCTTCAAATGATGCTCAAGTAACTGTGCTTATATCCAATGTTCGCTCCATTCTGTGCTCGCCTCAACCCATGACAAGAAACCTTCCAACAATGCTTCAAGATTCTTTCTTATCATCAACTCGAACCCACACAACACTTCTTCACTGAAACTCTTTCCAAAGAGTTCGCCCTCCTTTTCAAGATTACATACAGTCCTGCTCTGTTAGGTCTAATGCAACTCGGGTCCAGGTTCCTTCCCAAGAACATCTAGATCCAAACTCATCTCTATGCTCCAGCTTCAACATTCTCTTAGCAACTAAACACTGATCCATGCTTCAGCTTCTCACATTCCTCACGGGCCTTAACACAATGAATCTCAATTTCAAGCCCCACTCCTCAAGATCCAACTCAGGCTTCACACATTTATGTTCATGGTTCAAGTCTCATCCTCAACTTCCCAACTCAATGTAGAACTCCTTAGATCATGACTTAGTTGCTCAGAATTTGCAGTTTCTCGGCAATCTCACCTCCTCCCCTCAAATGCATAAACATGAACTCAGTTCATCTTTGTAGTGCAAGGATTCACTGCTCAACCCAACAGACATACACTAAGCTCCTCTTTGAGCCTGTTGGAAGTATTCAAGTTCTGAGAGGGGGGGTGAATCAGAACTAATCACAAGATTTACAAATTGAATTTATATACTGAAATTATGAAACCAGAACAGAGTATTTTGATCAATTGAACAGAATATTTTGAACAACTGAACTGAAATTACATACATTCATCATGAACAGAAATATAATTGCAACTCACAGAAGATTGAGACACCAATTTGTGCCGAGTGGGAAACCCTCCAAAACCTCAGGGTTTCGTCATAGGGAGAAAAAACACTCCATAAACCTGTATCCTTTATTGACTTCCAATCCTTTACAATCAACAACAACTACTACTAAGAGATTTTAATCCTTTTCAATTCTGTAAATGCATCTCATATACATATACAAATGTGTATATGTCACTTATATATGTACACAAGTTTATGATAAAACTTTCAAGCCTCTTATCCTCAGATACATATAAATATGTTTTCACACACACTTACATGTATCTAATGATTACAAATGCTATATTTATAGAAATGAAATTCGAATCTGATCAGTTACATGTATCTAACTGAACCAGTTAGAGTTTGTTACACAAACATCCTTTTAAAAATGCTTTTTGAGAAACTAACAAAACAGTTTTAGTTTTCGGATTTGTTCCTGTCTCAAATCTGGGAATCATTATAAGCTTCCAAAGTGTTTCATTTTTGAGATACTCGAAAATAGTTTCCACAACGTCATTTTTGCAACTGACTGGAAATGCTTGTACATTTCCTTTTGTTTTGAACAAAAAAACTGCATATAATATCCTGGGTTTAACACCCAAAATTATTCAATCTTCTAAAACTGTGTAGAAATATTCTGGGTTTGAAACCCTCTTTAGAAGATATCAAAGATGCAAAACCTAAAAAATGTCGAATCAACAGTGTTTTTATCTCAGACCAAATTCCTTTGTCGCTGTTACAAACTTCATTCAATATTTCATTTATTTTATGAATACTGTTCCATAAAAATTGCCATTTTCATTAGACCCAAAACAGTTTAATTCTAACTGTGTATTTGATTTGAACAAGCATTTAAAAACTTTCGTACTTGTGCATCAAACTGAGAAACTTTTTCAAGAAAAAAAAAAAAAAACCTTTACTATAACTGTGCGAGTATTCTTTTCAGTTTTCAACAAACTTCAACTCTACTCAAAGAATTCACTGTCTTGAAAATTCTTACCTGTGGTGCCCTTTGAATTTCGCAGCTCAACATACCTGTGATGCCCAAGACTCTGCCTGATCCTGTTAAGTTCCTCCTTTTTAATTTTCCCCAGATCCTCATACATGTGAGCAAAGATCAAATATGTAAGAAAATCTTTCACTCTTTCTGTGAAAATTAAATTCATATAGACCTGTAACTTCATTTCGAAATACAAACAATGTATCTGCAAACCTGTTTATGTAACCTTGCATACCCATCAAATGATTTTTGTTTTGCAGAAAGAAATTATCTTAGTATTCGCAGAGAAGAAATGAACCAAAGACCAGTTTGCAAGGTCTAAAACAATACCCACAAACATAACTCCTTTTAATCACAATTTGAAATATGCCATGCAAAGCCAACACTTGGCGAGAAAAAACAGGGAACAATAAATAATACGTTCAGTCTATCAGATTACGGTCTCAAACACTGCCACCGAAGCAAGTTTTATTTGATTCATATTAAACAACATTATGTTGTGCCATGTTTAATTTTCCTGCCTTTAGTTGTTTACCGATTGCCATCATATATTTCACAATAAGTGCCACGTCAAAATGAAGACTTTTCTTGCCAATTGCCACGCGTGCATATATTCCATTTTGCCAACTGAATAGTTTTCGATATGGTCAACAATCTCCCCCATTTTTGATGCAAAAATTTTCACCATCTCATATATACAAGATAATGAACAGAAATACAATGTTGATTTACCATGAAATGCTAAGTATTAGACCAACTAACCAAAATCAACCAAAAATTGATAAATCAATATGAGAAATTAATTCTCTAATCGGTGAAATGCATGATTAACCTATGATTGAAACCTATGATCCAAATCTGTGAAATGCTATGGATTGAAACCTGTGATCCAAATCTGTGAAATGCTATGATTAACCAGTGAACCAAATCTGACCAGTAAACCAAACCTGTGGAATCCTTGTTAAATGTGTGAACCAAATCTGACTAGTAAACCAAACCTGTGGAATCCCTATTAAATGTTGATTACTCCCCCAAAATTTGTGCATCAAAAATCTAACCATCTGCTGTGCATAAATGCTTTCTGTGAAAGGAGCAGAAACCTAACACAGAATAGTAAAGAGTAAAAAATCTTATTCCAGCATGGATTGAGAGAAGACTCCCAATCAATTTCTTAACTGTTCAAACAATTCCCTAGGTAGAGCTTTGGTAAAAATATCAGCAACTTGTAGTTTAGAAGGCACATGAATGAGAGTGACCCCATTTGATGACACATGTTCGCGAATAAACTGCAATTTGATGGCAACATGCTTAGTTCTGGAATGCATAACAGGGTTTTTAGAAATCTGGATAGCACTAGTATTGTCACAAAGGATCTTCATAGGTTTTTGAACATGAATACCCAAATCTAAAAGCTGATAAGACACCCAAAGTAACTGAGTACAACATGTTGTTGCAGCAATAATTTCAGATTCAGCAGTAGAAATAGTGACACATTCTTGTTTTTTACTGTGCCAAGCAACTAACCGATCACCTAAGAAGAATGCAGCACCACTAGTACTTCATTGATCATCTTTACATCCACCCCAATCAGCATCTGTATAACCAATTAGAGTAAAATCATCATTTTTGGGATACCACAAACCATAATCCAAAGTACCTTGTAAGTATTTAAAGATACGGTGAATAGCATTGAGATGAGATTGACGAGGAGCTGCTTGATATCTAGCAACTTGACATACAGAGTGCATTATATCTGGTCTAGAAGCAGTAAGATATAAAAGACTCCCTATCATAGACCGATACTCCCTTTGATCAACAAGAGGAGATTCATCAATTTTCATCAACTTACATCCAGTTTCCATTGGTGTGCCAACTGGATTACAAGTATCCATTTGAAACCTTTTAAGCATTTCCTTAGCATATTTCAGCTGAGAGATAAACAAACCATGTTCAAGCTGAGAGACTTGAATTCCCAAGAAAAATGTCAAAGGTCCTAGCATAGACATCTCAAATTCAGATTCCATGATTCCTGAAAAAGTTTGTGCTAAATGATCATTAGTAGAACCAAAAAATAATATCTACATATATTTCAACAGCCAATAAATTTTCATTGTCCATTTTTGTGTACAATGTGCTGTCCACATTCCCTTTAATGAATCCATTTGCAATTAGATGTTTATCCAATTTGGAATACCAAGCTCGAGGAGCTTGTTTTAAACCATACAAGGCCTTTTTGAGACGAAGAACATAATCAGGCTTGTCAGAAGATTCGAAACATTCTGGCTGTTCCATATAAACTTCCTCCTTCTAGGTACCCATTTAAGAAGGCAGTTTTGACATTCATTTGGTAAATAGTGAAATTTTTATGAGTGGCATATGCAAGAAAGATTCTGATTGATTCCATCCTTGCAACTGGTGCAAAGGTTTCACCAAAATCAATTCCTTCTTGTTGTGCATATCCTTTGCAAACAAATCTGGCTTTATTCCTGATCACTTCCCCTTCCTCATTCAGTTTATTGCGGAATATCCATTTTCCACCAATAAAATTTTTATCATTAGGCCTGGGAACAAGTTCCCAAGTCTTGTTTTTCTCTATCTGATTTATTTCATCCTGCATAGCATTTTGCCAACTGGGATTTGATAGAGCTTCAGTTACATTCTTTGGTTCAAAATCTGCTATCAAACAAAATTGTTCAGCAATGTTTACTTGTTCTCCTATTTTGGCTTTCCTTCTAGTTAAAATTCCTTTATCAATATCTCCAATAACTTGAGACTCAGGATGTCTCCTAGCTATTATTCTAGAAGGTGTTTTTAACTTTGATCCATCACTAGTTATTTTAGGATTGGAACAATTTTCTGGTTCTATTTTTCCTGCAAGTTCATCTTCATCATCAGTTTCAACTTTATCATTTTCACAATTTTCATTATGTAGACTTTCTAACTTTTGAAAGGATAAACCTTCATGTTCTTCTTTGTCATTACAGCATACAAATGTTTCATCAAACATGACATTTATAGCTTCTACAATTTTGTTCAGCCTTTTATTATAGCATTTATATGTTTTTCTATGTGTAGAGTACCCAAGAAAAATCCCTTCATCAGACCTTGAGTTAAGGTTTTCTAGAGAATCATCATTCTTTCTGATAAAACATTTGCAACCAAATATTTTAAATTTCTTGACATTTGTTGTTTTCCCATACCATAATTCATATGGAGTATAAGCTGTTCTAATTCTGATTTGTGCTCTATTTAAGATATAGACAGCTGTATGAATAGCTTCTTTCCAGAACTTGTCAGGCAACTTTGCTTCATTCAACATGGTCCTGGCCATTTCCTTGACAGTTCTATTTTTTCTCTCTACAACACCATTTTGCTGTGGTGTCCTAGCAGTAGAGTATTGTCTTTTTATACCTCATTTTTCACAATACTCAATAAATTCTTGCGAAGTGAACTCTCCTCCCCTATCTGATCTTAAGCATTTCAGTTTTAAATCAGTTTATCTTTCTACCATCTTTCTAAAAATTTTGAAACGTTCAAAGGCTTCTGATTTATGTTTCAGAAATGTTACCCAAACCATCCTTGTATAATCATCTATGAATAGCATGAAATATCTTTCATCATTTAATGAGGTTGTTTTGGTTGGACCACATAAAGCAGTATGTACTAGTTCAAGTGGTCTATTTGACAAATATTATTTTGTTTTAAAAGAAACTCTTGTTTGCTTGCCTTTAATACACTCTTCACAAATAGTTGCAGGTTTAGTTATTTGCGGTAGCCCCCTGACCTTTTTGTTCTTGCTGATTCTAGCAAGATTATCAAAGTTCAAATGTCCCAGTCTTTTGTGCCATAGCCAATTTTCTTCCACTTGACTCATAAAGCAGGTATTCACCAAAGAAGTTTCTTGAATAGTTGAATCTATCAAATTATACAGATTACCATTTGTTCTTAACCCACTGGCAATGACTCTATCTTTCCCATTTTTAATATAACATTCTTTTGCATTAAAAGAGATAGAGTATCCATTATCACATATCTGACTGACACTTAAAAGGTTATGTTTCAACCCTTCAACAAAGTATACATCATGTATTGGTGTATTATTGTTTAAGATTATTGAGCCTTTTCATGTTATATAAGCTCTTGAGTTATCACCAAAATGTACAAACCCTCCATCAAAGTTTTCTAAGGTTTTGAATTTGTTCTTGCATCCAGTCATATGGTGAGAGCAGCCACTATCCAATACCCATATTGCAGATTTCTGAGCAAATAAGGTTGTTTCAACGATTAAGGACTTTTCATTTGTCCTTACTTGTTTCCATATTTGTTTAGGTCTCAAATTTAATTTACACTGATTTGCATAATGAGCATAGTAAAAACATTTGAAACATGTAATAACTTTTCTTTTGCCTTGACTACTGGTGTTTTTACAAAAGATTGCTTTGTGCCCAAAAATATTACAGTTGAAACAATATCCATTGAAAAAGAACTTTGTTTTCTGACTAGTAGACTCTTCAGATAAACATTGCAAGATGTTCAGTTTTTTATCCTTTTCTTCAAGTAAGAGTTTTTGATTTTCTATAATTAAATTTGCTTTTATTAACTCATCTTGAAGTTTTTGATTTTCAACCTCATGATTTGCAACTAATCTTTTTAACCTTTTAATTTCTTGCAGGGATTTTAGAAGTTCTTCTTCAAGATCTACTTCTATATCTGAATCAAATGAGGGTTCAGGCTCATTTGATTCAGATTTAGGAGTATGTATTATTTCAGCCATGAACAACTTTTCCCCTTCTTCATCTGCATCACTGGATTCTTCATTTGAATCTTCTTTTCAAAGAAGACTTTTCTTTTTGAAATCCTTAAATCTTTTATTCTGATTCCAAGGCTTCTTTCTAGAAAACTTCTCAGATTTCTCATCACAATCGTCAAATTCAATATTTGGGCATCTAGCAGCAAAGTGTCCTAATTGACCGCAGCTGAAGCATTTAGGTTTGCCTTTATATTTCTTTCTCATTCTTTTAACCAGTAATGCTTCTAAAGCATCAGTTAGATCTGAATCACTCTCATCATTCTTTTCAGCCTTAAAGGCTGATTCTTTTGATGAAGAACTAGCTTGATTGCTAATTCTCATTTCATATGCAGTTAGAGTTCCTTGAAGTTGATGTGAAGTCATTTTTGAAAAACTTTTCTTTTCTTCTAATGTAGAAATTTTTGTTTCAAATTTAGGTAGTACTGACCTAATGACCTTTGAAACAACATCATGTTCTTCTATGTCTTCACCTAGACCCTTCCTGGCATTTACAACTTCCTCAACTCTTAAAAAACATGCAGCAATGGTTTCATCCTCACTCATTTTCAGATTGTCAAACTGAGTTTTAAGAGTAATCAATTTAGACTCTTTTACTTTGTCATCCCCTTGATAGATAGTTTCAAGTTTTACCCAAATATCATTTGTAGATTTGCAATAAATGACTTTGGCAAAGACATCTCTAGTAAGACCACAGAGGAGCATATCTAGCCTTCTTATCCAACTCAAATTTTAGTTTCTCATTAGCATCAGTAGGGACTGACGCTAGAACAGTGTATTTTGTTGTTACTACATCCCACATCCTTACATCTAGGGAATGTATAAATGCTTCCATTTTAACTTTCCAGAAAACATAATCATTTCCATCAAATAAAGGTGCCCTATTAAGAAAAGCTCCTTCAGACTGTGCCATAACTTCCAATATCCCGAAATCAATTCCTAAAGGGAATCCTACACTCTGATACCACTTGTTGGAAGTATTCAAGTTCTGAGAGGGGGGGTGAATTAGAACTAATCACAAGATTTACAAATTGAATTTATATACTGAAATTATGAAACCAGAACAGAGTATTTTGATCAACTGAACATAATAGTTTGAACAACTGAACTAAAATTACATACATTCATCATGAACAGAAATATAATAGCAACTCACAGAAGATTGAGACACCAATTTGTGCCGAGTGGGAAACCCTCCAAAACCTCACGGTTTCGTCATAGGGAGAAAAACCACTCCATAAACCTGTATCCTTTATTGATTTCCAATCCTTTACAATCAGCACCAACTACTGCTCAGAGATTTTAATCCTTTTCAATTCTGTAAATACATCTCATATACATATATAAATGTGTATATGTCACTTATATATGTACACAAGTTTATGATAAAACTTTCAAGCCTCTTATCCTCAGATACATATAAATATGTTTTCACACACACTTACGTGTATCTAATGATTACAAATGCTATATTTATAGAAATGAAATTCGAATCTGATCAGTTACATGTATCTAACTGAACCAGTTAGAGTTTGTTACACAAACTTCCTTTTAAAAATGCTTTTTGAGAAACTAACAAAACAGTTTTAGTTTTCAGATTTGTTCCTGTCTCAAATCTGGTAATCATTATAAGCTTCCAAAGTGTTTTATTTTTGAGATACTCGAAAATAGTTTCCACAACGTCATTTTTGCAATTGACTGGAAATGCTTGTACATTTCATTTTGTTTTGAACAAAAAAACTACATATAATATCCTGGGTTTAACACCCAAAATTATTCAATCTTCTAAAACTGTGTAGAAATATTTCGGGTTTGAAACCCTCTTTAGAAGATATCAAAGATGCAAAACCTGAAAATGTCGAATCAACAGTGTTTTTATCTCAGACCAAATTCCTTTGTCGTTGTTACAAACTTCATTCAATATTTCATTTATTTTATGAATACTGTTCCATAAAAATTTCCATTTTCATTAGATCCAAAATAGTTTAATTCTAATTGTGTATTTGATTTGAACAAGAAGTTAAAAACTTTCATACTTGTGCATCAAACTGAGAAACTTTTTCAAGAAAAAAAAAAAATCCTTTACTGTAACTGTGCGAGTATTCATTTCAGTTTTCAACAAACTTCAACTCTGCTCAAAGAATTCACTGTCTTGAAAATTCTTACCTGTGGTGCCCTTTGAATTTTGCGGCTCAACATACCTGTGATGCCCAAGACTCTGCCCGATCCTGTTAAGTTCCTCCTTTTTAATTTGCCCCAGATCCTCATACATGTGAGCAAAGATCAAATATGTAAGAAAATCTTTCACTCTTTCTGTGAAAATTAAATTCATATAGACCTGTAACTTCATTTTGAAATACAAACAATGTATCTGCAAACCTGTTTATGTAACCTTGCATACCCATCAAATGATTTTTGTTTTGCAGAAAGAAATTATCTTAGTATTTGCAGAGAAGAAATGAACCAAAGATCAGTTTGCAAGGTCTAAAACAATACCCACAAACATAACTCCTTTTAATCACAATTTGAAATCTACCATGCAAAGCCAACACTTGGCGAGAAAAAATAGGGAACAATAAATAATACGTTCAGTCTGTCAGATTACGGTCTCAAACACTACCACCGAAGCAAGTTTTATTTGATTCATATTAAACAACATTATGTTGTGCCATGTTTAATTTTCCTGCCTTTATTTGTTTACCGATTGCCATCATATATTTCACAATAAGTGCCACGTCAAAATGAAGACTTTTCTTGCCAATTGCCACGCGTGCATATATTCCATTTTGCCAACTGAACAGTTTTCGATATGGTCAACAGAGCTCACCCAGAGCTTAGCATCCTCGATGCGCAACTCTCTATTCTAAGACTACATCCCAATGCATCCTACCTTGCAGAGGTACTATTCCCAAAATCCAATAATGCCTAAGCTCGTAGTGACTATCTTGTAAACTCTGTGTTTGAAGATGAGTATGTCTGGGTATGTTTTAAGTGTCTTCAACAATGGGCTCACCTAACTTACATAGGCTCTGCAGCCAAACAACATAGCCATTCCAATTTCAATGCGTGTCATTGGATCACCATCTCCATCCAATGGCTCTACATACCCTTGACAACATCTATGTCAATAGCTAACTTGAATGTGTTTACATCTCTTGAGTTATTTCTTAATTGAAAATAATAATATTATATTTATAAGATCAGTGCTAAGACTGAATGGGTATTGAAAAATTACTCTTTGTGTCACATTAATTTTTAAGAAGCAAGAAACATTTATTTAATCTTCAATTATATAAGCAGACAAAAAAAATATAGATTTCTTTATTCTTCAATCAAATAAGAGAATCCATCAAATATAAAATCTGTACAAAGTAATTAAATTGATCAAAGAAATTAAGTAATAGATTAATATTATCTAAATATATTTATAACAATCACCAATATAAGTGTGAATCTAAATATATCTTTGAAAAACCTCTTCCAATTCATAATTCTAGTATAAACATTAAACTAATAAAAAATAATTACCAACATAAATAAGAAAATAAATATCAAAATATGAAGTATTTATAAGATCATTCAATACTCTTTTATATACATTACCATCACATTATATCATATAAACCTATAGAAAAGATGGTATATATTTAAAAAATAGTTATTCATAAGAAACAATCATTTTCCTTTTCAAGTACTACAAAAATGTTAACCTTTCTCTAATTTCATTTGTAGTTATTTGTAAAATAAATAATAATTTAATGACTAAATACACATCAATCATCAAACAAATTACTAATAACATGATAATATCCAATAACTTATAAATTTTAAATTAATTGATTATAAAAATATTTAAATTTGATTCTCACAAAATAAACATTTAAAGACACTTTGACCAATATTACATTTTTTATGCATCTCTTCCCTTTCTCGCAAATAGTCAAATTTCAAATGAAAAATGGTCTGACAAGCTTATTTTTATAATATATTTATGTTAAGTCTATTATGTGCTTTCTTGCTTGATTCAAATTCTTGATGTGGAAAGCTAAAAAAAGCCAAAGAATTAATGGATGGAAAATGGAGAACTCTTGGCAACAGGTAGAAATTGTTGTATTTAATCTCTACTTCTGCCTTCCTCGCATTCCCATGACTCCTTTTGCAAACCTATGCGGTGGTGCGGTGTCTATCGCAATCTTGTTGCTCATCCTTCTATGATGTGCAATTGTGTGGTGCATATCGCTATCTCGCAGCATACCGCAGTCCCATAGTGTGATCTTTTGGCTATGGCGGTGGTGTGGTAAAAGTTTCACTTGCCGACATTTTTGCATGAAATATCTTTCAAGCATCTGCTTTCTATTTCATATGTAAAGGACAATATTTAATATGATTTGATGGTTAAATCTGGGCATATCTCCTCCTCCTTTATCATGAATCTCAAGTTATTATTATTGTAATTAATGACATTTACTTCTCCATTTTTCTAGTGAGATTTTACCATGGTTTTTAAGTCTATTTTAGTAAGGGGGTTTTATGTTTTTAATATAAGAAGTGAGAAAAACATGTTTTTGCTTAGCAAAAGCAAGAATTGTAAGGAGAAAGAGCATCAACTCTTTATATGGGATCAAATGTATATGATTTGAATGATATAATAAAAATATAGAGGTGGAAGAATCAGCCCATCAAACTCAAGGGGAAGAGGCAACAATCAAAACTCAAGCCAAAGCCCATCTCAAAATCAGTCACAAGGTCAAAGGTATGACAAATCTCAAATCCAATGTCACTACTGTAAAAAGTTTGGGCATTATATGAATGAGAGTAGAAAGAAGCAATATGATTTCAGTAAACAAAATGCAAATTTTACAAAAGAAGATTAAAACCAAAAATTAGAACAAAGCACGATGTTTTTGGCATGTAATTTTGCACAAGCAAATGAAAAAGATGAATGTTGTTTAGATTCATGCTGTAGCAGTCACATGATAGGAAATCTAGAAATGTTTTCAAGTTTAGATGAAAATTTTAAATCTGATGTCACATTGGGCAATAACAACAAAGTGTCAGTTAAAGGAAAAGGAAATGTCAACATTCTAACTAAACAGGGGGAGAAAAACTATATTTCTGATGTGTATTTTGTGCCTGGTCTAAAACACAATTTAATGAGTATAGGGAAACTTGTTCAAAAAGGGTATAGAGTATCTTTCAAGAATGGACTGTGCACAATTTTAGATAAATTTTGAAGCAATCAGCTCATTGCCAAAGTCAAAATGACAAGTGATGGAATGTTTCCCTTAAAGATTAGGACATATTTGAACATAGATTATGGTCAAGCACAACATTCAATGAACTCATAAGTGAATGGAGAAGAAACTACAGTAGTCATGTAAAACAGTCTTTCAAGCAAAAATAAAAGATGAAAATTGGTTATGGCACCTAAGATTTGGGCATCTCAACTTTGGAGGTCTAATTTTTTTTCATAGGAAAAGCATGGTCAAGGGATTTCCTCTAATAAAGAAACTAGAAATAATATGTGAAGGATGCATCTTAGGAAAGCAACATAAAGAATCATTTCTAGTAGGAAAGTCAATTAGAGCAAAAACACATTTGGAGATTGTACATTCAGACTTGTATGGACCTATGCAAACATCCTCAATTGGTGGAAGTTTTTATTTCTTGACTTTTTTTGATGATTATTCAAGGAAAACATGGGTCTACTTTCTAAAGAATAATAACATGAAGTGTTTGATTTCTTTTGTCAATTCCAGGCTCTTGTTGAAAAGCAAAGTGGATACTATATCAAAGCATTGAGAATGGACAGAGGTGGTGAATACATTTCAAAAGAGTTTTTAAACTTTTGCAAAGATCATGGGATTCACAAGCAGTTTACAACTAGATACACACCTCAACAAAATGGGGTAGTTTAAAGAAAAAATAGAACAATCATGGAAATGGCTAGAAGCATGTTGAAAGCCAAACATTTGCCAAATGAATATTGAGTTGAAGCTATATCATGTGCAACTTATATAATGAATATGTGTCCAACAAAAAGTGTCATAAATATGATTTCTAAAGAAGCATGGATTGGAAGAAAACATAATGTGGCTCACATGAGAGTATTTGGATATGTGGCATATGCACATGTGCTTGATGAACTAAGAAGAAAGTTAGGCAACAAAGGAGAAAAATGTATATTTGTTGGATATAGTGATGAATCCAAGGCATAAAAACTCTATAATCCAACAACCAAGAAAATTATAATCAGTGGAGATGTATAGTTTGTAGAAGATGAATCATGGGATGGAAGTGTAGAAAAAATAGTCAATATATCAGCAAGTATACCTCAAGAGGAAAGTGAAGTTTCTATACCAGCAAATAATCCTACAAATATGATTCCTTCCACACCCATTCATGCTCAACAAAGTGGTCAAAAAGTGACACCATCATCAAGTGTAAGGGTAGCCTCACGTTTACATAGTAACACTCAAACAAGTGGACAACAAACACCATCTATAGTGGGAATTTCTAGTGCAAGACTAGAAAATCCGCATTCCACGACTTCTACATCAAGTGACATGTCAAATCCTACATTGGAAAGCTTGAGGAGATAGAAAATTATAAGTATGGGGAACATATATGAGCAAAGTGAAGGTGAAAATAATACTGATCAGATTTCTCTTTTTTCTTTATATTCACAAATAGATGACCAATTCATTTTGAAGATGCAATTAAAGATGACAAATGGGTATGTGCAATGGATGATGAAATTAATACAATTGAAAAGACTCAAACATGGGAGTTGGTGAGACTTCCAAAAGATAAGGATGTAATAGGAGTGAAGTGGGTTTATAAAACCAAATTAAATGCAAATGGCAATCTACAAAATCATAAAGCAAGACTAGTGGCAAAGGGATATTCACAATAGCCCAAAATTGATTACAATGAGACATTTGTTCCTGTAGCATGTTTAGCCACCATAAGAATGATACTTGCCATAGTAGCACAAAGCAAATGGTTTGTTTATCAAATTGATGTAAAATCAACATTCTTAAATGGTTATCTTGAAGAAGTTTATGTGGAGCAATTACCTGGGTATGAGATTTTAGGGCAAGAAGACAAATTCTACAAGCTCAAGAAAGCACTATATGGACTCAAGCAAGCCCCAAGAGCTTGGTACAACATAATTGATTCATATCTACTACAAAATGGCTTCAATAGGTGCAACAACGAGCCTACATTGTACACCATGATGAATGGAAAAGGTGAAGTTCTTAGTGTATGTTTGTATATCGATGATTTAATATTCATGGGTGATTTATTAATTGATTTGTTCAAAGGATCTATAAAGAAAGAATTTGAAATGATTGATTTAGCTCTAATGAAGTATTTCCTTAGCATTGAGGTGAATCAAAATGAAATGGTATATTTATCTCTCAAACAAAATATGCAAATGACATTTTGAAAATGTTTCATATGTTGAATTGCAAATCAACACCAACACCTATTGTGACAGGTTTGAAACTAAGTAAGGACGACAAAGGATCCATTGTAGATCCAACTTTGTATAAGAGACTTGTTGGTAGTCTCATGTATTTAACAACCACAAGGCCAGATATCATGTATAGTGTAAGCTTGATTTTAAGGTTTATGGAGTCTCCAAAAAGCTCACACTGGAAAGTTGGAAAAAGAATCCTAATATATGTAAGTGGAATAAAGGATTATGACATTCAATATTCAAGTTTAAATGAGTTCAAGCTCATAAGGTACACAGATAGTGATTGTGCTAGAAGCATTGATGATAGAAAGATCGCATTGGGTTATGTTTTTCACTTTGGCACTGGTGTAGTATCATAGGCTAACCCATTGTCACCCTTTCATCGACAGAAGTAGAGTATGTAGCAGCCACAAGTGCATCATGTCAAGCAGTTTGGATGAGAAGAGTGTTGAAAAAGTTGAAACATGAACAAGAAGATGCAACAAAGATCTATTGTGACAACAATTTAGTTATAACATTGTCAAATAATTCAGTTTCCACAAAAGAAGTAAGCACATTGAAACACTATATCATTTCATCAGAGAGCTGATTAACAATGGAGATATCTTTTTGGAATTTTACAGGTCTCAAAATCAATGTGCAGATATTTTCTAAGGTATTAGGAAAAGAAAGTTTTGTCTATCAAATAGATCAATTAGGCATTATACATAGCAATAGTTGTGATTAAGGGGGGGTGTTGGATTTAATCTCAACTTTTGTCTTCCCTGCATTCCCGTGACTCCTTTTTGCAAACTGTGCAATGGTTTGGTGTCTACCACAATCCCGTTGCTCATCCTTCTGTGTTGTGTGGTTACGCAGTGCATATCGGTGTCCCATAGCATATTGCAATCCCATAGTGTGATCTTTTTGGCTATGGCACTAGTGTGGTAAAAGTTTCATCTACTGACATTTTTGCGTGAAATATCTTTTAGGCATCTGCTTTCTATTTAATATGTAAAGGACAATATTTAATGATAGTTAAATCTAGGCATATCTCCTCCTCCTTTATCATGAATCTTAATTTATTATTAAATTGTAATTAAGGACATTTACTTCTCCATTTTTCTTGTCAAATTTTACTGTGGTTTTTGAAGTCTATTTTAGTAAGGAGGTTTTATGTTTTCAATATAAGAAGAAGTGAGAACAAAAAGTGTTTTTTCTTAGCAGAAGCAAGAATTGTAAGGAGAAAGAGCAACAACTCTCTATAATGAATCAAATGTATATAATTTGAATGATATAATCAAAATATCAATTTTTGGATAAATTGTATGCTTTTTATTTTTTTCTCTATTTTATTCTGGTTTTTTTCTCTCCTCTACCTCTCCCCTTTAGAAATATGACAATAGGCTTAGAAATGGATGTTTAAGACATAAATGACATTTTGGTTGTTAAAACAAGAAATAGAGCATTGTCATTGCATTTCTAGTAACAGAGTTGTGCAACAAGGTTCACTATAGACTATGTAGCCATGTGTTACTTCCCTTGTTCGCTTTTGTGTCTCTTAACCATTTCCTATGTGAAAGAAGAAAAGCCTTACCTCCAAACATGAGCTAGCTTGCATATTATTGTTCATTGTCATGCTATGATTGTTGTTGTTATCTAGCATTAAAATTTTTGATCATTTGGATGGTCATCCCTATAATTTGACAACTATTTTAGATCGTCAATTGCAATCAAGAATTGTAAAGATCTCAATGCACTCCATAGGGGTATAGATGTCAACATAATTTAAGGAGATCAATGTCTAGTTGATAGAGTTAATGGACTTATAAAAATTAAAAAGGTTGTTCAAGTAAGTAGTACTTTTTGTGGGAGATTATGTAAAATCAAAAAAGGAATGGGTTGATAGGGTTTGTCGTCATTGCACTTGAAGATTGTTGGAAAAAAAAAACTCTTACATCATGGAGTGTTCGGTCTATGAGAACATTTGAACCAATTATGTTGATACTCTAAAAGTTGAGTCTCTAACTACTTTGTTTGAGGAGGAACGAATTGCAAAGATAGCAAATTACCTGGTCAAAATCCATAGCAAAAGAACCATGATCTTGACGAAGAAATAGAGGAAACTTAGAAGTAGTGGTTGGGGTTTGTTGTTTATTTCTCTTTGGGTCACTGCGTTATTTTCAATCTTGAGTCCCATAGATTGCTTGGTCTTATGGAAGTCATTAAAAATTTCATTTCATATTGAACTGGAGTGGATCCCTAGTATACCTTTCTTAACGAGTTGTTTGTTTAGTAATCAAAGCCTTTCCTTTTTAAATTTTAAAATATATGATGTTTATAACTTTTTCATGTGAAAAATTCCATACCATAATTCATAACCTATGTTGGTTGCAAGGGGTTGTAGGTTTAAAACATATTTTATTGGTAGTGGGTTCTAGATGTGCAAAATGAAGAAATATTATATCACTAGATTGTACACAATGATGCATGGTGTATCCTAGCAACATGCATCACCTCAGCTTAATAAGCATCCACAATACTTAAGGTCGCTCCCAAGGGCTTGATGGCCACATTGGTCACAACATCCCCTACATAGATCTAAGACCTTCAATTAATATAATGACTTTGAACATAAGGTATGATTCATCATAAATAGAGTACATTTAAATGATAGTCAATGGATCTATCATGTTCTATAAGGTTCTATTATATTATTGAGTTGTACTTGAGAATGAGTTCAGCTATATATTGCAAGTAATTTTTATTGACCATTATCATATTACAAAAATATTGTAAGCATCTTATTATACATAATATGAATTATTTAAAAAAAATTCATAAACTGTAAATAAAATCATTTAAATTTAATTATTAATTTAAATAAATTAAAAGTAAATATTTTTAAGGAACAAAAATTTCAATAACTCTTTCAAATTCATATTACAATATTAATTTATATTAATTATATATAATATTTTACCATATACACATTTTATTTTTGATTAAAGATAAAACTAAATCAAATGTTTAATATAAAAACACAACCCATATATAATCTATGAACATTTCCATTATATTCATGATAAAATATTTAATAACACCCACAACAAACTAAAACTTCATTTTAGGTAATTATCTATTTAAAATTCATTATTGTGAAACTTAGTATCATCTCAAATTATCCTAACCTCCATAAAAAAAATCACCACTATAATATTTAATCAAACATCACAAATGAATGCAAATCTATAACACTGTACTCAATCTCAATGTACTCAGACCACTTGCACACCTACACCTTTTCCCTCTTTCTTCTTGGTAGTGACTATCCAACACTAGAAATGCACCGGGGCATGGATGCCTTCCCTATGCATCATGCCATGGCTCACTACTGAGGAATGCGAGAGATTCTTTTCTTTAACTATAGAACTAGTATGACAAATTAATCAAGGACTGCGTGATAAAAAGTGGGGTAGAATTTATATGTATATTTAGGAATTGAAGTTCACTTTCAATCATTATATAACAAGTTATAATGCAAATTATTTAAGTTATAGAGTGGGAGTGTAGAGAATATTTTCACTAGCCAACCCCATTGATAAAAGAAATTGGGATTATTTAATTATTTTTAATTATATAACAAATTATAATAATATAAATAAAGAATAGTTTAAAATAATAAAAAATTAACATTATTTATTTTCAAGAAAAACAAAGATATTTTTAAAATAATAAAATACATAGGTTATTTTGAAAAAATAAGTTTGTTTCAATGAGTTAAATATAAAGGGTAATATGGTAAATTTGGTTTGATAAGGAAATAAATATTTTCCTTTTCCAAACTTTCTTTGTCTTAAAAATTTATAATATTTTCAATTTTAAAAACTATATAAATAATTAAATAATTTAACTTTATTTTTAAACTTTAAATTTTATGTTTAAAAAGTTATTGACTAAGTTGAAAATATTTATTTTATTTAGCTATTGAAGTTTCCTCTTTTAACCATTATATACAAAATTATAATGTATATAAATAAAAAATAGTTTAAAATAATATTTTTTTTTTATTTTTTTCTTTCAAGAAAAATAAAGATATTTTTTAAAATAATAAAAGATATTGATTATTTTGAAAAATGAATTTGTTTTAATGAGTTAAATATAGAGCATAATATAGTAAATTTGGTTTGATGAGGGAAATATATATATTTTTCCAAACTTTCTTTATTTTAAAATTTTATATAATCATTTATTAATATTGTTATATTTTCAATTTTAAAAACTATATAAATAATTAAATAATTTAGGCTTATTTTGAAGTTTATAATTTTATGTTTAAAAAGTTATTAATTAAGTTGAAAATATTTATTTTATATATTTGTTAAATTATATATTGAATTTAAAATAAATATATAATTTAAATACATATAACAAATTATACATATATAATTTAAATTATTATTATCATTTAAAGATATCAAGTTTCCACAATCCATATCGAATCAAAACTAGAAGCAATACAAATGTATTATTATCATATATAATTATTATTATTTAGTTATGTATATCTTAAATTTAAAATAAATATATAATTTAAATTTAACATATATAGCAAATTATATTGTATATAATTTAAATTATTATTTTCATATATATTATTACTTTTTCTTTATTTACCTATGTATTGATCTAAATAATTAATAATTAAGTAATTTAAGATTATTATTAAATTTGTAATTTTATGTTTAAGAAGTTATTAACTAATTTGAAAATATTAATATAGTTTTTAAAATTGAAAATATAGCAATATTAATAAATGATTATGTAAAGTTTTAAAATAAAGAAAGTTTGGAAAAGAAAAATATATATTTCCTTCATCAAACCAAATTTACTATATTATCTTCTATATTTAACTCATTAAAACAAACTCATTTTTCAAAATAACCAATATCTTTTATTATTTTAAAATATCTTTATTTTTCTTGAAAATATTTTTTTAATTTTTTTAATTATTTTTAACTATTTTTTATTTATATACATTATAAATTTTTATAATAATAATAATATATATGATAATAATAATTTAAATTATATATATATATATATATATATATATATATATATATATAATTTGTTATATAATGGTTAAAAGAGGAAACTTCAATAGCTAAATAAAATAAATATTTTCTACTTAGTCAATAACTTTTTAAACATAAAATTATAAATTTAAAAATAAAGTTAAATTATTTAATTATTATTAGTTCCTACCAAGGAACTATAGGCACGCCTCTTCCTTAACTAGTTGTTAATGTTTTGAACTTCAACCAATCAAAATTGATTATTTTCCTTTATACATTATATTTAATTTTTTTTCTAAAGTTAAATGCATTTTTTTTAACTTTTCTAATTTTCAAAATTATTTCTTTTGAATATTATTGGCTCAAATAAGGGCAATTTTCCGGATCCATTATCAAAGTTGCGATTATAGTGGGAGATGGAAAGGGTAGGAGAAAATTAAAATTACTTTTAACTTAACTATTCTATTGACATTTGTAATATAAATTTAATTAAGTCTAAATGCTAATAAATTGCCCTATACTAATTTCTTAAATATTCTATGTAATTTATATATTCCCCTATACTAATTTCTTAAATATTCTATGTAATTTAAATTATATAGGTTAATTATTCAATTTGTTTATGTAATAAAAACCTTGTTAATTCTTGATATTAATAAATTAAAGTATGCTATTTTTTTGAAGATTATTTTTTTTGTTAAATAAATCTATCTATACATTCAAACTATATTTTTTAAGATTAATTTTTGGTTATATTAATTTTCATTTGTCTTTGATAAATTAAAATATATTTCTTGAAATATATTTTTATAATATAAAATCAATTAATACTAATATCTTTTGAAATTTGATAAATTGAACTAAACTAATTTTCTTTTAAAAAAATACAATATGAAAATAATTAATTTCTAGATAGTTTTAATATAATTACTTTTATAATAATTTGATTATTTTAATAATTAAACTATATTATTTTTGCTAATACTAAATTAAATGCTAAATTAGTTTGATCTATTTTATTTAAAAAATAAATTTATTAAATCTATTTACTTTGTCAATAAATAATAAATCCCTTTATAAAATAAAATTTTAACTAATATACTTTTCCATCTAGATAAATAAAATCTATGTCTAAATAATGAAAAAATTAACTAAATCTTTTTCCTTATCCATTTAATTTAAGTATCATTCTAAAACTTATTGGTCTATTATCAAATATTTCTTTAAAAAAATCAAAATTTTCCCTTATTTTCTATTACAATTATAAACTTATGAATTTTTCTAGTTATTATTTTAAATTTCTTTTTTGAAATTTTAATATAAACTTCTATTTAAATTCTTAATTTGTGATTTTCAAAAGGTTTTTTTAGCATGATAAGGCTTTTATCTAAATTCTTAAGTTATTATTTTAAAGGGAAATTTAATTAACATACAAAATGATAAATATTTGGTTTTATCTATAAATTAAATATGGTTCTCAATCATTTTAAATAAAAATTTCTACTTTTCAAATAATTTTTCTCATAACATGAATACAAAAAATTATCTGCACAAATCTCGGGCTCCATGGAAAATGTGGCCAGTTAATTCAAACCATTTAGTTAAATTCTCAACGGTTTGGCAGTTATTTATTTTTAACGGTTTTGGTTATGTCAACTACATTTTGCTCTCAAATTTATTGTTACTTCATTGTAACCTTTTTACTTATTTTGACATCAATTCCTTTTTTTTGCATAGAAGCTTTTTTTTATTGTTGAGTTCTTTAAAATTTAATTGATTTTTTGCATTTCCATTCTTTTTGTTTCAAAGGTGGAATAATGGATGAGAATCATGGCTTTTATTTTCATTGTTTAAATTTGGTGGTTAATAATTAAAATAGTTTTTTTCTTAAATTCTCTTTACATTTCATTTTTTGTGTTTTCCCATTATTTTTGTTGGAGCATTTAGATGGATAGTTTCCAGTAGAAATCAATTTTTTAATTTCACTACACTTGAAATTAGATAGTGGCTTATCATCAATTGACTAGTAGGATGGATGAATCATGCCTTTTCTCTTTTTATCCTTTTCCACCCATGTATGATATTAGAAAGATGGTAGGAAAAAAAATCTATGTTTCTTTTAAATAAGTTTTTAAAAATCTTAATTTTTTTTTCTTCATACATTGGCTAGGCCCAATAAGTTAGGATTGGTGGTTTTTTTGCTCTCTGACTTCATAGTATAAATTTGCATGAATAGAAAGGAAGATTAGAAGTAGGTTTGAAAATTGTTTGTTTCCTCCCAAAAAGTTGCATGAATATAAATGAAGATTAGAAGTAGGTTTGAAAATTGTATGCTTCCTCCCAATTCAACATGTCTATACTTTTGTGAATCTAACTATAGATGGTGTGGTAAACAAATGGATATGTTTTTATGAAGGGAATACTTTTTGGGAAGTGAGGAGTGATTGCTATAATTAGGGATTCAGGGGAAATTTTTCTATCAAACTGAGATGTAGTGTAATTTAGTATGCATGAATATTGGCAGGAAGAGGGTGGGGTGTCTTCTTTATGAATATTCGCAAGAAGGGGGTGGGGTGTCTTCTTTCCTTTGTTTTTTCTTTTGGCATGCTAGAAACTAACATCTCTAGATACTAGAGACAAGGAATATATCAATTTCAATCCAATTTGCATGAATTTTGTTGGAGCTTGAAGACATGGTTTGCATCATCAAGATTTTTGAGTTGGGAAAGGTAGTTCAAGACAGGAGAAAGCCAATCAAGTTATATTTGATTAAGTTTGGTTTTTGTTGATATAAGAAAAATAAATAATAAGAGTCTAAAAATATTGAGCTAGCCTGATTCTACCCTCATTCATCTACCCCTTAGATAAACTAATTTATAGTCTCACTGCATGATTTGGCTCTAATATATGCCAAATATTTCAAATATTTCTTGTGGTTGGGATGACCAAAGGGGCAAAAAGTATTGTTTTAATGGTTTTCCAATTCAATATTTCATTACCTATTCTTTGGCATCAAGGCCACCATAGACTTGCTAAGAGTATATTGCATGTTCCAGCATGAACTTGAAGTTACAATGACCTCCAATAAGATTCTCATGTGCCTCTTGAAGTACATTTCCAATCTCTTACCGCACCACACACTTTAATACTTGGTTGGGCCCCAGCTTGAACAATAATCGATTGATCAGCTGGAAAGCCTTGGTTTCCCATGCTAACCTTTAGTGGTTTCTTGCTTGTAATTTAGGTATATTAAATGAGGTTCGATTAATACTTGACAGAAAATAGTGATCAACATTAATTAGAAAGATGCAACAATAAATATTGATAGAGGGAATCCATTCATATTTTTGCTCATCAGTTTCTAAACTTATTGAGTTTTGCAGACATTAGGATCTATAAGAGGACTTAGGACTATATGCTTTCATTTTCATTTGTGTAGAAAATTGTAACATTTAAGCAGGGTGGTTATACATGACTCTATGTACAATGAAAGTTCTAAAGTCGTTGCTTTTTTAAAGAGGATTTTTTATCAAAGTGACCAAAATTCTTTTGTTATAAGGGTCATTTTCTAATGAAAAACAAAGTTGACTCTATCAACGATCAAATTCCTAAATTTAGGTGACAATCTTGACCAATTGTTCATAAAAGACAACAAACTCAACAAATACAAACAAAACTATTCTAAAACTTTTTGGCAGGAACTTCGCTGCTCTGTAGCTCTTGTTTATATAGTTTTTAAAATTGAAAATATAGCAATATTAATAAATGATTATATAAATTTTTAAAACAAAGAAATTTTGGAAGAGGAAAATATATATTTCCTTTATCAAACCAAATTTACCATATTACCCTTTATATTTAACTCATTGAAACAAAATTATTTTTTGAAAATAACCTATGTATTTTATTATTTTAAAAATATCTTTATTTTTCTTGAAAATAAATAATTTAAATTTTTTATTATTTTAAACTATTTTTTTATTTATATTCATTATAATTTGTTATATAATTAAAAACAATTTAATAATCCCAATTTCTTTTATCAAGGGCATTGGCAATAAATTCTACCCCATTTTTTATTACAGTATTGAATAAATTGGCAGTACTGAGTTTGCAGTTAAAAGGAAAATCTTGGACATTCGTGAGCCATGGCGTTATGCATGGGAAGGCATCCATGCCCCGGTGCATTCCTGGGGCTGGATAGCCGCTCCCTTTCTTCTTCCTCTTCTATCTCATATTCTGATTCAACGGTACAATTTCAGAGAGACACGCATTAATAATCTTATCTATTTCCCTCTTGTTCCTCTCCTCTCTCATATTCTGATTCAACGGTACAATTTCAGAGACATGCATTAATAATCTTATCTATTTCCCTCTTTCTTCTTCCTCTCCTCTTATATTCTGATTCAACAGTACAATTTCAGAAACATGCATTAATAATCTTATCTATTTCCCTCTTTCTTCTTCCTCTCCTCTCATATTCTGATTCAACAGTACAATTTCAGAAACACGCATTAAAAATCTTATCTATTTCCTCACCAAGAGTCTTATCACTATTTTTCAGGCCAGACACGTCAATTACGAGGACAAACGAGCGCAGCTCACATACTGAACTCCTACTTATTCATTGAATGCTATATTTAAAGATGCATGAGGCCACCACCTATATTCTGATTTCATAGTGCAACTGCAAACACGATATTCAATACAAGCTGTACCGATGGACGCGCCTCTGGCAGTGCAAAGCATTATCTTTTGGCAGAGACTCCAGCTAATCACGTTGTTAGAGAGAAGACTTAGAATAATTTTATGAATGTCAAAGAAAAATGATGAGTAAAGGGGAGAAATTAAATATTATTGATTAGCCTTGAGGCCCCAGCAGAGCTATGTAACTGCCATTATGTGGAGAATGGAGCTCCACGATCATTTGTGCTTAAAGATGCTTGAGGCCACTACCTATATTCTTCTGATTTCATACTTGAAATGAAATGATATTCAATACAAGCAGTGCCAATGGACGCGCCTCTGGCCGTGCAAAGCATCCTATTTTGGCAGAGTCTCCAGCTAATCACGTTGCTGAAGGGGAAAGTGCAAGGAAAGCATTAGGGCGAGTAAGAAAATCTGATCCCCGTCGCTACATTGAGCCAAATTTTTGGAGCTTTTGTGATGACTAGGGAAGAGGGGTCCATAATGGAGCAAGGTCTAAGAGTGGGGATATAAGTAGTCCTCAGTGGGCCTCATAGTGGAGAACTTTAATATCCAATTGTAAAACACTTTTTATCCATAAAGTACGCAAAGTGACAAATCATGTAATGCCACATCAGCACACCAATAAAACATGACTTATTGCACCACTATCGGTCTCACTTTTTTTGGGGGGCATTTTTGGATACCTCAATAAAAAGCATGTTGATATGGCATCATATTTGATGATGTGGCCCTAAAACGAAATATAGAAGCACATGAGTTGCCAAATAAACTGTTGTACAAAATTGGGAATGATTTGAAATTTCCACATAGGATTTTGAGAAACGCAAAGTTAGGGTGCTCCAATATAGGCTCCTCTCCCCTAATGCGAATAGATTTATGTTAAAGGTTGTTGTTTTTGTTTTTGATTTTTATTTTTTTTGTATGTATGGTATTGGGAATTCAAATTTCTTTAGTTAAGAATTAATGATTGAGGGGTATTTATTTAGATGAAATTATATGGTATATGATTTTGACATTATTTGCTTATATTACACCTCTAGAAGATTTGAACTTTTGTAGATAGAGAAATCAAGAAACATACCATTATCCTCCCTTTTCTAATTGAACTATAACTTTTTGATGTTCTGGTTGTTTTGTATAATAGATTTGTAAAAAGCCAAAAACAATTACCATAACATAAATTTGTAGAAGAGCTTAAATAGTTTGTACTCTATGATATAAAATTCCATGTGCATTGGGAGAGGTGGCAATACCCACTCGAATGCACTACTAAAAAATGAGCCAAGACCTTATATATGGGTAATCTTAAAAAATGAAATAATTCCTTGATATAGGGAAATCTTGAATGGTCATTTTGAGAAATTAATCTACCACCCTAATTGATGACCATCATTGTCAATGAATTAAACCAATACCAAAGCTCTTTATTATGCATCACCATCATTATCATGGGCTTATGATAAATAATAATTTTTCCTTGTATCAAACAGTCCTCAAAACCTAAATGGGAGATCTGACACTTTAAGAGTTGCTAGATCTTCTATCCCACTTAAGGATCATGTGGTTTATAAGGATAGTGACACATGCATTGCACATATGTATGGTGGATCTTATGAGACTCTTCTTAATATTTTTTTCTAATGAGAATCTCATATTGATGAAATGCTTTTGGATGCAAATGTAAGAGAAATGGTACCCATTGTATGTTGACTTACCTACCAACCAACTAGTCATGGACCTATCCTTGAGAGTAACATGATCAACACTTATGGGCTATTGAAGTTCAATTATCTCAATTCTCATTTTATGTTGGCAAAAAACTAGAGGATGTGGGAAGATTTTAAACCTTGGGAAGTTCCAAGATCTATTCATCTCAAAGCTCATCAAATGGTCCTCAAAACCTATGTTGGGACTGGAATCCATGATGTCCTTTTTTTGCTTGAGTCCCTCTATTTTTTGTGTGCAGTAATGACCATTTGTGACCCATTGTTGATAATTGTTCTAGGAAAGTTTCAATGGTTCATGTTTCATTTTTGTTTTGAACTTGCAAGAGAAATTTGTATAATTGTTTGCAAAGAAATGAAAAGGAGAATATCTGAAAGTTGATCATATATTTACTGAGTTATTTACTTCTCCTATGTTTGGTGAATGACTTTTCTTTCTAACATCTTATCAAAATTAAATTATGGGACCATTAAGTTTTATATGTGAAATCATTTTTTTCATGTAATCTTGGAGGATTTAGAGTATTCATATGTTTGTGTTGCATGTCATAAATCAAAAAATATTTGTTGTAGCATTTTTAGAAAAATATTCTTTATGATGCAGTAAAATTGATAGGTAATATTATAATGTATTCAAGAAGTTTAAGTTGATATTTGTAGGTTTGTTACCTTAGTTTATCTTTATTTCACATTTTACATCTTTCCCTATAGTCTTTATATTAGAATTAGGAAGAATATAGGAGATATAAGCCAAACACAAATGAACAATGCACAAGATTGTATTTAGTTGACCTAAATGATAATGAGTACAAAGTCTTGCATATATACGCAAGAATGAGGCAATCCACCTATGAGGTCCCATGAGGTGGATTGACATTTGCTCCATGAAGTGGCACAAATGAGTAGACAAGTGTCCTATAGGTGTCTACCTTAAGAACACTTGTAGTGTGCAAACCAACAACCGCTATGACCAAGTCATCAACCTTGTGTGCCAAGTGTTGAATGACCTTTGAGGTGAGTTGGAACATATTCTAACCTCAAAAGGTGTGTGCATGAGGTTAACCAAATATTTTGGTAACCTCTAAAGGTTTAAATGTTACACATTTAGTTAGAAAATATGTTGTCTAACCTAATCAACGTAGGTACACTTAAGTATAGTGAATATATTAATTATTCACACTAACACCCTCCCTTAAGTGATACTTGGGGAGATCACAAAAGTAT
The DNA here is from genome assembly GCA_007258455.2 of Sequoia sempervirens. Classification (NCBI taxonomy): domain Eukaryota; kingdom Viridiplantae; phylum Streptophyta; class Pinopsida; order Cupressales; family Cupressaceae; genus Sequoia; species Sequoia sempervirens. The sequence goes on along the minus strand of VDFB02379711.1, from coordinate 210,233,202 downwards.
AAATAGATAGAAATGGGTCTTGGATAAAGGTCATGTTAGGAACCCATGTACAATGCATTCTCCCATAAAGTGGAGTAAAGGAAAACCTAGTGGGAACAAAACTCCTCTCCAAAATAGAGAATTAGAAGGATTTAACCTTTTGAAAATATGTCCCTTGATGATAGGAACATGATGATGAAGAACTCTTGAAGCATGTTGAAGTTGTAAATTCTGTCGATGATGAACTGGTGTCTATTAGAATCAATGAATCTTCAAATGTGGATCAAGATGCGAGATACAAAACACTACATGAGTGAACATATGGACACTACTCAACCAGTGTACACAAAGTTTATCAAACTCTGTGAAGTCAATAATACAGATCATACTGTGATAAGGAGTATTAGAATCTCAAACCATGATCCACTGATATAATCCCCCATTCAAGAGATCAAGATAGAAGGTTCATGAGGCTGCCCAAAAAGAAGATTATGCTTCATGGAAAGAAGCATTAGCATAACACATCATAGTCTCTTGTTAATGCTAATAGAAATGAGTAGACAAACTGAGATTGAGAGTGTATAAGGAATGTGGAGATGTACAAGGTGTGCTCCAAGACACACTCACATAAGGTGAAAATCACAAGAAACCATATTGTGATGGCATAGCCCCCCATTAAACTTTATAATTTAGTATATGTACAAAATTTCCCAAATTCCTTCCACACATTCAGTTTTGTGGCACTTTATATGAGTGCATTTACAAGCATTTTTGTTATTTGAGTTCTACAAGGTTATTATCATGAGGTTGATTAAGATGTCAAAATTAAGTTATGTCTTGTAAACCTCAAAAAAGACAAAAAGCATATAATTACAACCCATTATGATGACCCCCCTTTTGCCAAATTCATTGCAAAAGAGAAAATTGACTCCTCTTTTACAAATTTTTAACTAAGACAAAAAATTGTACTACCCCATTTTACTTTCCTTTTGTCAAATTCATTGCAAAAGAAAAAAAACTTGTCTTTTATAACTTTTTAATTAAGGCAAAGAAGAAAATTCACCCCCTTTATCACTTTTCTTTTGCTAAATTCATTGAAAAGGAAGAAATTGACCCCTCTTCTACGAATTTTTAACTATGACAAAAAAAAAAAAAAAAACCATAATTTTAACAAGTTTATCTTACAGCTAATGATTACCATAAGCATAAAATCTTTAACTATAGCCAAACTGTAGGGCCATTGAGAATAAAGACCCGTCTTTGGGAGGCGATGGAAAGTGGTTGGGAGCTTGGAGGTTCCTGTAGGGGTCTTTTGGCCACGACTTGGATTGAGAAGCTGCAAACTGGGCGAATTTGATGCAGACCTGGTGCACATGGGAGATGTGAGATGAGGCGCCTCTGTATATGGTGCGGCTTGTCCGTTCCCATGCCACAATCATGAATTTAGCAAAGTCGACCCTTCATGCAGACTGATCAATGCATGAATTTGTTGCCTGATAATGACACAGAGCCTGCAAAATGAAGGGCCCACTCTAGATTCAAACGTGGGCCGCTCAAATAATGGTGAGAAAGGGCGTGGGTCGCGTGATTTTCACGCCTAGTTTTCACTCCCTTCCCTCAACTTGAGCGCAGTGATTCTCACTACATGCCTGCGTGCCTTTCTTCTTACCTCTGCGAATTTTTTTTTGACCTGCTCAAATTCAAACGTAGGTATTGAGTTAAGATTGAACAAGGCAGAGAAACAATGATCGCAGATATAAGCCCGGGCAGAGATAAACACGGGGGGCACGGGAGTACAATGCAACAAATAAACCACCGTCAAAGAAAGTCGTGAAAACTCCATTTGCACGATTTGCAAGTTGTTTGTATCTAACAACAAGCGCCATGATTTTCACAGCATAGATGACAGGCCGCCTCCATGCTGCGTGAAAAACTCCGCAAGATTGCAAATGGTTGCTGGTCGTCGCTGCCCTTCCTCACGAGTTAGGTAGCTGTAGATGTTGGTAATCAGTTGGAGGCCGTGAGCCTTTGAGAAGGCTTCAACCACAAAAAATTTGCAGCAATTGATAGAGGCCGTGACACTTGCGTCCAAATCAAATTCCAGATAGGTATCACCTCACTGAATTTACGCTCACCTGTAAATTTTATCACAGATGGGCAAACAACCTTTGCAATAATGCTGCTCAGATTGGGGGCCTACTAGTTTCCTGAAGGTTATTTACAAGCAGCAATGAACCTAGTCAAATACAACAAAATGGTTCATCTATAAATCTGAAACTAACTCCACCTAAAGCTTTAATATCATATTAGAATTAGGAAGAATTGGTAGATAAAATCCAAGCACAAATTAACAATGCACAAGGTTGTATTTAGTTGACGCAAATGCTAATGAGTACAAAGCCTTGTATATATAGGTAAAGACAAGACAATTCTAAGTGCCTCATGAAGTGACACAAATGCGTAGACAAGTTTTCTATAGGTGTCTACCTTAAGAATACTTGGATTGTACAAACCAACAACCTCTATGACCCAATCATCAACCTTGTGTGCCAAATGTTGAGTGACCATTGAGGTGAGATGGAAAGTCTTCCAACCTAAAAAAGTGTGTGCATGAGGTTAACCAAATATCTTGGTAACCTCTAGAGGTTTAAATGTTGCACATTCAGTTAAACAAGATGTTGTCTAACCTCATCAACCTAAGTACACTTAAGTATAGTGAATAGATTAATTATTCACACTAACACTTTAGGTGCTTTTAGGCCAAAATTAAAATTATATCATATGAGGGAGCTGCCCCTCTCAAACACAAAGGTAGCTTGATTGAAAACAATAACCTTACCAAATGTTGATACAAAATTTTCTATCTTTTTGGTTGTAATAGAGAAGATTTCAGAATATTTGTTATAGTAAATTTTTTTTACCAATAACAAAAAAAAACTAAATTATCTATTTTATATTGCAATCATCTAGTGAACTTAAAAGAAGGACATATTTTTCTAAATTATGAATATTGACCCTAATTTCCCTACAACTTAAGTAACATGTACATAGGTATCTTGATCAACAAATGTTAATCCATTTCAAGATAGTTTTTATGCTCACATTATTTGTGTGCCTTTTTCCCATTAAAAAAGATGATAGATGGGAGAATATACACCATTATGAGTAGTTTCTAAAGAAACAAAACCTTGTAAAATATTTGCACCATAGGGACACCTTTCTTTTGTCTGAGAAAATTGATATGCTAATTGACTAGGAGACTCTACTTGAGTAAATCCATTAATTAAAACTTTCCCAATAACTATAAGATCTTATTTAGAAATATTTTCTTCATTAAATCATATCCTTGTGGATCATTCAAGTGACTCTCATCATTATTTTTTAATTAAGAGAAATAAACACTTTTGACCTAGAGCAATGAACCAATGAGGTCACAAATGGGGGACCTCATCCCCACTATAAATTCTCAACAATTACACCCCAATGGGGTTTGAACCTTGATGGAAAGAATAACAACACAACAACTTAACCATCACAACATGCAACTATTGGCAAGTGAGTCTCAACATGAACACTGTTACATATTTTATTATTGTTAGAATATGGGGCCATATTAGGGCTTAGATGAGCACTCCTTAATGAAAGATTAGGATCACAAGTATCTTGTGGCATAAGCAATATCTAGTATACCAAAGGGTAATCAATATTAGATTACAAAAATAAAAAATCAATAAGTATATTAGATCTAAAATAATTGTAAAATTTAAACCATAAATCCAATGCAAAGGTGGGTAGGGTGAGTGAAAGATAATATATAAATAAGCAAGCCAAACCCTATAATAGGGATGTATCAATAAATAATAAAGACAAAATGATAATTACACTTAATAATAAGATATATAATTTTGAAACTTATAGATCTAGAAAGAGTAATTATATTGATGAGAAACCTAATAGAAAACTAGGTTGTGTAAGAATAGTTAGGTTCATCAAAGTGAAAATATAAAAAAAATCATAACCTTAATCTAGGATAATGCAAAGATACCAACAAACAAGCATTAATTAGCCTAGATAAATAAATAACACTTGCAAAGTGATAATTGATAATTAAATCCTATAATAGAAAATTACTTAGTAGTATAACAAATACTTATCACTAGAATTTATAGTGAGTGACCATGGTGATTAGGCACTAACTCCAATAATTTTATATACATAAAATAGATATTACGAATATGTTCTTTGTTTAAATTTTTGTGTAGGTAGCAAGTAATCATGTGGATGCTTGTATGATAAATTTGAGTAAATGTGATTCCTTTTAGTGCATCAATTGAAGTGTTCCTCTAATTATTATTCTTGTAATGCTCTAGGAATGTGATTTATTCTAGGAATATCCTTGATAAATAATGGATGGACATTAAATGTTTTTAAATATAAGTATATATCAACGAATGATAAAAATGTGTGTTTAGAGGCTCTAGCTCATAATGATTAGTAAAATGGGTATGGATTAGCCAAATTTATATTTAAATTTTAGAAATTGAGGGTTAGAAATATAGATGTAGGATCAATCCAACAATCAGGATTGATCCAATATAGCAAAGCAATAAATATAATATGAGGATTTAATGTCTAGATATGGAGGGAGCAATAATTGTAAGGTTTTTTTGGAAGATGTGCAAACATAGGTGAAGTATTGTTGGATATGTGGGAATGTGTAATGGGGATAAGTGAAGGATAGGGGAGTGAGCCCAACTTCTCACAAGATTGTGTCATTTATCTATATACAATTGTATTAGAACCTTCTCTCAAAGTGGCCACAAAACTAAATGAGTATTGACATGGGTATACAACTTTAACCATTATATTTCTATATAGTTTACATCAAATTAAAGATTGCACATTTTATCTACGTGGAAAAAGCTCTAAAAAGGCCAAAATCCATAGTTTACAATCTTTGAGATGATATTTTGATTTTGGAGTAGGTCAAATCATTTAATTTTTACATTTTATATATAGTTTTGAAAAATTTCCTTTCAATATTTTAACATTTTAAGGCCTTTTGCATTAGAATTTAGCTTTGAGAATTTTTGGGAGTGATTTTATGGCTTGTTTTATCATTTTTTAAAGAAATATAAACTTGTTTGGGATTTAGGATTTCTAATATGCATTTAAAATTAATGTTTGGAGATATAGGTTGAGTTATAAATCCAATTCGGGAGGTAATTTAGATATTCTAATAATATGTTTATTCATCTATTCATTTAAACTTTGATAAGGAAATATGCTATTAAGTAGCGACCCTTTAATTCTCACTAAAATTTATAATTTGTAACAATTTATTAATTTTAATATTAAAAATTATATAATAATTAAACTAAAAAATGTTGAAGGTAATATAAAACTCATACATCTTGATAAATCTTACCTCTTTAAAATAAAATTATAATATTTGACTATAGAGATAGCCACATAAGATCAAAAAGATTCAATGAAATCACAAGAGAAACTCAAAATGAGAGCAATTATATTCTACTAAAAGATGTAAATATAAAAATTAAGATTGAGAGATTATTTACAAGAGTACATAAGGTGGGTATATATAGGATACGCAACCAAGAGAGGTGAATTCACAACCAATACGAGATAAAGGAGATGTACTCAAACGTGTAGTACAACTCCACCATACAAGGAAAGAACAAGCTACACACAACAAATGGAACCTACCCAAGCAATATTATCCTAACCTAGATATAAAATGCAAAAATACAAATATGTTAATCCAAGAAAATAGATATACACCAATAATAATATCTCATTCTATTTTAATTTCATGAAATATTAGTCTATGATACATTAAATTCTAGAAATAATGTATTATCACCTAAATTAGCAAATTAAATCAAATCAACCTTAATTTTTTTAGCATATTTTATGTGAGCAAGAATATTATAATTTTTTCTCTCAACACGTGCTTCTAAAGATCTCAAGGTTATAGTAGCTTAAATTAAATATATAGTTACATTCTTAGAATATTTTAAATGATATAGTCACAACTACCCCGCCCTGATGATCATGGAATTTTTTTGGCAGTGATATGGATGGAATTATGAAAGCATATTATGAACATGTTAGAAATCATGGTAAATTACCATACAAATTCCAGGTATGGCCTCTTTTTTTATGGTTTAGAAAGAATTGGTTTATATCAAATATAATTTTTTTCTGCATATGTTATTTTTCTCATAGATGGTATTTTGCATAGACTTGAATTTTAACATTTAAATATTAACTATATAAATAATTGCTTAAAGCTCAATTAATGTTCTAGTTATAATATAATATAATATATAATAAGTCATCATGTGGCAGTGGAGACCCTTAATAAATAGATTATTTTATAATTCATGGATATCTAAATGTTCATTATATTTAGATGTTTCATTATATAGTAGCTTGTATTAAAGTTTTTTTTACTATAAAAGCACATCTTTGTTAGTTTATTAAAAAAATAAATAATACTTAGATTACAAAATAGACACGAGAAATAATCCAACAAAGGATTATAAATTAAAATATTGGACTGAAGTGTTTTTATGAATGAGAGGCAATATGTAAATGCTCAAAAGATAATAGTGAAAAACACAACATGAAATATTATGTGGAACCATGCAATGTGAGTGAACACATAGAATATGTGAGGTGACAAATATACTCAATGAAAAATTTAACTTTTAAATTTTGTAAAGTAGGAAGGAGTAACTCCTATGGAAGACAACATCAACTTATTCAATGATCCACTCCTAATAAACTATGTAAGCTAAACCTAAAGTAAGAAAAGTACACAACAAGTTACAAATGAAATAAAGTAGAAACCTATAAAATGCCCTCTTAAGTGTAACATAACTGGATAAAGAGATGAGACTTGGCAAATGAAACCATATAAATTACTTGTCCACATAATAATTCCCCCATATATGAGAAGCCCATCAAATAGAGAGATAGAGGGAGAGAGAGAGAGGGAGGTACGCATAGTCTAAGTAGCCTCTCACACTTCTAGAAAGCTCATAGATGAATATATTTTCTTTCTATAAAGGGTTTGGTGAAGATATATCAATGATTTGTTTAGTATTTGGGTAGCATTGGATATCAATGACCTATTTATGAATAAGCTCTATGTTATAGCTTAAACGATGAAAAATAGGTGCACCAATAGCAACATAGAAACATAGGGTTATGATGGACCTATCTTCCTACTTTCATTAGGAAATTAGATCCACACAAAGAATTGACTTACACCCATTAGGTGAGTCAACTCAAGATGTGAATCTACAAATTTCCTTTTTGTGTCAAGACGGGGGTCTTGGTCAAACAACACTTTGGGGAGAAAAACTAAAAACAATAAATCAACACCAAATTGTAATCTAGCACTTGGAACAACATGATCAAGCTCAATACCAATAGAACTAGACAACCAAATGTAGATCAAAGAAGGGGGAAAACATGTATACTAGGACTTCACTAAAAGGCAGTTTCTGAAGCTGATCTAGGACTCATTCACCTAGGAGTGAATGGTTCCTTAGTTAGGGTATTTCTGAAAATTTTGAGAGCCTCTGCTACAGATCCAAGTCTTCCAATTTGCCTAGGTTTTAGGTTCAAAAAGCCAAAAATGGATTATGTAGATGAGTTTCTATGAGATGACAACTTTTATGACAACTTTTGCAACTTTGACAAGCTCTCCAAATTTTCTCTTCAAAGGATCTTCAAGATTTCTTCAACCTAAATCTACAATCACAAATCAAGAAGGAAAATGGATTTGTTTTTGGTGAATGGGGGTTTGCCTTTGTCAAACCCCGTTTTGGTAATCAAACCTTGAAATGAATAAAATACATGAAAGAGGGAATGAAGAATGAACAAAGCTATGTTACCACTCAATAAACCCTTGAATAAACCTTGGAATGTAAATCTATAACTTGCATGAAATGGTTTCAATGGATGTGGATCTTGAACCTTGAATCTTGCTATAAATATTGGCTTTGAATGCTTGATAAGATCATGAAACCTACATCACCATATTAGGTTAAAAAATATGCATGATTTAAAAAGACTTTGACATGACAATTGGATCTTGATTGCTGCAATAATTCTTCAATAAATCTTCCTTTGAATGCCTTTAATCACAATTTTAGTTCTTGAAAATGAACACTTCAAAATCTTAGATGAAACATAGTGAAATAACCTTATATTTATAGGTATGTATCCTTAATTTCTTGAAATTCAAATTTCACAAGCCAACATTGAAATATAGATTTGAAAACACTAAAATACTACCAAAAACATAATTGAAATTTAGGTCCTAGGTATTAGGGTGGTGAACGGGTCCTAGGTCCCTAAACCTAGGACACACATTGCTCAAGGTAAAGTGTTATGTTTAGGCATTAACGAATGTCGGGTTTCCCTTTCAGAAAATGTACTTTAACAGGCTTGGAAATGAATTAAAGGGCTAATTAAGGCCTAGTTAAGCTTAATTAATTAAGGGAACCCTAAATAAGTGTGAAAGTGTAAATAAATGCATTTTACAAGGCTAAATTAAGGCATAATTAAGTCCATTTTAACTAGGAGGGCCCAAACAAGTGTGAAAATGTAAAAGGGATACATTTTTCTATACTACATTTAGCCCCCACTTTAGTGAGAGCATGACCTTGTGTCAAACTCACACTAAAGTAGACATTCAAAACATATGTATGCAACAACAATATTACTCAATCTTATAACATCAAAAACCTAAAGAAAAGGTAAAAAAAAAAGGCAAATCAAGCCTCGACTATCTAATGCGATGTGGAACACACCACGGCTATTTGTCTAAAAATGTTCACAAGTGGAACTCTGGCTATCCACTATGTAAAAAACATGCACACTCACACAAGCTAATGGAACTCTAGCTATCCACTAGGTGATCCCTCAAGGGTGGCAAATGAGAGAGTCTTATTAGGCTCTCATACCATTCCAAAGATATCCCTGTGATAACTTCAATAAGGTACCACAAAACAAAAAAAATATTCAACCTTCATAAGGCCTAATGAGATATGTTATGCTAAGGACCTATGGACAAACAAGGAGAGGCTCCACTAGCAAACAAAGTCTTTTATGCTTGGTGGCCTTGGAAAGGTTTCGAGCTTCACAAGTTTAGCAACCTATGTTATGCTAAACATGAACAAAATGCAAATAATATAAGACATATTCAAAGGGGTTTTTCTTAGTTCATGTAAGGTCGTCTCTTAGGGAACATCATGCCTAATGTCTCCAAGAGAGGACTAGTCAAGGATAAAAGATTCACAACCTAGGGAATGCAATCCATAGCATTACCACTGAGAGGAATAACATATGCTCAGAAAGATCACAATCTTGAAGGAAATCAAACCCAATGTCACCAAGAAGAAGACACATCACATGAATTTAGAAGACAACACTTTGAATAAAAGAATTCACACTTCTTAGGAGGTATATAATATCATTACTAGGAAGGGAACATGCAGAAAATGAACGGGGGACCATATGCCCCCCACTTAAAATATCAACATACTTGCTATGTTGGTATCTTAAGTAGAAAGAGAGGAAGAGGTGATCCTTGAAAAGAATGCACACCTCAAGAAAGTAGTTATCCTTGCCCCCCAATCATAAAGACAAAGACAACCACCAAGAACTATCAAGTTGCTGCCAAGAGAGATATGGTTGCACCAAAAATTGTACCACTATGAATGACAATGAGAAGGACACATAAAGCTACTAATGCTACATAGTGATGAGCAACGTGATAGGATGAAAATTAGTATCAATTAGAGGAAATAGGTGCATCAACACAAGGAAGTGCACAATCCTTAAGACATGTTGAATTTTATCACTTAAAGCCTTAAATTCATTAGTAGAATGACCATGAACTATATGAAATGCACAAAATGAACTCTTTTTGTAAATTTTCTTTCGTGTTCTTGGCGGGAGAGATATCAAGTGAGCTTAGAGAAGCCAACAAGATAGTCTCTTAATCAATGGTAGGAGACGTTTCCTTCTTTTGTGACAAAGATATCTCTTGCTTAGTACAAGGTGTCATACATGTACATAAGACTCTTTAGATTGTGAGACTTTGTACTCTCCCTTAAAGGAGGGTGTAAAATCTAATGAACTCCAATCATTACCAAGACATGTCCTAGGATTGTTTTGTGTGATGACACTGATATTAAGCAAATATTTCTTTGATTCTTTCATTTCTTTGGAAGGAAAATAACCAGGACCACTAGTTGTTTCTATTAGTTCACATTGCACTAAGGTTAAAGTTGGCTTAGAAGAATCTTTTTTTATAGTGTTGGTATTGAGTGAAGGCTTTTTTGATGCTTTTGTTTCTTTCAAAGGAAAATAACCAATACCACTAGTGGTCTCTTGTGTGTTAGGTTCCATAGGGACACATTACCTTGTTCTCTAGCACCACATCCTTTCCCACTATAACCAAGTTGTTTCAAAAGTTGGTAACCTATTCCATAAAGCTTTTCCATTTCTTTTGGATTTGGTGGTTTTTCATAATCAACTTCATCAAATTTTGTTGTGTAATTTTTTTCTTCTTCTAAAGTGGTTGAAGTGGATGCTTTCAAATTTTGTGTTGACATTACCGCTGGTTCTTTTCTCTTTTTAGAATTTTTTATTATGATATTTTTGTGCCATAGAAAAAAGGACCCTTTGCTTGACACGGGATTAATTCATGATAAAATGGAATTAATGAGGCCTTGATTCAAGTGTTGTGAGGCATTTCATGCATCCACACCAGGTCTTGGACCCTTCTATACTAAATAGAATGTGTTTATCAACATCTTGTAAAGGTGTTGTAGAGTCTTGGAAAGGACTTTCACACTTTTCTAGACCTAATTAACCTATTTAAATCCCTAATTCAAAATCATAAAATATGTTTAATAACATTATTACATTAATCTAGAAGGTTCTTAATGTAAACTTAATGATTAGCTAGTGTTGTAATGTGTCTTGCACATTCACATTGGTTTTTGTGCCCTTCTAGGCTATGTGGACGTAATTTTAGTGTTGTAAAGTGTATTTAATCACACTTTCACATTGATTTATGTGTCCCAAGCCCTATTTAATATTTACATCATCATTAATAGGTTCCTATGACCCCACATTATGCATCCTGAGGCATAATTTGATCAAATAACTGACATAGTCATCGTATAAGCATAATTTTCTTATTTCTTAGCATTCCAACTAGCAAAATTGACCCTTGTAGGACCCATTCGCCATTAGTGGAAAATTAGTCCCATCTAGGTGGGACCTGTTCACCATTAGTAGCAAATGAGTCCCATTTTGAGTCATTTTCAGGGTTTGAGAGGGAAAAATTAGGTTTTAATTTCATTTTTTCTTCATGTCAGCCTGTGATGAGGTTTTATTGGGTACTAAGGCACAATTGTCTATAAATGAGTGTTTTTATCCTCATTTTATGTCCAAAAACATCTAACAACTTATTCTTACACCTATTATCATCAATTCATCATCTATCTTCTCATCCAAGTCAAGCAAGCTAGGGTTTCTTCATTAGAAGTCATCAAGTTAGCTTCCTAAAGAATTCAAGGGTTGAATCTTCATGTTATGTTGTATAATTTCAAGATCAAATCATCATGACAAGGTAATAATCTTCATTTTTTTCATGTTTCATTACTTTATTTCATCACTTTGGTTTAATTACTTGAATGGGGTTTGACCAAGGCAAACCCCCATGCCCTAACATTCAACATATCTCTTTCTTGTTTTGTTTATTTGCAGATTTAGGACTCTTGGAGACTTAGGAATCATTGAAGATTACATTTCAAATTCACTCAAGTAATTCATTCATAATTCAAGTCAAAAATATCAAGAAAAAGTCACTTACAGGCCAACATTTGGCAATTTCAGATCCGGACACAGGTAGAGGTACAAATTGAGCAATCTACAAGCTATATAATCCATTTGTGAGGTTTTAGAAAGTCCAAAATGGACTAATTCACCCTTAGCGGTGAATGAGTCCCACTGTACATTTTTTTTTGAAGATTTTTGTAGATTTGGATACCCTTTTGGCTAAAA
>VDFB02379711.1:210177745-210221006 GCA_007258455.2 Sequoia sempervirens | reverse complement strand
ACAAATGTGAATTTATAGTCAAAAAACATTATGGGATCTTTTTGCATCACTGCAACACATAATCCAATTTATTCTACCAAATACTATTGGAATATCAAAAATCATTGTGAAGTGTACTTTTACCTAGATTTTACTACATACATACCATCGTGGTTTTTCATTTTTCTCCCTCATAGAAACACTTACTCCTTATTCAATAATCTCAACTTTCTTACTGAAGAGTGAGACAACAATTAGGAATTAGTTTTCTAGCTTATGGGGACAACGGACATCTTGATACCAAATCTCCCAGCAATTTCTTTGTTCCCTTGAATTATGATCTTCAGGCCATCAAGTATCGATTAACATTGCCCTCTCAATATCATGTGATTTTCATATAGGAATTAACAGGCTGCATTGGATGTCATCTTAGTATAGCTGAGACTTTAAGCCATTTCAAATACATTTCTCCTCCCAATCCTTATGTAGGGTCCAACGTCATTTATTTCATTAGATACCTTGTATAATTTATTTCCACACCATCCATTTGTTTTCCTGCTAGGAGCTTTTTACTTTTTTGAATCCACAGTCTGATGGAGTGGTTTTAAATTTGAGCACCATATTAACATAAACTCTTTTCTTGACATGGTTCTCTTCCTTAAGGGCTTTAGATGGAGAAGGTCCCTCCCATTTCTCCATTTTATTTACTCTTTTTTCTTACTAAGGCAATATTATTGACATAATAAAAAACAAAAAAAAAAACTAAATTTTAATAATCTTAATCTACCCAAACAAAAATGAATAGTTAATATAAAAAACCCTATAATATCCTATTAAAAATAAAAATAATAAAAAATGAAACCCAACAACATACCTTATATTTTAAAACCAATAACCAATTTTTTCTTGATTTAATAGCAGTACAGTAACTACACGGGATTAGCTCAAACTTAAGCGATGGTGAAAGTAACTCTAACAAGGAATACACTAAAACCACTTTGAAGGAAGGGTGGGCCTCTGATCAAAAGGATCCCCTAGGATCTAAATAACTCCAACAGCTGGAATTGCCCCAACTGAAATTGTAAATAAACTCAGCACAAGAGAATGTGCACACAAGATCCCTTTGAAAGGTGAGAGTGCTAACATATGCAAAAGCTCATTACAAGTATGAAATCAACTTGAGGATAACCAACCATGAGTTTTTCAAACTAAACTAATTCATTTGTTGTGGGCATCCCATCTTCCAATTGAGGATTCTCCCACACTTTTAGTGGGTACAATGAGAGTTTAAGTTAATTCTCCACATTGAATTAGAAAAAACTAATCTAGGAGGCAATTAATGTTTGCTTTAGGAATTACAAGTAAATGGAACAATAACAAATGGTTGGATTAGTACTACTAATGCACAACCTTACAATCAAAATACTCTGCAATTTACTAGTATTACAATGATAAACAATTCCAATATGTGAAGAATGATCCTCTCAAATTACAAAGATCTCAAACACTGAAAATGAAGCCAAAATCTGATCTTATTGAAGTTTGATAATAAAAACCAACTAATTGAAATTGTAAACCAACACCCTGTGACTCAATGAAATGCTCATAACTTTACCAAATTACCTCCAAATTGAATGAAATCAATTGCAAATGATTTCTAGGAGGTTGGTGCCCAAAATAAGACCATAAATCTACATCAAAACTCAAGATATATTTCTTGCACAAATTTCAAAGCTCTCATGAAAAGGTACGACCCTCAAGAGGGCTGATTTCACTTGGAAAAATCAAAAACTTTGAATTAAAATCTAAAAACCTTCAATTATGGTCGCCATAGTCATAGAATTGCAATGATCAAATACCCATAACCAAATTAAATTCACACCAAAAGTTGTAAATGAAAGACACCTTCAGCTGTGTATACACCAGCAACATTAAAACTGAAATTCTCACCAAAATTCACCAACTTTGAAGCACAATCTGCTAGTCGTTGAGAAGCGACAAAAGACCAACTGGTGTTTTTCTTTCAAACCGCAGTGGTTGGAACTTCAGTGTGCATCCTGGAAGTAGAAGACTTCTATAAGTTGTCTCATCAACTAATTCAACATAAGCTACTCTTCAACTCCATGAGCACTTGGAGTGGAGTACGGTTTACAATCAACCATGTCAAACTTCTTCAACATATCTTTTGCATATTTGGTTTGGCAAATGAAAATTTCATTCTTACATTGATAAACCTCCATTCCTAAAAAATATTTCATGAGACCAAGATCTTTCATTTCAAATTCTTTCATCATAGCAATTTTGAACTCATCTTTCATCTTAGAACTACTAGCCATATACAAAAAATCATCAGTATACAAACTTATAATAAGAATATCATTACCTTCTTGTTTGTAGTAAAGGGTAGGTTCACTCTTGCTTCTCTTGAAGTCATTCTCCTGAAAGTATCCATCAATCCTTGCATACCATGCTCTTGGTGCTTGCTTGAGGCCATACAAAGCCTTCTTCAATTTGTTCTACATGATTCTCTTTTCCTTCCACTTGAAAACCTTGTGGTTGTTCCACATATACTTCCTCTTCTAAGTACCCATTCAAGAAGGCACTTTTCACATCCATATGATGTATGCTCCAATTCCTTTGAGCTGCTAATGAAATCAACATTCAGATGGTCTCTTGTCTTGCAATTGGTGAAAATTTCTCTTCATAATCAATCCCATACTTCTGTGTGAAGCCTCTAGCAACTAATCTTGCCTTATGTCTTTCAACACTTCCATCACTGTTATGCTTAGTCTTGTAGATCCATTTGGTTCCAATCTTCTTCTTGTCATGTGGAAGTTCTGTAAGTTCCCAAGTATCATTCCTATGAATGGAATCCATCTCTTCTTACATTGCTTGCATCCAAACCTCATTAGTACATGCTTCTTCAAAACATGATGGTTCAAAATCAGCCTTGGTAAATAAAGCAAAATTAACTATCACCTATTGGATTTTATTCATGTGCTTGATTGGCACTCCTTTGATAAATATCACTCAAAATTCTTACCTTCCTTCTAGAACTTGGAGTTGAAGCTGGACTTGAAGAATTAGATGAGGGGCTACTTGGTGGATTTATAACACTTGGAACAACAACATTAGTGAGCTGCTCATGATCAACATCATCATTCAAAATAGATTTTGGCTTCTCCATATGGCCTTTTTGATGACCATAAACTCCCCCTTCATCAAAAATTACATCTCTTGAAATAATAATCTTGTTAGTGAGAGGATTATATAACCTGTAAGCTTTTCTTTCCTCACTATACCCAACAAAAATACATGGCTCGCTTTTTACATCTAACTTTTTTCTATTTTGATCAGGTACATGAACATAGGCTAAACAACCAAAAACTCTGAAATGATTAACATTAGGCCTTTTCTCATACCATACTTCATAAGGAGTCATCTTCTCAAGTGCACTGGTGGGACTTCAGTTGAGAATGTACACTGATGTAGCAACTGCATCTCCCCAATAAGAGTTACTCAATCCCTTGGTTAGTAACATGCTCCTTGCCGTTTCAACCACAGTGTGGTTTTTCCTTTCAACTACCCCATTTTGTTGAGGTGTGTATGTAGTGGTGAGTTGCCTCCTGATGCCATTCATATCACAATAATCTTTAAAGGCTCTTGAACAAAATTCACCTCCACGATCATTCCTTAAACATTTATTTTGCATCCTTTCTCATTTTCCACAAGTGATTTAAACCTCTTGAATGTATCAAGGGCTTCATCCTTAGCCTTCAAAAAATACACCCAACATTTTTCATGAGTAATCATCAATAAAAGCAATAAAATATGATGACTTACCCAAAATATTTGTTTGCATTGGACCACAAATATCAGAATGAACAAGTTGAAGGGGGTGATGGGCCCTCCATGCAGTGCCTTTTGGAAACTTTTCCTTTGCATGCTTTCCTTTAGAACATCCTTCACAAACTACCTTGTGCTCTTCAACCTTGGGAAAACCAAAAACTAATGCTTGTGAGGTCAAAAACTTCAAACTATGAAACTTTAAATGGCCATACCTTAGATGCCACAACCAACTTGTATCCTCATATGCCATATTGGAAAGGTTGTTGTTATGTTCACCAAATCTCAATGGGAACATCCTGTTTTTCGTCATAAGCACAATTGTGACCACTTTGTTGCCCTGACTCTTATCATAAATTGTACATTTCTTATTTTCAAAGACGACTCTATAACTTTTTTCTCACACAATTGTGCAACACTTAACAAATTATGTTTTAACTCGGGAGTGTAATAAATATCTTTAACACTCTTCATACCTTCTTTTGTGTGGACCTCCATAGCTCCTTTTGTAGCAACCTCCAATGATTTATCATCACCAAGCTGAATCTTTGACTTGAAACTTTCATCCTTTGTTGAAAACAACTTCCCATTTCCTAACATATGGTTAGAGCATCCAGAATCTAGGTACCAAACATCTTTACTAGTATTTTCACCTTTAGAATAAGATAAAAATAAATTATCTAAAGGATTTTCATCACTTTCTCAAGCATAATTAACACTTTTACCTTCTTTTAATCTACATTTTCTTTCAAAATGACCATACCTATTACAATGGTAACATTGAACATTCCTTTTATCAAATCTGCCTCTACCTCTTCCTCTAGAACCACCTCGTCCTCTTGAGCCACCTCTGCCTCTACCTCTTGAATTATTATGATTTTGACCTTTACCTTGGCCTTGACTGCTTTTGCTACTACTGTTGCCATCTTCATTCTTTGTGATTTGTACTTTAGAGGAAAAGGCTTTATCAACACTTTCTCCAAAAGAATCTTTTAGTCTTTCTTCATGTGACATCAAAGATCCAACGAGGTCATCAAACTTAAGGGTTGTCAAATCCTTGCTTTCTTCTATGATGATGACAACATGATTCCATCTTGGTGTGAGAGTCCTCAACACCTTTTTTTATCATAACCTCATTATTCACAATTTCTCCAAGTGTAGCCATCTTATTGACCACATCTTTTACTTTGACACAATATTCACTCACACTTTCAGCTTCTTGCATCTTTAAATTCTCAAATTCTCTCTTCAATGTCTGCAGCTTGACAACTTTGACTTGATCACTACCTTGGTAAGCTTCTTTTAGAGTCTTCCAGGCATCCTCAGCTTTCGTTGCACCTGTAATTCTCAAAAATAGACTCCTATCTAGAGCTATCTGAATATGAAACAAGGCTTGAAAATTCTTCTTCTTAGCCTCCTTTCTAGTTGTTCTTTCATTCGCTGTGAGGGCATTCCAATCAGTTGGCTTCTGGTAACCTGATTCAACAATCTCCCACAAATATTTTCCTATCAAAAAATTCATCATTTTAATGCTCCAATAATCATACTCATTTCCATCAAATTCTAGAATGGGCAAGGTGTTAGAATTCGACATGATAATCTTTGGAAAAATTCCAACTACAAGATCTTAAACCCAAAAGAAAATACCTGCTTTGATACCAATTGTAGATTTTGGAAAATCGGGCCTCTCCTTTAAAACCAACTAATGAAAAATGAATAGAACAGTGGAAAGAAATAATGGAAAAATAGTTATAAGATAAAACACATGCTATGCTTAAAACCTCTCATAAAGAATTCGACACCAATTGTGTTTTTTAGAACCATAATAGTATGCTCTGTTTCAAAACAGAGTTTTCTTCTTAATGCAACATAACATCAAAATTACAAAGAGGCTGGGAATAAATAGACTTCAAAGCCTTGCAACGGAAGCAAAACACTTTTAGAAAAAACAAACTACAACCAACGCATGCCAATAGGCATGCTTTATTTGATGAAAGTAGGAGAAAACAAAGCTTTAAAGAAAAACTACATTAAAACTAAAATGATTGCTAAAAATAGCAGATGTCTTTGCCATGCTAGAAAAAAAAATGATCTTGGAAAAAGAAAGATCTTCGCAACATCACTTATCTTCAAATGGTTATATGAAAGTGACTGAATATGTAGAGCCAAGTAGCAGAGCATAATGAGTGCAAGAATCTGAGAGCCTAAAACACTACACAGGGTAAATTGTAAAGGATGTCGTAATGTTAAAACCTAAATGTGCTCATTATCAGGATCTTGCCGTAATTTTCATTTTCATAAACATACTCTAAAACTGTCATTGGAACCTTACTTTCAGGTTGTAGCTCGCCAAATTGGAGAAGTGAAAGGTCAATACCAACGAGGAAGAGTTTGGAGGAGCATAAACTTATCGCGGCAGGGAAAGTAGCTAGAAAAGGCAAGAAAATTGTTGAGATTCGTTTAATCGTCTTGCATTGATGCGAACGCAAGATAGTCGTCTATACGCTTTGACAGGTCACCTCGTTCAGACCGCCTTTGGCGTAAAAACATTTCAACTGCCTCATTTGAATGATGCTTATCTACTATCCACACTTGCTCAATTTAATATGCTTGTTAATCTATTTTTATGTACACGGAACAAATGTCGCTGCAATGAACGCCTTTCAACATAATAATAAGTAGCACATTTCAATATAAAAGTATTTAAAATTATATATTATTCATTTTTTAAGATTGAAGGTTCTGATATTTTAAAGTCTCTTTATGGTGTAAGATATTCTTATTTTTCACCTGTTTGTAAAAGAAGAAAATATTCAAAAAATATTATGAATAGTTTTATTTTATATTTATGTTATATTAGTATTCAAAGAGATTCACATGTTAAGAAAACATAAAGTATACACATGAAGCCATCTTCAAGACAATTTGAGTAATAAGTTAAGGGACACTTGGTCATGGTACCTATTCCAAGTATTTTTTTATGAAAAAATATTCTTTAGATCTTTCAATAGAACTTTTGCATGGATCTTAATTGCATGAAGTAACAAGCAAATTAACATCATTTTGAATGTATCTTCTAGCTTGGAAATATGGTTTCCCTTTGGTTGTGGCATAATAAACCTAACCTCCTTGTGGCTAAAATATCATTAGAAGCTTGAGTTTGTTGATTCTATGATCCTTAAAAAGTTCTTCAATAAACTAGTCACATTACTTAGAAGATTGAATTGTCACCATCCTCTTGTGTTCATCCTATCTTCCATGTATCTTGTTTGAAGAAAGTTATAGCCCAACGAATCACTACTTAAATTATTCTTGCTAAGCATGATAATGAAGGATTCATTGTTTTCTAGCCTAAAGTAGTACTAGCTACATGCTTCCACCAAATTCATAACCACGTGTAATCATTGAGGTCCTAAACCAAAGGTGTGACATGCAACCTAAAGATGCAACTTGGGAACCACTTCACCAAGTATAGTAGTAGTTTCCATCCCTTCAACTTTTAGGACAAACATTTTCAAGGGGGAAGGGATGTTAGTACCCCCTAGCCCAACTCTTTTATATTGTAATAAAGGATTTGGATACATATGCTTTGTTTAAGTCATCCCTTCAACTATTTTCAATAATCCAATATGCTTGAGAAATATTAGCTAACTTGATTAGAATTATTATAAATATAGGTTGTAGGCTTTTAATTTATCACCCATGAATCATATTATATGAAGCACTACACAAACGAGGTTGCCTCCTTAAAGATGTTGGGATTTATTGATGCAAGTTTTCTATTTTCATGCAATATATTTTTTGAATTTTTATATATAATTTATTTTTTAAATTGTTCCTATTGGTGTGGTATTTTGCAAGAAGAATCATCACATTATAGTTCATATGATATTGCTAGCCACTTTTTCAAGGATAGGAGTGGACGCGCTTGTATAAGGATGGTTTATTGGGAATGGTTCTTCCATTATTATCAATTGACATTTTTAGTATTCATAATTCATTTATTTATAAATATTTATTGATATTAGTTAGGATTTATTCTTTATTTATTTTATTTTATGTTCTTAGTTAATATGTGGATAATGCAAGGATACCTTTAGTGGTGCATTAACACAAGTAAGTTTTTTAAAAGTGAAGTTGGATATTAGAAACACTCATTACACTAATCTACGAGGAGACACCATATAGATAAGTAATATATTATATATTTATAAAAGAATGTCACATACATTAATATGAATAAAAATTTAAATAATATGTAAAGACATAGTGCAATTCATAAATGATAAAGCTAACATAGTCCTTTCCTTGTGAAATCCCTTCCAAAAAATCCTAGCTTCTAATTCTCATACCAATTGTCTTCATACAGACACTAATAGTTAGAATATCATATCAAACCAATTGTAAATTCATAGCCTTCAAAAGAGAATATTGTATCAACTAAGTTTAGAAAGAATATGGTGCTAGCACAACAATTGCTATAAATACATATGATTATAATAGTTGTAATTTTTGTTATTTACGAATATTATGATATAATACTAAAAAATCACTTCAAATAATGAAATAATTCTTAAATCATACCTTTGCAACCTGTTACAGATCTAAAATCCCTGTACAACTAAATGAATGTTGTGATAATGCAACATCCACTTATCGACTGAGTGAATGCAACGTGAATGTATTTGATTATGATCCATACTATCATTGAACCCATGACAAGCCCCTTCAACTTCACTACAAATTAAATAATACAGTTGTCCAACCTCTAGACTGAAAATTCAAGCAAACTATGATTATTTCAATACTACTTATCTCGTAGACAAAGTCATAGTTTTGAATTTTGGAAACTACTTATTGGTTTTACTCTTTGTATAATTAGTGAGGGTGATGCTATTTTTTAGGAATAAATATTTTTAAAAATGCAAAATAAGCTTACGGATGTTATAAAAGCTTTCATAAAAAGATAAAATATGTTTCTTTAAAAGATTAAAAGTATGCAAGCTCGTGGATGATATAAAAACTTTCATAAAGATTAAAAGTATTTTTCATAGAGCTTATCTTTTAGTCCTTAAAAGAAAAAATAAGATTAAAATTATTTTTCATATTTGTCATAAAGCTTGCCTCTCAAAGCCAAATAGGTATCAACATAGGCAGTAGCAAAATGAACTCATGGATGAGATAAAATCCATCATAAAAAAATGTATTTCTTTAAAGGACTAAAATTATTTTTCATAAAAAAAAAAAATGTTTCTTTACAAAATTAAAAGTATTTTTCCATAGAGCTTGCCTCTTAGTCCTCAAAAGAAAAAATATGTTTCTTTAAAAGATTAAAAGTATTTTTCATAAAGCTTGCCTCTTAGTCCTCAACTCTAAGTCAAAGAGGTATCAACATAGGCTCATGCTCCAGTAGCAAAATGAACTCATGAATGAGATAAAATACATCATAAAAAAAATGCATTTCTTTAAAGTCCGACTAAAATTATTTTAAAAAGAAAAAAATGTTTCTTTAAAAGATTGAAAGTATTTTTCATAGAGTTTGCCTCTTAGTCCTCGAAAGAAAAAATATGTTTCTTTAAAAGATTCAAAGTATTTTTCATAAAGCTTGCCTCTTAGTCCTCAACTCTAAGTCAAAGAGGTATCAACATAGGCTCATGCTCCAGTAGCAAAATGAACTCCTGAATGAGATAAAATCCATCATAAAAAAAATGTATTTCTTTAAAATCCGACTAAAGTTATTTTTCATAAAAAGAAAAAAAATGTTTCTTTAAAAGATTGAAAGTATTTTTCATAGAGTTTGCCTCTTAGTCCTTGAAAGAAAAAATATGTTTCTTTAAAAGATTAAAAGTATTTTTCATAAAGCTTGCCTCTTAGTCCTCAACTCTAAGCCAAAGGTATCAACATAGGAAAAATGAACTCATGAATGAGATAAAATCCATCATAAAAAAATGTATTTCTTTAAAAGACTAAAATTGTTTTTCATGGAGCTTGATAATTGAGCTCTTATTAATATGTTTAATTTACACAAGATTCATATATATTTTGAATGCCGATAATAAGTATGTGTAGACACCTAAAAATGACTAACGCATTTCCATATTTTCATTTTATCATTTTCTCATTAATTCCTTTATCTATTTAATTAAGCTAATATTCCCTCTTCATCTATAATAATCAATTATTTAATTATTTCAAATTTTTATATCTATATTAATTAATTTATCAACATTAATTGTGGTTGGCTATTTTTAGCTAGCATTTTTTCTATAATTAAATAAATTAAAATTGTAACCATCGAAACTAATAAAATAAGAAAATAAAAGACTCAAAAACATAAAAAAGAAAAAAAATTCTCCTTAAGGGTAAATAAGGGCTAGGAGGGGGACTTGGAGGGGTCATACGACTACTGATGTCAACAAATATTCATAGAATATTTCTTTGACTTGAAAAAAAAATTGATTGCCTTAACAAATTTCTATTCATCATAATATGCTTTGAAATGCCGTAATATTCATGATTCTTGGAATATTTGTCAAATTCTTTTACCATCAAGTTTGCTGACTGGATCGCTCGAATCTTTTGACTGAGTGGAATATGGAATCTTTTGACTGGGCAAAATATTATGCTATGGAGTGTGCTCCCAGATTTTTGTTTGCTCGACTGGTTAGCAAAAATCTGGTTAGCTTAATTTTTGCTACATACCCTGCAAAAGTTTTTTGAAAAACCTACAATTTTCATAGGATATTTCTTCGACCTGCATAAAAATTAGTATCAGAATATGCTTTGAAAGGCCAAAATATTCGTGATTCTTGGAATATTCATTAGATTCTTTTACCGTCAAGTTTGTTGACTGGGTCGCTCGAATCTTTTGACTAAGTGAAATATTCTGCTATGGAGTGCGCTCCCAGATTTTTATTTGCTCAATTGGTTAGCTCAATTTTTGTTGACATACCCTACAAAAAAAATTGAAAAACCTACAATTTTTTTTATCAATGGTAAAAAATTTAAAAAATTAGTTTAAAATCCTACAATTTTTTGCACAAGGGCACGCAAATCTAGATGGTACGATCGTACTATTTTTTTTGGATCTATGCAACCCCTTAAAAATATATGGATTCAATATTTGTAGAATATTTCTTTGACTTGTAAAAAAGATCAGTTGTCTTAACAAATTTCTATTCATCAAAATATGCTTTGAAAGGTCGAAATATTCGTGATTCTAGGAATATTCGTCGGATTCTTTTATCGTCAAGTTTGCAGTCGCTATCTTTTGACTGAGCGAAATATTCTGCTATGGAGTGTGCTCCCAGATTTTTTTTTTGCCTAACTAGTTAGCTCAATTTTTGTTGACATACCCTACAATTTTTTTTTGAAAAACCTACAATTTTTTTTTTGATTGATGGTAAAAAATTAAAAAAATTAGTTTAAAATTCTGCATTTTTTTGCAGAAGGGCATGTAGATCTAGATGATACAATTGTAAAAAAAAATTTTGATCTATGCAACCCCTTAAAAAATATATAAATTGAATCCACACAAGCATCTATGAGATTAATATACAATTGTAATTGAATTGAATGGAATTATCTTTATATGGATTAATGATTACAATGAATGTGTATGCTTATAAAAGAAATATCAGTAGTATAACAATAGACTTGATTGATGATTGATTGATTTTGAATGATGATATATTTTCATAGAGTTGATTTGCATAAGATGTAAGATCTGAAAATGATGAATAAATTATCTTATTTATAGATTTTCCAAGATGAGGATGAGGATGAAGACTTGATATAACTAAAAATTCAATAGAGTCAACTCAATTAGAAAATAAAAAAATTATGTTTTGATTCATGAAGAGATAATATTGAATTTTATTTAATTTAATAATTGGATAAATGTGCATATGATGTTTCTGATTGCATGCTTAGTTAATTGAATAATGAAGAGGAAGTTTCTAAAATTTAAAAGAGTTAACTTGTGAGAGAAGATTGAGTTTATAATATTAATATGAAGAAGAGTAAACAGATGATGGAAGGAAGGGTTGACTAAAGAGAAAATAGGTGTTAAGTAATGAGTCAAAATAGAAATTAGATCACATTTAATTAAATATTAAAATATTATTTTAATCAAATGAATAAATGAGAATTATTAATTAATAAATGATTTTTAATGTGATAAATGGATAATAAGATCTCATTTAATTAAATAATAAAATATTATTTAATTAAATGGATAATGGTGTTCAATAGAAAATTATTATTATTTAATAAATTAAAATAATATATGATGTGATAAATGATTATTAATTAATTAGGTGATAGATGATAAATGAGAATTATTAAACGATTAAATGATAATATGTGGTAAATGCTACTAAATTAATTTGATGATTACTAAAAATTAATGTGATTAATGATAGGTGCATTATATGATGATGATGATTAGGGCTATGTCGAATAATTTAGGTGTCTACATTTTATCCCTCTTTGAAGCAATGTTCAAAGTCACATTGTTTTAAAGAAAATAAAAGTAACCAAAAAGAAAAATTAGAAGAGATGAAGAAGATGATGATATACCTCAGTTAGATGAGAAATGAAAAATTAGAAAATATGGGATGATTGATGCCCCCTTGAGAGACTATCTATGCATAGAGTGCATGGGTGATATCTTGAAAGAAGACAAGAAGAAGAAAATGTTAGATGAAAGATGGAAAATGATGGATGAAAAAGATTAAAATATGGATGCAAAAAAAAAGATTATGATGAAATGATGATGAAGTGTTATGTTGATTTTGATATTAGCCACCTTTGTTTGATATAGAAATAGATGTTATGCACCAGGGTATAAAGACCAAGGTGACAATGTATCCAATGCCTAGACTGACTCTCAAGCAAATAAACAACAAACAATAGGATGCCTCATAACTCACAAGGCATATGAAGCTCTTGGTGGATTTTTGATGAGTCAACCATCAAACACAAAATAGAGAAATAATAGACCTTGCCCCAATTTATGTCATAGAAAAGTGTGCACCATGATATGAAATGATCATAGTGACCTTGAGTAGGCACAATATGGGTTAAAAGATAAATCAAAATAAAGATGAAAATATAAAAAAATAATCCAAAGAAAAAGACAAGCAATGATCAATTGACACACAACAATACTATCTTTTGCCAAGGTATGGAAGGACTAAAGGATGAATTTGGATAATGTCTAGTTTCAGGAAGGAAACATCTCGTATAAGATAAATGTTTGGTTTCGAGAAAGAAACGTCTTGTATAAGACAAGTGATGGGTCAAAAATAATTTAAATTCACGATGACAAAGGATTTTTTTGATTGCATGTTATCTAGGTTGATGTCAATCTCTAAGATTTTAAGTTAAAAGCACATGTTTCAAGTGTGTTGTTTGATGATTTGGAAACACATGTTTATGTTTGATGTTTGCTTGAGTTTATTTATTTATGGTGTGGTGTGTTATAGATGGTATAGGATAAGGACCATGAAAATGAAAATTAGTGAAAGATACACACAAGCAAGTAAGCAAGCATGCACAAGGATACAAAGACAAACATGATCTTGCTCCCAGTCAAGCTCAAAACCAATTGATTGATGATTATTCAATGATGATGTTGTTGATATGGGAAGGACGCATCTCAAAAATAATATGAGGATTGGGAAAGGTGTATCCTAATGATGATAATGTGACTAAAGGATCAAGATTTTGCAACAAGGTTGGGAATAAAACCAGGTATGTTTTGGATAATGCGCTAGATTGCAAAACAAGATTATATAGATTAACATTGTTACATTTGGAAGTACAAATCTTAGGAATAGATGGGACTATGGAGGGATGTTGGCTAGGTGGATTAGGATCCTTGAACCAATGGCAAAGGAAAAAAAAGTCTTGTGATAGGTATGAAAGGATTAGGGATTTATTTGGTAGAGGATAGGAGACATGAGGATTGTTGGATAGAGGATTTAGGATATGATTTCCAAGGACTATGTCATAGAAGAATAATTATTTTTTTCTCCAAGATATGGATTTGGATAGTGTTATGTAGACAATGGCATGATATTTGATAACATATGACTAAAGGATGGACATGTCAAAAGTTTTCCAAAGAATGATTTAATTTTGTGCCCTAGACCTTATCAAGATCAAGGTAGGTAGGGAAGATGGATGTATGGATGAGATTTCGTGACAAAGGTATGGAATATGAGATAAATTTCCCCTAAGTGTAAGGGTCCACATAGATATTTGGTCTTACTCATGATGTGTGTTTGCCAAGTTTTCATCATGGTACTTATCTAAAGTTCCATAAGAATGGTTTTCACTTTTGGACAAATTTTTCTCTTTACTATTTTTTTGTACATTTTTGTAGTTTTTAATTTTTTTGGTATTTTATAGATGGACTTGATGTTTTAGATGATCACTAATTGTTCTAAATCCTTTGATGGTGTTATTTAGATGTTGGTGTCATGAGATGCCAATAGTGACCTCTATGGAGGAGTTTCCTTGTCAATATCATGTCACTTGCATATAACCCATTGATATCATTGTAATCCTTTTTGATACTAGGGTTGGCCTTATCGAAATATGCACATCATGATAGAGTGCCATGGGAGCTCTTATGATAAATTTTTACTGCCAAGATGCGATAGATTTGTGATGTACAAGATTTTTGGAATTTAGGTGAGATGTTGGATTATGATGGATGAGGGTAGATGTGAATGGATTATTTAGCATTTTGGATGTAGGAATTTTATTTTCCAAACTTGGGATAGTGGATGATGGAGTTTAGATTTTGGACAAGGATAGTGTTTGGAACTGACACTTTTATATGCCTTGTGTGATCACCATTTTGAAGGAGGTGGACTATTGTTATATGTGGGAGACCTCTTTTCTTGTGGCTCAACTTTTTGATTGGAAATCAGATTTGGAATCTTTTCTTTGCTTGATCTATTTTTCTTTGGGATTCATTTTTACTTCATTTGTCAACTTGGGTTTTTGGATTCAATGGCTTTTGACCTTTGAATTTGGACTTTGATCTATAAGAATTTTGTTTCTATTGGTTCCAATTGGTGGTTTTAGGGAATTATAAATGATGGTTTATGGTGTGGATGAGAAGAGTATTGGTAGCAACCTTATGGTAATGTCTACACATGACCCCTATTTTGATATTTTCATTGGATGAAGTTTCCCCTAATATCATGGAGGTATCACTAACATCATTATATTTATTGATTGGAGAATAGCAATACCTTGATGTCAAAGATTTCCATGAAACTAGATATTGGTTCTATAATACCTTGCTCATGAAGGTCTAATCCTCTTCCTTGATATATCAAACACATTTTCTATTTCATAAGGACCAAGCCATCTTGTGGTGAGTTTACCTTGATTTTCCTTGTACTTGGAGTCATAGAGCAGTGCCCAATCACCGACAGAGAATTGCTTAGCTTTGATATGGTGGTCATGCCACTTTTTCCTTTGCTATTAGATAGCTTCAGTATGCTGCAGGCCAGCTTTCCTTATCTCATCCAATGCATTTAGTTGCAGGAGGCGTTTCTTTTGGGCTTCTGAAATATCAATGTTAAGTTGGAGAGCAGTCCTTAAGGTCTTATGCTCAAACTCTATTGGCAACATGACAGTTTTTCCATAGAGTAACTCAAAAGGAGTGAACCCTGTAGTTGTTTTCCATGTTGTCCTATAGGCCCAGACTGCTTCAGGAAGGCGACTGCTCCAATCCTTCTTGTGTAATTGTACTGTCTTAGTAAGGATTGCCTCAATTTCTCTATTGGTAACCTCTGCCTGACCATTGGCTTGAGGGTGATAGGGGCTAGACTTTTTGTGCCTAATCTTGTAATCATTCATCAATGTAGTGATTAAGTTTGATGTAAATTGAGCTCCTTGATTAGTAACAAGTTCCCTTGGGACTCCAAACCGAGTAAAAATCTGTTCATACAGGAACTTAGTAACTTTATTGTCATGGGCATGTGTCATTTCTTTCACTTCCACCCACTTGGTTACATAATCAGTGCAAAATATCAGCAAGCTGCAGGATAGTAGGTGTAGATCGAATGGTTAGGATATTCAAATACTCCATAGTATGCTTGGTCATTACATTGATGGCTGCACCAAGGTCAATCAAAACATTCTTTACTATCTGGCCATTAATATTTATTTGTACCACAGGACTCTCAGGGTCAGTATATTTTGGAATGACTACCTTCCCTAACATAATATTTGCCAACTATCCTAGAACATGGATAGTTTGGGGATCCTTTTTCTTTCTTCCTGGTTTCTTCAAACATGCCTCCTTAATGGCTTTTCCATAAATTGGAACATCTTTAATGGCTTGAAAAAGGGGAATTTGAATGTGTACATTCTTTAACTGATCCAAAATATCAAAGGTAGGCTCTTCTATAGACTTGGATGTAGTAATTTGCAATCTTTGAGGAAAAGGTGGTTTGGCCTGATGCTGTAGGACAGGCTCCTCAGAGACAGTATCTGATACAGGTATATGTTCTACAGGATCAGTAGGTTGTTCAGAGGCAGAATCTGGAATCTCTATAATTACAGGCGGTTGTGGAGCAGGGAGAGTAGTTCCAGACTTGAGATGGATATCATGAATATTCAGGGCATAAGTTAGATACTAATTGGCTTTCTACAAAATACATAGACTGTTGTTGTTGCTGCTGCTTATTATTAGGATTTGGCAATTGTTGAGCAGGCATAGACGTTTGTTTTGGAGGGCCAGTATTTGCTGCAGGTGTTGTAGGAGGTGGCATGAGGGCCGAAGGTTGTGGCTGTTGTGGCTGTAGGGATCCAGAGGATTGGTTTTGCCATTGCTGAGAACCTCTCCATTGAGGATTCTGTTGCCAGTTACCTGGGGGTGGAGTCCATTGTCCTTGTGATTGCTGCCAACCTCCTTGAGGAGATTTCCATTGAGGACTCTGATAGTTAGGC
Organism: Sequoia sempervirens; assembly: GCA_007258455.2. Classification (NCBI taxonomy): domain Eukaryota; kingdom Viridiplantae; phylum Streptophyta; class Pinopsida; order Cupressales; family Cupressaceae; genus Sequoia; species Sequoia sempervirens. The sequence goes on along the minus strand of VDFB02379711.1, from coordinate 210,204,203 downwards.
CAGTGCGGTTGAGAAGTATTCCAAGGTGGTGATGGGCCATATGTAGGTTGCCATTGGTTATTGTAATTAGAATAAGGATTACCAAAAGTCAGAGGGTCTTGAGGCATACCTTGTCTTTGAGCCCATGGTTGCCTTTATGGAACGAAGAATACTTGGTCATCATCACCCTCTACTATCTTAAAATTAGTAGGTAATTGCTTAGCCTCCAGGTTAGCCACCATCTTACATCTGCAGTCATGTTTCTTTTCTCTGCAATGTGGACAAAACTCTGCCAAGATTGCTTAAGCTTCCTCATGTTTCTTGCGAGCTTGCATAGTATCCAACTGTGTGGCCATGTTATTTATGATATCCTGCTTGAAATCAGACAACAAATTTGTGATGAAACTCCATTAGTAGAAGACTTTCCCACTGTGGCTTGATGACCTCTACCCTTCTTAACAATTGCTCGAGAGTAGTTGCAACATATTTTCTTGATATCATCCCAAGGCATTTGGGTTATATCTCCTCCTCCCATTAGGTCCAGAGCATCTATATAGGTGTCACTGATTCCCCTTAGGAAAAAGTAGTTTATGAGACTCTTCATTGAGAGTATGGTCTGAATTCTTTTTCAGGGAAAACATAAATCTTGAGATATAGTCTTCCAAGCTTTCATCCTCCTTTTGTTGAATTTTGAATATATCATCACCCTTACTACCACTCTTACAATATTCCTTGTATTTCTCAAGAATTTTTTGTTTGCATGGCTGCCCAACTATCAACAACACCCCTTCCCAAACTCATAAACTATCTAAGAGCTCCTTCCTTCAAAGTAGCAAGAAACAACTTCAACCTGTGAGCATCTGAAGTGTAATCATAGCTGCGATAGAGGATGTCAAACTCAAACAAGAAAGTGTCTGGGTCCTCTGTAACTAGTCCATAGAACTTGGGAAGTAATGAAGAAGGAATATTTTTAAGGTTATCATTATCTTGTTGAGCAATGATGGGGAATTCAAAAGTAGGAGGTTGATTAGGTGGATTACGTGCCATTTTATTTGATGGAGTATCAAAGCAAATGGATTTTCTTCAGGTTCTTCATCAGCTGGGTCAAATGGTAATTCAACAAGCAGGTTTTCAGCAAATGGATTGATATCTTGGTCTCCTCCTTCCTCAAATAGATTATAGGCTAATTCAGAATTGTTATCAATGAATGAAAAGTTAGGGAGGAATCTTCCCAGAGCGTCTCTTCTTTTATGCATGTAATAGAATTAATGGTAAATTGAAGGAATTTTGAAAATGCTTGAATAACACACTAAGCTACTGCTAACAATGACTATGACAGGTTCTTAGCTTGACACCATCCCCGACAACGGCACCAAAAATGGTTGATTCCACAAAAGGATATAAAAGTCATGGCAAATCCTAACCTAAGAATTGGACATTCCAGCAGGTGACTAACATCTTATGGTCATTCATTTACATTGTCAAACCAGGGAACGTATACTTGAAATGGAGCGGCACTGTATGTGCACTAAGAACCAATTTCAGTCACAATTTATCAGAAATAAATGCTTGGATGGAATTCTACTTATGCTCCAGGAATGTAACGTAAAGTCTTCTTAACTTAAGCGTAACTTAATCAAAGCAGAAATCATGACAACTGTTGCTAAGAAACAAAGTATGAACTGGCCTTATGTTGCAGGAACAAACACAGGGATGGATTACCGATGCTGCAGGAACAATATAAAACTGAGTTTGCGTTGAAACTTTCAAGAATGAAATTTAACTTATAATCAACAGAAGATAAATAAATAACTAACTACAAATACTCACTAAGTGGGCCCCCTTAGCAAGCATCAACCAGTTATGCAAGAATTGAACTCAAAACTTCATTAGCTTTTATTCATAAACTTGGAATCATATACATTGATTGCTCTGCTTATAAGAAAACTAACACAAAACACTGTCTCTCATTATAATACTAACTTTTTTACCTCTGTTGCTCACTCGCGCAGGAGGAGAACTTATTTATATTAGAAAAGCAACTAACTACCTAACTCTAACAGAGAAAGACGTGGACATAAGTGCATCCAGAAATCGAGGAACAAACTTCTCATAAATGAAGACATATCTGTTCAACACGATTCAGAGAGAATTTAGTATTCCACTCTTCCTAGATTAATGATCATTTAGATTTCCTCCCAACGACCTGGTCAGAGAGTCTTTGCTGGAACAACTTCCTCGACACCATGCTGGAAATGGACTCTACTGCAGGGCCGAGATTCGTTGTGCTTGATTCGTTCATGCTCCCTTCAACAACCTGCGATACACATGGTGACAGAAGCAAAAGAAAGCACGCATGGCAAATAACACGACACATTCATTAATCACATATTAAATCCATTTCATTATCCAAAAACCACATGCATTATATCAGTCATTCGGGAGGTCAAATAGGGCAATTAATACAGACACATAGAGATGTTAAGCTGCAAGAATATAGGAATGTATTGCTACAAGATACTGCCCAATTTTAGATAAAAAGTCTTTAATCAAAGAGTTAAAACAACCATTAGCAATAAGAGTAAGGGTATTAAAAATACATCATAATATTCAAATTATGAGCATATTTTGAGCTCATAAGTAATGTCTACACATGACCCCTATTTTGATATTTGCATTGGATGAAGTTTCCCCTAATATCATGGAGGTATCACTAACATCATTATATTTATCGATTGGAGAATAGCAATACCTTGATGTCAAAGATTTCCATGAAACTATATTGGTTCTAGTTTACCTTGCTCATGCAGGTCTAATCCTCTTCCTTGATATATCATACTCTGACATATTCTATTTGTGATGGGGTATTTGTTGTTTTAGAATCAAGATACTAACCCATCGTTGTGTAGTTGAAACCCATTAATGTTTGGCATTTTCTCATCTACAAGAAAGCCAGATTTGATAAAAGTGGATGATCCTAGTTGATAGGATATTATGGATTTATCCTTCATCATGCTTGTTTCTTCTTGATCATTTGGCATGTTAATTTGATCCATGGTAGATTTTGTATCTTCTTGTTTGATTTGATCCATATAGTAGCTTTTGTATCTTCTTGTTTGATTTGATCTGTAGTAGCTTTTTTATGTTCTTCTTTGATGTTATCCATGATGTCATTTATTTTATTATCTATGTGTCCAAGGGAGGCAAGTGTCTCATCTTAAGAAATGGAGGTGGTTGGGGTTTGGATAGGGTCAAGTCTAATTTCATGATCATGGATGGTATAGAATTCAGTGAGGGGATCATCTTGGATTTCTTGATCATAGGTAGGTTTTGTTGGTGTTTTTTAATGTGCTATTTGATTCTCAAGACAACCTAAAGGATAGCCAATTCTTATACTTAATTTTCCTAAGGGGCTGGCCAACGGACAAGAGAAGGATTTTTCAATTTTCTCCTCTACACTTTAGACTCTACAAAACCTAGGAGGGTGATCCTATGCAATATCAATTAAGACTTTGTATAATTAACTTTAGATATTATTGCGAAAAAATATGCTCTTTTTCTTATCACCAAGATTTTCAAGATAAACAATAAAAAGGGCTAGGATCTTGGTGTTTAATTCAACTTATGAGTCTAAGAGTACGAAAATAACATTATGTAATAAATATTGCTTGAATTATAAATTTGTTCATTAAAATTGTTGATCATGAAGATTATAATAATTTTTTTTGCATAGACTGGTGCCTTAAAGCTAGGTCACAAAGTCAAGGGAAACATAATTGAAAACCCTTATAACAGTATGGATTCTAACATCAAAGCTTAATGATAATGCATTACACTACCATCCCTTTAGAAATTCATAATTAATTCTACTTACAAATCCATGTATATACCTAAAACATTCAACATTTCTTATAAAGAACATTTAATTTACTACTTGAGTAAAAGCCACGAGATCTAAACATTCATACATAGGAAAGACTGCAAAGATGAACAAAAATAGATTCTTGATCAATTTTATTCATAAATGTTGAAGGTAAATACATGTAGAAGACAATTTCTTGCAAAGTTTGTCATGTATTGGATTCTAAATGTTAGTAATGATACAAAATTACTAATCACATTGGAATCCCTTCCTAACAAGAACTAAATCAGACATATACAGACTAATATACAAAATTTTCTATGCTTACAAAATTTTCAAGATCTTTGCAAAATGGCTCTAAATTCCCTTTCATAAAACAAGGGAGTGAACAAGCTTCAAGACATGGGATAGATATCACATTTTCATTTGACCATCTTGTCCTAAAAATACAAAAAGACAAAATCTCCTGAGGAAGATGAAAAGAAGGTTCACTAGAAGACAAAATATGCTTTAACTAAAGAAGAAGATGCTCAATGATGCTACAATGATGAAAGAGATAATGATTATACTTTGAGGCTTTATCTCTCAACCTAAAAGCATATATAAAAGACAAAAAGGAATGCCAAACCACCTGGACAAAGAATGAAAGAACCATTTAAATGTCATGTTATTTAATACATCTAACTTGTGTGGAAAAATGACTCGGCTCTGGAATTTGAATGTACTTTTCATCCTAGGCTTGATATACTCTTTTTGATGGTAATTGATATTTAAGGGGTTGATCCATGTTAGATGTGTAGCGATGATACTTGGACAAAATTGAATCAGCTTCAGGTTATGAAACTCTTCTAGGAGCTCATTAGTATCCAACAGTTTATCCATACAACTTTTCAGGAGCTCAACAGATGAAGAAAGCCAAGGTAGGAGTTATTGCTTCACATAGGGATTCCCACTAAAGGTAATCCTTTATCTCTCCATTCTCATTCTTGATATTAGGCATAATTCTAATATCATTGTTTTCAAACTCCTTCAACCTTGTTTTTGTAGGTAAAAAATGCATAACATTGATTATATTATTCTAACATCATTGAGATGCATTTATACAAAGGACAGAGGAGAGCGACAAATGAAGGAAAGCAATTTAATTGTTAATTGAAAAAGTTAGTTAACCTATCAAATAGTTAACCTTCCTGATGCTTGATAATGTAATATAGGTGATTATGCTAATATTCCCACCTTATTACATTGTTCCTATAAATGTATCCCTAAAACCTTACACCTTGCCAAGGGACCCACCCCCCTTAAGACTTACATAACAAAACTTGGTGATTACAAAATATATATGCATTTTTGTGAAGATCTTTGTTAAACACTACTACATAAAAAGGGTATTTAAAACATTAATTTAAGACAAAATATTAATTTTGTCTGAAATATATATTTTATGTTTAAATTATATTTTTAATTTTCTAATTGTCTTAAATTAAGACATTAAAAAAATACTTTTTTCTAAAATAATTTTTTTATTTCCCTCTTCATTTTCCCCCCTCCTCATTCGACACGCATTTTCCTTTTCTAAAGGAAGCCGAGATTGAGAGGTGTTACGCAGCAAATCCCACTGACGGCCCTGCTTATGAAGCTTAAGCTTTCAATGGCCCAAACAATCCATTTGGTGCAAATAGTGAATCGTCTTCTAGAGAAGCTCAGCCTGTTGAAGGTTCAGTTCCTAGGGATAGGGATTCTCAGTATTTTGAGGTTGGGCGTGATAGGGATTTCTTCAGGCCTGAGGGGCTTGGCAGGGAAGAACATCTTTATAGGAATTTGGGTCCAGCAGCTTTTGGCAGTGACATGGAGTATATGCGGCAGATGCGAGGAATGGAGGCACAAGATTATTACAGCAAAGAACAGAAACGGGCAAGGTTTTCCCGCATGGAAGTAGATTCAATGAGATAGAAGATGACCGCAATAGCAAGATCATATGACGGTCCGCACGGGGCATCTGGGTCAGGGGTGCTACCTCATGATAGGGTACAGTGGATTTCACCATCCCGCATGGCGGGAACCAGTGGCTTTACAAACAGAGGGAGGCAAGATTTGCAGTATAACAACAGTCCACTAACTAGGAAAAGGGAGGAAGATCATGATTATCAACGCCCTTCCAAATATCAAAAGTAGAATGATGGTTATGAAAGGGCACCAGTTGATGGTCGCCCCCATAATAGTGATGTGCAGTTGGTAGGGAACCTGTGCATGCTTTAGGTTCTGCTGGTAGCAGTGAGGATTTCAAGAAAAAAGTTCAGAAAGCCTTTCTTCGACTGTCAAAAGTACTATGTAAAAATCCAGAACAATTCCACAAATATGAAGAGGATGGAAAAGCTGGTCAAGTGCGGTGTGTTGTCTGTGGCTGGTATGTGGGGTTATTACTTACATTTCTGGTATTTGCATTTTTAAAGTTTCTTGTATTTCTCAATTAAGTTGTTTCTTAAGTTTGAATGGTTATGCAACACCCATTAAAACTTGGATTGTGCTTTTATGGATTTGTGATTGTTACTGTTTTGCCATTTTCCATTTACATTTACCATATTCTTTATCAGCCATTGCTATATTGTTTTTAAATATAGCCGCTTATTTAGGATGGTTTTGCAGCAATATGTTATTTTCAGCACTTGATTGGTGTAGGTGATTGTTTTGCGACTAGAAAGATAAAGGCAAAAAAGGAGTGCAACATTTAGAGAGTAATATTTCTATGCTAAATTTTTTGAGAAAAACTATAATTGTGAAGGGGAAATATAATTAGACTGCTCCTTATAGATTGTCTGTAGATGTGAGCAAGATTGGCACAGGACTTGAGATATATAAAATCTTTGTATTGTTTTAAACTGAGATGCAATGCACCCATGTGCACTAAAACAAGCACTAATGTTATCTCTCTGAAGTATAGGGCACATCTCAATCTCAGGACTTATATCAATATGTTATCATTGTTTTCCTAATATTAAGATATGTATATTGAAGGAATGCGATTGTACCATTAAGACCTGTCTGTGATTCACTTTCTTTAATTATGTAGTTTGAAGCCTCTCATAATAATATTTTTGAGAAATATTTTGTCTTTATTTATATTGTTCTTTTTTTAACTCGTAGAATTTGGATGGATAAAATGCTTCTTGGAATAATTAAGAATTTGTAATGTAGAAGTCTATAGTTGCAGTCATAAGAACATTTATCGATAAAGATTAACATGTAGATTGTCATTCTTGGATTGCAATAACTATAGTCTGTGTTTATCATTGTATTTATGGTCTGCAGATATCTTCCTATTAAGTATGCCACATGGTGATGCATCATTATAATTTAGTCTGTTTTGATAACTCTCGGTAGCATTTATATAGATCCAAAATACTGCGTAGGATGCCCAAGATGTTATCTGCAAAATTTGAGTAATATGCTTTCTGCTACTACATTGCTCATGGATTAGCCTCTACTGTAAATAGCATGCTTCAAGCATTCTATGTGTTTTGAGGTGTTTTATTTGGTTGTGTGTTTCATGATCATCTCATTCATCTAGGAAATTCTGACCCATTGCTTAAAATTAAGAAGCCTGCCTGGCTGACTCTAATTTGTCATCCGTAACCTTTTGATTTATGGAGTGTCCTCAAATTGAATCAATTTACTGGATAACTTAAAACTTTAAAAGATGCTAGAGTAGGAATCTATCTGCTCTTGAATTAAGTAATTAAAACATTTGATAACAAGGAAATCAATTCAACATTATAATGTTGTTTCATAGTGGCTAGCTGTCAGATTTTTATGTTGATTTGGTTGTCTAAGTTGCACTGGTTGCTGTGTTTTGCAGGCAATCAATTTTTTTTATGGATGCTCATTGCCTTGTAATGCATGCATATTTTGCTGAGAATCCTAGACCGCGAACAGATCACTTAGGACCACATAAAGCATTATGCGTTCTGATGGGATGGAGTTATGCCATGCCACTTGACATTGCAAAGTCATACCAGTCTCTCACATCACCTGAAGCAGTAGCAAACAAAGAAGATCTAATTTTATGGCCACGTTTGGTTATTATTAACAATGCATTCAGTGGAAAGAAAAGAGATAGCATTGGAAATCGAGAGATGGAGGAGAAACTCAAAGGTGCACAAGAACAACTTGGAAATTTTCTCATTTTTTTTTCTCTTCCTACTTTATCATATGAATATTCAAGAATGTTTAAATAGAGATTTCATATATAGTGGATGAGGTCTGTCTAACATGTATAGGAAGCTTGTTAACTTTTCTCACAATAATTCTTCATTTTGCTGCACATCGTTTTTGCCAAGTACCTTTGCTCTGGCTTTGGTATGCTTCTGTGCTTGTTGAGTTTTTTATATTTGAATAATCTTTATTAGGCCATGTGATTGAAGGGAGGAAAGTGTCTCAATCTGGAAGATAGATTTATGTAAATAGGATTCCAAACCCAATTTTTAGCTATTTTGTAGTCAATACAAATGGCAAGATAACTTGTCTATGATGAATTACCCATAAAAGTGCAGTGATTGCTACTTTTGGTAATGAATTTGGCATGCCAGAGGAAGCAAGCATGGAAAAGGAACTCCTCTAATCTCACCCAACACTCTAATGAATGGCAGTTCTGAAGATGGGCTATTTATATGCAGATAGGGTGGTTCTATTTTAGATTTGAGATATCCAAGATATATCTCTTAAATTTCATGATCCTATGGAGTGTTAATGCACTGTGCAATAGTAAGTTGAGTGATAAGAGATGAATAATGCCCCATAAGGACCCTGACATTCTCATTTATCATTTATGTTTCTCCGAGTTTTGGGACAGGTGTATGGGGGGTGTGAGGATGCATTTCTTGCATGGCAAAAAAGCAATCTTACAATTTGGGAGTGGTGGGGGCAGATTTGGGAGATTTCAGGATGTTCTTTGATGTTGCCAGGGTTGTAACAATGTTTTTCTCGAAACAGGAAACAGCCCTGGGATATCAAAAAAATTATTAAAACAAGTAACAACTAACGTGATGTGAGAATAAAATTCAGAAGGGACATGTGGGGATGTCTTCTCCACATCCTTGCCTCCCAAAATTGTCTGGCACAGCCCCAGAGGACAAGGGATGCATTGGTGGAAGACTAAAATTCATCGTATTATGCTATATCTGAGTAAAGATGATGCTTATTAGTTATTACTTAACCTTGTCATTGTGTTTGGATGATAGTCTCTATGGTACATTATTTAAGAAGTTTATATTAAACATGTTACCGAATGTTCTGTTCCAGTTTGATCAGGTCTCTATTGTTATTGGACTTGAATGGATTGAGGTTTAGTTTTATTAATTACTCCATTAGAAGTCTGCTTTTGTTTTGGAAAGCAAGCTTTCCATTTATTGTGGGTGTTCTTGTAAAAGCTATGACCCAAGTTGGAATCTCCCATCCCAAACACATGGGAGCATCCTGAAAGAGTAGACTTTTGAGAACTTCATCCTTACCAACACATTGATTTGAAGTTCTAACAAATAAAAGAGTAAGCCTTTGGTTTGCCCATAGATACTTTGCAGGCAGGCTTATTTAATTTGATCGGCATTTTTGTCAATTAGATCCTAACAGAGGACATTGTTGATTGACATTTAGCTAGAATTTCGTTTTGATCAATATATTTTTTCTACGGCTTTAGCCATATCACTGGTTTTGAAATTGCAATTTTAAATTGAAACATGCATGCCTGTATTTTATTTCAATCCAGTTACTGCAAAATAATTTAAGGCTCTATTCGAGCTTGCCAATTGCTCCATTATTGTGTCGTAGGAGAAAACTTTTCTTAGAGTATCCCCTTGCTCTCATAACTGCACCAAGAGAAAACAAGTTCCTCGGTGGAGTGTTTCTCATTCTATGTGAAATTGAATTCAGAAATTTAGAGGTATCTAATAGAAAAAGTTCATAATAATAAAGTATTAAATTGTTAAATTAGACAAACTCAAATAGTTTGAAATAACTCATTAAATCATCCCTCTAAAATGCTGTAAATACCTCAATCTTCTTAGATGAGACAATTAGGAAATTTGACCTAGTTTAGGAGTGCCCCTTTTTTTTTATCTTGAAGCAAATGAATTGGGAAAATCTTTTCTAATCTCTTCACTGCTAAAATATTGCAGAAAAGCTAATTCAAAAAAGACCATTCTGTCCATAATGTGATACTGGTTTTTTTTTTGTTTAATTTTCTTTTGCATGACAAAATCACTGCATTGAAGTTGACTTTTATAGAGGATATTGGAGTCTCTGTAAGTTTATCTCCTCCATTTTGAGTAAAGTAACCTAGTATTAGCAAGTTTTGACAATGGTGGTCCTATTCTCTCATTAACTTATGTGGCATCTTGAAGTGCTATCAAGTTTTGGCATTGTTGGACCTATTCTACTTCTCATGCAGGATCTTGAGCTTCTTATCAGTATGCAATATGTCAATTCAATTTAGACATTGGACCACTGTTAAGCTTTGAGTTAGTTAAGTCTAGTTTGACATGTTTTAGCCACAGCAGATGGTGAGATTGTGTCAATGTAATATGATCACCTTTGTTGAGGTGCCCTAGATTTCAATATTTGCTGGGATGTGTAGAACTTAATGTGTGGTGTGGTATTTCATGCATGTTTCTTAAGAGTTTAGTTATTGATAATGTTGTAGACTATGGATTCTTCTAGCATGGATTTGGCTGTGTCAACAAACCGTGAACTTGTTTCGTGGATCTTGAATGCTTATCATGCAATTCTAAGCATGTGCCCCCTTGATTAAATTTGCAGTTTATAAAAGTGGATTGTGCCTGCTATGGGATGAAATTGCTTACTCAATTTGCTGGGAACCTGGGTTCTGATTATTGTTTTTGTTCTGTCATATGTCATGGCATTCACCTCAGGAGGACTTGAATCAAATAAATTGGGAAGTTGGAAAGGCCTTTCATTCAAATTGAAAACATAGTTAGCAATTGCATGCTGTATTCGCCTAGTTTACATAGTGGCTGAAATTATGTCACTTCACCTGTCTCTTTTTCAAAGCATAAGGTTGAGCCCCAATATTGTATAGTTTGTTACTTTTATTATGTTGGAACTATTCCTCTTAAAAAATATTAGCCATTAAGCAGTATTTGCAGAAATAATTTAGGATTCTGTGTTTGGATTGATGGAGTGTTTTGAATATTCCTATTGTGATGTATGTGTCTATAAGACTTTCCTCTAGACCAGTCCCACTTGTTCCTTTAAGGACATCATGGAGGGTAAGTTTTTAATCTTTTCGTTCTTTTCCCATTTCTTCAGCTGGCTTTTGATTGTTTTCATTTTTACATCTTTTCTACTGACATTGTTTTAGAATGCATATCTTTTTTTCTGGTGGTGTGATTGTATGTCTTTTTATCTGTTTGGTTACTTTTTCTATCAAATCTGCTCCAAGTGTCTTTGTAGTCACCTTTTGCCTATATGCTTTATTTATAAAGATTGGTATTTGTTTATACCTCAGCTTGGTGAATTGCTCGAACTTGAACTTTTATTTTTATTGCTTCTTATATTAATAAACTAATAATACAAACAAAATCCTAAAAGGCTGGTAGGGATTTACTGTTGCCTCCATTTGGATTGATGGAATGTTTTGAATATTCTTATTCTGCTGCAAATGTCATTTTCAGACTTTTATGGATCTGTCCCATTAGCATCTTTAAGGATATCACGAAGGGAAAGCTTATAATCTTTTCATTCTTTTCATGTTTCTTCGGCTGATGTTTGATTGTTTCCATTTTGACAATCATTTCTGCTGACACTGTTTCAGTATGCATGTCTCTTTTTCTTGTGGTGTGATTTCATGTCTATTGGCCTGCATAGTTAGTCTTCCTATTACATCTCCTCCTATTGTCCTTGCAATCACCTTTTGCCCATATACATTATTTATAACGATTGCTATTTTTTTATATTGCAGCTCGGTGAAATGTTTAAACTTGAACTTTTATTTTTATTGCTTTTTACATATTAATAAATCAATATACAAACAGAATTCTAAAAGGCTGGTAGGGATTTTGTTTGTTAGTAATAGCTTTGAATAGGGTGAGGAGATGATCAAGCAAATTAGGTGGTCCAGCGTTTTGGCAATTTAAGAGTCATACAAGTACTCAATGAAAAACCATTGCTCTGCCAATATTAGAATTACCAGTGAAAAGGGACAACAAATATAACATTCAGAACATCATAATGGAAATTACTTTACACATAATCTTCCTGAATCATCACACATAGAGCCAATAATCATATAATCATATGCATAAGACTCTCATCAGAGGATCAAAATAATAAAGTTATATAACAATGAATACTTTAAGGGTCTAAAAAGCTTCACATTAGATAATTTTTTGGTCTATGATGTACATTTGTGTGCATTCCATTATCCCCTGACATCCTTTTTTCGTACTTCTTAATAGTTTTTTTCTGTTAATCATCAGTTTACAATTGGTTGGAAACATTCATCTAAAAACTATGTTAGCAAACTATTCGATAAAATACCTTGATGAAATGTTAAAAGTGTAAACACGAAGGGTATATGCAATCTGTTTGACAAAATTTCCCAGTAGATATGTATGCATGATATAGAAAGTTGCAGAAAATACAGAAATAATTTGGAAAAATGCTTTGAACATCTCATCATACAGATGATAGTTTTTTTCTGTTAATCATCAGTTTAAAATTGGTTGGAAACATTCATCTAAAAACTATGTTAGCAAACTATTCGATAAAATACCTTGATGAAATGTTAAAAGTGTAAACACGAAGGGTATATGCAATCTGTTTGACAAAATTTCCCGGTAGATATGTATGCATGATATAGAAAGTTGCAGAAAATACAGAAATAATTTGGAAAAATGCTTTGAACATCTCATCATACAGATGTTGTACGTGAACTGTTTGAAATTTTTCTTTGAGGAATCTTGAATGATATTCTTTGTATGTCTCACGTAGGGTTTCTCTTTTCTCTTTTTTAATTATTTTTATTTTTGTACTCGTTTATTTTTTAACTAAAAGTACACATAAATCTATAAACAACCTTATCATATGAGGAAGCTATCCCTCTCAAATGTAGAAGAAAATTTTGTCACAAGGAGACACATAAAAGGGAATTCAAACTATAATATCTAAAAACTAAGTAAAAAATATAGAAAAATTAAGTGATCCACAATGAAGAGGATAGAGCGAGCTTTCAAATGGAGATCAAAAATATGCCAGAGGGGATTCCAAAGGCTTGGACAAGGTAAGGAGACTAGGGCAAGGCGTATGTAAATATGGTAGGAAAACAAGAGGTGTATAAAAATATAATGAAACAGAGTAAAGAGGGCAAATAGGGTGCACATCAAATACTAGAAAGCTCTAAGATGGCCTATGTTTGAGAGGCAAGTAAAGACTCCATATCTCCAATTCTTCAAACACAAGTTCCTATATGATATCCTCTATTATTTAGCTATATGATCTGATATGCCACAACACAAGAATATTTATGAAAACACTAATAGTATTGATTGTTGTTAAAACATCTATCCTGGAAGGCTTGATTTCTGTTACATTATGATTGATTTAATGAAATTTTAAACCGCATGGTCTTTCTTCTTAATGCAAATAAATCAAAGAATGCATTTCAGTATTAAAAATACCAACATTTCTTCACTGTCTTCAATTTTTTGCTTTTAATGTATATAAATCTAATGCTGCAACCAAATAGGTGTACAACTTTTTCCATTGTCTGTCCTTACTGAGTTTTATGAGAACAAAAAGTTCTATATGCCTTGTACAGTATATAATGAAACACACAAAAGACACCATATTCCAAAGAGCCCAATATAGTGGGTGGAAAGATATCAAGATTATACCTACTGTATTTGAAAGTCCAACAGTTACATACAAAACTATTATTCCCCAACATAAATAAATTAATAATCATTTCTGAACTTCTGATCTGATTCGCTTGTGCTTAGAACTTTTAAAATAATTTCCTTCCCTCAAATTCCAGACTAATTAGGAGACCATGGACAACATTTGATCTATTTCATCAGTTTAAGAGAGTAATATTTGTTTCGCTTTTTGTTATTTTATAGACTTATCATGGCTTTATTTTTTGTTAGCCAAAATCCCAATACATGTTATAGATCTAATGGCTAGCACTTAAAGATTTCTGTGTTGTGGCATATCAGATGATATGCTCACTCAAGTATAATATCAGATCAAATCAGCTTAGATGAGTATAATGTATCCATTTCCATGCAACTTAGATGAATCTGTATCCATTTCCATGCAACTATGCTCTGTTCTGCATCAGATTTATGCAAAAAATTTCTTGGCTGGTTTAAATGCTAGTATGCTGTTAAGGAAGATTAATGTATTCTGATTAAAGTGTAAGACACTTATTACATTAAATCATTGCGTAAGATAAAGTAAATATTGTACATACATATATGATATTTTTACTTATTTCTATTCCATTTCTATATGAAATTCCTTTCACTTTTGAATTATTCAAGATCTTTTTGGCATGCTTAAATGATAACATGATAATAAGAAAGATTGATCTAATCTGATTAAACTTAAAGTGTATGACATTTCTTACATTAAATCATGGCAAAGAATATATGAGTAATAAACAGATTCTAGTCTTTTTATTATGTATTGGAATTCCTTGACAAGTAATGTTTAACTTGCAGGTGTGGAAGTTTATGTAATCTAACAAGACGAAGAAGCTGAACAAATATGTTTGTACTGGGTATATGATTGTGAATTATCTTGTTCGCATTCAAGGCATAACTGTCAAAGAGGTATTGTAGAGTTTTTACAAAAATTAGTTCATTGTTGACATTTGCTTCTCTGCTGCTTTTGCCTGTCTGTCATTTCATAGTCATATTCTTGGATGTTCAATCGGTCTCATTTATACTTGTAGGCTGTGGAGTGCTTTGCTAGTGCAAGACCTCCAGGAACTTACAAGCCAGATTATATTGATGTGTTGTTTAGGTGTTATAATGAAAGAAAACCAGAATCGGCGATTTTTCCTTGTACGCTAGAGTGGAAAAGCTCAGCTGTTGATCTTAATGGCAATGGAGTTGAGGATGAAGATGATGATGGTGACATCCTGGCTGCTTTGCAGGTAAACAACATTTTCTTGATTATAGTGATTGTATATGTATCTGCATCTCAATTACCCAACATACCACTGTGAATCTCAAAATATGTAAAGAAATATGACAGAAGAAAGCTCAATTTTTCACATGATATGTGGCATTTCACACCTGAAAATTTAGCTGGAAGTTTGATGTGGAATTTGGCATTGAATGTCTTAAAAACTAGCATAGGCAGAGCTGGATTTGGCACTAATTTTTTTCTTTTAAAAACACAACAATTATCTGGTTCTTTGTACATGAACTACAGTATTAAGTTTTAACAATCTCCATGTCATTTGCAACAAATTTGTTCCTTCCTCTGTCAGACTTTGTTCAAAGCCACACGTGCCTTCACATTCAATCACTGAACTGGTATGTAAAAGATGATGCTTCAAAGTTCAACATCTGTTGTGGGCACTTGTAGTGTCATAAAATACTCAAACAAAAGCAGACCTACACCTTAGGTTATCACAATTTAAATAATTAACACATATTTCAATGCCCTGTATGGCCATAGTATTCCAAGTGACTGCAAAAAATTGATGAATTTCTAGGTTAGAAAAAAAAACTGCCATTTGTGGAATAATTCAAAATTTTACATTTAAGACTAACATTTTACTCCTATTTTACATTTAAGACTAACACTTTACTCCTCAAAGATGATCCACTTCAATATTTTACAAAGCCCATTTCATTTGGGAAAAATTGAGTACTTTCTTAGCATTTGTGAAGTAGTTTAATTTTAAGTTATCTTCCTTGTGTTACTTCTCGAGAAATGTGAAGCTGGGATGGAATAAAAACCAAGCCAAACTTGGATTGGCCTAGAAAATATATTGATCCTGGTCAGGCTTCAGCCCAGAATCAGCCACATGGCTAGAGCTGAATTTGCAGGCCCAGGCCAGACCGTGTGTGAACTCTGGGAGATATTGGGGAGACCCCACTAAGTTACTGCAAAAAAGTGATTTTTACAAAGCCCATTTCATTTGGGGGAAACTGAGTACTTTCTTAGCATTTGTGAAATAGTTCAATTTTATGTTATCTTCCTTGTGTTACTTCTTGAGAAATGTGAAGCTGGGATGGAATAAAAACCAAGCCAAACTTGGATTGATCTAGACAATATATTGATCCTGGTCAGGCTTCAACCTAGTTTCCTCAATTGATAAGCCTTTCCTATAGTTTTCGTTCCTACCAAAGTGTAATATTCTAGACTTTCTTCTATATTGGAAGTGACCTAAACCCTGCTTTATTCCATCTAGCTGCACAACTCCTTTGCCAAGAGCCACATATTCAATACCAAGCTTCTCAACTATTTTTTTATGCATAACTGAACTACTTGCTTCTTGAACTAGCTTAAAAGCTGTCCTTGTTGTGATGTTGTCTCAAACCCTAGATTTCACATTTTGATTTTTAATGAACTTCAAGTTTTCACCCTCCATGAGGTTTGTTCCAGGTAACTCTGGAAAAAGATTCTGTTGCCTTTCTTCATTTTTGGTCTGTGTTTTCTTTGTTAGTTTTGTGGATGGATGAATGCCTTACCCTGCACCATCCAGAGATTGGGGACACCAGAGAAGAACACAAATTATCTGCATTAGAACAGGAATATTCCAAGCGATGTTCCTCAGATTGGATGCCGTCTGACTGTGTCAGAAGTAATGGATGGTCATGGATTTGATTTAGAGTACGATAAAGAATAGGTATTTTAGCTTTTGTTTTTTCCCCGTGCATAGTACTGCCTAATATTTTACATATTATATGGCTTTGTGGATGAATGTTTTTTTCCTGCTATTTAGTTTATTTATACAGTTCATTATATCTAAGTCTTGCATGTTGTTCTTGTCCATCTCCTCTAAGTTGTCTCTACGTTGTGGTAAATATATCAGGTATTTATGTAGAGATCCAAATCTAACTTCATATACACAATTACTGCTTAAATAAATGATATAAACTCTTCCAGTCTTGTTTAGTATTCTAAACTGTAGCTGTACCTTTATAGTGCCAGTGATTTTTTACGCCGAAGGCGTATCCTATTTGAAAGTGCCCAAGCTAAATTTTATAACGGAAGGTGTAAAAGTCCCTGGAGACGATCAAAGTGATCGCACCCGTTCATGTGCTTTGTCTCACAGCCATTAATGTGTGATGAAATTTGCAATATCATCTGCAGTCATTCATATCTATTCACCTTTCTATTTGCAAGCATTCATATCTGCTTTTCATTTATTATCAGCACATTTAATTTGCTCAGTGGAAGCTAATCTGATCCGAGACTGACAGAATAATCTGATCTGAGACATGTAGAAAAATCTTTGCTTTGAATGCCATAAAGATTACGGATTCCATAGATCTTTTGATCCCTCAACACGCTGATATTTCTTCCCACTGGTATTTTATACTGTTTTTTATATTTTACACCGTCATTGTGCACCCTTTATCGATATGCAACTTGCAGTCTAGGCGGCTATGCCAGCGGGTAAATGCTCAGAACTGATAGGGTTTCTGCAAGTTGATGTGCGCTAATTCCAGGATACATTACCCCATTGAGGCATCTTGTCAAACACATCGCGCGCTATCTTTAAATCACCACTAGATTTAGCATTGTTTTGAACTAACTTATCTCACGATTTGCAGATCCCCCTGTTTTGCCTAGGTGTTTCCGGCATTTCTAATTTTAGAGACGAATTTTAACTGGTTGTTTTCAACATTTTTAATTTTAGAGACGAATTTTAATTATGCGACATTGCACAGGGGTGCTGTTGATGTCATCAATATCTCGATATCTCGCTCGTGTTGACCTGATCAATTTTCCCTAGAGTTTCCACTTGTGCCCGGAATTCCTTTTGCCTTTGTCCTGCTCTGTCAAGGCGCTTCACAGCTATGTTTGAGTTGGTGGTTCAATGTTGCCTTCAGCCAATTCGTCTTTCATGAACTGGGGTTTGCCTTCAAACCCTAATACATCAAACCTGGTAGGTGGTGGATATGCAGCGGGTTACGACGTTCCTCAGGTGGGAGGTTATAATGGGAGTCAGGGAACTGGAGCTTGTGGTCATATGGGAACCTATGGGGGGCCTCTTGTTTATGGAACTCTCACTCCTAGTTCGGGTGGGTTTTCAGAAGCAGCCCGGAATGCTCACCTGTCCTATAAAAATCAACCTCAACATCGACAATCAGCGCCAACTGCAAATAGGGTTCCTGGTGGAGGAATTTATCCAAACGATGGTCAGCTGTTTCTCCCAGTTTAGGTAGGTTTATTGATTTTGTCACTTTCCTTGAAACGGGGGACTCAATTACATGTTATTTATTTGTCATTCTAGAAATAATTCAGCCATCCCTTGTTATTTGGCCTTCAAAAAATTTCCTCAAG
Organism: Sequoia sempervirens; assembly: GCA_007258455.2. NCBI lineage: Eukaryota > Viridiplantae > Streptophyta > Pinopsida > Cupressales > Cupressaceae > Sequoia > Sequoia sempervirens. The sequence continues at coordinate 210,185,821 of VDFB02379711.1, read as the reverse complement.
ACACAGTTAGTGCATTCATTTCATACAAACCGCTTATCCCTTCTGATGCACTATGCCACATTTACTATAGTATATTTGTTGTGATTATGTGCCGATATGTTTATCTTTACATGTATCTTTCACACTTCAACCATGGATTGTGCTATATTTTCTATATTGGAGAATTGCTACTCAGAACTCTATTTATTATTTGGCCTTGATAAATTGCATGGGGGCACTTGTCGTGCACAGTGAATAACACCAACTTTTAATCCATTCAAAATCCTGTCGTTTTCTATTGTCTTTTGCATATCAGTTTTCTAAGCTTGTTTTCTGTGTTTGCGTTTCGTCATCTTCTGCATTTTTGTTTTCCAAGCATGTTTTCTGTGTTTACATTTTGTCATCTTCTGCTTATGCATTATATTGTATTTACTAAAATGTATTGTGCTGTGTTTCTGAGCCATAGTGACTAGCTTTACAACATGAATCATGTACACTTCAACTGTAGATTCTTATATTGTTTCTAGATTAGAGAATTGATGTTTGCAATTTCATTTTTTATTTGGCCTTGATGAATTGCATGGAGAAACTGTTAGTGTACATTAAATCTGACAATCATCTTAATCTTTGTAAATCTTATTATCTTCTTATGTCTTATGCATTGTATTGCATCTACTATAACATTGTGTTTGTGATTTTGAGTTGTATACTTTAACTGTAGGGGTTGACACAATTTCATTTTTTATTTCGCCTTGATGAATTGCATGGAGAAACTGTTAGTGTACATTAAATCTGACAATCATCTTAATCTTTGTAAATCTTATTATCTTCTTATGTCTTATGCATTGTATTGCATCTACTATAACATTGTGTTTGTGATTTTGAGTTGTATACTTTAACTGTAGGGGTTGACAAGGACTTGCATTTCTGTTTATCATTTGGCCATGATTTATTGCATGGAGAAACCTTTGGTGCAAATTGAATGGCACAAACTTCTCAGCCCTTTAAATCCTTTCATTTTTTTCATCTTGTGTACCCCCACTTTACAAAAAATGTTTTTGTGGTTGTGTTCTCTATCATCTTATGCCTTTTGCATCATACTGCATTAACTATAATATACCGTGTTTGCAACTATCTACCGAAATGTTTAGCTACAGCATGAATTTTGTACACTTCAACTGTAGATTCTTTAATGTTTTCTAGATTTATTTGATGAATTGTATGGAAGCACTGTTGATGCACAGTTTATGAAACAAACTTTTTAGTCTATCAAAATGCTATCATTTTTCATCATCTTCTGTGACCTGTTTTCATGAATCTTGTTTGCTTCAAGTGTAAATTCTTGTATGTTTTCTAGGTTGGTTAGTCTTGATGAATTGTGTGGAGCGAAATGCCAAGTCAATCTTTTCACCTGCTCATCTGAATAACTTTTTGAATGTGCAGGAGATGACTCTAACCTCCCATATGAGCCACCAACTTTGTCCAAATACTTTCTCCTCCAAGGCCAACTCTAGCCATCCATCTTTCCCAAAGACCCTTAAATGCAGGCACTAAACTGACAATTCTCTAAATAATATCATGTCATTCTTGCTAAGGAATTTGCCACGATGTTCATTTTTCAGCATTCAGTACATGGCTTTTTTGAGAAGGATAAAATTGATAAGGGGATTCAAATTTTCCATGTATAGATCCATCTAAATTGCCACAACTGAAAAACATAACCCAATCCCCATAAACATTTTGAGCCAAACATACAACAGAGCAGATTCTAAATGAAAGCAATCAAACTAGACTACATGCCTAGCCTGACTGAAACTATAGGTGTATGGGTTGAGCTTTACTAACAAATTCATAGTGCATTTGCTTCACACCCAAGTTAAATATTACAAAATTTTCCTATGGCAATAACCCTAGCTGGAAAACAGAGTCCGCCACAATGAAGCATATTTTTTAGCGTTGACAGATTACCATGCAGAAGTGTATGAGGTTATGGAGATTTGTAAGGCTGCTGTTGCGTATGAAGATGTGAGGGAATTTAGAAAGGAAGTGCCCATCAGATTCAGAAGCGAGAATAGCCCACAGAAAAGAGCTTCGAGTTGCACAGCACAGTTCCTAATTTGTTTAGTGAATGGCCCCCTATCTGTAGTATAGTACAGTGCCTAATTTTTTTCCGCTCCTCCAAACTCTTCCTTGCTGGTATTTTTGGCGAGTTGCAGCCTGAAAATAAGGTTTCACAAAGGGTTTTAGACTATGTTTATTAAAATGGACAGCTATAAATTTAAGTTTATTTGAAAAAAAAAAAATCCCTTCGCTTGGGAAATATATAGTTTTAAAATTTGGACAAGTATAGAGTTTATACATCAAATATTTTAATGGTTTGAAACATTGAACTTTTCAAAACTAAACAGCTGTAAATTTAAATTGAACAATTGTTAATGTATTTCTTTAAACTAAAAATCTTGAGTGAAACATCTTGGGTTTACAATGTTTTAGGCAATTTTAAAGATTGCACAATATTTAAGGTTAGAAGGGGTGAAGGCACAAAATTCAAGGAAACAAGATGGACCAACAAGAAAAATAAGAGACCAACTTTTATAATTAAGAATATATTTGGAAGAATTAAAAAAAAAAAGAAGAAATAAGGAAAAATAATCAATACAACTATTTGTTATTAGAAGTGTTTGAAATCCTAAATCACAAATAACGTGTTGTTTGATTGTAAGTGTTTAATGTAACAAATATTTAATTTTTTAATCTATTTAAAAAAAAAATAGTTTCACATTTGAAGTTTTTTTATTAGTGTTTTATAAAAATATTAATTTTTACATATTTGTTTTATGGAGAAAAGTTAATCAAATTTTTAAGTAATATTGAAAAAAGTTTAATTTTAATTTTTTTAATCATATATTTTTTCCATCTTTTATGAACTCCATTTTTTAATTAAACATATATATCTCATTAAATTGACATCAACTTGATCTGATTTCTTCTAGTGTTGTGTCTAACACTTAATAAGACTTAATATTTAGTGGGTTTTAATGGAGCTTGATTATCTTCTTGATTCAAAGGTTTTATTTCAATCATGTTTGGATCCTTGCAAGTGGATGCATAGTTCATTTGAAGCTATAAATTCTCCATTGAGACCTTTGTTACATAAACAACATCATTTTCTGAATGGCCTACCAATGGACCAAATTTAGTAAATAGTAAATATATGAAAATAAAAAAATAGACCAAATTTTATTCTAATTCACCTTCCACAATTCTTCGGCGTACCCATTGCACACTAAGGTGCAATTGCTAGTTTTATTGATTTGTGGACATTACTTTACTTTATTTACTTCTTTTCTTTTCAATTCATTTTCATTGTGGAATAGAATGTTTTATTTTTAAAAGTATGATTGTAAATAGAATTCAAACAAATCGGAAAGTTCAATGGGAACCAATAGCATATGGATCTTGATCATGCCATAGGAAAATAGAACTAAATATGGATTTCAATGGATGTTCAAAAACTATAGTTATTTGGAGGCCTAGGGTACAAGCAACAAGGCCGTTTAAATTAGAATATCTAAGTAAATAATTATGAATACAACTATATTTTAAATATATATAATTGTAGGATACTAAAAATTGTGGGTATTGGACCATAAATTGTCCATGTTACTGTAATAGAATTTTTAGGCAGCTTTGTCAAAAATTGAATAGTTTTTTTTCTTTTGCTTGGCTGTGTCAAAAGTAAAGAGATGAGAAGATTTTGTGAACATGGTATAGTTATCTAATAATATTATGTCAAGGTGCGATAAAATTCCCTAGTATTAGTCCATTTATGAAACAACCATAAAGATGATGTTGAAGAGACTTGAAAACAATCTCCTTGATGTTACCAAGGAGTATGGTCCTAACCAATCATTTAATAGGGGAGCATTTCTAATAGGGAATGAAACAGGCGTTTGACCAACCTAGTTAATCTTAATAGGAAGTGTTAAGTTTTTTTATGCACTACTCTATTGGTTATTGTATCCCCATATCATATGCATTACTATATTGGCTAGAGTCATAAAGAAATTCAAGTTTAAACAATCTAGTTTATATTACCAAGAATAACTTGGATTATGCATCACTTTACTAGCTATAGTAAAAATAATCTAGAGTCTAGGAATGGCTAATAATTTTTGTAAGTTCAATTTAAAATAAATAAATAAAAAGCTCACAAGGATGTCTGGTAAAATTCTATTTTTTAATTAGTGTCATTTATAGAGATATAGTCATCAACTAAAGTCTAATATCTAAATGTAATAGAGTTGTATCTATTGAGTCATGAAAAAATGAAACCACCTTCCACTATGTGTATCTCATGTCTCTAAGTTACCTTACTTTTAGATTGCATGTCTTTTAGAGGGAACAGAGTCAGACTCCACTAGCAATGTAAATGGATTATACGAACATTGTAAATGTGTTTTTCACACAAGTTGTTTTCTATATCACGATTGGAATGCAAGATGTCTTTTTCCTTATATTTTTGTATGTATGGAATTATTCTGCCTCATCCAATAAACCCAACATTGTCAAGAGAGGACATTAATAGAATTTATGAACTACTAATGGATTTCGCCTGCCTTTAATATAGGGATGTGATGCCTCAATTTTTCTAGATGACAGACAACTTTGAATGAGAGAAAACCGCCGGTCCTAATCTTAATTCAGCAAGGGGATTTGAAGTCATTGATACCATAAAAGCAGCTGTGGAAAGTGTATGCAATGCCACTGTTTCATGTGCAGACATTCTCAGCCTTGCAATCAGAGATTCAGTCTATTTGGTGTGTAATTTTTTTTCTCTTAATGAAATAATTCTATGTGTCTCCCTCACGTGCTCATACCCATATATAAGCAGGGCATCATAGGATATCGATATATATATATATATATATATATATATATACAAATTAATTATTATTGTAGTTACTGAAATGCTTACTTTGATTTGCTTTATTTATGCAAGACTGGGGGACCTTTCTGGCAAGTAACCTGGGAAGAAGAGATGCTAGGATTGCAAATAAAACTGCAGTAAAAGCCAACATCCCATCTCCTTTTGATTCACTTGATTCAATCATCAAAAAATTTTAGAGTTTGTCTTTCAGTTCAAGATGTGGTAGTACTCTCAGGTAAAATAAAGCGTAAATGGTTAAAAGATTATAGTGTTGCTGGAATTAGTGAAAAGTTCTAAAATGAACTCTCCAAGATTTGTTTGCTTGTCTTAAAGAGTTTTACTAACTAGGCACTAGGTTATTAGTGAAATTATCTACTTGATTCTCTGATTTCCATCGAGTCTCCCAGTTTTCCTGTGTAATTAGTGTCTTCCATTTTCTTTGTTTCCAACCTATCTTCAGATTATTGTTCCAGTTTCACTCAGAAGGGAGTGTGAGTTGGTTTCCTTGAAATTTGGTTTGGTTGTCTGGATGTTAATACCTTTGTGACAGTTCTCTTTCTCCAAGGTTATGCTCTATTGGGTCTTTTGGTTGGTTTTGTTTAAACAACACACTCTAAACTTTGACTTGCTTAGGTAGCTCATCTTAAATCGCACTAATAGATGGACCCTAATGATTTCAGATTAGCCACCTAAACAAGTCAACTTAAAATGTGCTGACTAAGGTTAGTGGATCTATCAGAGGTTTGGTTTTCTAAGTTTGTTAATCTCACGTTTTTTTGTTCACATTTACTTCAGAATGCTCTACCAGTTTCGCTTTGAAGTTGGTATGAACTGCTTTTCTATAAGCTTGTTTTGATTTCTTGATTTTCAGGGTATTTTTCAGTTTTGAGCGGGAATTTCATCGACTTAATTCAAAATTCTGAAAGATGTCGACCTCTTAGGTCAAAATAATGAGGAATTAGGGCTTGATGCCTACAAATATAGGTTTTTAGGTCATTTTTCACATCATAGTCATTTTTCACAAGCAAAATCAAAAGCAAAGTGTTGAATATCTTCCACAACAAGATTCACAAGTTTATCTACAACAAAGTTGAAGCTTTAGGGCAGCAAACACGGGTTTTTGCACGTTTTCAAACTCACTTTCTATCCAAGATCATGGATGCCTATGGAGAATTATGAATAAATCTAGGTTGATGATATGCAACTAGCCATCAAATCACACCTAATGACTTGTTTTCCTAGTGATTCCATCTTCCATTATCTCCTAATCTTCAGCCTAAGGTTTGCATGTCTTTTAAGATTTCTTTGAAGCAATCCAGGGTTTCTTATAGAGTCTTACATTGTTCCATTTTCATTCAAACATTCTATTCTTGCACATTAGAATAGGGTTTTGTCATACTTCATATTTCCTAGTCTTAGACACACTTAGGGCTAGGGTTTTGCAACACATTCCATTATCTTTTCAAGGTTTAACTACCAAACTAGGGGTTTGACTGAGGCAAACCCCCTATTAGAAACAAAATAAGTTGTTTTGCAGGTATTTATGAAGATTTGGAACCGAAAACCAGTTTGAAAAGGAAGTGCAGAGGCTAAAGTACAGTTTTTTGAACCCGATTCCCGAAAAAAGTAGAGGACTAATTCGCCATTGATGGCGAATTAGTCCCACTTGGGGGGTTTGTTAGATCAGAGAGCAGATTCATATGCCCTTTTCACAAAAACAAAGTTCTGGGCAGAGTTCATGTCCTAGGACTAATTTGCACAGGGTGGTGAATTAGTCCCAGTGGAGCAAAAATCAGATTTTACAGAATTTCAGAGCTTGTTCCAGATTCTCCAAGGTTTTCCAAGTGCATGCAAATTCATCTTTACCTTTCCATTCTATTCTATTTAGGCTTTTAGTTCTTTCTTTAAGTCATTTTGCATGAGTTTGCATATCCCACTATGTTTTCACACACTTCACATTCCATTAGTTTTGCATCTATATTCAATATCTTTTACCTTTTTATTACATTAGGGCATCTCACTTAGGCATATTTTTATCATACATACCTTAATATTTGAATGTTAACCACCCTGTTTTGGTCCTAACCCACTCTTTCTAGGTGAAAAACCCTAGAACAATAAGAGGAACCAAGGTGCCAAAACCAAAGGTTACATTTTGGTGAACCTTGACTTTTTGACTCTCGTATTTTGATTAGGAGTACATGTGCATCCTAGGACTAGCATGCATTAATGTTGCATTAGGTGTTGCATGCATTCTAGGATTGAAAATTTTGCATTAGTGAAAAGTTCATTCAACTTGCATTATTGCACTTCATTTCATTGAAAAATACTGAAATTCTGCATTTACAAAGTAGATTTGCATGTTACAGTGTAGCATTTATCATAATCAACTAGAAAACTTAGAAAGATCTCCAAAAATCCCTTATTGGGACTCATTCGCCCCTCTGGGCGAATTAGTCCCAATCCACATTTTGCATTTTTGTTTTTAGATTCCTATTTCTCAAATTTCTAGTTTATGTTTGTCTCAGTTAATTAGCTGTTACAATTCAGTTATTTCCTGTTTTCTAAGCATTATTAGCATTAATTTCTTTTCCATTTATGGTAATTATGGATAGCATTAGATTTTTACAATTTTCCATTTCAACATTAGTGCCCAGTCCCTTTAGATCAGATTCATCAGAAAATGAAAACAAAAACTTGAAAACATCTAATGAACCTACACAAAAAATGCTTCACTTTAGGAAAAATATGTCTTCCAAGCCTCTTAGTAGTGATGATTTAGATATGTTAGATGAAGTCCTTCACCACTTCCTCTCATTAACATCATCCACTAAGGCTTGTCATGAGACACCTAAACCAACTGATGAAAACTTACCTCTCAAACCTTTTAGTTGTGATGACTTTGACATGTTAGATGAATTCCTTCAAGACTTCACCTCACAAAGGCCATCCACTAGGGTTTGTTGTGAGAAATCTACAACTAATGAAAAGTAAGGGAAGCAAATGAAGCTCCTTTAGGATAATAGCTCAACACAATAGAATAGGGTAATCAAAAGGACCCTTGTTGACAATGGTTCTACCCTTAATGTTTGGAATGTGAAACTCCTAGATCGATTGCATGTAGATAAATCACAAATAAAATCTGATTCCTTATCTATTCAAGGATT
>VDFB02379711.1:210141361-210177645 GCA_007258455.2 Sequoia sempervirens | reverse complement strand
GGAGGCAACTCACCACTCAATACACACCTCAACAGAATGGGGTAGCTGAAAGGAAAAACCGCACTATGGTAGAAATGGCAAGGAGCATGTTACAAACCAAGGGATTGAGTAACTCTTATTGGGGAGATGCAGTTGCTACAGCAGTGTATATTCTCAATCGAAGTCCCACTAGTGCACTTGAGAAGATGACTCCTTATGAAGCATGGTATGAGAAAAGGCCTAATGTTAATCATTTTAGAGTTTTTGGATGTTTAGCTTATGTTCATGTACCTGATCAGAATAGAAAAAAGTTAGATGCTAAAAACGAGTCATGTATTTTTGTTGGGTATAGTGAGGAAAGCAAAGCTTACAGGTTATATAATCCTCTCACTAATAAGCTTATTGTTTCAAGAGATGTGATTTTTGATGAAGGGGGAGTTTTTGGTCATCAAAAAGGCCAAATGGAGAAGTCAAAATCTGTTTTGAATGATGATATTGATCATGAGCAGCCCACTAATGTTGTTGTCCCAATTGCTATAAATCCACCAAGCAGCCCCTCATCTAATTCTTCAAGTCCATCTTCAACTCCAAGTTCTAGAAGGAAGGTAAAAAGTTTGAGTGATATTTATCAAAGGAGTGCCAATCAAGCACATGAAGAAAATCCAATAGGTGAGACAGTTAATTTTGCTTTATTTACCAAGGCTGATTTTGAACCATCATGTTTTGAAGAAGCATGTACTAATGAGGTTTGGATGCAAGCGATGCAAGAAGAGATGGATTCCATTCATAGGAATGATACTTGGGAGCTTACAAAGCTTCCACATGACAAGAAGAAGATTGGCACCAAATGGATCTACAAGACTAAGCATAACAGTGATGGAAGTGTTGAAAGGCATAAGGCAAGATTAGTTGCTAGAGGCTTCACACAGAAGTATGGGATTGATTATGAAGAGAAATTTGCACCAATTGCAAGACAAGAGACCATCTGAATGTTGATTTCATTAGTAGCTCAAAGGAATTGGAGCATACATCATATGGATGTGAAAAGTGCCTTCTTGAATGGGTACTTAGAAGAGGAAGTATATGTGGAACAACCACAAGGTTTTCAAGTGGAAGGAAAAGAGAATCATGTCTACAAATTGAAGAAGGCTTTGTATGGCCTCAAGCAAGCACCAAGAGCATGGTATGCAAGAATTGATGGATACTTTCAGGAGAATGGCTTCAAGAGAAGTAAGAGTGAGTCTACCCTTTACTACAAACAAGAAGGTAATGATATTCTTATTATAAGTTTGTATGTTGATGATTTGTTGTATATGGGTAGCAGTTCTAAGATGAAAGATGAGTTCAAAATTGCTATGATGAAAGAATTTGAAATGAAAGATCTTGGTATATTTTTTAGGAATGGAAATTTATCAATGTAAGAATGAAATTTTCATTTGCCAAACCAAATATGCAAAAGATATGTTGAAGAAGTTTGACATGGTTGATTGTAAACCATACTCCACTCCAAGTGCTCATGGAGTTGTGTTGAGTAGGAATGATGGTGTTGAATTAGTTGATGAGACAACTTATAGAAGTCTTTCTACTTCGAGGGATGCATACCTCCTAGTTCCAATCCAATTTCGTGTTTGAAAGACAACACCTAGTTGGTCTTTTTGCTACTTCTCAATCAGACTAGCAGATTGTGCTTCAAAATTGGTGAATTTTGGTGAGAATTTCAGTTTTAAATGTCGTTGGTGTATACATAGTTGAAGGTGTTTTTCATTTACAACTTTTGGTGTGAATTTAATTTGGTTATGGGTATTTGATCATTGCAATTCTATGACTATGGCGACCATAATTAAAGGTTTTTAGATTTTAATTCAAAGTTTTTGATTTTTCCAAGTGAAATCACCCCTCTTGAGGGCCGTACCTTTTAATGAGAGCTTTGGAATTCGTGCAAGAAATATATCTTGAGCTTTGATGCAGATTTATGGTATGATTTTGGGCACCAACCTCCTAGAAAGCATCTGCAATTGATTGCGTTTAATTCAGAGGTAATTTGGTAAAGTTATGAGCATTTCATTGAGTCACAGGTTGCTGGTTTACAATTTCAGTTTGCTAGTTTTTATTATCAGACTTCAATAAGATCAGATTTTAGCTTCATTTTCAGTGTTTGAGAGCTTTGTAATTTGAGAGAATCATTCTTCACATATTGGCATTGTTTTATCATTGTAATACTAGTAAATTGCAGAGTTTTTTGATTGTAAGGTTGTGCATTAGTAGTACTAATCCAACCATTTGTTATTGTTGCATTTACTTGTAATTTCTAAAGCAAAAATTAATTACCCCTAGATGGTTTACCGCCAGTGTGGAGAATTAACTTTGTAACTCTCATTGTACCCACTAAAAAAGTGGAGAATCCCCACTCAAGAGTGGATGCCTGCCGCAACAAATGAATTAGTTTAGTTTGAAAAACTTCCATGGTTGGTTATCTGCCTAAGTTGATTTCAATTTGTAATGAGTACTCTGCCATATGTTAGCACCTCACCTTCAAAGGGATCTTGTGTGCACATTCTTGGCGTTGAGTTTATTTTATACTTCTAGTTGTAAGCAATTCCAGTTGTTGAGTTATTTAGATCCTAGGGATCCTTTGATCGTATGCCCACCCCTCTTCCTTCAGTGGTTTTAGTGTGCATTCTTGGTTAGAGTTACTTTACTGCATCGTTTTGGTTTGGAGCTAACCTTAACGGTGTGTGTTGCATTGTAATTGCCATTAAAATCAAGAAAAAAATTGGTTGGCATATTTCAAAATATAAGGTATATTGTTGGGTTTTTATCATTTTTATTATTTTTATTTTTAATAGGATATTATAGGGTTTTTTATATTAACTATTCATTTTTGTCTGGGTAGATTAAGATTATTAAAATTTAGTTTTTTTTTGTTTTTTATTATGTCAATAATATTCCCTTTGTAAGAAAAAAGAGTAAATAAAATGGAGAAATGGGAGGGACCTTCTCCATCTAAAGCCCTTAAGGCAGAGAACCATGTCAAGAAAAGAGTTTATGTTGCTATGGTGCTTAAATTTAAAACCACTCCATCAGACTGTGGATTCAAAAAATAAAAAAGCTCCTAGCAGGAAAACAAATGGATGGTGTGGAAATAAATTATACAAGGTATCTAATGAAATAAATGATGTTGGACCCTACATAAGGATTGGGAAAAGAAATGTATTTGAAATGGCTTAAAGTCTCAGCTATATTAACATGATGTCCAATGCAACCGGTTAATTCCTATATGAAAATCACATGATATTGAGAGGGCAATGTAAGAAAGTGATATGAGTGTATTTACCACAAGCAACTGATACTTGATGGCCTGAAGATCATAATTCAAAGGAATAAAGATATTGCTGGGAGAATTGGTATCAAGCTGTCTGTTGTCCCCATAAGCTAGAAAACTAATTCCTAAATGTTGTCTCACTCTTCAGTAAGAAAGTTGAGATTATTGAAAAAAGAAGTAAGTGTTTCTATGAGGGAGAAAAATAAAAAAGAACGACATGGTATGCATGTAGTAAAACCTAGGTAAAAGTACACTTCACAATGATTTTTGATATTCCAACAGTATTTGGTAGAATAAATTGGATTATGTGTTGCAGTGATGCAAAAAAATCCCATAATGTTTTTTGACTATAAATTCACATTTGTTACGCCGAAGGCGTTCCCTCAATGAAGTTTGCCGATTCATTTTTCTCTATCCACGGTCAAAATCGGATGCAAGACCATCTTTATTAGATCTTTACCGTTCATTATTTCTTCTCATTTTTTACGCTGTCTACTTCGCGCATTTAATGTGGCTGGGAGTTGGTGTACCCTGTCCCTGTGCGTTGCAACCGCCTTCTCTCTTGTTGCTGCAGTTCAATATCGCTGTAAGCTATATCTCCACTCCTGCAGGGTGTGTGAAAGAAAGAGCAAGGTTAAAGTAGGAACAATACAGAACTTGGGGTTTCATGCAAATTTCCTGCGATCGCTGCCCATTTTCTCTCATTGGCATCATTGACAGGTATTTTTTTAACCTTCTGCATTAGAGAAACCATTTCCATCTGCTTCAAATTTTCTAGGCTTTTATTTTTAAAGCAAATCCATTTCAAGGAATTTGTCAATAGTTCACGTGTCTATTCTATTCCGTTTGATGGATGTCCTGAGCCTGATTCGAAAGCTCCCATTTTGGGCTACGCAGGGAGGATGCTAGCAAGGTTGGCAAGTTGGGCATAACACCCGTCAGTTGCATTTGCTTAAACTTTTCTAAAGCCTTTTGAACAAACCCATTTGTAATATATCTTGCAATCATTGCTTTGCATGACTTCACATCTTTTTGAGGCATTCTGTCAAACAGATTGCTTGCCTTCTCTGATATTCCCTCAAAAAAAAACCCAGCTCCTCCGGTGGGATCTCCATTCTGACTATTTTATGTCGGCTAGGTCAACTTACAGTTTTTCTCAAACATGTCAGAAAATGAGCTTGAAAACTGGCCATTTCTGCCATTAATCTTGTTAGAATCTAATTTGTCAATACTCTCCTCAATTAGAGAGGTAAACTGCACATAGGGGTTTCCTCCTGTTCCTAATGCTCGGTGGGCATTACTCCAAGTGACAGGAGAGAAGCCTACTTTTCGGTAAGGCTCACTAAACTTCGATTCAAAAGAAGCCTTCGCTCTTGGAGGCTCCTAAAAAATAATCTATAGGAATTGCCAAAGTTTTTGTTTGCAAAGCATTTGTTTGTTTCCCAAACTTATGTAGAGATGGTGATACATTTGGCCTGTTACCTGCCTCCGCTGTCATTGCTGCATGGAAATCTAGCCTTTATTATGTGTCCACATGAATCTCCAAGGTAACATGTAAATATTCTCAAAAGTGTAAACTGCTAAAATGAAACAAATAATTTGATAGGTTATTGATGTAACAGATTTTAAGCAGGAGTCTGCATTTTGTTCTTCCAATGCCAAAAATCATTATTACCATAAAATGTAATAAGGTTTCCAATGCCAAAGAAATAAACATTAAACATGTCTGATAGTTTTCTTTACAAACTTATGTACAATTTTTAAAGTTAATTTGTTCCACAAAAATAAACATTAACTTGCATTTCAGTTTTCGTTTTGTTTCACCTTCCTCTTCGATTCTTCATTACCTTCTTTTTATTACCAAAATAATGTTGGCTTATGTATTTGCAGGTAATTCGTTGGTTCGGCCTTCCCTTTTGTCGTCTTCGACAGAAACAAATACTTTCGCACAATCTTCAGGTACATAACTGCTTCCCTCACCGTTAATGGTTTTCGCTTCTCCAAACTCTTCGTTGCTAGAATGCCTTTTGCCGTATTTTCCTGCTTCCCCTGCTGCTAAGGGTTTCCGTCACTCCAAACTCTAAAACTGTGCATCGTAATTATATTTATTTATTTGCTTGAGTGTTTCTAAAGCTGTTTCAAAAAACCCATTTTGTGCATATTTTGCAATCATTGCATTCCTTAAAAAAAAACCATTAACACCACTCTAGATTGCACAAGAAATGGCCTGGAAATAGCACAGATGCCCTGCAAATATGCAACCTTAAATAATTTATTTATTTTAAATTACCACGTTAATTATAATATAGACAAATACAATTTTTGTAACTCCTATAAAAGATAAATATGATAAAACTTCATTTACAATATTGAGTAGTCCAAATTTTGGTATACTCCAGCATAAAGTGGCAAACATATTTACCAATTATGTTTGTAACCAATTCCTCTTGGGGTCTTTCTTCCAAGATGGAGCCTATGCCCTCTCAATGGGACCACTAGGTAAGATAGACTCACTGCTACTCTCTTGTTAGTTGAAGGCACACTTAACAAACCAAGTAAACTACTATATAATAACTATGCTTTGTTGAGTATTTGCAACTGTTGGGTTTTCATCTACACATAATTATGCTCATGGATGAGATAAATTAAGGTTTTTTCATTTTTAACCTACCTCCACACATTAATTCAAAAAAATCTATATGACATATGCTTTTTCTGAAATTTGCATTAAGTAGCCAGCATACTGTAAACCAGTTTATATTCTTAAATTGAAAATTCAATTTTTTTGTGGTTAAAGTTCTAAGCCTAGAAAGCTAGAAAGTGTTCCATTGTACATGAAATCAACAAGAGAAAAAATAGTTAGTTGTGTACTAATCATGATTCGAAGCAAATAGTCTAATTGGCCTCCTGAAGGAAATACGTTCACTCCATTTTCAATAGGAAAAAACTATCTTTGTCCTCATCTTGATTGAATAATATCATTTGTGGACGATTAAAACTCTCACCTTGTAAATTTTGCAAATAGCTTGATTGTTGCAGCCACCAGCTTCAATCTTGATTTCATGGCTTTCCAAACTTGGAAACTTTCATCACTGACTATTTGCCACATTTATTTTCTAAAATATGAGTAGCAGCTTAAGGACTACCCCCCTTTTCAAAGTTTTGCAAACCATTCTATTTATTGTTATGTCATCCTTGGTGGTTATATGATTATGAGAACCATTGCTATTACTTTCATTGGTCTGTGTCCTTATGTTTCAACTGTACTGTTTTCTCATGACTTTGCTGCTCTTTTCTTCTGATAATTTTCAGCTCTTTTCTACTAAGAATGCTGCTCATTAACAACCATCATTTGCTGCATTTATTCATCAATAAAATTGCTTTTTAATTTTGACATTTGCTGCTCCTTAATGTCATATTTTCTGCACCTTTTGAAGTTATTTTTGCTGCACTTTTGAATTATATTTGCTGCTCAATTAATGGATATCTGTTGCACTTATCTGGATATCTTTTGCCCATATAAACTGTCATCATTTTCTCATATTAACAGTCTTATATAAATTGCCATCTTTTTATCATATTAACTGTCATCTGTCTCTTCTCTTTTTTGGACATTAATTTTCTGCTCATTATGACAGTATAATGCTACACATTGAAAATGATATTGTTAAACATGAAAAGTTGACATTGCTGCACATTAAAATCATCATCATTGCTGCTCTTTTGAATGATATTAATGCTCCTATTATCAATGATATTCTGCCCTTCTAATCAATGATTTGACCTTTCAGTATGACATTGCTCACTATGTGTTGTCAACCTCACTGTCATGCACTATAGTGACCGTCTTTTTAAGAGACTAAGCTCATGCTGATGATAACACTACCACCTCCAAAACTGCCCTTCTTATTGATTTTACTGTGCTTCGTTTTATCATGCATCACTATGATTGTGCTCTTAAGTGCTTGTCTTCATATTACTACAATCTTCTCAGGTAAACCCTTTTGACTTGTAACATACGAATGCAACACAACCCTTATGTTGCACGAAGGGTGAAAGAGGAGGCTTGTCTATCAACACTATCAGCTTCAATCACTTGACATTCTCAAAAACTTTTGAACAAGAAATTATAGGTTGGTTAAATAATTCTTTACTCCTTTCACTTTCAATTGTCAATTCACAAATATTTAACATAAATTAAAAATGGTTTATATTACAAAATCTACAATCAAGAAACTAAAGACATATCTGGTTTTTGGCAGGGATCCAATTTTCTATGGAATGGAAGCACTTTTTAATGCACCAAATCTTTTCATGCAAGCTAGATCTCTGTGGAATACAAACTGCATATAACAATGACTGATTTCTTAAGGTTTTTTCTACAATTAACAGACCTCTATGTTTTGTCTCCTGTCACCATGCCTATCTTCCCCATTTGTCTGATAGTTTTCATATGTCAATGCTAAAAAATACATTTCTTTATTATACTTTATATTAAAAGATACATGTGTAGCATGTTTTCCTTCAAAGCTGCTCTTTTACGAAACTTTTTATGCTACTCATTTTCAGCTCACCTACACTATATTAGGAGTCTCCTTTCAAGACTACCATGAAGATTTTTCCTGCAAACTCTCCCTATTTCACATGTAAAGTGACAAAATGGTATCATTATTCGTAGTAAATGCGAGTTGCGCCGGCATTGACTGCAACTTGCATACAATACAACTACAAAATGGCCAAAAAATGATGCATTGCTGAGATTCACTTCCCCTGTTTCCTTGATCCCCCAAAAATATGACTTCGTGGAACAGAGGAAATTACGATTGTTGATAGTATGATTTTTTTCTTTATACTTGTGCCTCTAGGATTTAATAAATGCATGAATTGAGCCTCAATTCTTAGTGCTTTTTCTGATTTTCTGCCTTTTTCCCTATATACACGTAGACCTTTAGGCATCAGAAATTAGTCTATTGTTGTGGTAATTTATGCTTACAACAAGAGTTTTATCATTAGCATGGACTGTTCCACAATTGGGATGGATTGCAGGGCCTATCGTAATGCTTGTTTTTGCTTCCATTATATTGTATTCCACTTCATTACTTGCTGATTGTTTTTGCCTTTAAAAAGAAAATTACTTGGTTAGGTTTATGTGATTTCAACTGAGAGAATGAAGCTGCACTCAACACTTGGATTGTAGCCAAATAATGATTGATCAGTAGCCTACATATAATTTATGGCAGAAACAGGGCCATTGGCCACTGGTCAATAAAATTACTTAGGCCAGTTTATGATTTCCAAAAACAATGTAGAGGTTTATTTTAAGAATGCAATGACTTCAACCTTAAATGTTGTACGTACACCATTTCCAAAGTGCTTTATTCACCAATAGAAAACAATTAGATTTAATCCAAGTTATGCCAAAGTTATTGTTGCAATGTGGAAGTTGTGGAGATGTATTGAATAAATATTTGAATTGCCTTCAAAACTGCTAAAAAATGAAAATATTCAACGCAGGTAAAATGCACAGATATGACTGAAACTCTACCCAAAATATCGTAGAGGCAAAGTCAAGTAAATTTGGGTAAAAAAATCTGTGAAACAACTCTCCAACACAGGAAAATGTTGTGTCTCAAAATATGATCAATGAGAGATTTTTACTTTCAGTTCTAACTGCCACATGTATGGATTCTATATTTTGTTTCTGCAAAAAAAATGTTTTGTTTACAGGTTTTAAAATACTTTTCAACCAAAAAATACATGTTAGTTCTATATTTTTTACTCTTTCAAAGTCTGCATTACAACTGCATACACAAATGTTGCTTTAGTATAGGTTGCTGCAAAATCTTCCTCACTTACACCATTCACTTTGCAGGCCTGTCCCTTTCTATGCATAGCTTTGGCAATTGACTATTTCATCAATGCTACAAACTTGTTGCTTTCTTTTTTACAACCGGTCTACCAACATCATATGTCTGTAAGCTACACAAAAAAACGTTTCACTATCTTATACTAAAGCTATCATTTGCACTGGACCTCTACACTGCAAGTTTGGTTCACAACGGTAAAAGCTTCTCCCTTCTCTTTAATTCTTTTTGCTCTCCATTCCTCTCTAATTTATAGATAATTGCATATCATCCCCATATCTCTGGCAAGAGGAAGGACACTTTTTCCCTGCTATAGACATGATATGAAACAGTCACACTTAGGTACATTTTGTTTTTGTATCTTCATTTGTAAATGTTGATTTACATGAAACTCCATAATGAGCTAAACAAACAATATCTTTAATAGACTTTATATTAGCTGATAATTGTGTAGCATACATTGCTTGAAATTGGCTCTCTTACAAATTTTTTTATAGTGCTTTGGCTTCATTCCATAAAAATGGCTATGCGTTGTCACCAAACCATGGAAAATTTTATCTGTGGCTGTTTGAATATATAAGATATTTTTATGATAGTTTTCCTAAAAACATTATTATACTAGCTGCAGCTAAAGCTGTAAATGCAATGGCTGCCAGAGCTTCTTTCACTTAGTGAATAGTAGAGATCGGAATATCTTCATATGTTACATTGGTTGCAAGACATAGACGTGACAAAAAGCAAATATTATTTACCATTGAATGTATGGCAGATCTGCTGAAGATGTCAATGCAATGGTTCCCATAGCTATTTTCAAATACTGAACATTAGAGATTGGATCAGATGCTGTTGAAGCTGTAAATGCAATGGTTCTCACAGCTATTTTCAAATACTATAAACATTAAGCCAAATTAGTTACAATTCAATCCATAATCTGCATTATGTACTGCAATTACGTAAGCTTCATTACAAAATAAAGCATATTCATGTCCATAGACAAAAGGAGCTTAAGGGAATTCGAATTACTTGAGCCTTTAGTTTATGTCATTTATTATGTTAGAAACTTTGTGAAGTGACCATAGATGTGAGTTTATAGTTCTCAATCAATTTCAGAGGTAAGTTTTGGATTAATTTTAAATGTTAATTATTGGAAATTTTGTGCACTATTCATTACATTGATATGCCACTATCTGCTATATTTCATAAATTAAAATATTCATCTCCACAAATCTTCGGCGTACCCATTGCACACGAAGGTGCAATTACTAGTAATATACCAATCTTTATTTGACTATAAATTCACATTTGCAAGAATATATCTTTCAGCGTTATTTACATAGATTTGATATAAAGATAGGTATACTAGTATAGTACTAATGTAATACCAATAATTGCCTTGGAACAAGTCAACGTGATAGCATAAAAGCTTCTCTCCAACATTATCAATTGTGACAGAAGAATGAGAAACGTAAAAACTTCTTCGAAATGTACAATACCTGCGGGTCCCAGTTTTCACAGAAAGCTTCCAGCGATTTATCTTAAATTTTCATCTCCAAGCAGATAACAGCGCCATTCAGCTTTCATCGAAAGTCAATTAATTAAGTTATGTGGTTAGCTAATTTGTAAAAATTTCCAAAGAGCTTGACCATGGCCAATGATAACAAGGTTGATAGTCGCCTTGACAATTGCATTTTACTGTCAAGTGGTGTGAAAACTACCAAAAGACATTACTGAGTTAGGAAACAATGGCAGAGATTACACAACATGCAGAACGTCTCACTTCCGTGCTAATTGCGAAGTTTTATGCCTTCGGGCTAGGCTTAAGTATCACACACTAAGCTCTGATCTGGTCAAAAGTCTTTCCCTTCTTTGTTTTGTCGTCTGCTCGCATGCGTGCTGCTGTTACGCTGTTTATAGCCATCACATCAAACTTTCGTTTTTTAACAACTTTTTATCCCCGATCACCTACTTCCTTCTTTGGACGCTTCACGTACATTGCATAAAAAATAGGTGTTATAATATAATAAAGAAACACTATTTATTTAACGATAAAGTTTTATGTTTATAAATTGCAGTATATTATTATTATTATTATTTAATATTTATATTTTATGCTTATTTTTACTTAATTTTATACTTGTTCAAAAATATAAAAAATATAAATTTATTAAAAAATGATTTTATTTTTAAAATTGAATATTAAATAAATTTTCATTTTTTTAAGTTGTCATATATTATTTTTAAAAATAAATGATATTAATAATATATATTTTTTAAAATTTAGTAGGTTAATTAATTTTACAATTGATATTTTTTTTATTATATCTTAATTTTTTTAAAGGAGTATAAGTATTGATTCAGATCTATGAATCTCTGAGGTCATAAATGGGGGATCTCATCCCAATATAAATCCTTAACAATTATACTCCAATGGATTTTAAATCTTGATGGCAAAAATATCAACATGACTTAACCATCACACAATGTCACTATCAACTTATTATATCCTAATTTGAATTCTAATTGTAATCCTAATTTTAATTTAGTGTTAGGGTTAAAATTAGGTTGAGATCATGATTATAATTAACGATATACGTAGCATATATGTCTTTTAAAAATGTATATTAAATATGTTTAAAGATATATTTTTAGGCACCTATTAGACTTATATGTGAAAAATTGATTTAAAATAGACACATTGCAAGAATACTAGTTATTTCTATTTTTTATATAGATTTTTAAGAGATATATGCTATTATTTTCATTTAGTGTGAAAAGAAAGAGGAGCCCAACAAGATCTTGTTTAATTATTTTTTGCAAAGATGTATAAGTTTTTCCCTAGGGTAAGCTACTATCATTTAATTCATGATGTAATCTCTTAACATACCACAATAATACTTTTTACTTGTTAATAAATTATAGTTTAACTCAATTTCCTTTGTAAAACCATTTAAATAAAACTGTTCATTTTGAGCATGTATATGAAATTAACTATTTTTTGCATCCATTTCATTTTGTTTTTGTCTTTTGAATTTTTATATACAATCAAAATGTTTTTTCCTTATAATTTTGTCATTGTTTATGGTTTTTTTTGGAAAAGAAAGCACAAATATGAATGATTCAATTCCCATAATATTTAGATATTTATTAAAATTTATCAAAATTTTTTATATGAATTTAAAACTAGACTATTTTTATTTTTATTTCACAATATTGATATTTCATTGATGCTTACACATCTTAAACCATACACAATAGGATGTGCCAAATTTTTAATTAAATATATTTTCACACACTTTAAAATATTGAGAAAATATTTTAAGAACTAAAACAATCTACATAAACTAAAACACAACCAAGTAAATCCATTTACAAGGGTGGTAAATAAGTTTCCTCAAATATAAAAAAATGACATGCTATCAAGTTGAAACCAAGGATTACTTAAACAAAGTATAGTTATGAGAAAGAATATTATAAATATATACCACTTTTTATTTCTATTTTTTACCTTCATCCCACTATCTATCACTCTCACCACTTTCAAAAATATCAAATTTTTAATTTAAAATTTCACATTACCCAAAAAAATATTTAAATTAAATTTAGTAGGGATCTGACATGGGTACAAGATCATATTATTATTTTTCAAAATGAGACCCCTTGCTATTGTAAAATTAGATCTCCCATGATTATATTTAATTCCTTCAATAAGGAAATCATATCCTTATTCTAAAATAAAAATTAAATCGATTGCTTTGCTAGCTACCTATTGCTTAAATTTTTAGATATATGTCTTAAATCAAGGCCAAACCCTAACTAGTAATATAAAAAAAATTATACCTTATAATTTTGAAACTATTAATTATCCTTCTCTTAGTGTCCATTCCCACAAAAAATGAGGGATCATTTTGGCTTAGGCTTGACTCTTTACTATACTAAATTTCAGTTTTATCTCTCATAAGCCAGTGTTATGCATGGGCGTTCATGTGACATGCTAACATCCCATGATTTTATAAAATTTAAATAATGGTTTCATATTCATTTATTTGTTATCATATATATATATATATATATATATATATATATATATATATATATATATATATATATATATATATATATATATATATATATATATATATATCAAATAAATTTCTTTCACAATAAGGAAAAAAATTGATTGTACATGTAACGAATTCAAAAGACAAAAAATACAAAGAAATTTTTCTTCCTAGGTGTCTATTTTAAATCAATTTCTCACATATAAGTTTAATAGATGCCTCAAAAACATATCTCTAAACATATTTTATATAAATTTGCACAAGAAATTTATGCTACTTATATCTTTAATTCTAATCCTCAAGCAACCTAATTCTAACCCTGATCTTAAGTTAAAATTAAGATTACAATTAGAACTCAAATTAAGATATAATAAAAAAATAAAAAATAAAAACCATCAATTACAAAATTAATAAACCCATAAATTTTAAAAATATATTATATTAATATGTTTAGTTTTAAAAATAATATATAACAATTTAAAAATTTAAAAATTATTTAATATGCAATTTAAAAATAAAACATTATTTAATAAATTTATATTTTCATATTTTTAAACAAGTATAAAATTACAGTAAAAATAAACGTAAAATTTAAATATTAAAAAAAAATAAAAAATAAAAAATAAAAATAATATATTACAATTAATAAAAATAAAATTTTACCGCTATTTCTTTCAATGTACGTGAAGCGTCCAAATAAGGAAGTAATTGGGGATAAAAAGTTGTTCAAAAACCAAAGTTTAATGTGACGGCTATAAATGGCGTAACAGCAGCGGGGAAGTGAGCGGATGACAAAATGGAGAAGGGAAAGACTTTTGACCTGGTCAGAGCATAGTGTGTTATATTTAAGCCTGCCCTGTCTCTATAGAATGGTCAGTTAAGTCGTGGTGGGGCCGAAAGGGAAAACTACAGTTCAAGGAGGAAATGGCGGAAGTGGCTATCCATCCAGTTCTTTTTCCAAGAGCAACTACAGTTTTATGGCTTCGAAAGGGTGCTACAGTAAACTGGAGTATGTCTCTATAGAACGGTCAGTTAAGTCGTGGTGGGGCCGGAAGGGAAAACTACAGTTCAAGGAGGAAATGACGGAAGCGGCTATCTATCCAACTCTTTTTCCAAGAGCAACTACAGTTGTATGGCAGCGACTATCCAGCCTCGACAATGCACCATGGCATGGATGGTGCCGATCCCCATAACATTTAGTTTAACTGCTACGGGATGAAGTTAACTGCTGTTGGATTGTCATTGTCCCTTTTGACTGCAGGTTTGCAAATTCTAAGGAAAAAACTGTTAGATGCCGTCTTCAACTGCCGCTGCAATGGTTGTTTCAATTTTTAATTCCCTTCAGACGATTAGAAAGGACAGTCGCAGTGATGTAAAACTGCAACTGTATGGAATGATGTGAGAGAAGCTCTAAGACTCATACATTTATTTGATTCCAAGGTGTTCGGCGAGTAAACGGCTATCTAGCCCCGTATATGCACCTATGACATCCATGCCACCGTGCCACAAATATACCATAACTGCAGTTTAACATTAACTTCAGCGATTTAGCTCGACTAAACTGAAATAAACTATTATGGACTCCAGTTCAATGTCAGTTAACTGCTACCGTAGAACATGCATTCTACATGCTTTTTCAGAGCCGCTTTATGAAGCGCTAAAAATATCGAAGCCATTCGAAGCACAACTCGTTTTCAAATATAAACGCCACGAAACTATAAAAAATCTTGGGTCTATCAGCAATCAGCGATTATTCAAAATATAGTGAGGTAAAGACAAAGGACTCAGACGTTGTTAAAAAAAATCACCATGACTGTAAATTGAAGCTTCGACAAAGCAAATGGAGAAGGGGAAAATTTTCACAAGGGCAAAGATAGTTAGAGGCATAATGCAAGCTTGTAATAAGATTTATTGGATCGCTTACAGAGGGTCATATAATACCAGAAAGGGCTAGAAATGACCATACAAGAAACAATTTCATTACAATGCTTTGTCATCCATTTGGAATATAGTTGTTTAAATAGATTTATCAGTCTTTGAAGACTCTTGTAACCTGCATTATTCTTCTATCAATGAATACAATCTTTGATTGTGTGCTTGTGAATTTTTATCTTATGAAGAGTGAAATGTTGATTTCTTCATAGGAAATGTAAAATTTGTGTAAAGCTTCTACGTCTGCAGCTTATGGTAACTTGGTCCGTGAACCTATGTAGTATATAACAGTAGAATATTATATGAGTACACTTGTCTTATACAAACATATGAAGAATTTAAGTCCCTTACAACTTATAACTGATGTTGATATTTGGCCTCGTAAAGCATAGATCAAGTTTGCTTTTGCATGGTTTAAACATTGATGGT
Organism: Sequoia sempervirens; assembly: GCA_007258455.2. NCBI lineage: Eukaryota > Viridiplantae > Streptophyta > Pinopsida > Cupressales > Cupressaceae > Sequoia > Sequoia sempervirens. The sequence goes on along the minus strand of VDFB02379711.1, from coordinate 210,162,061 downwards.
TAGAGGAACTTATGTATTATATGTAGGTTGCCAAACAATTCTTAGATCAAAGAAATGTTATTTTAGAACATTCGTATGAGAAGTAATTTGTATACTAAAAAACTATTCCACAAGGTAATTTTTAATCTTGGAAAAATCATTTGAGAAAGGTCTAATAGTTTTGGGTTCTTTACAAAGAATAGTAAGAAAAAAAATTAAATACTGTCAAAATTTTTTTTTATTAGTTGTAAGAATATTTTTTAGTGCATTTTAGTTGTTATCATTATGATTGGTTTAGTTCTTGTGATATTTTTGACAAAGACTATTTATTAAAAGTCTTCTTATTTTGAACATGAGATTCACCTATTAAAATCAGGCATTATGGGCTCTTAAATACCTATATATATATATATAAAATATGATGTTTATATGTTCAACAAATTATAATTAAAAGAACAACTATTGTTTACAATTTGATTGTAGTGTATCTATAAGTAATGACAAAATTGTCATCTATGGGGCCCAATTTTTCTTGTGTGCATCTAACACTTCTCTATGCAACTAAAACTACTTTGTATTGAGTTACATAGAAGAGGTTGTAAGGTCAATGTTTCAAGAATCATTATTGAGCATGTGCCTCTATCCCTTGTATAGGTGCACAATTATTTTTGTACATTTTATGTATGGTTAATAAATTTTAGAGTCTCAATTTTGGATTCCCTTTTCTACCTCAAAGATGATGATACATTTGTACCTCATACTCAAAATCCATTCCCAAAGATTTTTTATTTTGTTATTATGAAGACAAGTATATTAGTTGATGAGTGACCCACACAATACACCTCTACCTCCTCCTTATTTGATTCTCATTGACGACCTCACTTATGAAGGGTAGGGTCTCACCTATTCTAGGTTGTGTACAAGAATTCTATTTAGGCTCAATGGATGGTAGAAAAGCACTCACATGATGGTTTTTGCCTCTTCTTGAACACATACTACTATCATTTGAAAGTGGGTAGTTAGTTTATGGACTATTATATTTACCAAAAAAATATATGTTGTTTAATGAAGTATGTGTCATGTACTATATGTCTAGGTAATCATTATATGTGTGTAGATAAATGGATCAAAAATCAAATATAATAAATACATATGTATTTAAGGTATATGAAGACATCACTAAAAGTAAATAAAATAAATACTTTTATTTATTCAAACTATAGAAAAAAATATATGATTAGAAATTCAAGAAATAGATTGGTATTTTAGTGGTGGTTTCATGGAAATTTTTTGTAAAACATGTAAAATTGATGAGGAGGAAGTTCAAACATGTTATTTCATGTAAAAAATATAGATTTCAAAGCCCAATATGTAGATTCAACCCTTAGGATTGTAAATTTGAGCCTAATTGATGGTACTTCATAATTTGAATTATAACATGCATAACACAAACATGTTATAAAATGTGAACATGTTATATCAAACACAAATAAAATTAAAAACTACCAAAAATTGGGATCACAAATCAACATAATGTGTACACATTATGGTTTGGTAAATACCTAGCCATAACATTCAGGTAATGACTATATAGCCCCTATGATGCACCCATAAATGCATCATGCCTCCATGATGATAATTATTACGAAATATAGTTCAACATCAATTAATTTACTCTTCAGATTTAATTTACTTACATACGAGTCACGAGGTTCATTGTATTTTGGTCTTGGGTTATTATGATTTATGAGAAAAATAAAACAATACTACATTAATGAGGATTATATATCATTTAATTTAGTTAAGGTTGGTTAGGATATTTAAAAAAATTATATTTCATTAATTTGGATTAGTATTGTATAAGGAAGAGAGGTGTGTTACCATGGATTGTGGTGGATGTTTGACTCCACACCACTAAAATTATAAAAGGGGCTAGGTAGTCCCTTATGGTTTTGTTAAGGAAAATAGATTTCTTAAATGCTTACTTTTAAGTTAGTCTTATAAAATTCATACACATAAGGTCAAATCAATTTAGATTAATAAGTAATAGTAAAGATTGATAAGTTAGAGTTATTAGAACAAGTTATTTTAAGAAATTAATTGTAATAAATAATGTATTAGGTTTTTTATTCAAGAATGTATAACATGGAGGCCATTGAATCAACCATTATATTTAAATGTTGTTTATAGCACGGCAATTCATTCACTCAAACATTATATTTAAAAGCTATTTATAGGGAATTTGTTGCAACATTTTATGTTGTAGAAAGGAATGTGGTAGACTTTGTTAAATTTATTTTTTTGAATGTGTTGAAGATTATATTAATTATTTTAATAGGAGTGTAATTATACTAAGGGTCAAAAGCACACCAATCTCTATTTATACACACACATACACACAAAATTATATTGATTTATATAACAAAAAAAAACATAAAAAGGTGACATGCTTATTAATTAAATTAAATCTAGGAAAATCTTGAATATATCTTGGTAGTGTGGCTGGTAGGGTTTGTTGAGTTATCCTTTGTATCCATTTTGCGTATAAATTTTGTCTCTTTACTATCAAAAAGACCTTCTCCTTTGACAAAGTGAGGGGGCCTTTCAAGGGGGATTGCGGCACATAAGTCCATCTCACCATTTATCATCTCCAATAGGTGTCCATTCTAGGTCCTCAAAATTGAGAAATGATTTTCTTTGTTGGGAATATCTTGCACATGTAGTTTGATGACGGATTCCCATTTATTCTTTTAGACCATTCTAAATAAAATCTAAATTGTTAGTAGTCCCCTATCTTATTAACAAAATGTATGAACAACTATATTGATTTCTCTATTCACTCCATGAATATAATTCTCTTTCATGTACATAGAGGTATAAATTTCTATCACCATAATCATTACACTTTTTTAAAAATACAAGTAATAGTAATTATAATTAATCGCATTTAACTTTTGACTAACTTTACCTTAGTTTTTACACTTTGCTTTGAGCTTCAAAATAATATGAGAATTATTTGAATGACATATTAAAAAAGAGTATATCAAACATTGGGATGAAGTCATATAAAACAATTTACTAATATCAAATTCATAAAAATATCATTTATCCTAAATAAAATATATTGTTATATCCTTTGATTGATATTTTTTAATCAATTAAATGCATTTCTATTGCTATAAGATGGATTTTTTTTATCGATTCAAAATTAGCTAGGGGGCTACACTTGGTGTATTAATAAAAAATATTAACATTATAGAAGGTGGCATGAACACGTCGCACTCCCGAGATAGTTACAATCCCAAAAAAGAAATTTAGTACACCATCACACTCCTTCCAATGTATCCCAACTCCTCGAGAAACAAAATGAAGCTAGGCACAAATCCTGTCCAGGAACCTAATGCACAATTTACAAATACATATCCTTGACAGGCCAGATCAACCACCCTGAGAAAAAATATAACACTCCCCAAACAACCCAATAGCAATACACTTGGAAATACTTTTTTGATAAAACCTCCTCACCCAAACAACAAACCAGAGCACCGTTCACTTAACTAGTTTGAACCTCTCTCATTGGAGCCCATGGCCCACCTCCACCATCCACCATTGCTAGCTCATCCTTGACATTGACACTGTTCCAATTAATTGAGCCCACTATGTCCACCAAGCCTTCCTTGTGAATGTAGTTTTGCAACCAACCAAGCTCCCCTTCTAAGCCAACCTCAATAAATTTCAAAAAAAATATGCCATTCATCACCCTAGCCTGAAACTTGGGCAAACTCGTTGGGTGGACTCTTTAAATATCAATAGGAATTTTTATGACAGACGTCTCCTATGCCTAATCAAATAGTAGTCTTTAGGGATGGGAAAAATGATCTCAAGCACCACATTCTCCCAATTGTCATCCAATCCCACCAAGAACTTGCTCCAAATTAGTTTCTTGCATAGCCCCCTTGCATCCTCCTTTGAATCCCCAATGCTGAGAAGGGTGGCCAAAAACATGGCCATGATACCATAATTTATGCGATGCCTATAGCCCCACATGTTGGAATTTTAAGGAGTTTTCCATTGATATACTTGTTGGCAACATGAGCATGGATATATAGTGTGCAGAGACAATGTTGTCATTGATGTCAACATTGTGGTTTTGGTATGAATATTGATGAGTAGACCAATTAGTCAAGCATGAGTGTGCATATATATGACAATCTAATGCATAGGTGCAATAAGTTTTGATCCAATGCAGACAGTTGAAGTTAATAATCGACTAAGTGTCAGAACAAAATTTTCTATGTACAAGGCATCTGGTTTTGGTCTGTATTGGTTTGGCTTGAAGATTTTTGCCCTGAGATTCTAAGGAATTTTTTTTTGATATCAGAGGAGTCTAAATCCAAATTTTCATTCCTTTTGGCCCTCTGGTGTAGAAGTTATGAATGATAGTACATCGGGTTTTCCAGTGATAGTGTTTCCTATGTAGAGTGTATGTTTTGATAAATCCTTACTTCAATGTGAATAATATTTTGTCTGGTGGATTTGTGGAGCTATTTACAGGTGTTAGTTGCATCTAAGTTCCAAGTGGCATGAATATTGGAGGTCCATGTGTTGGTTTGAGGATGATCAGTTGATGAATTTTGATGATTAGGTCACCAGTGGTGCTAACCTGATATGTTTAAGGTTATGTGGATTTTAAATAAGTATTGATTTCTTATGTGGGAGCTATTATAAGTCCACCTTGACCTAATTGATGCGTTACAAGTTTTATATTAAGGTGCGAAGTGTGTATGGTTGAATGTTGAGCTGACAAGTTATGTTTTGCATGATAAATCTTATTAGGACAACCTAATTGATGTTGCAAAGGTTTGCAAATGCAATGGGAATAAGTATAAGATCATTTTAGTATTGTAGAGTGATGATATAAGTGTTGTGAGTGCAGAGAAGAGCAGGGTGTTAGAGCAGAGCGGTATGAAGTGTGTAAAATCTATATATTGAGCTTCAATGGAACTATAATTCTTGCATATTTTAGATGTGATTGTAGTAGTTCAGATCTTGGTACTAGTTGTAGTGTAGTAAAATGCATACCCTTGCATTTTCACACTTGTTTGGGCCTGCCTTGCCTTATTTATGCTTCATTATAGCTTGATTGGTCCTATTTTATGTCCACAAGCCTTATGAAATATTTTTTAGTTAATCTTGTTGGTGTAATTAATTATTTAATTACACTTTACATAAGTTTACTTCGGAATATTTAATTCCAAGGTTATAGGTTGTTATCCTTATCTTGCTGAGCTATCTTTTTTCTCAAGATAAGATTAGGGTTATGCATACTTTCTTTTATAAAGAAAATTATATCTTGTAATTATGGTACTTCGAATATATCAATTTGCACATCTTCATGCAAACTCTCTATTTTTTTGTTTTTCTCTTTGTGGAAGGTTATTTTCTAGTTTGCATTTCAGATCTTGGTTTCTAACATGGTATCAGAGCCTTAATTTGTAGCCCCTTCTCAAATTTTTTGGAGATTTTCAGTGCAGAACATGTTTGGGGTCCCTCGAGGGTTTCATTCCATGAGTATATTTATGCAGTGTCTTGGATCAGATCGAGGTTTTCCATTGGATTTAGAGCACTGGAAAAGGCCAGAAATGGCTTTTACTTCACTGATTTTGGTCATCGTTGAAGAAATTTGTGAGGGTTTCAAGCTTAGTGATTTTTTTGAGAGATCTAGGGGTCACCTAATTTTCTGGGCACTTTGGGCCAAAACAGACCTCGCCGTTGGATTTGTAGTGCCCAAAAACCCTTATTTTCATATAAAGTTTGTCCAATTTGGACACAATCATCTCGAGAGGCAAAAAAATTTTGTAAGGAGGCTGTACGGCCTTCCCAACACACAAATTGAGGCACATTTAAAAAATATATATAAAAAAATATAAAAACATGCAAAAAATCCTACACCTCTAGTTCTAAAGCTCCTCACCGCCACCGCTCCACCCAGCGGCCATTGTCCCACCACTGGGTGGCCACTCCTACCAGGCCACACCGCTTCTTAGCCGCTCCGCCAGTCTATTACCCCCAAGGGCTTATTTTGCTTAGCGGTGGTCACTTCAGCGACCGGGAGCTCGGGATTAGCCCCTATCGGCAGCTCCAGCCCTATGGTGGTCACATGGGTGATTAGGGGCCACACCCAGCACTGAGACCAACAGCCCCCTGGTCCGCCCAGGCGACCAAGGGCTTTATTTTTTTAGCCCCTGAGGGCTGTAGAGGACCATATTGGGCAGTTTTGGAGCACATTCACATAATCAGGCGTAACTTGGGCATAATGTGTCATTTTTTCGCAAACAAGATATTTTCGGAAAGCTATTTCTGAGCTCTACGTAATGGTGTAGGTGTGATTTTTTGGTTTTTCTTTTTTGATTCATTTTTCAGCCTCAGAAGTTAGATGTTGCTATTTTCACTCTAGGAGACATATCTTTTGACTCGCTTATCCATTTTTCGCGATTCAAGCGACATCAGAAAGCTGGTTTCAACCTCTATGCAGCTCTAAGGTCCTTTTCAAAAGATGTGTACCTTATTTTGTGCATGCATTCATTTTTTTTCGTGCACTAGGTTTGCATTTTTGCTTCTGTTTCTATAGTTTTTGCATGTTTTTTGCTTTCTCTCCTTTTGCAATCTTTGGGTATTGTAATAACAAATTGATATAAGGTTCCATTAAGGGGGGGTTCTTGCATCACACTTTCATATTGGTGACAACTCGTATGAGTTTGTCTGGTTTCATGTTATTTCTTTTAGCCTCTTTCTTGCTTAGCTGGATACATCTTTGGTTTGCATCAGTTCATACTTCACATTGAGAGTTTTTGGTTCTTGATCTACATTGGTTTAGATCCTTCTCAATTTGAGGGCCATGTTTTTATGGTTAATGTTCCAAAATCTTGATGGTACTCATCTTATAGGGCAGTTTTAGTTTTAGTTTAGCATCGGCATCGAGACACAACTTCCAGATTTTGTCATCATTATGGGTGGCTTCATCCTTTCATCTACTGTTGCTTATAGATTCCAGGGTTGATCTAGTATGCGAGTTTTTCAGTGTTCCTTGGCATCAGGTCTGTTGTTGCATTTGTGTTATGGTTTCTTGCAAATAGAAGTATCTTTCCTTGCTTGTCGGATTTGGGGTTCCAGTGTTGCTTCATCAAAGTTCTACTAGTGATTCTTTGTTGCAGTTCATCTCATTAAGGGGGGGTTTTTCCCACTCAATTTTCTCTCTTTGCATTTGTAAATGGGTACCTAATCAAGCCTTTGTTGTTGGGACCCATCTCACATCATTTGCATAATAATCTGCTTCTCCCTAAGTTGCACTTATGGGGGGGTGTTGGTGTAATTAATTATTTAATTACACTTTACATAAGTTTACTTAGGCATTATTTAATTCCTAGGTTATAGGTTGTTATCCTTATCTTGCTGAGCTATTTTTTTGCTCAAGATAAGATTAGGGTTATGCATACTTATTTCTATAAAGAAAATTATCTCTTGTAATTATGGTACTTCGAATATATCAATTTGCACATCTTCATGCAAACTCTCTGCTTTTTTGTTTTTCTATTTGTGGTAGGTTATTTTCTGGTTTGCATTTCAGATCTTGGTTTCTAACAAATCTTGACATTCTCCAATGCATAAATGTTAATTCAATTCCATCGGTGTGTCCCTAATTTTTTTGGTCGGGACTAAAATGCCACCTAGGGCATCTTAGTCCCCCAAGGCTCTTGGGACCCTAATTTTGGCATCTCTGGATTGGGCCCCCTTTTTGGTGTCTGTGCCCCAAGTTTTTAGAACTTGGGACTAAGTCACCACCTAGGGCGTTTTAGTCCTCCTTGAGTCATTTTTGAGATTTAATTTCAAATTATGGTGGGATTTAGCCTCCTTTATTTAATGAATTCATATGTTGGCTTGGTGTGATATGATTTTAGGATATTAAGCATAGATAAGTATAAATATAAGGTTCCTTGATTCATTTCAACCCAATTCTTTTGTGATATCCTTATCATAGCATAATTGAGTTCACAAGAGCATTCAAGAGCAGATTCATCAAGCATTTGGAGCCATTTTCAGATTCAAGCATCATATCAAAGATTTTTCTTGCATCATGTGTTGCTGTGCTAACATTTGTGATGTAGGGTTTGATTCAAGCAAGAAATTTAAGTCCTATCTTTCAAGCATTCAAGATCCATATCCATTGCAGCCATTACATAAGTTTGTAGACTTTATAAGGATTTGGTGAGTTGTAGCATTGCATGTTGTTCATTCACCATTTCCTTCATTACTTTATTTCATTTCAATACCAACAAGGGGTTTGACCAAGGAAAACCTCCATTCACTAACAAATGACAAGTTTTTCATTCTTGCATATTTGTGATTGTAGATCTAGGTTGTAGACTTGAAGATCACTTGGAGTGCAAAGTTAAAAAAGTGTCAAATTTGCATTACAAAGCTGTCATCTTCATGAAAACTCACCTACAGGCCATATTAGGAAGTTTAAGAACTTGAGATCGAAAAGGAAGCTAGTGTAGACCTTGGAGCTCAAGATCTTGTTCAAAGTTTTCAAAAATTCAAAATGGGACTAATACGCCATCTTCAACATCTTAGTCCTCCTAGGCTCATTTTTTAGAGATTTTCAGAGATTTAGTTCCAAGATCTGAAGACTTTGTATTTACCCCAAAAAATAGTAGCAGGACTAATACGCCATTATGGGCATCTTAGTCCTCCACAACATATTTTGGAAGCCTCTTTGCATTTCCAAAATCCTCACAACATCTCCATATTTCCCAGGTGCACACATACCATCTCCCTATTGCATAATTTCATCATTTACATCTTTCATTTAGCTTGCATTGCTAGTTTTAGGTCATTTTGCATATCACAACGTGTTTTCAAATATTTTCTTTTCCAAGCATTTGCTTGGTGGTGAACCCCTTAGAACTTAAGAATCCCTTCCTAGGAACCTCCTAATTGTGAATTGGCTCACCTTGTGAGGTTGTTAGTCAATCCAATTAGGACTCTTAGGACATTAGTGAATGGTTGAATGAGAAAAGTGTGATATCCCAAAAAGGTATCCATTTTTCCCATTCATCAGTAGTGTGCCATTTCTCTTCTATATTTCTTTCATTTTGTGGGTAGTGAGTCCACTAGGATAGTGAGTCCACCTCCTGTGAGCATTTCTATAATATGTTGTAACTATTTATAATATATTGTAAGCTAATCCTCACCGTGTTTTTTCCCTTTTTGGGTTTTTCACATAAAATATCTAGTGTTCATGTGTTACATGTTTTGATGGTTGCTTTCATGCTTTTATTTCTTACTACAAATTAAATATGCTATGTGGAAAGAATGCTTAAATTTTTAAGTGGTTTTAAAGAATACTGATTCACCCCCCTCTTAGATTTTCAGGTGTTCAACACCCTGCATGAATTTTGAGCCTAATACCATCTTAATCGCATGCAATATCAAGTCGTGCAAGTTAATTTAAAAATAATTCCCAACCTATTCTTCGTGATCTCTCCCAAAAAGTCCATTTGTCTTCCCTTAGCCTCCAGAAGAATGGGTGTGTCCATCTCTAGACCACTTTTGCAATTCAGAGATATAATGATCTTCCATCAAAGCCATAGTCATCTTTTTAATAAGTGGGTTTACCACATGAAACCATCATTACTATTGACGCTTCACACACATTCATGAGCAAGGACACCACCTATCATTATAAATTTTGTGCCATCAGTATTCAAATTAATTAAGCTCATCCTTTGCTAGCCTTATACTTCATCATATTCCGCTAGCATGACATTGAGATTTTCTTTTGATTTTAAAAAGGAGGGGTAAGTTCTTCCATTGTGGCTCTTTTGGCTAGGTCATCTCCCACCGCATTTCCCTCCTGATACATAGGAGATCCTAAACTCCTCCATTCTATTTAATATTTCTAATATTGGAGGATGTGATTTCCTCAATTTCCATCTCAACGTCCAACCATGACGAATGGCATTAATTTTTATCAACGAGTCCCCTTCTAAATGAATCTTCTTCAAACCCAACTATGAGGCACATTACAGGCCAATGAGGGAAGCCCTAAATTCAACTTCGTTGTTGGTACATTGCCCCAGATGTTCTGATTTTTCCACCAACATGGTCCCTTTATGATCTCTAATTACGCAACCCGCCCCACACAACTATGGGTTTCCTTTTGCAGCCCCATCAAAATTTATCTTTTTCCAACCTTCTTCTGGAGGCCTCCATGGGAACTACAAGAGGGATTTAAAGCCTATATTTCTTAGAATATTTTTTGAAGCCTATAGGTATTATATTTTACTTGGTAACTTTTCTAAATAATATATATAGTAATATTTATTTGATTGATTTATGTATTATTTAAGAGAGTGTATATATAGAGATTATATTTTAATTTATAACTCTTTTAAATTATATATATATCTCTTAAAATTAGATATAATATTATTATTACTTTGATATGTGTACACCATTTCTAACCCTATTTTGGATTCTAATTATGACCCTAAAATTATATATAATAATAAGTAACATTTTAATAATCAAACTTTAACTTTAACCCTATTTCTAACTCTAAAATTAATATAATATGATTATTGCTTATATATATGTACCCCATTTCTAACTTTAAATTTAATATTATTTCCAATCCTAGTTGTTGACCCTAAAATTAAATATAATATTACACAAATATTATTATTAATTATATAAAAATTACATATTTTAATTAATATCTTACACATGTAGTTATTGGCATTATTAGTATATCTATTAAAAACATTATATTTAAAGTTACTAGATTACTTAATTACCAAATAGACTCTTACTTGTTATAAATAAGAGATATACCAATTTATGCAACTACATGTTACTCTAGTACCCCCTTCTAATATGGATCTCTTAAAAAATTTGTGGTCAATAATAATATCTTGAAATGATTTTTGGTTTGCTAGATGTAATTTGATTGGGATGGGATGTCTATCTTTGAATCCATATGAATAAAGTTGGATTTAAATTATTTGTTCTCATTATTACAATTTCTATAAAGATCATAACTTAAATTTTTCTTTGTAACGATTATTTCTTCTTAAGTAAATTTTTCTTTGTAATGATTGTTTCTTCTTAATAAATTTTCACCCCTTTTTAAAATAAAATAAAAATAGAGGCCATAAGTTAAATGGTCTAATTAGAGATTATCATATAAAGGAAATCTATAATCATTATGAAAAATATTTAATAGATACATATAAATAACAATTTTAATGTTTAACCATGGGAGGATGAGGTGAAAGCCACATGTCTTAGGTTTTTATTTATGGAAATGAGTATTAACATGGGAATGGCATCCCGTGCTTCTCATGGAAACCCTACTTTGGTGGCATCCTATGCTTCTCATGGAATCCCTTCTCTGGCATCATCTCGTGCTTCTCTGGTGCTGGGTGGTGTTGGCGCTGGCATTAGTGGTAGGGATGGCTCCTAGAATGACGACAGTGGAGCTTTACTATGAAAGACATTGGTACGGGGCCTGACGGAGGTCGTTGTAGGGGTGGCAACCATATGGCTATGGCCAAGCCTGTTGTGCGGCTTAGGACTGGGAGGGCGATGATAGGAGGGTTCATCCCTGTCTCCAATGCAGTTTCAGTGGATCTGAAGGCAGAGACAGAAGAGGAAATAGAGGAGAACATTTTTGAGCTTTCTGAGATTGGAGTGATTTGTTGATTCAAGGGATTTTGGCCTAACCTCCCTCAGCTGCATTCTTGGATTTCCAACGAATGACAACCTCTAATTTTTGGTAAAATTCTTATTTTCCCCATGGCTAAGGGGTTTTAGTGGCTAAGTTTGACAATACTCAGGACAAAAACATTATTCTTTGTGACAATTTTTTTAGCTGGGAGAATAAATTTATGTTGATGATTAAGCCTTGGCACACTGATTTCAACCCTGCTTCTGAAACTTTTAGCAAGATCCCGATTTGGGTTCAGCTGCCTTACCTTCCCCTCCACTTATGGATTGACCCCCTTTTGGAAGAAGTGGGTGATGCCCTAAGTGATTTTTTGTTGGTAGATGCTGCTACTTCTGACATACTTCATTCCACCTTTGCCCAAATTTTGGTTGAAATGGATGTTTCAAAAGGGTTGCCTACTGAAATTCTAATTAAAACTTCAAAGGGTTCTTGGATACAGTCCTTAGACTATGAAGGGATTCCCTTCCGCTATAGAAGATGTTTTAAAACAGGTCACACTGCTGCATAATGTGGTTTTGAGAAAAAATGCTTCAACTTCTTGGTGGAAAGGTGCCTCTCAACAACATTATACGGTTGAGAAGAAAGTTGATCAACATAGGAGCTTTTCTGAGGTGGTTGCCATAGAATCGCAAGCTCTTGAGGTATCCCCTTCAGATGTCTCATTTGGTGGGGTTGCTAAAACTGAACATCATGTTGAAACCCCTAAAGATCGTGAGGTTGGGCCTATGAGTGTCGATCAGAATAGGCATTTTTTAGAGGTGGATGCTTTTGAATCGTTGGGTTTTGGGACACCCCCTCCAGTCGTCTCAAATGGCGGGATCGCTAAGGCAACCCCTATTGAGTCAACAACTGCCATTTCAGGTGTAAGTGCATCGACCTCCCTATCTTGTGGCTCTTCATAAAAGTCTTTATCTGTGTAAAGGAATCAAGATGTAACCCCTAATACTTTGGCTGTTGGCTTTCATCTTCATGAAAGTAGTGAGCTGGCATGGCATGGTAAGGCAGCGCAAGTGGAAGATGGTTGGATCATAGTTAAGGGAAAAAAAGATAAATCCTCTTGGCCATCTTTCGACATGACTCTCCGCTCCTAGAAGAAAAGTGTAAAATGTAAATCTTAATTGGTCTTGTTTTGGAGCTGGTCTTTTTCGCTGGCTACTTGCTGTCTTTTCTGTAGCCTTGCTCTTTTTTGTTAAAGGGTTTTGGGTCCCTTCAAAATCTGTTTTTTCCTTTATCAAAAACAATTTTAATGTTTAATATATTATATGATGCACCGAAATTCCATGTAAATGCATGTGTATGTCATGTGCACCAAAAATGGGTTAAAAAATTTAAGGGGGATTTTAGTTACATGATGTAGGGGAAATTAATATAGATCAAATAGATATGGATAGACAATAGAGATAGAATCCATTAATTAATGATTAAAGAGGATTTATTGGTTAGCAATCTTAATTAGAGTGAAGAAGTGAAAGCATGATACAATTAATAAAGCATATATCTAGACACAAAATATTCATTAATGATTAAGATATACAAGAAGAAAATATAAATTTACTAGGAGGTAAGATTTTAAACAAATGATAGAAAGTATGGATATATGAGAATCTCTAAAAGTGTATAGAAGTTCACTATGGAGGACATAATATGATATTAATAACAAGGAAAATTACATGGAATGTAGACTTGTAGAAACAAGAGAATTGACAAATTCTGAAAAAAGGTGGGTTGCAATCTAGAAAGAAAAGTCAATATATTGATTAAAAAATTAAGATTTGAGAAGACCTTGAGAAAACATTCAAATTGAAGCTAAAAAGATATGGTAATTGCAAAATCCATCTTTAAATTTTAGAAAATAAATTAAATTCTAGATGGGTTTGAAAGGAATAATTGATAGAAGAAATACCAAAAAATATGAGAATATATGATGATTGAAAGAACTGAACACATAAATGATGGCAGAAAAACATAGTTTACTAGAAAAGATGGTAGATAAACAAAGTACAGGCATGGTTGTTAGAATAGAAAAAAATCCCCAATTGAACTCAACAAGTAACATGCTCATGATCACTGAGGACAGCTGGTATTACGCAGAGATCCACACAATCAAACAATGATGTGGGATGCAGCTGGTACGTTGGCAGGAGACAACACCAACTTGGAGCAACTTTAAATGAAATAACACTATTTATGTTACAGAGGTGCAGACATTGAAGACCATTGCTCATATTTGACTTCGAAAGAATGCATTGTATCTTTCAAATATCATGAACTGATAAACCAATGTTTCTTTGTATTTTTCAAATATCATCAACTCAAAAGGAAACACAGAAATATCTTACTTGTTCCCTCCAGTGCATCCAATGTTTCTTTCTAGTTTACAAATCCCTGAAAATTTACAATGCCTCTGTCACTATCTTTGCCCCTGTGAAAATTTTCCCCTTCTCCCTGGCTTTGTCGAAGTTTCAATTTACAGTCATGGTGATTTTTTTTAACAACGACTGAGTCCTTTGTCTTTACCCCACACTGTATTTTGAATAATCGCTGATTGCTGATAGACACAAGATCTTTATAGTTTCATGGAGTTTATATTTGAAAACGAGTTGTGCTTCGAATGGCTTCGATATTTTTAGCGCTTCATAAAGCGGCTCTGAAAAAGCATGTAGAATGCATGTTCTATGGTAGCAGTTAACTGACGTTGAACTGGAGTACGTAATAGTTTAGTTCAGTTTAGTCGATTAGTTAAACTGAGCGAAATCTGTTAAACTCCAGTTATGGTATATTCATGGCATGGATGCCATAGGTGCATTTACGGGGCTGGATAGCCGCTTCCCAGTTGTATGGCTTCGAAAGGGTGCTACAGTAAACTGGAGTATGTCTCTATAGAACGGTCAGTTAAGTCGTCGTGAAACAATGCTTCCAACCCAATTTTAGCTGAATGGCTGTCAACTTCCACTTCCCTACTCGGAGAAATGTACATGGAGTGGAGGAAGAGAAGATACTGTCGGTTTAAGACTTAGTAGCTATTTAGATAAATTTTAAGACTATTAGATCCGGTGTAAGATTAGATCTTATTTCCGCCATTGGTTGTGTACTGTGGCGGTGATTTAAATTGATATGTTCACAGTTCGATCAAGGGTTTTAAACATTTAAGGGATAAAGAGAAGTTGAATCGCAGGACAGGGCTGAGCAGAGGCAGTCAGTAAGGGGTTTACACTTTTGCAGCATTAGCGGAGGATTTGGTGGAAGGCTTTTTAGAAACTTGGATAGCCAAGTGTTGTATAAGGCCGAGGCATTTATCACAATGTCACATATTCTGGAGGCAGCAATTTTTGCAGGCGCATCTGATGGTAATTTCATTAATTCCGGCAGCGTTTATTCTGCCGATATGCAGATGGAGGAAAATATTTCCCTGGACCAGCTTGCTTTTAAGTGGTTCAGCTTAAATAGGATCTACATCCACGTTACTCAAATCCAAAGGGATTTGAGTTCGATCGACATGAATTGTCTGAAAGAGCTGGTCAGTGGTATGGGGGGAGGGAAAAGTGGAATTGTGAGGACCTTGGGTTATGCGTGTATTCCAGGCTTATTGAGTACTCCAACTCCAGCCATGGTGGAGTTGTGGGTGGAGTTGCGTGTCAATAATCTGCTCGGAGAAATTGGAAAATCAGAGGCCTCCGACCAAATCTTAGAGTCCATGGTGGAGTTGTGTGTCAATAATCTGGTCGATGGAATTGGAAAATCAGAGGCCTCCGACAAAATCTTAGAGTCCATGGAGGCCCTCATCAATCAAAGCAACAAGAGGAGAAAGAATTTACCCACTTTTGCATACCACCCTTCCATTTCCCGACACTGCCCTTCCATTCAGCAATGTTGCGATGCTCTACATGAGGGCCAATTTGCTCCAACCCTCGGTACGCTTGCAACTTATTCATAAAATGGTTTATGGCAGCTTATCAAATTAAGAAGTGATAATTTATTGGGCTTTATCTCTTAATAGTTTTCATTAATCTTAGAGTCCATGGAGGCCCACATCAATCAAAGCAACAAGAGGAGGAGGACTGTACCCACTTTTGCATACCGCCCTTCCATTTCCCGATACTGCCCCTCCATTCAGGCAGGTTACGATGCTCTACATGAGAGACAGTTTGCTCCAACCCTCGGTACGCTTGCAACTTATTCATAAAGTGGTTTTTGGTAGCTTATGAAATTAAGAAGTGATAATTTATTGCGCTTTATCTCTCATTAGTTTTCATCAATCTTTTTTTTATGAAGTAATGTATAAATAAGCACAGTAGTTGTAGTTTGCTGTTATATCAAAACTTGCAGTGTTAGTGAACTTCCAAATCAGCATCTTCATCTAGACCCAGAGTAGCGGTTAGTCCATGAGATCATATGCTCAGAGGTGTGGCGGTTAGTCCAACACCCCCTTTCTGACTCAACTTGAGGGAATTGAACCTGGGATGAGGCTCTGATATCATATGTAGTTTGTGGTTACACCAAAACTTGCAAGTGTTAGTGAACTTCCAAACCAGCACCTTCACCAGACCCAGAGTGGCGGTTAGTCCATGAGATCATATGCCCAAAGGTGTGGCAGTTAGTCCAACACCCCCTTTCCGATGCAACTCGGGGAATTGAACCTGGGTTGAGGCTCTGATACCATATGTAGTTTGCAGTTACACGAAAACTTGCAAGTGTTCGTGAACTTCCAAACTAGCATCTTCACCTACACCCAGAGTGACAGTTAGTCCACGAGATCATATGCGCAGAGGTGTGGCGGTTAGTCCAACAGTAATTCGGTTGATGTATTACCCAACAATTTCCTCTAATATGTAAAGGACTTCGACTTTAAACTAGTTGCTTTTCCTCTTTTGGAGTTTTTTTTTTCATTCCTTCCTATATTAGGCTCATTCTGCTCACCTGGTAGAGCACCCAGTTTGTTAGAGTTCTTAAATAGAGCAAATTTGATAGAAACCCATCCGGCTTTCACAGTGCATGGAAGTGAAACAACCTCCCCAAACTTAAATTCAAGTTCATTTTTGGTAAAATATAACAGATAGGAAAAGCTAAAATGGAAGACGGTATATTGTGTTGTCGTCTTTGATAGTTGAATTTGGTGTGTTATGAATACAGAAGCAACAGAGACAAGTAACCTGAATGGTGCTTCAACCTCTAAGAGAGAATCAAATAGAGAGTACACCAAAGTTCCGCGTCGGCAGAAGATTCAGCATTCCACAAGCCTCACGAAGGTATGCATTTCTCTTTTCCTTTTTACAGTTTTCCAATCTTGAAAGATTTCTTGTTTGATAACTTACCTTCTATCATATTTCCTTGAAGCAGGTTGATAACTTCAACAGGAGTTTAACACTCCTCTTACAGAAAGAACTACAAAACAGTGACGTGAGGAAAATTGGAAGAATAGTGCTTCCTAAGGTACCCAATTCTTAATCAATATACATCTCAGTTCAGTTTCTTTTTTGTGCTGCCCACTGTTATTATAATATTCTTGAATCCATTCTTTGTATTCTTGAGCTTACTCTGCATCCTTTCAACAGGGTTTCAAATTAAACTATCTTTGATTTTCAGAAAGCAGCAGAAGCAAACCTTCCAAAGATTTCAGACGACGGCATAATAATTAAAATGGAGGATTTTGAAACGCCCCACATTTGGCATCTACGATTCAGGTATTGAATTGTTCACCATAGAATGCTTCCAAAACAATACTTATTGTGCCTCTGAACCAACGTAAATGGATCATGAAAATTACTCACTAACATTGTTCTATTGATGCAGATTTTGGCGCAACAGGGGGACCATAGTGTATGTACTAGAAAATACAAGTAAGTACAAAAGTTTTCTTTCTGCATCTCTAGTCCATTATTCTTGTTCATCTTTACAAACACTGACAATTGAAGATTTGGGACAGTTGATTTCAATCCACACTGAAAAATTGAATGGTTTATTTCAGAGGATTTCGTTCAATTACATGGCCTGGAAGCTGGAGATCACATGTCGATTTACGAAGATGTGGAAGGCCAAATGGTGAGTTTGTAATAAATGTGATTCAAATTATATAATTTTGTTTGTCATTTTATATTAAACAAAGTTTATTTTTTAATGGATCAGGTGATTAAAGCCACAAAACTGGTAAAGGCGGCGCCATTAGCGACAAGGATAGAATGCGAGGATGCGCATCCATCCAATGATAATGAAAATGATGATACTGTCACTACCGGCATAGATAACTCCAACAGCGTACGGGAAGAATGTGATGATATTTCCAAAGAGATACATGTTGATCTTGATGAGATTGACATTGATGATGACGACGACGAATGGATTGGTTTTTTTAGTAGTTTCGATAACCTCACGTCGTTTGTGACTTCATCGGTTTATAGTTCAGATCAATATTGGACTGATTCCTGTAATAGCCTCAATTTGTGACCTTGGTTCATAGTTCAGATCAAAAGCATTTACTCCTTGAATAAAAAAAACTATTGGATGTTATCATGTTTATTAGAGTTAAACAATATGAATTTGAATCATGCTAATAGTAGATGATTTTTTATTAAATTTAGATATTGATATTGTTTTTTGGATTATATATCACATTATTGACTATCTTTTGTTGTGTAGATATAATTGTTATTTTAATTGAGTGTAGGAACATATTTCCCTAACAATGATTAATTGGAGAAAATTGGCTTGGGTTAAAACACATTATTATATTTCTCATTTCAAGGTAAAATTTTTAGCTAAAAAGCTTTCAAGAAAAAACAATTTTATTTGAAATAATTATGGCTTGTGTGATCCCTATGTGACCCCATGTGTTTTGGTGAAAGGGTTTCACCTAAACTACTAATATATAAACAAGAAAGAAAAGTCTCTCTTGTATGACAAGGTTTTAGTTGAAACATTTTTAGTGAGATAATTTCACTTGAAACTATTCAACTAGCACCTTATGAGGCCAACTTAGTCCCCTTTTTCTTACAAATTTAATAAAACCTTATCTTCTACTCTAGATTTCTCAAACAAGGTATATTTTCAACAAATTCTAAAAATTCCCATTGCTAAAGCTCAAAGACTAAAATCTAATTGTTTGTAATATTTTAATTATTGTTCATATAATTTTTTAGACTACAACCAAGTTGTTAAAATCAAAGATAAGGTTGATTGAATTTTTTATAGTATATTAAAAACTAGCAGTCACATGCACAGGCATGCAACGATCACCCGATAGAGATCCTCTACATATGGGTATTCAGTGGGGATAGAGGAAGAATTTTTTTTTCCTCAATGTAATGTAAAGAATAAATATTGATAATTACTTCAAATTGTTTGGATGAGTCAAAAAAGGGAAATCATGTTAATAAATGAATATGGAATAACGCGAGCTTAGTTTATAGTACGATGTGAACAAGGATAAGATTTGTGGAGTGCATTGTATGAAAATAAATTTATATATTTATATGAATAATTAGATGGATAGATCAATTAAAGCAAAGCTATGTTTGAAAATATTGTAAAGCACTTAACTTTGGTGTAGAAATTATTTTATACCTCTACATTTAATTGGGGCATTGTATAACATTTTAAACCCGATGTTATATTGTCTTCATTATTTGCAATTTTAATTTTAGGTATGAAATAATTTTATATGTATGTTAGTCTTATAGTTGTTACGCTTAGATGCACATCTATATTTTATGTTTTTGTTTAGGTTAATCAATCAATTGATTAATTATTATTTGATTATTTTAAGAAAAGGCAATACTTTGCAGGGCTAAGAAGCATTTGGATAAAAGAGGGCATTGATCTTTGATTTTTTTTCTTAGGTTAATGAATTAATTGATTGATTATTATCTATCTTTAGATAATGCAATGCATGGGATATTATCGAATAAAAAAATATTCTTTAAAAAAGTCATTGTTTATTTGAATATTAGTTATAATGCTCACTAGAAATGAATTTTTCAAAAAAGAAACATGTTATAAACAATATGTACTCAATAATTTTGGGAATAAAACAAATTTTTGTGCTTGTGATTAATGGGTTAGAAGAAGAATGCAATGAAACGACACAAATATTTTGCATTGTTAGAATAATTGAATTAGAAGGTACATCTTGTTTTGAGGCAACATTAAAAACATATTATTGTGTAGCATGACATGAGAAACATATTTTTGCTTCTCTATGATTTTCTCTAACATGGAAAACATGTTATTATAGAGTATGTCTATTGAAGCTAAATTTACACAACAATTTGTGTACACATAAATCTATCCAACAATAAATATATGGTGTTAAAAGTAAAACCAAAAAATCCACGCTCGTTTTCCTCCCTACCATATTGGCATCATCAAGCCCCATGGACTCTAGCCAAACCCCCAAGTAAAAAAAAGGATGAAACAACCACAAGAGATTTCATGGAGTTTCATCATACATTACAGAATAAAAAACTTGGGAAAAATCTCATGTTTTTATATATAATATTTGATATTGTTGTGTTTTCTTTGATGTCGCAACTTTAAGGGAAACAGGTATCCTAGTTTTCAAATCCTCTAACATGCTTAAACCTAGTTCTTGCAAATGAAATAGAAGGGTATGTTACGACTTAAGCAAGGAAAATCAAACAAGAATGATAAAAAATGAGTAAGTATATGGGTAAAATTAATATATACAATGTGAAGCTAAAAGTAATGAACAATTTTTACAATTAGGTAACCAAATCTATTTATTGAGAGTGGGGAAGTTTTTGTACTTACATACACTGTTGATCGTGTCTAAGAAGGGAAAGCTACATTTCATCGAGTAGTAGGAGCATGAAAGAAATTCAAATAGACAGTGTACAATATAGTAATTTTCTTGAATGCCTATTATATATGTGCAAGAATACAAAGAAAATAATATACATATACAATAAAAGAGGTTA
>VDFB02379711.1:210104533-210141261 GCA_007258455.2 Sequoia sempervirens | reverse complement strand
TGATAGTGTTTCCTATGTAAAGTGTATGTTTTGATAAATACTTACTTCATCGTGAATAATAATTTATCTAGTGGATTTGTGGAGGTATTTATAGGTGTTATTTGCATCTAAGTTCCAAGTGGCATGGAGATTGGAGGTCCACATGTTAGTTTGAGGATTATCAGTTGATGAATTTTGATGATTAGGTCACCAACAGTGCTAACTTGATATGTTTAAGGTTATGCAGATTTTAAATAAGTATTGATTTCTTATGTGGGAGCTATTATAAGTCCACCCTGACCTAATTGATGCTTGCAAGTTTTATATTAATGTGTGAAGTGTGTATGGTTGAATGTTGAGCCGACAAGTTATGTTTTGCATGATACATCTTATTAGGCCAACCTAATTGATGTTGCAAAGGTTTGCAAATGCAATGGGTATAAGTATAAGATCATTTTAGTATTGGAGAGTGACAATATAAGTGTTGTTGATGGAAATTGTGTGAATGTGTTGTGAGTGCAGAGTAGAGCAGGGTGTTAGAACAAAGCGGTATGAAGTGTGTAAAATCTATATATTGAGCTTCAGTGGAACTATCATTCTTGCATATTTTAGATGCGATTGTATTAGTTTAGATCTTGGTAGTTGTAGTGTAGTAAAATGCATACCCTTGCATTTTCACACTTGTTTAGGCCCCTTTGTGGTTTCTGTGCCCCAAGTTTTTAGAACTTGAGACTAAGATGCCACCTAGGGCATCTTAGTCCTCCTTGAGTCATTTTTGAGATTTAATTTCAAATTCTGGCGGGATTTAGCCTCCTTTATTTAATGAATTCATATGTCGGCTTGGTGTGATATAATTTCAGGATATTAAGCATAGATAAGTATAAATACAAGGTTCCTCGATTCATTTCAACCCAATTCTTTTGTGATATCCTTATCATAACATAATTGAGTTCACAAGAGCATTCAAGAGTAGATTCATCAAGCACTTAGAGCCATTTTCAGATTCAAGCATCATATCAAAGAGTTTTCTTGCATCATGTGTGTTGTCGTGCTAACATTTGTGATGTAGGGTTTTGATTCAAGCAAGCAATTCAAGTCCTATCTTTCAAGCATTCAAGATCCATATCCATTGCAACCATTACATACAAGTTTGCAGACTTTATAAGGATTTAGTGAGTTGTAGCATTGCATGTTGTTCATTCACCATTTCCTTCATTACTTTATTTCATTTCAAGGTTTAATTACCAACAAGGGGTTTGACCAAGGAAAACCCCCATTCACTAACAAATGACAAGTTTTTCATTCTTGCATATTTGTGATTACAGATCTAGGTTGTAGACTTGAAGATCACTTGGAGTGCAAAATTGCAAAAGTGTCAAAGTTGCATTACAAAGTTGTAATCTTCATGAGAACTCACCTATAGGCCATATTCAGAATTTTAAGAACCTAAGATCGAAAAGGAAGCTAGTGCAGACCATGGAGCTTAGGATCCTATTCAGAGTTTAAAAAAATTCAAAACGGGACTAATACACCATCTTGTGCGTCTTAGTCCTCATAGGCTCATTTTTTAGAGATTTTTCAGAGATATGGTTCTAAGATCCAAAGACTCTATATTTACCCCAAAAAATAGTAATGGGACTAATATGCCATTATGGGCATCTTAGTCCTTCACAACATATTTTGGCAGCCTCTTTGCATTTCCAGAATCCTCATGACATCTCCATATTTCCTAGATGCACACATACCATCTCCTTGTTGCATATTTTCATCATTTACATCTTTCATTTAGCTTGCGTTACTAGTTTTAGGTTATTTTTCATATCACAACGTGTTTTCAAACATTTTTTTTCCAAGCATTGGCTTGGTGGTGAACCCCTTAGAACTTAAGAATCCTCCCTTCCTAGGACCTCCTAATTGTGAATTGGCTCACCTTGTGAGGTTGTTAGTTAATCCAATTAGGACTCTTAGGACATTAGTGAATGGTTGAATGAGAAAAGTGTGATATCCCAAAAAGGTATCCATTTTTCCCATTCATTAGTAGTGTGTCATCTCTCTTCTATATTTCTTTCATTTTGTGGGTAGTGAGTCCACTAGGACAGTGAGTCCAGCTCTTGTGAGAATTTCTATAATATGTTGTAATTGTTTATAATATATTGTAAGCTTAATCCTCACCATGGTTTTTCCCTTTTTGGGTTTTTCACGTAAAATATCTGGTGTTCATGTGTTACATGTTTTGATGGTTTCTTTCATGCTTTTCTTTCTTACTACAAATTAAATATTCTATATGGAATTTTTAAAAAAATGTTTAAGTGGTTTTAAAGAATACTGATTCACCCCCACCTCTTAGATTTTTAGGTGTTCAACACCCTGCATGAATTTTGAGCCTAATACCATCTTAATCACATGCAATATCAAGTCATGCAAGTTAATTTAAAAATAATTCCCAGCCTCTTCTTCATGATCTTTCCCAAAAAGTCCATTTGTCTTCCCTTAGCCTCTAGAAGAATGGGTGTGTCCATCTCTAGACCACTTTTACAATTCAAAGATACAATGATTTTCCATCAAAGCCATAGTCATCTTTTTAATAAGTGGGTTTACCACATGAAACCATAATTACTGTTGACGCTTCACACACATTCATGAGCAAGGACACCACCTATCATTATAAATTTTGTGGCATCAATATTCAAATTAATTAAGCTCATCCTTTGCTGGCCTTGTACTTCATCATATTTCACTAGCATGACATTGAGATTTTCATTTGATTTTAAAAAGGAGGGGTAAGTTCTTCCATTGTGGCCCTTTTGGCTAGGTCATTTGCCACCGCATTTCCTCATGAACACAGGAGATCCTAAACTCCTCCATTCTATTTAATATTTCTAATATTGGAGGATGTGGTTTCCTCAATTTCCATCTTGACGTCCAACCACGACGAATGGCATTAATTGTTATCAATGAGTCCCCTTCTAAATGAATCTTCTTCAAACCCAACTGCGAGGCACATTAGAGGCCAATGAGGGAAGCCCTAAATTCAAATTTGTTGTTGTTACATTGCCCCAAACATTCTGATTTTTCCACCAACATGGTCCCTTTATGATCTCTAATTACGCAACCCGCCCCACACAACCGTGGGTTTCCTTTTGCAGCCCCATCAAAATTTATCTTTTACCAACCTTCTTCCGAAGGCCTCCATGGGAACTACAAGAGGGATTTAAAGCCTATATTTCTTAGAATATTTTTTGAAGCCTATAGGTATTATATTTTACTTGGTAACTTTTCTAAATAATATATATAGTAATATTTATTTGATTGATTTATGTATTATTTAAGAGAGTGTATATATAGACATTATATTTTAATTTATAACTCTTTTAAATTATATATATATATATATATATATCCCTTAAAACTATATATAATATTATTATTACTTTGATATGTGTACACCATTTCTAACCCTATTTTGGATTCTAATTATGACCCTAAAATTATATATAATAATAAGTAACATTTTAATAATCTAACTCTAATTTTAACCCTATTTCTAACTCTAAAATTAATATAATATGATTATTGCTTATATATATGTACCCCATTTCTAACTTTAAATTTAATCTTATTTCCAATCCTAGTTGTTGACCCTAAAATTAAATATAATATTACACAAATGTTATTATTAATTATATAAAAATTACATATTTTAATTAATATCTTACATGTAGTTATTGGCATTATTAGTATGTCTATTAAAAACTTTATATCTAAAGTTATTAGATTACTTAATTACCAAATAAACTCTTACTTGTTATAAATAAGACATATATCAATTGATGCAACTAAATGTTACTCTAGTACCCCCTTCTAATATGGATCTTTTAGAAAATTTGTGGTCAATAATAATATCCTGAAATGATTTTTGGTTTGCTAGATGTAATTTGATTGGGATGGGATGTCTATCTTTGGATCCATATGAATAAAGTTGGACTTAAATTATTTATTCTCATTATTACAATTTCTATAAAGATCATAAGTTAAATTTTTCTTTGTAACGATTGTTTCTTCTTAATTAATTTTTTCTTTGCAATGATTGTTTCTTCTTAATAAATTTTTACCCCTTTTAAAATAAAAATAAAAATAAAGGCCATAAGTTAAATGGTCTAATTAGAGATTATCATATAAAGGAAATCTATAATCATTATGAAAAATATTTAATAGGTACATATAAATAACAATTTTAATGTTTAATATATTATATGATGCACCAAAATTTCATGTAAATGCATGTGTGTATGTCATGTGCACTAAAAATGGGTTAAAAAATTTAAGGGGGATTT
Source organism: Sequoia sempervirens (assembly GCA_007258455.2). Lineage (NCBI taxonomy): Eukaryota > Viridiplantae > Streptophyta > Pinopsida > Cupressales > Cupressaceae > Sequoia > Sequoia sempervirens. The sequence goes on along the minus strand of VDFB02379711.1, from coordinate 210,136,948 downwards.
TTAGTTACATGATGTAGGGGAAATTAATATAGACCAAATAGATATGGATGGACAATAGAGATAGAATCCATTAATTAATGATTAAAGAGGATTTATTGGTTAGCAATCTTAATTAGAGTGGAGAAGTGAAAGCATGATACAATTAATAAAGCATATATCTAGAGACAAAATATTCATTAATGATTAAGATATACAAGAAGAAAATATATATTTACTAGGAGGTAAGATTTTAAAGAAATGATAAAAAGCATGGATATATGAGAATCTCTAAAAGTGTATAGAAGTTCATTATGGAGGACATAAGATGATATTAATAACAAGGAAAATTAGATGGAATGTAGACTTGTAGAAACAAGAGAACTGACAAATTCTGAAAAAAGGTGGGTTGCAATCTAGAAAGAAAAGTCAATATATTGATTAAAAAATTAAGATTTGAGAAGACCTTGAGAAAACATTCAAATTGAAGCTAAAAAGATATGATAATTGCAAAATCCATCTTTAAATTTTAGAAAATAAATTAAATTCTAGATGGATTTGAAAGGAAAAATTGATAGAAGAAATACCAAAAAATGATGAGAATATATGATGATTGAAAGAAATGAACACATAAATGATGGCAGAAAAACATAGTTTACTAGAAAAGATGGTAGATAAACAAAGTACAGGCATGGTTGTTAGAATAGAAAAAAATCCCCAATTGAACTCAACAAGTAACATGCTCATGATCACTGAGGACAGCTGGTATTACGCAGAGATCCACACAATCAAACAATGATGTGGGATGCAGCTGGTACGTTGGCAGGAGACAACACCAACTTGGAGCAACTTTAAATGAAATAACACTATTTATGTTACAGAGGTGCAGACATTGAAGACCATTGCTCATATTTGACTTCGAAAGAATGCATTGTATCTTTCAAATATCATGAACTGATAAACCAATGTTTCTTTGTATTTTTCAAATATCATCAACTCAAAAGGAAACACAGAAATATCTTACTTGTTCCCTCCAGTGCATCCAATGTTTCTTTCTAGTTTACAAATCCCTGAAAATTTACAATGCCTCTGTCACTATCTTTGCCCCTGTGAAAATTTTCCCCTTCTCCCTGGCTTTGTCGAAGTTTCAATTTACAGTCATGGTGATTTTTTTTAACAACGACTGAGTCCTTTGTCTTTACCCCACACTGTATTTTGAATAATCGCTGATTGCTGATAGACCCAAGATCTTTATAGTTTCATGGAGTTTATATTTGAAAACGAGTTGTGCTTCGAATGGCTTCGATATTTTTAGCGCTTCATAAAGCGGCTCTGAAAAAGCATGTAGAATGCATGTTCTATGGTAGCAGTTAACTGACGTTGAACTGGAGTACGTAATAGTTTAGTTCAGTTTAGTCGATTAGTTAAACTGAGCGAAATCTGTTAAACTCCAGTTATGGTATATTCATGGCATGGATGCCATAGGTGCATTTACGGGGCTGGATAGCCGCTTCCCAGTTGTATGGCTTCGAAAGGGTGCTACAGTAAACTGGAGTATGTCTCTATAGAACGGTCAGTTAAGTCGTCGTGAAACAATGCTTCCAACCCAATTTTAGCTGAATGGCTGTCAACTTCCACTTCCCTACTCGGAGAAATGTACATGGAGTGGAGGAAGAGAAGATACTGTCGGTTTAAGACTTAGTAGCTATTTAGATAAATTTTAAGACTATTAGATCCGGTGTAAGATTAGATCTTATTTCCGCCATTGGTTGTATACTGTGGCGGTGATTTAAATTGATATGTTCACAGTTCGATCAAGGGTTTTAAACATTTAAGGGATAAAGAGAAGTTGAATCGCAGGACAGGGCTGAGCAGAAGGCAGTCAGTAAGGGGTTTACACTTTTGCAGCATTAGCGGAGGATTTGGTGGAAGGCTTTTTAGAAACTTGGATAGCCAAGTGTTGTATAAGGCCGAGGCATTTATCACAATGTCACATATTCTGGAGGCAGCAATTTTTGCAGGCGCATCTGATGGTAATTTCATTAATTCCGGCAGCGTTTATTCTGCCGATATGCAGATGGAGGAAAATATTTCCCTGGACCAGCTTGCTTTTAAGTGGTTCAGCTTAAATAGGATCTACATCCACGTTACTCAAATCCAAAGGGATTTGAGTTCGATCGACATGAATTGTCTGAAAGAGCTGGTCAGTGGTATGGGGGGAGGGAAAAGTGGAATTGTGAGGACCTTGGGTTATGCGTGTATTCCAGGCTTATTGAGTACTCCAACTCCAGCCATGGTGGAGTTGTGGGTGGAGTTGCGTGTCAATAATCTGCTCGGAGAAATTGGAAAATCAGAGGCCTCCGACCAAATCTTAGAGTCCATGGTGGAGTTGTGTGTCAATAATCTGGTCGATGGAATTGGAAAATCAGAGGCCTCCGACAAAATCTTAGAGTCCATGGAGGCCCTCATCAATCAAAGCAACAAGAGGAGAAAGAATTTACCCACTTTTGCATACCACCCTTCCATTTCCCGACACTGCCCTTCCATTCAGCAATGTTGCGATGCTCTACATGAGGGCCAATTTGCTCCAACCCTCGGTACGCTTGCAACTTATTCATAAAATGGTTTATGGCAGCTTATCAAATTAAGAAGTGATAATTTATTGGGCTTTATCTCTTAATAGTTTTCATTAATCTTAGAGTCCATGGAGGCCCACATCAATCAAAGCAACAAGAGGAGGAGGACTGTACCCACTTTTGCATACCGCCCTTCCATTTCCCGATACTGCCCCTCCATTCAGGCAGGTTACGATGCTCTACATGAGAGACAGTTTGCTCCAACCCTCGGTACGCTTGCAACTTATTCATAAAGTGGTTTTTGGTAGCTTATGAAATTAAGAAGTGATAATTTATTGCGCTTTATCTCTCATTAGTTTTCATCAATCTTTTTTTTATGAAGTAATGTATAAATAAGCACAGTAGTTGTAGTTTGCTGTTATATCAAAACTTGCAGTGTTAGTGAACTTCCAAATCAGCATCTTCATCTAGACCCAGAGTAGCGGTTAGTCCATGAGATCATATGCTCAGAGGTGTGGCGGTTAGTCCAACACCCCCTTTCTGACTCAACTTGAGGGAATTGAACCTGGGATGAGGCTCTGATATCATATGTAGTTTGTGGTTACACCAAAACTTGCAAGTGTTAGTGAACTTCCAAACCAGCACCTTCACCAGACCCAGAGTGGCGGTTAGTCCATGAGATCATATGCCCAAAGGTGTGGCAGTTAGTCCAACACCCCCTTTCCGATGCAACTCGGGGAATTGAACCTGGGTTGAGGCTCTGATACCATATGTAGTTTGCAGTTACACGAAAACTTGCAAGTGTTCGTGAACTTCCAAACTAGCATCTTCACCTACACCCAGAGTGACAGTTAGTCCACGAGATCATATGCGCAGAGGTGTGGCGGTTAGTCCAACAGTAATTCGGTTGATGTATTACCCAACAATTTCCTCTAATATGTAAAGGACTTCGACTTTAAACTAGTTGCTTTTCCTCTTTTGGAGTTTTTTTTTTCATTCCTTCCTATATTAGGCTCATTCTGCTCACCTGGTAGAGCACCCAGTTTGTTAGAGTTCTTAAATAGAGCAAATTTGATAGAAACCCATCCGGCTTTCACAGTGCATGGAAGTGAAACAACCTCCCCAAACTTAAATTCAAGTTCATTTTTGGTAAAATATAACAGATAGGAAAAGCTAAAATGGAAGACGGTATATTGTGTTGTCGTCTTTGATAGTTGAATTTGGTGTGTTATGAATACAGAAGCAACAGAGACAAGTAACCTGAATGGTGCTTCAACCTCTAAGAGAGAATCAAATAGAGAGTACACCAAAGTTCCGCGTCGGCAGAAGATTCAGCATTCCACAAGCCTCACGAAGGTATGCATTTCTCTTTTCCTTTTTACAGTTTTCCAATCTTGAAAGATTTCTTGTTTGATAACTTACCTTCTATCATATTTCCTTGAAGCAGGTTGATAACTTCAACAGGAGTTTAACACTCCTCTTACAGAAAGAACTACAAAACAGTGACGTGAGGAAAATTGGAAGAATAGTGCTTCCTAAGGTACCCAATTCTTAATCAATATACATCTCAGTTCAGTTTCTTTTTTGTGCTGCCCACTGTTATTATAATATTCTTGAATCCATTCTTTGTATTCTTGAGCTTACTCTGCATCCTTTCAACAGGGTTTCAAATTAAACTATCTTTGATTTTCAGAAAGCAGCAGAAGCAAACCTTCCAAAGATTTCAGACGACGGCATAATAATTAAAATGGAGGATTTTGAAACGCCCCACATTTGGCATCTACGATTCAGGTATTGAATTGTTCACCATAGAATGCTTCCAAAACAATATTTATTGTGCCTCTGAACCAACGTAAATGGATCATGAAAATTACTCACTAACATTGTTCTATTGGTGCAGATTTTGGCACAACAGGGGGACCATAGTGTATGTACTAGAAAATACAAGTACGTACAAAAGTTTTCTTTCTGCATCTCTAGTCCATTAATCTTGTTCATCTTTACAAACACTGACAATTGAGGATTTGGGACAGTTGATTTCAATCCACACTGAAAAATTGAATGGTTTAATTCAGAGGATTTCGTTCAATTACATGGCCTGGAAGCTGGAGATCACATGTCGATTTACGAAGATGTGGAAGGCCAAATGGTGAGTTTGTAATAAATGTGATTCAAATTATATAATTTTGTTTGTCATTTTATATTAAACAAACTTTATTTTTAATGGATCAGGTGATTAAAGCCAAAAAACTGGTAAAGGCGGCGCCATTAGCGACAAGGATAGAATGCAAGGATGCGCATCCATCCAATGATAATGAAAATGATGATACTGTCACTACCGGCATAGATAACTCCATCAGCGTACGCGAAGAATGTGATGATATTTCCAAAGAGATACATGTTGATCTTGATGAGATTGACCTTGATGACGACGACGACGAATGGATTGGTTTTTTTAGTAGCTTCGATTGTAACCTCACCTCGTTTGTGACCTCATCGGTCCATAGCTCAGATCAATATTGAATTGATTTCTTTAATAGCCCCAATTTGTAACCTTGGTTCATAGCTCAGATCAAAAACATTTACTCCTTGAATTAAAAAAACTATTGGACGTTATCATGTTTATTATTGAGTTAAACAGTATGAATTTGAATCATGCTAATAGTAGATGATTTTTTATTAAATGTAGATATTGATATTGTTTTTTGGATTATATCACATTATTGACTATCTTTTGTTATGTAGATATAATTGTTATTTTAATTGAGTGTAGGCACATATTTCCTTAACAATGATTAATTGGAGAAAATTGGCTTGGGTTAAAACACATTATTCTATTTCTCATTTCAAGGTAAAATTTTTAGCTAAAATTTTTTCGAGAAAAACAATTTTATTTGAAATAATTATGGCTTGTGTGATCCCTATGTGACCCCATGTGTTTTGGTGAAAGGGTTTCACCTAAACTACTAATATATAAACAAGAAAGAAAAGTCTCTCTTGTATGACAAGGTTTTAGTTGAAACATTTTTTAGTGAAATAATTTAACTTGAAACTATTGAGCTAGCACCTTATGAGACCAACTTAGTCCCCTTTTTCTTACAAATTTAATAAAACCTTATCTTCTACTCTAGATTTCTTAAACAAGGTATATTTTCAACAAATTCTAAAAATTCCCTTTGCTAAGCTCAAAGACTAAAATCTAATTGTTTGAAATATTTTAATTATTGTTCATATAATTTTTTAGACTACAACCAAGTTGTTAAAATCAAATATAAGGTTGATTAATTTTTTAAAAATATATTAAAAACTAGCAGTCGCATGCACAGGTATGCAACGATCACTCGATAGGGATCCTCTGTGTATGGGTATTCAGTGGGGATAAGAGGAAGAATTTTTTTTTCCTCAATGTAATGTAAAGAATAAATATTGATAATTACTTCAAATTGTTTGGATGAGTCAAAAAAGGGAAATCATGTTAATAAATGAATATGGAATAACGCGAGCTTAGTTTATAGTACGATGTGAACAAGGATAAGATTTGTGGAGTGCATTGTATGAAAATAAATTTATATATTTATATGAATAATTAGATGGATAGATCAATTAAAGCAAAGCTATGTTTGAAAATATTGTAAAGCACTTAACTTTGGTGTAGAAATTATTTTATACCTCTACATTTAATTGGGGCATTGTATAACATTTTAAACCCGATGTTATATTGTCTTCATTATTTGCAATTTTAATTTTAGGTATGAAATAATTTTATATGTATGTTAGTCTTATAGTTGTTACGCTTAGATGCACATCTATATTTTATGTTTTTGTTTAGGTTAATCAATCAATTGATTAATTATTATTTGATTATTTTAAGAAAAGGCAATACTTTGCAGGGCTAAGAAGCATTTGGATAAAAGAGGGCATTGATCTTTGATTTTTTTTCTTAGGTTAATGAATTAATTGATTGATTATTATCTATCTTTAGATAATGCAATGCATGGGATATTATCGAATAAAAAAATATTCTTTAAAAAAGTCATTGTTTATTTGAATATTAGTTATAATGCTCACTAGAAATGAATTTTTCAAAAAAGAAACATGTTATAAACAATATGTACTCAATAATTTTGGGAATAAAACAAATTTTTGTGCTTGTGATTAATGGGTTAGAAGAAGAATGCAATGAAACGACACAAATATTTTGCATTGTTAGAATAATTGAATTAGAAGGTACATCTTGTTTTGAGGCAACATTAAAAACATATTATTGTGTAGCATGACATGAGAAACATATTTTTGCTTCTCTATGATTTGCGCTAACATAGAAAACATGTTATTATAGAGTATGTCTATTGAAGCTAAATTTACACAACAATTTGTGTATACATAAATCTATCCAACAATAAATATATGGTGTTAAAAGTAAAACCAAAAAACCACGCTCGTTTTCCTCCCTACCATATTGGTATCATGAAGCCCTATGGACTCTAGCCAAACCCCCGAGCAAAAAAAGGATGAAACAACCACAAGAGATTTCATGGAGTTTCATCATACATTACAGAATAAAAAACTTAGGAAAACTCTGGTGCTTTTATATATAATATATGATATTGTTGTGTTTTCTTTGATGTTGCAACTTTAAGGGAAACAGGTATCCTAGTTTTCAAATCCTCTAACATGCTTAAACCTAGTTCTTGCAAATGAAATAGAAGGGTATGTTACGACTTAAGCAAGGAAAATCAAACAAGAATGATAAAAAATGAGTAAGTATATGGGTAAAATTAATATATACAATGTGAAGCTAAAAGTAATGAACAATTTTTACAATTAGGTAACCAAATCTATTTATTGAGAGTGGGGAAGTTTTTGTACTTACATACACTGTTGATCGTGTCTAAGAAGGGAAAGCTACATTTCATCGAGTAGTAGGAGCATGAAAGAAATTCAAATAGACAGTGTACAATATAGTAATTTTCTTGAATGCCTATTATATATGTGCAAGAATACAAAGAAAATAATATACATATACAATAAAAGAGGTTAGCACTATATGTTGTAAATAGAAAGAGATAAAATGGAACATTTTGAATACATGGCATATTGGAAAAGAATCATTTGTAAGTAATCTATTCGAGAATTTGAAAAGAGAGTTGTGGAAAGAATAACAAATGCAATGGTTAGATTAGAGGATGTTTTTGGTAGACAATTGTATGTGATAATTTATGTGTCCATGTATATAAGCAACAATAAATATGTGAAGGTGGAACGAAAAAGCACTAAACCCATGCTCGTTGTCCAACCTACCATATTGGCATCATGAAGCCCCATGGGCTCTAGCCAAACCTCCAAGCAAGAAACACAAGTGAGGTCCATGGGAAATCTCATGAACTCTCATCATATGTCATAGAATAACAAAGTTGGTGAAATAGGTGTTTTCAAACAAGATCTCTAACATTGTAGTCTTTTTTTGCTGTGAGAAGCTGACAAAAACATGTTTGCTGATAAAGATTTGGCATCATCAAATTTACATATCCATATACATACATATACATATACATACATATATATACATATACATACATATACATATACATATACATATACATATACATATACATATATACATGTATATACATACATATACATATATACACATATACATACATGTACATATATTATTTTAGCTTGAATTCTCATTGGAGGGTTTGAACATAGATGTGCTCCAAAATGTAAAAGAAAATATATTGATTAAGTTGTATTGTTCAAAGAGCCATTGTGATCTTCATTCAGGAGAAGACTATAGTAAAAAATGTCATTGGGTATTCCTTGTTGTATGTGCCCATGTTTCGGAAACATATTTTTGCATACACATCTTAGGCATTGAATGCACATAAAGTCATTTTGCATGGGTATTTTGAATATATGATTAATTTATTGTTCATGTCTTCTTGTTATATATTTCTATCTTCAATGTTACACCCATTCTATAGAGTTTAAAGAGATTATCGTTGTCTTTTAGATGGACAAATTGTAGTTAAAATGAGAGATTATTGTATTTGTTTTGACCTTGTTTTATTTTTTTAGTTATATATGTGCATCTTTATGCACCTTTTTAGTCGTTATACAATCCCTATAGTGTGCAAAATGAAGCTTTGTGGATGGTTATCTAGTTGAAACAAATGAGAAAAAAAGAATATCATGTAACATATTAATAGAAGATTTGAGCTATGTTCTTTGGAAATAAATATTGAAGATAAGTAGAGAAATTATATAAGAAGTAAATTAGAGTGAGTAATTTATTGATCATGTCTTTCACTCTTTGCTTATTATTCCTTGTTATATGTTTGTATCTTTGATGTTATACCCATTTTGGAGACTTGAAAGAGATTATGGCTCTGTATGCATGGAGAAATTAGATGTAAATTTTCTTTCTTTCATCAAAAAATATGGTTAGGGTTAGTAATTTTTTCACCCTTCATTTATTGTTTGTAGTTATCTCTATGCAACTTTGGTGTTATACCCATTAACATTGGAGCAATTACAGATTAACATAGGAGTAATTGCATATACATATATATGCAGAGAGCTAGTATGAAAGCATGAAGATTTTGGAGATGAAATCAGTTTAGTGGCTATTAAGTGTTATTCTAATAACTCTTTTACAATTTCTCTATTCACCTATAATATTTAGTTGCAAGTAATGCACCTTGAATTTTCAACTAAGTCTATGGCATTAATACCCATTTTGTGCAGGGTATTGGAGCCCTTTGGCTTTACCAATTGTATTTAATGTGGGTTGACTCCCAAAGAGTATAGCTTGAATTTTAAATTCAAAACTCAACTATTACATAGATTGGTTATGTTGTATTAATATGTTTAATGTGGGTTTTCAATCATGTGCCATCTACTTGTGATTCTTAAGTATTTTTCTAATAGTTCTTTTACAATTCCTATATTTTGTCTATAATATTCACCGCCAAATAATGCAGCTTGAATTTTGAATTGAGGAGTTGACTGTTACATAGATTGCTTGTGTTCTATCAATATCCACTTGCTCATAACAAACTGTTAATTATTGTAGGTCATCCGTTCTATTGTCCATGGTGTTAAGGTCTATTTAATGTGGGTTTCCAATAGTTTGCCATGAAACCAACACCGCAATGGTTGTTTCAACAATACAACTTAAAAAAAGTATACTTTCCCACACTGCAACACTCAATATTGCATTTACCTTGCTTGCCCACATTAACTGTGGCCACACCCATCATACAACAACAACAAAACAAATAAACATTCCCACAAGCAAACACAAACAATGATAATGAACAGTGTGTTATGGGCATTTGGGAAGACGAGTACCATGAAGAACAATTTGTCATGCATAACTTCAAATAGATGAGGGGGAATAAATATCATTGAACATATTGATAGGACACATATAATATGTTGCATCCAAATAAAATAACTACAACAATTAATAGTTTTTTATAAGCAACTTGAAATAGATGAGCAAAAAAGAGTATCATTAAACATATTGGTACAACACAAGCAACCTATGTAACCATTGCAATATGTATTAGAATAACACTTTAGAATCACATGTTAATGGGTTATGGATAGGAATCATTTTCCTTTTTCTAATTTTTTTGTCTTGTGTATGTTTGTCTACATCTTTTAAACCTGTTTTTGATGTGGTTTTTTTGACCACTTGTCATTTACCTGTGATTCTCAAGTGTTTTTGTAACAACTATTTTAGAGTGTCTCAAATGGAAGATCATCTAAAACATATTTTATGTGAAAGTTTAACATATGGAGAGTACAATCTGAAGACCATAGACATGGAGAGTTTCTTATACAAATCTTTTTCTGTACAAAATGCATATAGTAGTGAGGATGAAAATAGATAACAATGAGCAGTAGGTAGAGGGCACGAAGCACACATGGGCCAAAAAAGAAAGTAAGTACTCAAAAGGTGGAGGTTAATCTTATGTTTTTTGAATAATACAACAAGTAAACTACAACAATGAAGACCTTGTTATAGGCATCTTCAAAGAGATGAGAGAAAGAGAATATGATGATGTGTTTGAAATTTCCACAAGGGTTTCCGTTAGAGAAACCATCATTAGAATTTTTTGGTGTATTTAGATATCTTTTTCGTTAGCTCAAAAAGAAAATATATGAACATGGACAAATGTAATGTGCACAATAGACAATGTTTATTTATAGTCAAGTGCATGTAACAATCTGTGCATGAATGTATATATATAGAAAAAAATATATGGAGGCTATCTAACCATGGACGAAGAAAAGGGTTGAATGTATAGCTCAGGAAAATACAAATCTATAAAACAAACCTTTTTTACGCTTATAGGTATGGCTGCCTTTCACGTACCAATTGCCTAACACATGGGGTTCATTTCTCATTCTCCATCTATGTTTGCAATGAGGCCAATATGATATTGTTGCAAAGCAACATTTTGTTTGAACATGTTAAAATATATGTGTCTGGTTAGATGCATATAGAACAAAAAGGTATTGGAAAATGACTTACAACAACAATAGAAGCTGAAACATTGTACATTGCGGGTGGGAATTACCAGGAGGCTCTGCAATTCGGTATCCAATAGAGGGTGTATGGCAGCTTTGTTGAGTAGCCTGCTATGGAACCAACAACACGGTGTGCCATTTCAATATGAAAGCAAAACAATAGAAATCCTTATATTGGAACAAAAAATATTACATGTACTCCCTTGGGCACTGGCATCGAGCAACAATGTCGGGATGTATCAACCATGGTAACACTGAAAAGTTGCCATTGTGATTCCACTGAACAAGGCGACCAGTCACACGATTAACAAACCGCATGACCAACAATCTCAATCATTGTTGTAAATAAGGCCAAACAACCCGTAGAAAATAGCATGGAGTTTTATCATAACTAAGGAAAAAAAAGTAGTCTAGATAAGACTATATATTTTTTGAATGTAATATACAAGAAGAGTTGAAGAGTGAAATGATGAAAAATGAGAATTTTGCGTGTAAACATTTACAGCTAGTTGAATGAAATAAAGCTAATAGAAAAACTAACAAGAAGTGATAAGAATCTGTGGGAGAAAAGGATGAAGCACAAATGTCAAAACTCAGTGTATATAGGTAGAGAGAATGGAAAATAGAACATGGTTGCAGAATTTTAAACTTATTAGTCAAATGTAACAGTATTTTTTTTTAGAATGTTTTGTAGAGTATGTACATATATAGTTTAATATACTGAAATGTTCAAAACACGTTATTGAGTTATAAAAATTATGGGCTCTACTTATTGCTAGTTATGATCTCTATGCATCATTCATAGTTGAAGTTGTTTGTATTTGCATATGTATTAATTTGTAACAGGTGCAACTGTAAGTTTAGAGTATTGCATGTATGGCTAAAGAGAATTGTAGGTATGATAATAAATAATTGACATCATGCAATTTAATTTTTTTTGGACAAACATGCATAGGTGGAATATATAGAAGAGTTTATTCTTCTGAATTCCTTTTACAGAATGTATGGCTCAACAAAATGTTGAAACAAAGAGTCAAAAAATTAATATTTATGGGTGCATATTTGCATATTGAATTTCACAAACACTGTATTGCTGAAAGTAGAGAAGATAGTAGGAGCTGCAGTATTGTATTTTTGTAATTACTTGTTTTACAAAGACTCTAAAAACATAGAGTAAATATACAAACAAATATTATGTTCTAAATGATTCACAGCCATATAGAAAATAGTTTTATCTGAATACATGTATTAAGACTTGGAACTTTCGAAGAATAACTTTGTGTGTTCAGTGTGGGGGTATGGATGGGGATCCCAAGAGTTTGGTGGTTGCATGTGGGAAGTCGTCTCTGGGAAAGGTTGAGGGTATGCATGTGCAAGGCATGGCTTCTTCTTTTGTGGGTGAGAGCTCTAAGCTCAAGAAAGTGAATGGGTGTCTCCCGAGGAGTCTTGATCATCCTGTTCTAGTTATCTCTCCAGAATCGGTGCATGATGATTTTTCTTATTGGGCTCAACATGTTTTGATTTGTAAATTTTTGGGAATCCGTGTCTCCCTCTCGGCTTTGGAGTCTTGGATGCGTCGTACCTGGCAGGTTGAGGGTGATTTTGATATTTTGGTAGCTGGGAATGGCTTTTTCTTGGTTGATTTTTCTTGCATTTCGGATCAGGATCGAGTTTTTGAGGGAGGCCCGTATTTTTTCAATCAGGTGGGTTTATTCATGAAACCCTGGCATGGGGGTTTTAATGCTGTAGAGGATTTACCTTCTCAGGTTCCGGTGTGGGTTCGCTAGCCATGGTTGCCCTTGGAATTCTGGAGAGAAGACATTTTGCAAAGAATTGCTACCCTGCTGGGGAAGCCGGTTGCCATTGCTCAGACTACTCTGGTTAAGAAGGTATTTTCTTATGCTCGTATCTGTGTTGAAATTGACCTAAATAATCCTTTTCCAGATTCTTTGGAAATCTGTATTGGCTCGGCTTCATGGATTCAATAGATTGATTATGAGTCCCTCCCCTTTCGATGCCGATTTTGTCATGAATATGGACACCTTCATCGCCAATGCCCTCGGGTCTCCAGATCGGATGGAGCTCCTTCTCCTCCTCCTTCGGGGCCTTCGGTGGATAAGGGAGTTAAAAGTAAGATTCCTGTGGCTGAAGGGGGACATGATAAGGATGGTTTCACTCCTATCAAGCCAAAAGCTAAGGGGAGAGGTCAAAAGCAGCCCTTTAAGGACAAACAAACTGATCAAGGGTTTAATTGTTTTGAGGTCCTGGATAATCAGGTCTTGGAGGAGGGGATTCTTGTTGAGATGGTACCTAGGGCCATCAGTATGGATACAGGGCTGGAGCAGGCAGTTGCTGTTGAGAACCCTTCTCTTCCTTCAGATAAGGAGAATTTTGGGCTTTCAGTTGTTGTTGCTGGCCAATAGGATGATATCATTTTAGCTGATTTAGCTAAGGAGGCTCTATCCTCTGGTAAAGGTCGGGGGGTTTCTTATCTAGGGGTACTACAACGCCCTCTCAAGAAGGGACATTTTGAGCACTCCTCTAAAGTTGGTCGTAAAAAGGATGCATATAAGATTAAATCTACTGGGGATTTGTTGGTTGAGTCTGGGTCTGTTAAGACCATTGGTACCCACTTTTCTCAACCTTCCTCATGATTATTCTTTCATGGAATGCAAGGGGGTTGAATAGCACCTCCCGTCAGAAAGCTATTCAGGCTATGATTGGGGTTCATTCTCTAGATATTTTTTGTGTTCAGGAGACCAAGCTTTAGGTGGACTTCATGCTTCAGTGTGCCCCTCGTATTTGGTTCTCTGGTCAGTGTCAGTGTATTGGTTCTAAGGGAAGCTCTGGAGGTTTGGATCTCTTTTGGGATCCTCGTAAGGTTGTTCCTTGCTGGTGGATTTCTAGCCATTCCTCTATCTCGTTGGTGGCTTCAATTTTGGATTCTGGTGAGACTATTTTGGTTAGTAATGTTTATGCTCCTGTTGATTTTCGGGGTAAAGGCCAGCTTTGGGTCCATATTAGGTATGTTAGGTCCTGTGCTCCTTACCTTCCTTAGATCCTAGCTGGCGATTTCAATGCTGTTTTATGTCTAGAGGAGAAAAGAGGGGGCCTACCAAGACTGGGTCCTGCTTCTAATTTTTTTCAGGCTAATGTGGACTCTCTTTCTCTTGTTGATGTTAAACTTGCTAATGGCTTATTTACTTGGAATAATAGGCGGAGTGGGCCAGAGGCAATTTTCGAGCGGTTGGATAGGTTTCTTGTTTCTTGTTATTGGGTTGGGGGCAGTCTGGTTATTGGCTCTGAGATTCTTGACTGGTGTGGATCTGATCATTGGCCAATTAAGTTTTCAGCTTCTCTTTTTCCTAATCCAAATAATCCTCCTTTCAAATTTTAGCTTATGTGGCTCCGTGATTCTTCTTTGTATAATCTTATTGAGTAGTGGTGGTTGGATGGTGCCCCGGCCTATGGCTCAGCTATGTACTCTTTTGTTAAGAAGCTGTAAAGTGTCAAGTATCATCTTAAGCGATGGAATTGGCTTTGTTTTGGCAATTTTTGGGCCAAGAAAAGGGAAGCACAGGAGCATCTTGCTGTTGTTACTCGACAGATTAGGGATTTGGGTTTTTGAGAGGCTCTTGGGTAGGCTGAGTCCTAGGCTCTTAAAGTGGTGGAGGAGTGGGAACTTCGTGAGGAGATATTCTGGAAACATAAAGCTCGGGTTGACTAGCTTCGAGAGGGTGATAGAAATACTGCCTTCTTCCATCATTCTGTGCAGGCCCGTCGGAATAATTGTTATATTTCTTCTCTTGTTAATTTTGATGGCTTAGTTTTATCCTCACAATAGGCTTTATCTAGAGAAGCTCGCCAATTCTACTCTTTGTTTACTAAGGATTCTCCTCCTATTGTTGAGGGTAATATGATTCTTTCTTGTATTCCTTCTTTGGTTTCTAATGAGTTGAATGCTTCTCTTATGTGCCCGATTACTTTGTCTGAAGTGGAGGAGGTTGTTTTTGGGATGAATAAGGGGAAAGCTCATGGCCCTGATGGGTTCCCTATTGAATTTTTCCAAGAGTTTTGGGAAATTGTGAAGTTGGATCTGGTGGAGGTTGTCCGGGAATCTTTTCATAACAAGCAGATGCTTCAGGCCTTGAATGCTACTTTTCTTGTCCTCATTCCTAAGAAGGAGGGTGCTGATAGGTTTGATTTCTTCTGACCTATTGCGCTCTGTAATGTGGTGTATAAGATTATTATGAAGCTGATTGCAGAGGGGTTTAAATCTTGCTTGCCTATTGTTATCTCAGAGGAACAAGGGGGTTTTGTGGCTGGTCGTCAGATTCTGGATGGGGTGGTGATTGCCTCGGAGGTCATTCATTCTATGGCGATCTCTAAGGAAAGATCTATGTTCATTAAGCTGGATATTGCTAAAGCTTATGATAGAGTTAAATGGAGTTTCCTTCAGAAGATTTTGTTGGCCTTTGGGTTTTCTCCTGACTGGGTCAGTTGGACTATGAGTTGTGTGACTTCCTCTTCTTTCTTAGTTATTGTGAATGGGGAACCTTCTGAGCTTTTTGGTGCTTCCAGGGGTCTTCGTCAGGGGGATCCTCTTTCTCCTTATCTCTTTATTCTTATGGCTGAAGGGCTTGGACGCTTTCTTAAATCTCGGGTCTCTCAGGGTGGGATTCATGGTTGGTAGTGGGGGATGGGTTTGCCTACTCTTTCTCACCTCCAGTTTGTGGATGACACCTCTCTTATGGGGCTTGCTCGTCTTCGTGAAGCTGATTCCTTTAGGAAAGCTTTGGACATCTACCTTGCTGCTTCGGGTCAGAAAGTTAATGAGCAGAAGTCTTCTATTTTTTTCTTTAATACTCCTTTGGCCATCCAGAGGAGGATTGCTGCTATTTTGAGGTTTCAAATTGGATCTCTCCCCTTTGTCTATCTAGGGATTCCTCTTGCCGTTGGGCGTCAACCTAGATCTTCTTGGCAGATGTTGCTTGATAAGTTGAGGAAGAAGATAACACATTGGACTCATAGGTGGTTGTCTACTGCTGCTAGAGTTACCCTCCTTCAGTCTGTTAGCCAGGCCCTACCCATCTATAGGTGTTTTGTCCAATTGGCCCCTATGTATTTCCTTCAAGAATTTGATGCTCTCTCAGCAATTCCTTTCGAGTGGTAACTTGATGACTTCTAAGTGGAGCCTTGTTAAATGGGATTCTATGTGTAGACCAAAGTAGGAGGGTGGTCTCGGTTTATGCTCTTCTATTTTGAATGGGCAAGTTCTTGCGGCGAAGCTTTACTGGCGTTAGTGTACTAATCAACACCAATTGTGGGCCCGTGTTCTTAACTATAAGTATCTTCGTGGTGTTGCTTCTTATGAGGTTCCTCGCTATCCTCTGGAGGGGAGTGGTTCTATGATTTGGTCTACTCTGAAAGTGGGAGCTCAGTTGATTAAGCGGGCACATTTTTGGATCTGTCACTCGGGATCACAGGCTCTATTTTGGTGGGATTCTTGGGATGGTCACCCACCTATTCTTTCTACTTTTCCTCATCTTCAATCCCTTTGTGATGTTTTTATTGCTACTAGTTGGGACACCGTAGAGCATTACAAGATTGCTGAGCATTGTGGCTCTATTGTCTCTTTTCACTAGAAGCACCCATCTGAGTGGCCTCCTGGGGGCTTTGAGGGGGATAGGCGAGAGCTTGCTCAAATTTTGGGTTCCCGGGCTTGTAATTTGTTGAGGGGACCTGATAGTTTAGCTTGGGATGGCTCTGATAAGTTTGGGAAGTACTATGTGTCTTCTGGCTATAAGCATTTGGGTCATCAATTGTTTGGGGCTATTGAGGTCCCTTGGTGGAAGTATGTTTGGTATAAGTTGTCCTGGCCCAAGTGCAATTTCTTCATGTGGTTGGTGGCTCAAAACCAGTGTCTTACTTGGGATAATTTATGCAAGCGGAGTTTCTAGGGTCCCTCTTGTTGTGTGTTGTGTCATGAGGCTGAGGAGTGTGCTTCTCATCTCTTCTTCCAATGTTCCTATGCTCGAGCGATTTGGCATCATTGGTGGTGGGTGTGGAATGTGCCCTGTACGCATGTTTCCTCTTTGGCTGATTTTGTGGATCGGGGGAGTAGGGCCCCTATTTCTACCTCCTTTCTTCAAGCTGCTTGGGCAATTGGCCCTTCCCTCATTATTTGGAATCTTTGGTTGGAGAGGAATCAACGGATTTTTTTGGATGTGCTGATGGGAGCCCCTCGCTTGTGGTGGAAAATTTTGCATTTTGTGGGAGAAATGATCGCGGCTAAGTGTGATCTGACTGTTCCAATTTCTCCTTCTGATGTGGGTTGTTTCAACCGCCTTCATCTTCCTCCTGTGTATCGGCAGCTTATGCACAACAGGTGTAGGCATCCAACACCAAAGGTGAATAGGGAGGGAAGATGGTCTCCTCCTCCTCAAGGCACCCTAAAAATTAACACGGATGGCTCTTCTCATGGAAACCTTGGTCATGCTGGTATTGGTGGTGTTGGTCGGGATAGTTCTAGGGATGTTCAATTCATTTTCTCTATTTATAAGGGTCTTCATACTAATAATCTTATGGAGGCTCAGGCTATTTTACTGGCGGTGGAGCGTGGCAGCCAATTGGTGTGGTGCAAGATTATGTGTGAATCTGACTCCCAGGTTGTGGTGAACTTGCTAAATAGGCGGAGGTTAGATGATGTCAGTTGGCACCTGGCTTTGATTATTGAAAAAATTCTCAATCTTTGTGTTTCTCTTGAGTTTATTACTTTCACTCATATTCCTAGGGAGTGGAATGGTGTAGTTGATTGTTTGGCTAAATGGGCTTCTGATCATTTTCATGATTGGAATTTGGTTGATCAGGGTCAATTACCCCTGATTTGTCTCAACAGTTGGACCATTTGGTGGAGCTGGATAAGGCTTTGTAATGACTCTGCTCTGTAATTTTCTTGTGTTTTAATAAATTTTTACCCCTCTTTTATGTTGAAAGTAGAGAAGATAGTTAACAAGAAGAAAATTATCTTCAATGTGTAAAGCTAAAGAGGATGGAAAGCATTGAATAAAGTCTTGTCATTTGCTTATTTTCTACTATCTTTGTCCATGTTTTGCATTATACCCATTTTTTACAGATTATTACATAGTATGGTTATGTAAAATTTAGCTTAAAAATCCTTGAAAAGAGGATGATATACAGTTTGAACCAAATGCAAGAGTAATTGTTCCATAGCCTTTCCTATAAGATGATGCACGAGCTAGGGGTAGAAGCATTTGGTAGGGGTTGGAGTTGTTCCAACCGCACCTCTTCACTGTGACGTCTAGCAGTGTATCTATTATTGCTAAGCTTGGAGTATCTTTCAAATGAGAATGTTGGATCAATGCAGAGTCTTTCAATTGATTTAACATGAGAGATAGCTATAAAATTCAATCCTTGCCTCTCTTTGCTGCCTATGTTTATCATTGCTTTTTCCAATGTTAAACCTTGTGCTTTGTGTATTGTGATTCCCCATGCCATGGTGAGTGGGATTTGTGTTTGAATACCCCAACTTATAGCTGGGATGGGGATGTCTCTTGGGATTTTTGGGTCCCATGGTGGGCCAATGTAATTTTGGAAGCAAACAACAACATAGTCAGGCTGATTTGGCAATTTACAATGTGCATTGTACATTATAGCTACATAACAAGACCAAGGGATCCATTGACCAGGCCAACTTGAATCCATAAATTTGTTGTTAGCATCACCTGTTCACCAACACAAAGTAGCAGTTTTGGGAGAAGTTGGTCATCATCTCCATGATCAGATGTATGTTGTTATGCTACTCGAACAATACTAATGGCTATGGGAAGGTTTAATTGTTTGATCATTTTTTTGTTGTGGAATATGACTAAGTCATTTGTGGCCAAAAAATGTGTGGAAACATCAAACTGTTCTCTTTTTATGGCTGGGAGAATTTTATTTGTTTGTTTCATAAGCTCTTTCCAGTCATTGTGGAGAGCCTCACCATTTCTTATATGGAGAAGAATTTCCCAAAACTTTTGCTGGGAAGGGCTATCTCCTTTTTGGAAAAAAATAGTGTCCAATGTGACTGAGACTGTGAAAGTATGTCATAAGGCTACTACCGATGACCATGAAGCATAAATAGGGGTATCCATGATAGGTGGAAATTGGGAAAGATCACCAACAAGGATGATGGAAACACCACCGAATGGCTCCCTCTGGTTATCAGGGAATGCTTGGTGCAATTGGTTATCTATTTTCAAAAGCAACTTTGGGCCTAGAAAACTCATTTCATTTATCAAAATGTATTGAATATATTTAAATTATTCTTGGAATATTGTCAACACCTGACCTTGCAAAGGATTCATATCCTTTATGGGGATCCAGAGGGTTGTATGGATTGTGGAGGCGCATATGTTGTATGCAACAACACCATTGGGGACCAATGTGAGCAATGAGCTATTGGATCTAGAAGTAGATGTGTTTATTTGTTGCCTAATACAATTTATCAAAAATGATTTTCTAGTGCGAGTTGTCCCTTCAATGATCATGCAGAGAGGGTCTTTGAAGAAAGGTTGCATGCGATGGGATTGGATGATTTGAATAGCCAATTGTTGTTTTGGTGAGAGCTAATGGGATGATGTATGTGTAGGAAAAAATTGTATTGTAGCTTGCTCACATTGTGCCTTAGCTGATGGAATGAATTGCAAAGCAATATAATGAAGTTGTTCAGGTACATGGTTTGTATTCCATGAATGGTTCATATCAAAGTCCTGCCTACCCAACAACTGGAGCTAATTTATACTGAAGTTTGTAGTTGCACCAAGTCGAGAGAAAACTTCCCATTCATATTCATCCATAGAATGCTGATGGTTCAAATCATCAGAGTTTTTAAAACTAGTTGCAACTGGAAGTCTATTAACATGCTAAGGATGATAACTAGTTATTTTTAAAACTTTCCAATTTTGTATGGTCTCTTGTTTGGAAAGACCTATATCTATTTGTATGTTTCAGAAAGATTTGTATAACATAAGTTTAGTCCAACAAAATGTCTCAAATATTTTTGTATCTTCAACGGGAACAATCTTGAACAACGGGTACACAAGGACAATTGCAGGCTGGTGTCTTGGTTTCCATTTAGCCTTTTTGCGCTGCTTTGAATGTGTACATAAGTAGACTAAGTCAATTAGGGATACATTAACCAGCTCTAGAGACCTTTGCATATAGCAATGAATATAATTTGTTGGCAGGTCTTCATCAACATCATATTTATTTATATGGAACCATACTTTTTTACCAACATTCAAATGCACATATTGTCAGTTTGAAGTGAGAAGAGGCAATTTATGCAACATATGCCACATCTCTTGTGTGGAGATGTCATGCTCCACAAGAATATTCAT
Source organism: Sequoia sempervirens (assembly GCA_007258455.2). Taxonomy (NCBI): domain Eukaryota; kingdom Viridiplantae; phylum Streptophyta; class Pinopsida; order Cupressales; family Cupressaceae; genus Sequoia; species Sequoia sempervirens. The sequence continues at coordinate 210,116,448 of VDFB02379711.1, read as the reverse complement.
CATGAATTTTTGATATGCAAGCAATGTTCTATCCTCAACTATATTTGTATTTGAAAGTCTTTTCAACATATCAAGAATTTTTTGATTTCTTCTTAGATTTAGCTGCATATTTAGAAATATAATTTAAAATGATTTTCCTAGAAACAACTAGTTGGAAGTCAACATTGACACGCTAGATTGCAAGCATGGGTGGGCTATGAATATTTAGACGATCATCATTTCTTGCTAGCATGTAGGATTTGTTAGTCTCAACATCATATGTCAATGTAGAGGTAAATTGTTGTTACCAAGGTGTTTTATAGGTCGACATTGTAATTGCTCTCCTTTTTTTCTTAAATAAGTATATTCAGAGCATTTTGTGTGGCTTTGAACTGTATTTGGCAGCGCTTCATAATCTATGATTGGATCAATAGAAAGAATCTAGCTTCTGGAAAGCAAGCATGAATTTTCTTTAGAACAATGATACATTTTGAGCAATCTTTGTGTAGGGCAACGTGGATTCCAAGCTAAAACATATCTATCAAAAAAGTGCCTTGCCATGGTAACATCATGGTGATTGGACCAATCAAGGGTGTCCATGTTAGGGGCTTCTGGAAGCTGTAAAAAATCATGCACATGTGCAGAGCCACGAAGTTTCTATTCATATCTATACCAATAATCTTTTGCATGCAAAAAATTTTCAATCACCTCTTCACAAAAAATTGAGAATTTATGGTGGAGATATAAAGACATGATATGTGGATTTTGAACAACACTATCTATTAGTGTCTTTGTTGAGGGATCCATTGCTAATCGAGCCACAAAAGAGAAAACATTTTGTAGGTCAGCCCATTTTGTGTTTGCACAACTTAAAGTGAAAAAAAGGGTGGGTATGCCAAATTGTTCAATCATTGCAGTGAGTTGGGCTTGACAAGAGTTCCAAAAAGAACGGGTCCCATGCAATGATGCACCAAAATGCATCAGTTGCTTAGCTATCTAGTCGTTGGTGGCAGCTTGAAGGAATTCACGCAATGTAGACAATGACCTAGGGATTTTGTCTTTCGGGTACACTCTAAAAAAGACAAAAAAAGTTTGCTAGCTATGATGTCTCACTATCAAATTGTAGAGGAAATACCTAAACCTAACATGTTTTCCAAATATGTGGTCAAAATATCTCATTAAGTGGAGGGCATATTCATGCAAGTGAATTCAAACATTCCTCAGTTGGAGGGGAAGTGCTACTCCATTGGGGAACAATTTTTGAAAGGAAATTGTAAATAAATCTTCAGTGTTGTATTCATTAACAAGAGACGAGCTAATTTCAGGTCAACACAAAATATTCTGGTCTTTTTTTTCAATTTGCAATACCTGCTTGATTGCTTGGACCTCTCGTTTAGCATTTGGCAAGGAAGGGATAAATGATGAAAATTTTGAAGAGCCATTTTCATTCTGAGCAACATTTGTTGAGCTAGTTGATGGCATTAGGTCTTCATCAGAAACTTGCTCTATTGTAAGCAAGAAATTGGACACATCAACAACAACATCGGGTAACATATCAAGAGCATCAACATCAATCTCAACATCATTGTAATATTTTTCATATTGAATTTTGTATTTCAATGTATCCATGACATGATGTTTCTAAACATAGCAATCATAATTACCACTTTCAATAGTGGTCCGACATACAATGAAAATATCAAGGTCTTGCAAGTGGCACAACAAAATTTTTGCTATGCTCAAGGTATCTTGAGGAAAGCTTATCATGTGACCACTGCATTTAAATTCACCTCCTCTAGCATGGGACACTTGCAAAACTGGAGCCACCCTAGCAATAAGCATTTCTTCAACCCGTGTTAGCTTTTTTAGCAACAATGGTTGTGGGCCTGGGTCCATCCCATTTGCATAGCTAAAGTGGTGGGTTCCTTTTTCAGAATAGCATCTTACACATGTTGTTGTTGACCCTGACATACAAGTGCGCATTCCAATGTAGATTTCTCTACATATCTGGCAAACAAAAAGGTTTGACAGTGCATTTATGCAACATTGAAATCATTTCACCGTAGAAAGGTAGCATTCATTGAATATTTCTTTCAAGCGTTGTTACTTTGCTGGTGCAACAGGGGGATTGCTTTGAGATTGTTTATGAGGGGTGGCATCCACCATTGCCAATGCACACTATGAGGGAAGATTGGCAGTGGCCAGAGTTGTAGTTATGCATGGTGCAGCTAGCCTTTGCTCCATGTATTTTGTATGACACTTCGCACAAATTTCCTCTCTATGTTGGCTATAGTACAAATGGTTCTATTGTTGTTTTTTACCCTTTCTAAATTCAACAAGTGATTGGGCAGTGGAACATGAATGTACTCGCACAGCCTAGGAGTATACATACAAGGTCAACCATATTAGCATATATAAATATACATGTATAACCATATATATATTTAAATTAGTAATTACACATAAACATGTAACAAAATATATGTGTGTATCCATGTGTATATAAATTTTTATGTATGGATGATCACAAAACGAATAACATAGTTTGAACATTGCGATATATAAAAATATATATAGAAGGATTTTATAGTTTTTTGTGTTAACTATTTCCACTATTTCACTATTGTTATATCCCCTGTTTAAAATAATACAATGACCAAGGACATTATGGAATGCCCACACAAAATTTCATGGAATTCCATCACACATGACACAATAAGAAATTAGGTAGTAATCTACTGTCTTCATATGTGATGTATCATATTCTACTCTTTTGAGAATACAACTTAATCAAAGTATACTTTCCCACACTACAACATTGAATATTGTATTTACTTGAACTGCCACCACCGCAAAACAATGATAGGATGCATTAACACTTGCGCGAGCAAACACTTACCATTTAGCTTTCGCATATACATATGCATATACATACACATGCATATACATATACATATACATATACATATACATATACATATACATATACATATACATATACATATACATATATATATATATATACATATACATATATATATACATATACATATACATATACATATTTATATACATATACATATACATATACATATATATATATATACATATACATATACATATGCATACACATACATATATACATATACATATACATATGCATACACATACATATATACATATACATATACATATGCATATACATGTATACATATACATATACATATACACATACAACAACAACATGATGCATTAACCCTCACATGGGCAAACAATCATAATTAACCTTCCGGATATCAAGGCCACCAACTCCACCACTGCTAACCCATGTAATCATGAAGCTCCACATCACCATAAAAAATTCAGGTCAAGTTGCCGCCAACCAGGACATGTACATATACATATACATATGCATATGCATAAACATACACATACATATACATACACATATAAATACACATACACATACAGATACACATACACATACACATACACATGTACACATACACATACACATACACATACACATACACATACACATACACATACACATACACATACACATACACATACACATACACATACACATACACATACACATACACATACACATACACATACACATACATATACATACACATATAATCTGTATCTCCTTGCACATATATATGCTTTGTTAGGTCCACCCATGTGTCTATACATCTTAAAGTGAAGGAAATTGGAAACAATTACATGTAATTTGCAACAGGTATAAAAAAAGGGAATTTATACTTACAAAATCAAGATCTGAAGGCTAGTGGCTCACACCCTCAAATCCGGACTCCATAGTAGGAACCATGGTAGATCTCAAAAAATCAATATTGGGGGGCTCTAGAGACCCATCCACAAAACTTGATTCCATAGACATAGTTCTCAGAACTTTTTTCAGAGAAAAAAAGGTTACAATTTGAGTTGACTAATTGATAGCTCTATTTCGCAATAAAAATAGAAGATTAATGTGTTGCAACATCCTAATGGCAATTGGTAGATAACTTACAAAATATCGATCTATAACCATTCCACTTCTAAAACTGAACAAACAACACGAGATATAAGAACAAGAATAGAAATGAAATTTTAATAGTATCAAAACACCAGAGGGTACATCAGAAGAATAAAAATGATAAATGCATATAGATATACCATTACATGTATCTATTTATCCTTCAGGTTGCTTATATATGTATCCATGCAGTTTTTTTATTATTTTACTATATTTCTACATATATAACTATACACAAATATTTGTATATGTTACTAGCTAGTCCTTTCACCCTTTATTAACAAAAAAATAGGCTATACAACAATAAGTCTAGAAATGATTAAGTATGTATATATGCATTGAATCTCCCCTTTGTCTCCACATTTAAAAACACACACATATAACCAAATATATATATCCATATGTACACATGTATACACCTATCTATATACACACCACTATATCTAAATAGATGTGTATAGCATACTTTTTCCTTACTATGTAACTCCTCTTGAAATTTATGAAGAGAGCAAACATCAAGATTGGATTTTCCATTAGTTGTCTAGTTAAGAAGGGTACAAATTCAAACCTTTTGTTTCCTATAGGATATTGTCCACTCCAAAGTAAGGCATTACTATAGGGAACAAAATGTTTGAATTCGTAGCCTTCTCAGCCAATCAATTGAGGGAAAATCTAGTTTGGACGTTTGATGTCTTTATAAATTTCAAGGGGAGGAGTTATCAATGTACAATTGCTCCTATGTTAATGGTTACAATGTGAAAGATGCATAGTATTGGATCCATGTGGGATCTGCACATAGTATGCAAAGCGAAGGGAAAAAGCTATGCAAACCAGTAACATGTTTTTAACTTCAGAGCTTATTAAATTATATAAACCATAAGGGGACTCTTGGCCACATTCAAATAGTAAAGTAGAATGGGAAATGATTGCCTGTGCTGCTGGACAATGGCAATCAAGATGACAACAACAAGCCAATGCAAGCTACATTGTTTTCCGTGCTTTTTGAATGAATTCAATGCTTTGTTATTAAAATATCAATGCTATATCATTTAATGCTATGGCTATATTGTAGGAATTTTCTTAGAAGCTAAATAATATTTAAATATGCTATTTTTAACTCTTTTTAAATCAAAGTATACGTAAATACAAATAAAGATAGCATACACAGTTGTTTAGATATACATGTGCATATATAGATTGTTGTATTTTCAATTGAGACACAGTGGTCTTGGTCTGTATATATCGATATATATTTCTGCCTATATGTGTTTTAAAAAATATCAAACAGGGAATTCAATACATATATATAGACATAAATTCAAGGTACATTGCCTACTAGTAAATATTATAAACAAACAAAGAAATTGTAAAAGAGCTATTGGATGAAAAATCCTATTCACAAATGAGCTGATGAAAATCCTAGTGGAAACTTCAAACAAATAGCCTATCAGCTAAAAATATAAAGTTGAATAGATAAAAGAGCTATTAGAATAACACTTAAAAGCCACAATACTATTTTTTTCTCCACACTTATACAAATATCTTTTCAACTTTCCAAATCAATAATTTAAACCCAATTCTTTATCAGCATACCTATTTTCTCTAGGACATGACAACAATTATATGATGCAAAAATCTCTGAAAAATGCATATAACACCACAGGCTTAATTGTAGAGAAATCATTTATGCAACATACCCATGTAAAATGACTTTAGCAAATAATTGTCATTCTAATAGATCCTATACAATTTCTCTATTTATCTTCAATATTTATTAATAAACAACATAGCTTGAATCTTGTATCAATATGTTTCATGATATTCATTTTTTCCTGATATGCTTGAAGCTCCCTTAAACAAACTGCCCATGTCTATTTATGTAAGGGGTCAAGCTTTCTAATTACATGGGATGGCAATGTCCTATATCAATATGTTTCATTATATTCTTCCTTCCTCATCTTTTTCAACTTCCCCACAACAAACTATTCTTCATGATATCCTTTTTCTTTAGTTCCCCTTAGTTGTTTTACAATTTCCCTATTTTGTCTATAATATTTAGTGGGGAATAATGTACCTTGGATTTTGAATTGACAAGGCAGTTGTGACTCTTAAGTGTTTTCCTAATATCTCTTTTCCAATTTCACTTTTTTTCTTGTACCAATATGTTTTATGATATTCTTTTTTTCTTAACTATTTGAACCTCCCCATAATAAATTGTTCTTCATCATATTCTTTTTTCCAGTTCCCCTTACCAAACTATTCATTATCATAGTTTTCCTATTGTATTCTCCATATTTTAAATTTCTATTTAATGTGGGTTTTCCAACATATGTCATTTTCCTGTGATTGTTAAGTGTTTTCCTAATAGGTCTTTTGCAATTTCCTTTCGGCCAAAAAGTCTAGATATGGGCATCTATGTATGTGAAATTACTTACAAAGAATATTCAAAGTAAAGAACCCATTTCAAGTCAAATGGGTGTATAGATTCGAGTTTGCACCATATTCCTGCTTACCTAAAATTCTATCACTATCCATACAAGGTGTAACAAAAAATTCTATGTGACAATTGGCTTCTCAATTCAAAATTCAAGCTACATAATTTCCCACTAAATATTATAGAGAAAATAGGAAAATTGTAAAACTTGACTATTAGAAAAAAACTTAAGAATCATACTTAGATCACAAATGATCGAAAACCCACACCAAACATATACATACAAGAGAAATTGCAGATTAACATAGGAGCAATTGTTTTTTCGCCCTTTCTTTATTGTTTTAGTTATCTTTGTGAATCTTTCGTTTATTGTTTGTGGTTATCTATGTGTATCTTTGGTGTTGCAGCCATTACCATAAGAGCAATTATAGTTCAATGAGTACCAATAACATGCAAAAAATTCCTATAACGCCACACACCCAATTAAAAATTTGAGCTACATTCCCTGGCACTAAATATTCCAGACAAATAGAGAAATTGTAAAAGAGCTATTATAGGACAAATCCTATTCATGAAGCCTTAGCTAACAACAAATCTTGTCACAAACTTCAAACAAATAAATTGAACAGATAAAAGAGATATTACAAAGAATAACACTTAACACCCACCAAACTAATTTTATCGCCAACATGTTTCTGCTTTCATACTAACCCTCTGCATATATATACATATGCAATCACTCCTATCCTAATATGCAATTTGTCCCATCTTAATGGGTGTAATAACAAAGATGCACAAAGATAACTAAAACAATAAAGGGCGATAAAATCACAAACCCTAACCATATATTTATTTGCCAAAGAAATAAGATTTAACTACAATTTCTCCTATGGTAATAGGTATAAGCCCATATATTTATGCAATCACTCCTATGTTAATTTGCAATTTGTCCCATGTTAATGGCTGTAAAGGAAAAGATCCACAAAGATAACCAAAACAACAAACGCAAGGCGATAAAATTACTAACCCTAACCATATTTTTTGACCAAAGAAAGGCCAAAGATGCACATAGATAACAAAAAACAATAAACGAAGGATGAAAAAATTACTAACCCTAACCATATTTTTTTGACGAAAGAAAGAATATTTAAGTGTACAAAACCAAAAAGCCAAACATGCATGCAAAATGACTTACAAATTTTGCACAACAACAGTTTTAATATAAATAATAAATAAATCATTTATGCAAAACACCCATGTAAAACGACTTACAGATTGCCTAGAACAATAGTTTCAAAACCCTCCAATATCTTATAAAACAGAGGTGACACTATCAATTTTTACAATAGTCTCCTATCAAACGAACCATGGAACCAAAGCTGACGATTTTTAGAATAGTCTGCTATCAAACCAACATCACAATTGTTCTTTTGACAATGCAACTTAATCAATATATTTTCTTGCACATTTCCAATACTTCGCACACTGCAACACCCATGTAAAATGACTTATAGCTTCCAGAGAACAACAGTTTTAATATAAACAATCAATAAATCATCTATGCAAAATACCCATGTAAAATGACTTATAGATTGCAAGAAAAATAGTTTGAAAACCCTCCAATTTGTTATGAAAACGACCACATAAATACTATGCTATGAAGCCAACACTGCAATGGCTTGTTTGACAATACAACTTAAATAAAGTATACTTTCCCACACTGCAACACTCAATATTGCATTTACTTCATCTACCCGCATTTACTTTGCCTGCCCCCATCGTACACCAATGACAGAATGATTAAACATTCCCGTGAGAAAACACTTATGCTTCAACTTCTGCGTATCGAGGACACCAACTCCACCACCGCCAACCCATGTAATTCCCAAGCTCCACGTTGCCACCAAATAAACTAGTCAAATCATCGTCGGTCGAGACATCTCTAGCGCCGAAAAATCCAATTCACAACTGGGTTGATGAAATTCTTGGTGGAAACTTCAAACAAAATAGCCTATCGACTAATTATTTTAAAAATTTAAGAAAAATATGGTGCATTGGAAAAGAGAATGCTCTAGACAAAAGGTATATATGACAAATAGTTTAGAGATAAATAAAAGGCTTCTTGAAACTATTATATTTTCAATAAATTTGAATTAAAATTTTATTAGAAATTAAATGTTTCTAAAAAATAACCCCTCCATGCACTAAATATTTATGCTAGCTATGTAGGAAAGAAATCAAGGAAAACAAATAAATTTACTATAGTAAAAGTGGAGGTTTGTTGATCTCATTTTCTAAATGTGTTTTAAGAAGTAAATTTTCTTCTTAAATTATATATATATATCCAAATAATTTAAAATAAAAAATACAAACTTGAACTACACTAAAATTTATCTATTTCATTAGTTTATACATGTAGACACTCTAAAATGGACTAATTATTCTTTTAATATTTTAATTCTATTATTTAATTATTCTTATATTATCTTCTATAGTTAAATAATTTTTTATTAAATAATTATTATCAAATTTCCTCCTCCACTATTAATTTAACAATCTTGAATTATTTAATTAATTTATATTATTTATTCATTTAAATAGTAATTAAATAATTAATGTTGTGGGTGGCAGGGTGGGTGACTTTCCACATGGATTGTGGAAAGTCTGATGAGGTAGTGTGTTGTATATCTAGACTGGGGTGATGTGGGTGTCAAGTTTGTTGCTTGTGTCACAAACTCTCACTTTCGCTCTTGTTCGTATCATTTGAGTTGGGAGCAGTAATGGTGAGGAGGGGTTTAGTACTTTGTGAAGGATTTGGGTGATACAGGTGGTCACATCTCATTAGTTTTCCTCTACATTTGATGTACGCATGCATCTATATGGCAGCAAGCTATGGTTTTTTGGGTCAGTTAAGGTGGTGGGAATGCATTGTATAGCATGATAACCCAACAAGCTTTTTCATGCCCATAATTTTCGCTAGAAAAACCCAACATTTTTTTTTTTTTTGACACACATAACCTTTCTCACTAGCGTTTATGCATGCACATAGTCACTAGGTGTATGCACCGAACAAGGGTTGTTCATCATCCAAGATTGGTGGTGGGAATAAAATATATTTAGGTGTACATGGCCTCTCACACACGCTCCTTCAAGAGCATTAGGTTGGGATTTAACCTCGACGGGGAAGTAACTAGGTTAGAACAAAAGGGTGTAATTACTGTCTATCCTTTTCCATGTGATAATATCACTATGTTTGAGTCGATAGAGAGACTACCAATTTTAGTAAAGCTCTTCATATTTTGACCCTTCATTATCACTAATATTAAATAATATCGACTTAAGCCTGAATTTATTCACTCATGTAATATTCAATAGTTTGATCTATTAATATAATTTCAATATACTAATTAATGTTAATATTATTGTTAATACAAAATATTTCCATTCACTTACAACTAATTTATATTTAATATAGATATAAATAGTACCTACAAGAAAATTATATATAAAATTAATTTTGTCATAAGAATATAAATTAAATCATATTTACATGAATACAAGTATTTCGAAAAGAAGAAGCATATGAAGTTAGATTAAAGGTATAAATTAAGTTGTTCCTACATTTAAAAAAAAAAGTAATGCTTATATTATGAATTTTAAATTAAAGGAACATAGCACATGTAACTTTCTATTTAAGACACTTATAAAATATTCCATCGATTTCATTTAGGCTTTTATTTTAGTGACTTTATTTATTTATTTATGTTTTTATATTTTTATTTTTATGCATCATCTTTTGGGGAAGTTAAATAAGTATAAACACTTAAATGGTATGGGTTTTATTATTAATAATAATATTATTATTTTTTTGACAATATAATATAGTACTCTTCCACGCTAATATTTCAGCTGTAAATTTCTCATTTTGCTGTGTGCCACATTAATTAAAAATCTGAATTTCATATTTCTTGATTAGTTCGTGGATATTGGATAAATGTAAAGATTTATGTAAATGAAATTGTTTTCATAAATGCTATGTGAGTAAAAGAAATTACTTGTCTTCTGCACATATTTATTTTTAAGTTATTACTTTGTCTAACTTGCCAATGTCAGCAATAATAACAATATTATTATTAATGTAAATCTGCACTACATTTTATATTTTCAATTCACCAGTAACCCAATTTAGTGGTTACATTAGTATATTCTCATCCTATTGACAGTGACACTCTTCTCCATTTTGTGCAGCTTCTATTTTGATTTCCCTGCTGACAATAATATTAAAGCCACAACAATTGTACCAGCAATATATTTCTTGTATTTTTATTTTGGTTAAAGCTTCAATTCTAAATGGGAATATTATTCTCAATTGCCGCTATCGTTGTAATTTCCCTTAACATTACTATTATCCTATACCTATTTTTTTGTTTGTTGTTAATACTAATATCAATCTAGCTATTAATATTATTACAAATTTATTGATTTTTGTTGTAAAATAAGTATCGCTAGTAGCATTAAATATTTATGGTGTTTACAGTTAGCCCGAGCAACCATAATACTATTTAACTTTGGTTTAACACTAACCGTGTGGCTGCCATTTAATCTAAGAGATGATGTTGTCCCAATCAATGTGTTTGAGTTGCCCAAATAACAAACACTGTGCAAGAAATATTAAGTTAAAAATATGATAAACTAAAGGAAAGAGCTGCTGCCATGAGATTGACGGGTCCATCTAATAAATTAAAGGCAGTGTCAGTGTCAGTATGCAACACCCAGTAGCTGAATGTTCCAGACTTCCATCCTACTGATTGGATTGGTTGGTGTGCAAATAAAGTGTGGTATGGCTGTCAGAATTTTACTGTTGTTCATTTATTAACAACGCTGCCATGCCTAAATGTAGACATCGCTTGCTGCAAATTTTTTTTTTTTACATAGCAATTAATGTGATTAGCCTCTCCACAAGAGGTGTGTCGTGCGGTGGAATTACCTACGCCAACAACCAATGCCTCACACACATCAGAAGGCAAATGAGTGGACAGATCTGTGATGGTATTAATTGCATGACAGAGAAGTCGATTGGTATGCTTTAATTGGAAATCTTTTTATTGGAACTCCTAGTAAGGTGCAACCCCAGAGAATTTACCATTTATCCATTAAGCATTGGGTGATTAGGAGCCGTAGGGAGCTAATACGATTTAAGGATCAGTCAATATGCTACGGCTGTTTCATCTTTATTTATTTATCTTCATTCCAGATATGCTCACCCCAAGATCAAGGTGTGGAACCAGATTGCGTGAGGTTTCAACTAGAATTTTTGTTTACACTACATCATTACTTGCAACTATTCATACAAATATTGGATTGCCAACAGGAGTAGATTTAACTTCATTTTTCTTTTATGAAATCATTTACTTGTGCATATAAGGAAAGCTCGGGTCAGACAATTTATGACCAACAATT
>VDFB02379711.1:210087192-210104433 GCA_007258455.2 Sequoia sempervirens | reverse complement strand
TAGAAGGCGGAAGATCAAGTATCATGTTGTGCAAATATGGCCACTTTATATTTGTTGCACTTAGAGTGAAGAACAAAGTAGGACAACTAAATTGGATAATCATATAAAAAATCTTTGGATAAATTGTCTAAAATGATCTTTTGCCACAAAGAGTTTAGTTAAATCACAATTAACTGGTTTGAAAGCTTCTTGTCAAGCAAATCTTTTGCTGATTGTTTTGGTTATTTGTAATACTATCTCCCAAATCCCACTCAAACTAACAAGATTTTGACAATTCATAGATCTCAAAATCTTACATTTGAAAAAACATCAATAAATATAAGAAATATTGATTATTAAGATTTGATTAACTACCAATTATATTCCTACATGTTAATCAAATCATTTACTCATAATATCAACTTCAAATTACTAAACAATTCAATCAATATACACTTAACTTCGATTACCATAAAAATTCTTTATAATTTTCCGATTAATTAAAAATTACCCCGGTTACATAACCTTTCCTCGTTAAGTGTATTTGCTAGTTTGATATCTACTTCATATTGAGAGTTAGTTTATCCGATCTAGATAAATCCGCTGGTAAAGGGCACCTGAAGATTCATGTCAACCAAAGAAACATAAACACCTCACCTACATGCATATCGTTGCTCTCACTTGCAGAAAGCCATGTCTGCTGGATTTCTGCTGCCCAATTTCAGCCCTAAAATCCAACTACAAAACTTGTGTACATCCAGAATACCAAATAGCAATTCTATTACGTCAAGCAAGACATGTAGATTCCTCAGACCCCTAAGATCAACTAATCGTGATGACAACAACAATAATTCTCTTCCTTCCTCATCATCAGATGAACCCACTCAATCAAAACAAGTTTTAGCAGAAGATGATGGGATCCAGAAAATAAAAATGGAGGTGTCCCCTTCAGTCTTGAAGGCTTTGGAGGAAGGGGGTGATGGGCTGATTGAGAGAAACAGGTTGAAGAGGGCAGCTCGATTTGCGGCAACCCAAAATTCCACAGAAACACCAAAAATTCCATTCAAGGAAGAGGTCCATAAACAAATCTACGAAGATTTCCAACTAGGCATGCCAAGGCTTCAGAAACCAGGTAATCTGGAATTAGTCATGCTTTTGCAATTAATGCAGCAGTTTACTGGTTCAGACATTGTTGTTACATCCACAATATACATAGGGCAGAAGCCCGTTGATGAAAATCTTATCGAAGGGGCCATGGCTTCTCTTTTCCTTGTTGCCCGTTTGAGAAACCTGGGGGGCCTTAAGTATGAAAGAGACAAAACGTGGTATTTAGAGAGATTAGTTCTTTTGATTGTGTATAATTATCTAGTAGAGCAGTTGCGGGTTGAAGTGGACGAGAAAAATAATTCTAGGGCTGAGAAATTAGCATCAACCCTTGCCCAGGTGGAGCCTCTGGTTATGACTGTTGAGGCTCCAGAGTTGCTTATTTTACGTGCATTCAAGAGTTCAGGGTTTACCCCAGATGGCAGGATTGTTAGGTATGAGGATGGATTTATATTCCCTGGAAAACTTGAGGGACATCCAGATGATGCAAGCAGTCAGATACAACAGTACATGGACTTGACTGGTCAAGATAATGTTGTTATTTTGATGAAGTCAAGGAAGGACCCCGATGAGGCTTGGTGTGTGATTGCTCCCTGGTCATGGCTTATGGGATTCGTTCTTCCTGATAGTATATACAATTGGATTTCTGTGTTGTCACTTCTAGGGGCATTTGTTGGAGCGCTGCAGTTCAGTCATGCAGATCCAGGACTGGAACCCATTTTGTGGGAACCCATTGTAATCCCGAGTTTGCTTTTAAGTGTAGTAGGGGTAGGAACAGGAGCAAGATGGCTTGTAGCCTCGAAGTATGATGTTGCCAACCTGATCAGATGGCCTGTTGTTTTTCCATGCGTAGGCCTAGGAACCATGGGGGCTGTAACAGGCTACAAAGGCTGTCTTCCCAACAGAAGCATTTTTTTGAACCTTTCCCTAGCTAGTATTTTCAGTTCCTTAGCATTTTCTTCCCTTCTTGTTTTCATGGGCTATTCAGTGGGTTCCTTGAATGCATTTTCAGATGCTGTTGTGGATTTCCATGGCTACTTTCTGGTTCCTTTGGATATGTTTTCACATTCGAGCTTCTTCACCTTCTTGCTGAGGAAACTGTCCGTTGCCAGCTATATGGAAGAAATGGGAAATCTAAAATTTGTCATTAGTCCTATCTCTCTTTCTGGCTTGTTAGGGCTTAGCTTTTGCGCTTTCCAGCTTCTTCCTGTAAGCAGATCTGATGGCTCCCGCATACTAGAAGCAATACTGGGTAGAGAGGCTAAAGGTAACATTTCCATGATTGTGCATATCCTATTAACAATATGCTTTATGCTAAAAAATCCTCTTTTGGGTTTTGCCTGGTGGTCATACATTGGATTTTCTGGACAATGTGATGATCTGTTTCAGAGAGAGGAGGTTACCGAGCCTCCTTTATATGGCAAATTGTTGGGGTTGGGTCTTGTATTGTCTGCTTTTGCATCCTTTGTCCCAGTTCTGTGGTGGCTTGGGTTCAATGGTGTGGCTTTTTAAACTGTCCTGGTAGAGTATTAGAAGATGTTTAGTAGTTTACAATAACTAATTTGTACAGTAAAGCAGTTGCACTATTCTATGCTGTTTGTTTCTGCAGACAAATCATCCTGCTGTTGGATCATCTTGTGGTGTATTAATTTTGCACGGATATTCTCAAAGCCTCATAGTTAGTTGGATCTCAATTTATCGATGTCACTGGGCATATCTAGTCAATATAGTTTCATTTTGCTGTATTGTAACATTCTCCCATGTTGTTGCCTTTGCAACTCTAGAAGCATAGTAGGGTGCCTGCACACATTTTTGAGTTATAATGTCGCTTTTCTATCAAATCTAAATTTTCTGCAGATACACAGATAACAACTGGTGGGCAAATATAGCAATTATTCTATTAGGGTGGAATATTGTAGTCTATTTATTAACTTAACCTAATAACTGTTGTATTGAGTTAAAGACAGTATCTATATGGCATAGCTTCTTTAATTTAAAGTTCACAGACGTGCTCTTAAGTCTTAACATCTGTCTGAACTCAAAAGTGTGGTTTTAGTTTCTGAGCTTATCCCAGTATAATAGATTGCTGGTTTCTACTGGGTTGTAGTTTCAGAGCTGAACTTCTACTCTGTATTTGTTATACACTATCATTACGTTATTACAGGGTTATTCAATTAAGAATATATCATATGAAGAAAAAAATTCTTTGATGTTAACTATCATACACTAGATGTATATCCTGAAGATAGATTGATAACCTTGTTTATAAGTAAACTACAGAGCGAACTCTATGCAGTTATTCTTCTTAACTTCCAGGTAACTGTAAACATTCTAAGCATATGCAGTATAATTCTATTCAATTCTTTCTGTTTGGTCATATGCATTATGATGGTAAGCAATACATACGATCAGACGGATGTTTAATTACTGGAAAGATTGGTGTGAGCTAGAAGTATATCTAGGATCTTCACTTATTTATTTGATATTTTTTTTGGGTAACTCTAAGATCTTGCTATAACTTTTTACTTTTTCGACAGACCTTAAGGTCTAAAAAATTCATTTTCTGAGCGCTATCTCTACAACAGCTAAGATTGCATCTCATTCTTTTCACTTTTGGATTAGTCAGTAACAAAATACATGTGAATGAATTGCCATGATTTCCATTTGGATCTGCCCAAAGTCAAAATATAGTTTCAAGCTGACTATATTACTCAGACTTAAAAGTTCTGGTTAAGACATGTTTGCACCGCTTACCCCTTACCCACATCTTGTTCCATCTTAGACCAAGAATAGTTTCTTCTTATATATAAAAAAGTGATATGAAATCAAGAGTGTGTTACAACAGGGACATTATTATTATTTCAAAGTTCAACACATTTGAGGGATACATGACCTCTACTTCTAACCAGTCAAACATTCATTCAAGTGAAATAATAGGTTGTGCAACATCTCCTTCCGGCATGTGCTGATGGATGTTGTAGGTATGCATAAAGAAAGTAGGTATCATGTATATTATCTCCTTTTGGCTAACTCGAGTCCATTTTTATACTGAGCTAATGTATTAGCAATCAATCTCCTGTTACTCCAGGCATTGGCCATTTTATTTTCATTTTAGGGGTACATGATGTATTTCACAATCGTCAAGAGAGGATTCCATCTGAACATGAGATTGCTTAAAAATGTACTGAAGGCAAAGCTATTCAATTACATGATAAATTATCTGCCTGCTAAATAGTGCTTCCAAATCTAAGGCATGGACATAAAAAATAAACTCTAAGCACGGGATGAGATAGTGTTAGTTTTTCCAAGCAGTTGTCCTTTAGCAGGCTAGACCCTCCAAGACAGTGCAGCAATCAGTTTTTAGCTTTTGTTTTAGCTTTTCCTATCTTTAGCTGGATGCAGATCTCTTCAGCAATTTTGTAAAAGCGTGCTGTTTACTTTTGTTATATTTAGGTTGGATTCTAAATTACGCAAGAAGCTGCTGTTCTTATTTTCAAACAAGGCGTTTTTTCCTTTAATTGCTTTTCTGCTTTAGTTTTGTTCCTTCTAACCTAGGTGCTCCACTGAGATGGAGATTTTTCATTTGTAAACCCTCCAGTTCAGAGACAGAGACAGAGACAGAGAAACAGAGAGAGGGGCTGCTGCTGTTCTTATTTTCAAACATGGCATTTTTTTCTTTAATTGCTTTTCTGCTCTAGTTTTGTTCCTTCTAACCTAGGTGCTCCACTGAGATGGAGGTTTTTCATTACCCTCCAGTTCTCAGAGAGAGAGAGAGAGATAGAGAGAGAGAGAGAAGATGCAGTTTTGAGAGTTCAAATTTGTGAGTATTTATTGCATGTATTTTCAGCAGTGTGTTTTTGTAGATTGATGTTCTTAGTTATGCTGTTCTGATTGGAGTTTTTGTTTTAAGCTATTTTGCAGTTAAGAGTTAATTTTTTGAGTGCAAAATCTGCTTACTATGGTCTAAAAACTGAACAGACAATTTTGCTAAGTTGCTAACAATTTCTTGGACTCATAATAGACTATCATATTATCTTGCGTTTTAATTCCATCGATGTGTATTCCACCATATATAACTCGGTAAGATTCATTGTGCCTACTGGAAGAACATTTACTGTCAATTTTTCAAACTTGTTAATGTTTTAATTCCAATCTTGGTGATGAAGTTTAATGCAACTGTAGGAACATATAAATCTTGAACAAACATATTGAAGTATACTAAAACCATAGAAGAACACATATATCTTGCACAAACATTACATCCAAAATATATAATGTTAGCTTTTTTATAAAAGGTCAAAAGTAATAAAAAAAATTACAACATCAACAACAATGATTCCCAGATACTATTATGTGGGGAACAAACATATTTCAACTTTGAAGTTTAAGAAAATCAGAATCAAAGAAAATATCAGTATCTAATTATATCATAATTTTCGCCAAGATCAAAAGTATTGCATTAAAATGTCTACACATATGTAAAGATCAAAAAGTAATGATTTTTTTAATATAAAATATATGTTAAAATAACTACATCAAAACATGAACATAAACAACAATGACAGTTAGAAGACAAACATTCAACTTGCAAGTTTGAAAAAGCCTGTAGGAAAGTATGAAATCATGACTATCTAAATTTGTTTGTTTCAACGAGGCATCGGCTTGGGCAATGGATTGGTACTCGTCTCAACATTGGTAGTGACCATTCTAAAGCTATCAATGGGTCATTTCCTAAGAAATGCACAAATGTTTCTTCTAAATCCATATGTTCTCTTTGAGTTCCCTAGTCCTTCCTCGAGGATGGGCTTTTTTGAGACTCTAGTGTTGGCTTTGATTTTTTTTTTAGCATAGTGCTTGGGCTAGAGAATCAAGACTTCTAATGAAGACTTCTAATGAACCCTTTGTGATGCATTGAAATCTTGGATCCAATTATTGTTGTTTTCAAAGCATCGGTGGTCGATGTGATGAACAGTTTATCATAGTATTGAATGGCTTTTAATGTACCCTTGGTTGTTGACTTTTGATGTCTTCTCCTTTCTAGGCGGTCAAAGCATGAAAAGAGTGATTTTAAATTGTTCCATCTAGTGTGTTGAGGTTAACCTCTATATGCACATGACCTTTGAGAAATTGTCCTCAATTTACAAGACTTCTTTTGTTATTGGACTATTGTGTTGATGAGTGTTTTTGCATAGGACAACACAGACAAAACACAAAATGTTCAGTCTCTCTTGAAAGGAAATCTAATCTAGGAAATTTCAGAAAGATAACCTCAAGGTTTCGATAGTGAGGTTTTGGCTTTGCAAAAAACTTCTCAGTGGTTTGATGATTTGTTGTTTTAACAAGGGGCCTTAGAACTATTTAGCTGGACTGAATAATGAGGGTTTAAAAAGGTTTGAACTTGACACGAAACCCTAGCTGCATTGTTAGATCTAGGATTTGAATATGAACTATAACATATAATAAGGCAATTTTGTGATGCTTCTCTTCCTAAACTAACTTGATTTTCAAATAAAATGCAAAAGACAAGGTGAGAAGGGATCGAGTAAAGAAAACCTAAGGACAATGACAATAATGATCAAGTGTTGCAGATAGATAGATCCCTCATAAAACCAATTCCTGCTTAATCAAAGATTCGACTCACAATGTTGCAAGAATCGTGCAATCTTCAAAGGAATGAAAGATTTTCAAATCATGAAAATTTATTTAAATACCCAATTCTAGCGCAATTTAAACAAATCTTCATAATTAAACTAACATTAAAATAAAGGCTTAGACTAACCATACAAAGTAACTTACAGTTAGCAAACTACTAATGGTATGAACTAGAGATCTATCAAATATCTTTGCACTTCATCATTATCATAAGTGAACTTGAACTAATATTGAATAAATAAACTACACATGCATAGAGAAACAATAAGTGGAACACCCAATTTCAATGCTCTGCTTGTATTAATTTCAAAATATTTGGTTACAACAATTTCAATTCAACCACCTTCACATTTGAGAGAAGATTGCCTTTTATAGAGAAGGCTTACAAAACTTGAGGCAAAATCAATGGTGAAGATTATCTCAACACCAATGGCCTAGATTACATTTGTATTTAATATTGAAGATACATTAAATATTTACAACATATTCCTCATCCATCGCTAACTGTGTTTAGTTACAAATGTACCTAGAAAAATGTAAAATATATTAAATATGTATCCTTTTTGCATAAATATATTTTACAAAATTCCACAAATTTTGAGGCACAAAATTCAAAAAATGTTCCAACTGATTGCTTTCTACAAGAATTTGTCATCTGACACTTTTGCCTTATGTTTTTTCTTTCATTGTGAACTTTACAAAAATAGTCAAAGTTGTAGTGATCTCTTTATTAGGTGGACCAAGAGCTACATGAATCTTATAGCATTGCATTGTATTCATCAATTAATTGGTGATGCAAATCCCTCAAAGAAGACTTTTGACTGATTATCTCCTGAGACTACCTAAAATTGTGCAACAACATCCAGGAATTATGTAGATATGTCATCCGTTGGATCCTTGTGGATTAGTAACCTCCATTGTTGTTTCAAAATTTCATCATTTACTTTTCAAAGGCACTTATCAGCATTTTCGTCAGCTCTTGCAAAAAAAATTCATAGGCCCTCAAAACTTTACTGATTTGCTTAACAATGCCTTTCACCTCAAGCTCGTCCTGCACCACTATCTATCTTCTAAACTTAAGTGTGTGCAGCCAATACTGTGGTTCTCTTACAAGTTCCTTCTTCAAAATTTCTTCTTGCTCTATCACTTTTGTAAGAAGGCCCCTTATTGCCTTAACTTTGGGAAATACCATTTTATGATATTTCTCATTGCTTGTATAGTCTTCTACTAACTTATCAACTTCTTCCTTCAACATTAAAAGTTGTGTGCTTGAACGGCTACCCCAATTGCTTTATTACTAGTATCAAGAACACTTTTAATCCAACTTTGTGTAGAATGAGCCCATGCTTTTATCTACTCCATTTTGTCTACTTCGTCTTTAGATAGCAAAACAAGTGTTGTTGCTTTCCCTAGGGTGTCTAAATTGGCATGACCAAATGTTGGATAAAAGTTGTCAATTCAACTATCTATGACTTCAGCTCAATTTGGTAGCCTCATCTTTATTCATATGTTTCAAAATATCAGATATTGAACTCCAAAATTCATCAATATCTTGTGCTCTATTTGTAGGACCAATGTTGATAGTCGTGATATCAAAATCTTCTGGCAAGGTAGTGGCATTAACCTTTTCCATTGAAGGGGTGGCTACGTGCAAAATTCGGGATTCAAAAGCATCCCTGGACATGTGAGACTTTATTTTGGCCCTTTTCTTCTCCGTTGGCCTATCAATCCAGCTCAAAATTGCCTCTAGACTCAATTGCAAAGTCCCAATTATTGGCCTCTTGCTCTTCAATTGTTCTTTCAGCCATGTTGGAACGGTAGCCTTGTTTGTTTGCTAGGGAGAGGTAGGAATTTCAGTTGAAATATTTTATGTTATAACTTCTTCCTCATGGACCTCCTCTTGTTGACACCTAGGCACTTCTTCTGCAATTCTTTTCTCTTCATGGCTTGCGAGCTTTTTTATTTCCACTTCAAAAATATCTCTTGAAGGCTTCTCTGAATGTTTCGGTGCAGTTGAAGCTTCATCTACTACTGAGAGACCTACCATATCTTCCCTCTCTTTCTTTACATTTGCTCAAGGATTTGTTCAACACTCTGAATAGGAGGTGGCTCCATAACTGTAGAAGGGGAAGGGGATTGAGCCAATTGGTTCAAAAGAGATATGTTGACCTCAAAACATAAGCAACCACCATAGGTTAGTGTTACCCCAAAATTTGAAACTTGAAAATTTAAAAATTTTCCTAGTATTCACCTATACACCCCAAGCCTGCCAAATCATGAAAACAATTAATTTTTGAAATTTGTGTGAGCTGATGCAAATTTCTCTTATAGGCATGATCCTATTCCCATTTCATCCACTTTGGCAAAATTTCAAGCTCATATGCTTCACCATTTGCAAGATTTGTAGCTTCACATTTTTCAGCTCGTGATCCATAATTTGAGTCAAAACTTGACTTTTTGGTTGCTGGAGATTAAATGGTTTCTAGGTTTTTCTCGAAGCATTCAAATCATCTTGTTGTCCAAATTTCAAGCAAAATGGAACTGATTTGTGAAAGATATGAAGGTTTTATCTTGTAGCCAAAGCATAATGTTAAGAAAAATAATAGATGCGTTTAAACTTTGTATGCAAATTTAAAAGGCTGGAAACTTAGATGTCGTAGCTTTCTCAAGTTTCATAACCTTGGTCACGGCTTTCTCAAGTTTCGTAGCCTTGGTGGCTTTCTCAAGTTTTGTAACCTATGTCACGGCTTTCTCAAGTTTTGTAACCTTGGTCGTAGGTTTCTCAAGATTCTTAACCTCCTCATTTAATGATGAGTATGACATGGCTTTTTCTATATTTTATGATTATATAGAATGTATTTAAAGAATAAAATCAAAAGTCAGTCCAAGAGATTGTTACGGCAAGAAAGAAGTGGTTAATATCAAAAGGGAGAATATCCTTTTACATTTGAAAGAAACAGTTACAGGAACTGAAGAGTTCCATGGGTGAGGCTTATTTATTGTAAAAATTCTTTCTAAAGGGGGATCTTTTTTGGCTATTTTGGGAATAGGGGGAAGAGGCAGTTTTGTTTTCTCTGCTAACATAGTTTTTTGTAGCAAAAGTTTGAGTCTGTAAACTCTTATTTTGATATTGGAGAATAAAGGAGATATTTTCAATCTGTGCATTTGTTCATGTTCTCTTAAATTGCAAATGAACTTTGTGTCATTGTAGTTATTCTTCAGTATTTTTTTCTAATATATCGAATTGGGTATGCATTATTTTTGAAGCTTTGAATTTAAAATAATTCATCTGTTGAGGGGAAATTCATTGCTCATTCTTTTCTTGTCTCTCGTTGTGGGTGTGGGAAAATGGGCTTTGTATCGTTTTTCTGAATTCACTTCATTTTAAATCAATCCATCACATTTACTTTAATGGTTATGGGTAAATGTTAGTGTTACCTTTCTGCCTTTTGGTCAAAGGCATACCCCAGTTTACATTCATTGCATATCTATTGAAGGTAGTTTCACCTTGTAAAATAAGTAGAGAGCACTTGCACTTACCATTGCAAGTGACTCAACTGTTAGTGCTATTTGTTTTTCATTCTGGGCATTTTGAGTCATTTTCTACATTCATTCCCGAAGGAAAAATCTATTAACTAACAAACCAGAAGAAAACATGTTGTCATGATGATTTGCAAATTGAATTAGGGTTTTCTATGTTGAGAAGAATGTTTCTAGCAGCTTTTTGATGTTTGATGCATTTAATGCATTTAGGGTAAATTTGATGGTGTTTAAGTTAAAGTTTGTAAGTCTTCTTGATTAATTGAGCATTTGAGGACTTGGAAGGTGCTCTTGAGTGATCTTGATGCACGATTGAAGCAATTTTGCAGGGAATTTGAAAATTGACTCAGGTAATCTAGAATCCTTTCTTTGTTTGCAAAAGGGGAAGAAGAAAAAGGAAGAAGTATCAATTAACAAATTAAAGAAAGTGTAGAAATGGACAGAGAATTGAGTGGCATCATCCCTCTAAAGCTAAAAAGAGTTGAGTTAGAAGAATTTGATAATAGAAAGATGAAAGAAATGGAACTAGGGCTGAACGAAAATAATTTTAGAACATAAAAACCCTAGGTATGGATTTGTGGAGTTAATTTCCATGGGTTGTTGATAAATATTTTATTTTGTTCTTGTTGAATCATTTAAAGAACAGAAGTATTATATTGGACAAACCCTACTTAGTTACGAAGGAAGCAATCGAGGTGAATACTAGCTTATGCAGTATTGGGGATCTTCCTGGAAAGAAACTATGAAGTACAAAGATGTGGAGGAATTGACTGGCATTATTAAAGACCCACGAGCTCTATTGATAAACACTCTCAAGGATTTGGCTGTAAGGTATGTTGCATACAACATTTCTTACAAGATCTATTTTAGAAATCCTAAAGGTTCCACATTGGCTATTGTTATTTATATTGCACATATGATGGTTAAGGAGAGTATGAAATTTGATTTGTGTAGCTTGTTGCTTGAGAATATTTCTGAAAATGTTTGAATTTCAGTGATTGAGGGTTCTCTTTTTATTCGGATCTTTGTTGGTGTACTTGGTGTTTTACTTTTTGAGTTGCCTACTGGGATAAGATAATGTGGTATGGGAATCCAATATTCCTATATGGAAAACATTCTATAGATACCTAGAAGCATTGGCAGATAATGTTGCAAGTTTGTGTAAATCTTATTTCACATCCTTGAAAACAAATCTTTGCTCCAGTATATTTGTATTGAGTCAGTTTGAAGTAGGCTCTTCCTCCGGTAAAAGAGAATTGGAGGTTTTCATTAGTGATTCCCCTCCAAAATCAAAGAAGAGAAAAGTTATAACTAAAGATATCATTGACATTTCAAAAGAAAAGGAGAAAGAATCCCTAACTGGTTCCAGATCCTCTAATCTTGATGACATCTAGTCTATAATGGTTAAGGGAAAGATGAAGAATATTGGTGAATTATGGAATGTTTCCTTTCCTATTAAAAAAATGAAGATTGATGATGCTTTGGTAGAATATCTACTTCGGAAAGGTATTGGAGTATTAGTTGTTTTTGATTCCTTGCCAGAAAATCTAGTTGAGATTGTTGAAGAAAGAATGTTGCTTGAAGGTCCAAAAGGATGTAAGTTTGAAGCCTTGGTTGAAAAGAGGTGTGTTAAATCTAAGGGGAGATTATCTGAAATAATCATGGAAACAAAGAAATGCATTAAAGAAATATCCAATATAATTTACAAATATTGACTTTGGTGGCCTGCTGCGGTAGATAATTTCATAAGTAGAATTGAAGCAATTGAATCTAAAGTGAAGAAGATTGGAAATAATTTTGATATCTTTGAAGAAAAAGAAGGGAAGCAAAGATTAAGAATTGGTGAACTACAAGATGAACTGATTGTTGTACAAAGACAAAGAGATGATGTGAAAACCTTTTGGCTTCTTAAGGAAATTGTTGAGGTCAAGTAAGACCATCTTTCTAGAATACTCAGTGATGTAGAAGATGTTGAAACACAGTGTGCATATTGGTCAGCTTCTTTTACTCTATTAAGCTTATTGGAAAGCATCTGCACAAGAATGGATTCAACTACATTTAACTAGAGGAAATTGTGTTTAGTTCTTGATTAAAGATACAAGAAAGTGTTTTAGGTGAAGAGTGTCATTTTTACCTGAATCTTGAGTGTTCAATTTATGTTCTTTTTGCTTTGGTGAAGAAGAAAAGGAAAGAAAAAGAAGTTAATTGAATTGGTGTATGAATTTTATTAGATGGTTGGAAGTTTTTGAAGAACTCAAATCTTTTTTATTTGATGTCACCATGTTTAAACCTTTATTTACATCCTTTTTGGCTGCCCTTTTCCATTGATGTCAAAGGGGGAGAGAGTTAGAGTATGGGGAAATATTTGAAATGATGGGAGAGATTGAAGGAGAAATTTTTTTACATGTTGTCATCAATGACAAAGGGGGAGATTGTTGGAAAAACAAAGAAGATTGACTATATCTATAGTTTTGTATTGTCATTGATATTACCATGTTTTGACAGCAAGTTGAAGACAATGCTTGATCCAATATTTTGTTCTAGTATCTAAACTGGTATTTTAGCTGCTCTCTTTGGTATTCTAGTCTACATTCCTCCATAGTTGGTAATTAATGCTTGCAGTTTTGAGAAATTGATTATGGTTGTTGAAGGCATGCATGTTCAAAATATTACATGCTTTGGTGCCCGTATAGTGTAGTGGCAACCAACATAATGTTTATTGCTTTTTGAAGTCTATTCCTACTTGAATTCTTGCGGTAATTGTAATACGGTGAATTAATTGTGCTACATGTGGATATATGTGTGACCTATTTTAGGTCTATGCCAACATAATGTAGTGTGTTGGATGTTTGAATTACTTTCATGGAAATATTTTGTAAATGATTGGATCCAACATTTGGTATTTTTGGTAAATATGAAAAGCATCTAATTAGGCTGACCTAATTGATGCTTGCAGAAAAGAACAGGTATATAAATGAATATGTTGGACAGTTTTAAGAGTGCGATAGAGAAAGAGAAATAGAAGTGTGTGTGTGTGTGTATGTATGCAAAGTCAATGAAGTAGTTGTGAATGAAAAGTTGGAAGTGAGCGAAAAAGATGAAGTGTGTTGAATTAGTCTATTGAGCATCACTGGAACTACATCAACACTTGTTAGGTGCACTATTCTCAGTTCATTTTGGCTGTAAAGCCCAATTTGTTTTGTCAATATTTTTGTTCACAGTGAGCCTTTCTTGTAAGTAGTGAGATTTTGTATCTGGATAGTGAGTCTTTTTAAGGAAGTGAGCCCTTGGTAGTGAGCCTTTTATTTTCATTTTGAAACTACTTTATATTGTGAGTTAATCCTCACCGTGGTTTTTCTCTCCTTGGGTTTTCCACATAAAAATTTGGTGTTAATTGTGTTAAATTACTTTTTGTTATCCATGTTTCATGCTCATAATTAATAACAAATAGTGTGGTTATTAAATTGATATGTGTTGGAGTTTTTAAGTTTGAATTTTGTGACAAATGATTCACCCCCCTCTTAGTTGTCCTGCATCTTTTAATAGACTCCTAGCCCACAGATATGGAACTGATCTTAAGTATTGTTTGCATTTCCCATGGTTTTGATTATCCAATTTGTTATCAACATTCATAAATAATCATTAATTGATCTACCTTTTGTTGTGGTTGGTATTGTATTAAATTCCTAGCTTTAGGTGTTTAATTCTTTCAAGGAAGTGCCAGTTTCTTGAAGGATTTCATCTCCTTAACTTTTGATGGGAATATATCTGCTTTGTTATACAATGTATTAGTTAATTGTTTAGGAGAGTCATAAGATATACATTATGGGATCACCCTATTGGGTCTTGTAGAGCCCGAAGTGGAGGCGAAGAAGCATTATGGCTTCATCTCGTTCATTGGCCAATTATCACTCAAGTATTCGAGAATTGAGTCCGGTAGTTCCTCATAGTATTTGGTGAGATCTGATTGGTTCTTAAAAAACACCAACACATATTTCTTGAGTATTGTGTTCAAGTGTATTTCCTCTTCCTCTTAGCTACTCCCATTAATGTTGTGTCATCAACAAATTACTAATGAGATACCACCTGTAGGTCACTTATTACCCTTATTCCTTCAATTTGGGCAGAACTAATGCCATGGGTGATTGTTATCCCTAGAGTTTCTACCATGAGAATATATAGAAAGGGAGAGATTAGGTCTCCTTATTGCAGCCCTCTTGACACTTCAAACAAACCCCCAGGTGAGCCATTACAAGAACTAAAAATCTGGTCATGGAAATGCAGTTATAGACCCAATTCAACCAATGCATGGGTATGTGTAGGATCATCATGGAAAAAATCGGCCCTTAAGTGGCAAAAAATTAGGAAAATAAAAGTTAGTAACTCATATAAAAAATTTGAATAAAAGCTATCTATATTACTATTTCAAAAATATGTAAGAATAGAATATGTAAAAAAATCCAAAATGCCTTAAAACTACTTAGGGTTTATTTTTTTTTAAAATCTATTTGTGAATAGAAATTTGAAATTTAAATGTAGTAGTACTTAAATTCCATGAAAAAATAAGTAGGTGGCCCCATCCACTCCAATTCAAATCCAATAAAATGATAATATTTTTATAAGATTTTAGATATAAGAGGACCTTACAAGCTGTACATGCATATTTTTGTAATTTTTCTAAGTGTAAAATAATTAATTATAAATTTTTATTACAACTTTAAAAATAGCAAAAATTGTATGTCTAAATCCACCTTAACTTGGTCAAAGCTTAATGAAATTCAACTTTATTTTTTTCTTAATCCTATAGTATGTGAAGCATAGAATGTGACACATGTTTTGATTCAAAAATGTATACCCGCTTGTTATATGTTTTCAATCAGCTCATCAACTCACTTTGGGCCAATTCAAAATAGAAAAATGAATACAATTATTTATTAAATCTAAAGTGCGTAAAGTATAATTTATTGTGGAAAGTTGAGAATCTCCTTTAAACACCTTTTTCGTTTCATCAGTTTTGGGTAAAAAAAAAGTTGTTAGCCACATACCCTACACATACCCATCATATCACCACTTTTTGGCCCATCATGATCCTGCACATACCCGCATGTTGAATCCAAAGACCTCAAGAACCTTGATTAGAAATCTCCATTCCACCATATCATAGGATTTCTGAATATCTAGTTTGTTCATTATAATTCCATCCAAGATCGCCCTTCCTAGGACAAAGCTCGTTTGTTCATCGACAACCACCATTGGTAGAATGAG
Organism: Sequoia sempervirens; assembly: GCA_007258455.2. Classification (NCBI taxonomy): domain Eukaryota; kingdom Viridiplantae; phylum Streptophyta; class Pinopsida; order Cupressales; family Cupressaceae; genus Sequoia; species Sequoia sempervirens. The sequence goes on along the minus strand of VDFB02379711.1, from coordinate 210,088,893 downwards.
ATCTAATCTATTTTCCATGGCCTTTGTCATAAATTTATATATTATGTTGTAGAGAGTGATTGGCCTATACTCATCCAGTGATTTAGTGGCTTCTTTATTGGGTACTAAAGCTATGAATGTGTTATTAACTTCCTTGAGAAAGTTGCCAGAATTCCACGAGGCTTAAATCGCATCCACCAGTTCATCACCAATCAGACCCCAAAAATTTTGAAAAAAATCCAATTGGAAATCCATTAGAGCTAGGGGCTTTATCTAGGTACAGTTGGAAAAGGGCCACTTTCATTTCTTCCTTGGTGTATTTTTCATTCAACATCTTATTATGCACCTTTGTGACTAACTTTGGAATATTTTTTAACAAATATTGTTAATGTTGCAAACTTGATCCTTCAAAATTATTTAGCAGCTTACTAAAGAATCTTACCACTTCTTTAGCCACTTTCCTTTGTTCCTCAGCTACGGACCCATCCATTCATTTTAAACTAGTGATTCAATTCACACTTCTTCGTTGTCTTGCGTTGGTGTGGAATAATTTTGTGTTCTTATCCCCTTCTTTGAGCTAGACTTCTCTAGACTTCTACTTCCAAAAGACTTCTTCTTTGGGAAAAACGTATTCATACTTCCCTAAGAGTTCTTTAACTTTAAAGTAGTTTTTTTTATTCATTCCATTCTATAATATATCCTCTTCCATGCTGAGAAGGTCTTCCTCTATGCTCTCCTTTGTTTAAAAGATATTTTTAAAATAGTTCCAATTCCAATCCTTGATCTTTTTCTTCAACCATTTCAATTTAATTATTAGATAATACATCTTTGATCCTATTACTTGGAATCTAGCCCACCATTCTTCCACTAGCCCTGAAAAGCTTGGGTCCTTGAGCCACATGTTTTTAAATTTTAAGGGAGAATGAGTAAGACTCCAATCCTCTTGAATGTACAATTGTATTGGAAGGTGATTCGATCTAGCACTAGGGGAAACACTAGCTTCAAATAGGAATGGAAAGTTGTCTAAACCTCCCCAAAACAAAACCTATCTAGTTTTTCAGCTATCATACAAGGGACGAACCTCCTGTTCTTCCATGTGTAAGTGCCATTTCTAAAACTTCTATATTGAGCATTTGATTTCTTATGATCCAATCTTTGAAATCCTTTTGAGATTGATTTTCTCTTTTGAGTTCCACTCAGTTTATCCATGTCTTACAATACTGCATTGAAGTCCCCAGCTAAAATAAAATTCTTCCTTTGCATTATCTTCAGGAACACCTTAATTTATTACCACAAACTACATTTCTAATACATGAATTTGGCCCATACACATTTATAAGACCAAATTTGAGCTTGTATTAGATACTACGTACCCAACAACACTGCCAGCATGGGTTCTCTACCACCATTTTAATCTACATCGTATTTTTTTTCTAGACAACTACTATACCACCAAAAGCCCTACTTGCTTGCACCCCAACAACATTCCACCCCATGACCTTTTTCTTGAGTGTATCTAAATCCTCATTTCTTATTTTTTTTCCCTATATTAAAACTATGTATGTTTTGGTAAAAGTGAATCTTCTTTTGACCAAATGTTATTTGTTAGGGGCGTTTAAGTCCTTGACATTCCATGAAAGTATCCTCATGGTGATCTAGGAAGGGGTGCTCCCTTCCCTGATTTCAACAACATAGTAAGCTTTTGTTTCCCTTCAACATCAC
>VDFB02379711.1:209943989-210087092 GCA_007258455.2 Sequoia sempervirens | reverse complement strand
CACACACACACACTTCGCTCACACAACCACTCTTATATATCCACAACATGAAATACATCAAAAACTTAGTCAGCCAAAAATATAGAACATATTTATAATGTTGGCCCAAATTTACAAATAAAATTTCAATGTGGATCAAACACCGTCGGCTAATATTATGATGGGACCTAAAATAATATATTTGAGTGTGCCAAACATTCAAATTTAAATCTTCAAGCATTTGCAACATGTTACAACCATCATGTTGGCCAAGAACATGAAAACCCAATCATACCGAGAAAAATATTTGACCACGGGCACACTAATCAATGCAGACATACAACGAAGATAGAGAATGATCTAGAAGCATCCAAAAATAACAAGAACTAATAGAGAATCATCCGCAACAATAGAAATTACCAAAATCACATAAACTTCAATTAGGAACACTAACAGAACCCAAATAAATATTGTCAAAACACAATTGTTCATAGCATGACCAAATCTTCACGCGGACCTCTAAAACTTCTGGTAGATGATCTAGATACTCTCAACAATAAACCCTTTAGTCCACAACAATGAATCTTCAACGTATAGAACAAGACACCTTCATGACCTTCACTGTTCCATTGGTAGCCTACAACTCTTCCTTTAACAATTTTCTCAATATCCTCAACATATACAACCTTCAATACAATAATGCTAATAGTTTGACATCAATGATAACCACATATCAACAACACAACCACAACATCCAACAATCTCCCCCTTTGGCATTGATGGCAACACATGATGTGAAAAATACCATCAACACAACTACATTTGCTCTCCCTTTGGTTCTGACTCTTCTCCTCAAATGCTCTTCTCCCCCTAAAAAGATTTTTCACATTGTTCTTCTCCCCTTTTGACATCAATGGCAAAGATAAGCATTATCTTCCCACATACAATCTCTGAACCACATATCTACACATTTGACTACTCCCCCTAAGTAGTAGCCACAAGAACATCAATTTGGATAAGGAAATATCTATGAAGCACCAAATTGATGCAAATAAATGTATCTCTAGTTGATATCAAGAGGGGTAATCACCCCTAGCATCCCTTTGAGATAATCAAAAGTATGTTTCAACAATGGCTTAGTGAAAATGTCCGCAACCTATTCTTTGGTAGGCACATACTCCAATCTAACTTCTTTTGCATTCACTTTCTCCCTCAAGAAGTGAAACTTGATTGATATATGGTTGGTCTTAGAGTGTAGCACCAGATTCTTTGATATGTTAATTGCACTTGAGTTGTCACAATATATGGCAATAGTTTCTTCATATAATACTCTAATATCTTTCAACATATGCTTATCCACATCACTTGAGTACAATTATTTGTAGCAGCAATATACTTTGCCTCAGTAGTAGATAGAGAAATGGAATTATGTTTTTTGCTCAACCAAGACACCAACTTCTTCCCTAGTAAGAAAGCACTACCACTAGTACTCTTCCTATCATCAACATCTCCTACCCAATCCGCATCCGTATATGCATTCAAAGTAATATCATCATCCTTAGGATACTAAAGGCTAAAATCAAGTGTTCCTTTTAGACATCTGAAGATTCTCTTTACTGCAGTCACATGAGATTATTTCAGATCAACTTGAAGTCTAGCAACTATACATACAACATTCATAATGTCTAGTCCATTATGAGTTAAATAGAGTAATCCACCAATCATTAACCTATATCTTGTTTGATTTGCCTTAGGAGAATCATTATTCTAAGTTAACTTGCATCCAGTCACCATGGGAGTGCCAACAGGTTTTGAGTCTTCCATGCCAAACTTCTTCAACAACTCTCTCACATATTTGGATTGAGATATTAAAATTCCCTTCTTTAACTGAGTAACTTGTAATCCCAAAAAGAAATTCTTCTCTCCAACCATGCTCATTTAAAATTCACTCTTCATTTCATCAAAAAAATTCATACATAGATTGTCATTTCCTCCAAAAATAATGTAATAAAAAATACCTCAATAATCAACTCTTTGTCATGATCCAATTTGAAGTACAAGTTGTTTTCAACAATCCCTTTATTGAATCCAAGATTTAATAAGTATTTGTCTAGTCTAGCATACTAGGCTCTGGAGGCTTGCTTGATTCCATATAGAGCTTTCTTTAATCGACAAACCGTGCATTCCTTATCAATTAGTTGAAATCCATCTGGATGTTCAATATATACTTCTTCTTCTAGCTCACCATTCATAAAAGTTGACTTCACATCCATTTGATAGACTTTATAGTTCTTATATGCAACATAAGCAAGAAATAATCTAACAACTTCAATTCTTATCTCCTATAATTTTATTTTCAAAATGATTTAGCTTCACATACCTTGGAACTTTGGGACTCTCTCAAGCTTTTGGTTCTTCTGTTCTTTCTTCTGCACTCGCACTTGTCTCTCCTTCTTGACTTACTTGATTTACCAAAAAAAATTGAAGTTGTTTTATCAGAACATATGATACAATTTGAAGTTGATTCTGTGTTTGAACATTCTTCCCTTTGTTTGTGCTATCTTCTTGGTCATCTGAATCATATCCACAGTATTTGGATGATCTAGCAGAATCCTCATCAACTATGACATTTGCACTCTCAACCATTTTTCTTCATCTTCTGTTATAGCACCAGTACGCCTTGTTTTTAGTAGAGTAACCTAGAAAGATTCCTTCATCGCTTCTTGCATCAAACTTGCCTATATCCTCATCTCTCTTGATATAACACTTGCTTCCAAAGATCTTGAAATATCTAACAGAAGGCTTATAACCAAACCATAGTTCAAAAGGAGTCTTACCAGAATTACTATTGACATTTACCTCCAATTCAAAGTGTACATAGCAGTGCTTATAGCTTCACTGCAATTTATCTATGTGAGGCACATTTCCTTCTATCATCATTGTTCTAGTAGCATCCAAAATTGTTTTGTTCTTTCTTTTTGCAACTCCATTCTATTGAGGGGTTCAGGGAGCAGATAATTCTCTTTTGATTCCATGCTCTTCACAAAAAGAATTAAACTCCCTGGAGGTGAATTCACCACCTCGGTTTGACCTTAAGCATTTTATTTTTAGACCTTTCTCATTTTCTGCCATGGCCTTGAAACTTTTGAACTTTTCTAATGCTTCACATTTTTCTCTTAAGAAAGCAACACATATCATCCTAGAATAATCATCAGTAAGCAACATAAAGTACCTTTCTCCATGAAAACTTATGACTTTGGAGGGACCACATAGATCAATATGTACCAACTCCAGTAATCCATTTGTATGATGTTGTTTTCTTTGAAAAGAAACTCTAGTCTATTTTCCCATCTGACACTCCTTGCAAATTGTATTAGCAGGCTTTACTAGCTTAGGTAGATATCTTACCGCTTGAGTGGAACTTACTTTGACAATGTTATCAAAATTCACATGACACAACCTCCTATGCTAGAACTAGCTTTCATCTACTTGAGCAATTAAACAACTTTCACTAGTAGCATTCAGGTGAAAAATATTACCTTCTATCTTTTTACCTGAAGCAATTACTTTTCTAGATCTTCCAAGTATCCTACATCTTCCATTTTGAACTGAAGACCATAACCCTTGTCCACCTTCTATCCAACACTCAAGAATTTTTGCTTCAAGCCTTCAACATAAAGAACATCATTAGTGTCATGCTTACCACCAAGACAAATAGATCCTCTACCATGAATCACACCAGCATTGATATCTCCAAGTCTTATAACCCCATCGTCATACTTCTTAAGACTTACAAATTTTCTTTTGTCACCAGTCATATGATGTGAGCAATTGCTATCAATAACCCACTCATCTTTTTCTTCAATTTGGGCTACAAGAGCTTTCTCAACTTTAGCAGATTTAGTAGCCACCAGACCATTTTCCTTGATAGAAAGGAACACCCATTCATCTTTATTTCCATTATCTTTATCAGACTCATCACTAGTCACTCCTTCTTCAACATAGTAACATTTCTTTTGGAATCTAGATTTGTTAGATTAGATCTAGGAACTCTTTCAGGACACCTTGATGAAAAATGACCTATTTTATTGCAAGAAAAACATTTAATAGGCAACACTCCTTTATACTTACCTTGTCCTCTGCCTTCTTTCTTCACAATTAGTGCTTCCAAATCTTCTACCTCTCTTTCTTCATCTTCAAGTTGTTTCATTTCTTCCTCATACTTGAATGACTTTTTGGAACACTCTCCCATATGATATCTTTGCTTGTTTCTTTCAGATATAGTAGCCTTAAATACAGTTTCAGTCTTAGGAAAAAATTCACCAAATTCACTCAACTCAAAGGCAACAAGTTTACCAATCAGTGTATCTCTTGTCATATTCGTCAATGATCTGGTTTCTTCAATAGCATGAGCCTTTGCTTTGTAAGAGGAAGGCAATGATCTGAGCACTTTAGCTACAATTTCTTCCTCATCTAGGGAACCACCAACACATCTAATACCCATCATTAGTTCATTTACTCTCTGCATAAAAGAAAAAATATTTTCATCTTCAAGGTATGTGCAGGATCATCATGGAAAAAACAGGCCCTTAAGTGGCAAAAAATTTAGAAAAATCAGAGTTAGGTAACTTGACGTAAAAATTTGAATAAGTTATCTATATTATTTCAAAAATATGTAAGAATAGAATCTATGAAAAATTGAATGTAGTTTATAAAATACTAGGTTTATTTAAAAAAGAAAAAATCTATTTAGTGAAAATTTGAAATTTCAATGCAGTAGTACTTAAATTTTAGGAAAAAATAAGAAGTAGGTGTCTGTCTAACACCCTAACCACAATAAAATGATAATATTTTTGATAAGACTTTAGATATAAGTAGAGGACTCATGTCCGGATGTGATGCATGCTTTTTTATATTTTTTTTCCAAGTAAATAATTAATTATGAATTTTTATTACAACTTAAAAATATAAAAACTCGTGTGTCTAACCACCTTAACTTGGTAAAAAATTAATTAAATTAAATTTTTCTTTTTAATCTATAGTATGTGAAGCATAGAATGTGACACATGTTTCAGATTCAAAAATGTGATAACGCTTTTAAAAGCTATAGATGTTTTTCAATCACCTATCAATCATGACTTTAGTCATAATTCAAATAGAAAATGAATAATAGTTATTTATTAAATTCAAAGTATAGCATAACTTATATTGGTGGAAAGAGAATCTCCTTTAAAACCCTTTTCGTTTCATTAATTTTGGGTAAAAAAAAATTTGTCAGCCACATACCCTACACATACCCATCATATCACCACTTTTTGGCCCATCATGATCTTGCACATACCCTTCACCCATTTTCAAATTTTCATACTTTCCTTTCAAACTCTATAACTTAGCCATCTTCACATGTACATCTCCTTCATACAAAGTTTCCAAATTCATCCAAATCTCATGAACTGTCTTACGACCTATCAAATATGTCATTTCTGAATCTATTAGAGCACTCAACAAAGCTTCCATAGCCTTGACATTATCCTTAGCCTCTTTAATCTCATCAATAGTGGAAGGACCATTTTGAGGAATAACACATGGATTCTTTGTAATCTTCCAGAAGGGTTCTCCAATACACCTCAAATGACACTCCATCCTATCTTTCCACAATGAGTAGTTTGTTCCATCGAATCTAGGGATTTCCTTCTTGTATGATGCCATCTCGGATCACCTCAAGCTTTTAAACTTCTTCAGAGGAACCTAATCTGATACCAATTGTTGGTAAAACAAGGATAGACAACTGAGAGGGGGGTGAATCAATTGTCACAGAATATTTAAACTTTTCAAACTTAACTTAATTATCTTATATCTAATGAATGAATAATAAACCATAAACAATCAACACATCAAAAACATAGAGAACACCAAGATTTTTTACGTGGAAACCCTGTTAGGGGAAAAACCATGGTGGATGTTAGTCCAAAATATTATACCCTATTAAAAGTATAAAGAAAGATAATGGGAATGCACATGCATTCAACACATTGCTCAAATACAAGAGGGATCACTTCCCAACAATGCACAATAATTTGCATTAGATCCATAGTGTGTGAACTTAGAAAATAGCTTCTACACAAGCCTGATTACAGTTCTAGTTAAGCACATAAAACCTTCTTCACACTTTGCTCAACCTTCTTCTCACTCTACTCTACAATCGAATGAATAGATCAATATTCACACACTTTCTCTTCTCTAGATTTTCTTCTCTTCCACACACACACACTTTGCTCACACAACCACTCTTATATATCTGCAACATGAAATACATCAACAACTTAGTCAGCCAAAAATATAGAACATATTTACAATGTCAGACCAAATTTACAAATAATTTTTTGAAATGTGGATCAAACACCATCAGCTAATATTATGATGCGACCTAAAACAATATCTTCAAGTGTTCCAAACATTCAAATTTAAATCTTCAAGCATCCACAACACATTACAACCATCATGTTAGCCAAGATCATGAAAACCTGATCATACCGAGAAAAATCCACGGGCACAACGATCAATGCAGACGTACAACAAGGATAAAGAATGATCTAGAAGCATCCAAAAACAACAAGAACTAATAGAGAATCATCCACAATAATAGAAATTACTAGAATCACATAAACTTCAATCATGAACACTGACAAAACCCACAAAAATACTATCAGAACACAACTATTCATAGCACAATCAAATCTTCATGCAGAACTCTAAAACTTCTGGTAGATGATCTAGATACTCTCAACAATAAACCCTTTAGTCCCCAACAACTAATCTTCAACGTACAGAACAAAACACCTTCATGACCTTCATTATTCCATTGGTAGTATGCAACTCTTCCTTTAAAAAATTCTCAATATCCTAAACATATACAACCTTCAATATAATAATGCTAATAGTGTTGACATCAATGACAACCACATAGAAGCAACACAACCATAGCATCCAATACGTAATATTTTGAACATGCATGCATTCAATAACCATAATCAATTTCTCAAAACTGCAAGAATTAATTATCAACTATAGAGGAATGGGGACTAGAATACCAGAGAGAGAAACTCAAATACCAGTTCAGATACTAAACCAAAATATTAGATCAAGCATTCTATTCAACTTGCAGTCACAACATGGTGACTTCAATGACAACACAAAATTGTAGTGATAGTCAATCTTCTTCCTTTTTCCAACATATTCAAAGAAAATTGAACTATAAGGTAAATTTAATCCTAAACATCAATGATGTACATGAGATTGCTTTACAATTCACAAATAAATACTCAGATTTTACCACTACTTATCAAATCCAATACACAAGTATACAAATTAATGATTTACTCAAAGCATTTTAATTGATCCATTGAATCATAGCCTAAAATAAATCAAAGAATAATTCGGATCCAGAATTCAACAAGAGACCCACACTAATGGCCCCAAATTCCCTTTTATAAGAACAAGGGAGAAAAAACAAGCTTGAGGCCAAAAGTACACTTTCATATTTTCATTTGACCACCATGAGAAACGTTCCCTTTGTAGTTATATTTACACTTTCAATTAGAGGGAAAGTATATGAGACAAAAATATTTCCACTCACCAAAGAAGATAGGACCGCCTTCCAAAAGGCACATTCACGTGTTATATTAGCTCTATAAATTTCTCCTTATCGACCAAAATTAACCATGTCCATTCCAAGTAAGAAGAGAAAGAGCACAAAGACAATAGAAAGCAAGTGACTAATTCATCCATATCATCACTTGTGTCATCATTCTTTCTGATAAGAAGAGAATAATATTCTATAATACCTCAACCAAAGCCTAATCTATACTATTTCCAGGCTATGTATTGTTCTTCTTCTATTCATTACTCACTAGATTCCTTATCATTAATGCATGAAAACTTATACAATAAAATTCTCCAACCATGAAATATATTCATCATTAGTGGGCCACTGTGCACTCAACAAAATATGCACCTTCTCATTATGTTGTGTGTACATGGCATCAATCAGTGCTCTAGCCTCCTTGACAAATACTTCCATCCTCATTTCAACTCCAACCATATTGTCAATATGGGAATTCAACATGGAGTAATCAACTTCACTCAGGATATCTTTAGCTCGAGGCAACCATCCTTCCAATTCATGTTTCCACTTGGTAAATTCCATCAATTCTCCCTTATCATTAAATATTTTTGGCATACCATGCACTTCCATGTCCCTAAACATTTTCATTTTTTTTTCAAGTTGCATTCCTAACTTCCCATGGAAGGTTGTTATCTCACCAATTAGATCAATGGTCTACAATATCTCAAGAATGTGAGTAGGGACCTCTAGATATTTATTAGCTTTAGACATTATTTCCTTTAGGGTTCCCTCTCTAGAGCTCCATTGACTCCATTAATCTTGGAAAGCATTCTGAACCTGCAAATATTTAATGTTGGCATCATGAATACTCTTATAAGTTTCCCATACATCATAAGGTTTGTTGAACAATTTGGTCACTCTATGTTTCAACACATCTTCAAAAATATCATTGGCCACTTAGATGGTTTCCAATTTCACCTTCTTTGTGTGTTCCTTTTATGCTTTCAAGGCTTGATTCAAATCTTGAATCATGAGGGATAAGGTTTCTCTGTCTTGAGTGGAAAAATATGAAGTAGAACTAGTTGGGGATGGTGTACAGTAGCCAACACTTTATTATGATCATCCATCAACTTATTGTATCTTTCCAACAACTTTTGGTAGTTGGCCTTTGTGATCTGAGCAGTGTCCATAGTCAACATTGCACAACATGTATTGTTAGTTGTGTAGCTATAGTAGTTGTCATCTTTGCTGCTCTCTTGACAATCATTGCTCCAATTTCCTTCTCTACAGATTGTATGAAATTAGGTTTTCTTGTGTTAGGATCCATAGAAAAAACAACCAATGTATGCAGTCGAGGACTGCAACTTGAACCAAAGATCTTTTTGTCAAAAGCTTCCTCAAAAATGAAAGCATCAGGGTCTTTCCTAACTGTATCTAATGCAATGGAAGATCAAATGTCATAACCAGGCAGAAAAAGTTCACCACTTCCTTTCACTAGTGCCCTTAACTCTTCTAATGAGATGTTAGCTATTTCTTATTTTATTTTTTCCTCTTCTTGTTTCTCAACTTCTTGCAAAGAAGGGTCAACTTTCTCCCTTGCTTCTTCAATCCTTCTTTTGATGTCAACACTTTTGACATGGATGACGAATTCCCTAAATTCCTTAGACTTGTTAAAAGCATCATCACACATAAACTCAACACAAGCTTTTATCCTGACATCCTCATCATTTATCCATTTCACAAACCTACTAGGTGGAACCATAATGTTTAATGCATCATTTCTCTCTTCAAGGAAATCTTGATCCATTTCCTACTCCACTAGGTCATGTTCACCAGATTCCTCTAGGAGTTGAGCCACTCCAATATGCTCACTTTGTGGGTAATCCACTAATGGGGCTACAACAAGTCATCCACTAGTCTTACTTGTTATTACATTCAGAAGATTGAGCCGAATGACTCCTTATCTGATGATCATGATTTTCTTTAGCAACATTAGCCTCAATCTCAACTTACTTCATCTTTTCAAAGAAAAACCTATCACTCAAATCACCAAGCATCAATTTTTCCTTTGCAAACTTGTCCTCCACTTCTAAATAAGGGTTGACATACAAAGGGTTATCCTTTATCATGATGTCCTCTATTGCACATATCTTTCTCCATGCATCCTTTCTTGCATTGACTTCATTGGTAGATAAATTCTTGATTACATCTTCTTGAAAATAGAACTGATGAACTCTTGTTCCCAATGACCTAGCCCTTCTTTGATCCGGGATTACCCCTTTGGGACCACTAAACCTATGGACACCCTGGTTCAACCTGTAATTGTTTATAAGGGAACCAAATCTCTCAATGCCCTCCTTTGAAGTACAACTGAAGTATGCAAACTCTACATCAGGATTCACAAGAGAAGCTTTCTCTGGTCCTTTGAAATATTTTTTATCCATGGCATCCATTTTCCAAATTACTTCCATAAAAGCTTGTCTATCTGACACATAAATGGGAAATTTGTGAGGTGGCACTGGGGTTCCATATATATTAATTGTGGTGTAGTTGGTATGCAGATACTAATCCCCCCAATTGAATTGGTGCTTGGTGTCCCGTTCATGTTCTAGTGGCCTTATCATCTCCTTGAAACCTTGTGAAATCCTTTGCATAGGTTTCAAACCAAGCTATTTGAGCACTAAGAACTTGAAAATATTGCAAAACATGTAATAATTAGAATGTGGACAATGTACATCCCAAATATGTGTCCACATTTGCATCGGAAATTCATTGTCATTGTCATCAAACTCTCTAAATTTTATATAATTCCTCATTAGCTTCCTACTTTTCCATAGTAATAGATGCATCAATAAAGAATAATTTCTATAGGACAGCATATTAGTAGCATCCTTCAACTTCATCAAGTTCTCATGCAAGTGTTCAATAATGTAAATGGCATAATTCCAAACCCTGTTCTGATATTTGTGTTGGATATGAATTGTCAAAGTCATCAAGGTAGTATCCATTTTAATATCATACTCTTTATGTAGAAATTGACAAATAGCATAATAAGTATTCTTGAAATACACTTCAAATTCAACACAATGAAAAGGTTCCACCTTAGAAGCAAAAAAAGACACACCATTCATCTTCAAGTCATGCCTCATGTAAATAGGAAACACACCCTTTCTGTACCAAATTTTATTCTTCTCATATTCATTGTATAATTTGTGAAAATTAATGGGTTCAGAGGTAGATGGATTCAAATAGAAAGCCTCAATTATCTGACTCGTAGAAATCTCCAGCATGGGAAAAAGGTTAGGAAACCTTTTGATTATTTTGTCATTTGGTTCATAACATCTGGCCAATGCTAACATCAAATCAACCTCCACAAATACATTCAAGCACACAAATTTTCCTATGTCATATTCCTATATGTTGCAGGCAGGGCGGTTGGCTTCTCTTCATTTGAAAGCATAGTAGAATAGGTCCCAACCACTTTGTGGCACCACAATATCACAGATTCTAGAAGAAACATCTGCAAAATGAGGAGTTAAAATACTTTCACCAATCTTTCTCTTCCCTACTTTCTTCTTTATTTCCTACTTTGGGTCATGAGGGGGTTCTTCCATAAACCTAGGACGATCCTTATTAACATTCCTCTACCTTTTGGGTGTACTTGTTTCAACAACTTGAGGTTGGTTATTATGAAGTTTAGGTTTGCTAACCTATTTTTGAGTGGGTTTTCTCGATCAGTTTTAGCTCTAGACCCACTAGGTTGACACATTATTACTTAGCAATGAAACTAGGGTTTTCAAGATACTAAGAAATTTCCCTGAGCCACTTAAATTCATAAGGTTTACAATGAAACCAAAAATTATATCCTTCTTACCCCAAACCTTATGAAAAACAGTTTCAATTCACCTTTAGTAGACAAAATTATCGCATTTAAACACAATAACCCTAGCCACAAACTGATTTAAGAGCCAAAAGATTAACTTACCTGGGAGTGAACTGGTTGTTCTTTAGAATTAGCTTTATCTGGTTTTTTTGTTACCACTTCTCGACTCAATGAATTCCTATGCTCATTCCAATGTAATTACTCAAAGAAGTTGCCGGACAATCTATTTAATATCCCAGTGTTGAAGTGCATTCACCATTAATGGTTGATGGGCTGTTTGTGCGAAAAAACTGATAGATAGTCATTTTGGTTTAAATCCCAACCATTGATCCTCTAGTTTTAAAACATAATCAACGATCCCCTTTTACCATTTCCCATGCTTTTAACAACAATCCTATAAAGTAGCAAGGAGAACCTAAGAACATGCCACGTAGCCATCCACTAACACATAATAAAACGTGAGCCCTTTCACTCATCACAAAAGAGGGAGAAATTCTTAGAAGTTTCAGTGATGGGCTCCTCCTAGTGATGCATTCAAGCAACCCAAACCATCGTATGTTGCAGAAATGAATTTGAAGTTGGAAAAATCTTCAGCAATGGGAAAAGGTAGGAATGAGACACAAAACTGACACGTGGCCACCACACTACTTATTCTATGCTCCTCCCATCACTCATCATTGAAGTGAGAAATTGTTTTAAAACATTTCAACGATATGCGATATAACACACTGCCATACCAATCACTCACCATAGAAGTGAAGCCAAAGGTTTAAGGAACTTTGGCAATGAGCGATATAAAAGGAAAATGTGTCCCATCTCTCGTCTTAGAAGAGAATCCGCCAATGAAAAGAACTTTAGTGATGGATGGTGGTTTAAGTAAATAAGAACCCCCACGTTCAAAATAAGATGTTTTAAAGAGGGGCCATGACTAGGCCGAAGAGGCTTGACCCCCAAGGAAAAAAACATGAGACCAATATCCTTGAACATCATGAAATATTTTCTACCCAAACCATAAGAGATATTAAAATAATGAGGTGGGCAAGGCAATCGATGAACTTAAAATGGGGCCAGTGAAAACATGACTCAAAAGACTCAAGTTGTGACTTAGATGAATAGGAACCAAGTAAGACAGGTCAATAGAAGATTAAAACCTTAAAAACATGCAAGAGAGACTTTAGAACTAAAACCCTAACCCCCACCCTAGACATGGATGCAACAAACCATTATGGGCCATAGAATAAGCTCAAATTTTCCAAAATTTTAGGAGCTCTATTAGTATGCTAAGGCCTTGGGACAAGCGATGAATGAAGAAAAATCAAAATTCTTTTTCTTTAACACAACTATACAAAAGGAGGAGATCTTGAGGATTTTAGGCTTTAGAAAAGGTGAAATTCCTTGTACTTACTTGGGAATTCCATTAGTGAAGGGGACTAGGTCGAATGGAATTTGGGATCCACTCAACCTCAATAGGGATACAAAAATAAACTCATGGAAAGAAAAATGGTTAACCTGGGCTGGGAGAATAACATTGATAAAATTAGTATTATCTGCTCTTCCAATCTACCTTATGTCAGTAATGTGTATGTCGAGTGGGTGTGCTTCAAACCTAACAAAAATGTATAGAAAATTATTCTGGAAAGGCAACAAAGAGAAGAGGAAAATAGCCTTGATTGCTTGGGAAAAAATATGTAGAACTAAAGAAGATGATGGGATCAGCTTCAAACACTTGGATCTGCAAAACAAAGCTCTTAGGGTGAAGCTCATATGGCATATGCACAGTGAACCACAAGAAAGTGGGAAAAAATTATCCATCACAAGTATTTAAAGGATGATAGTAATGGTAACATCCTTTCCAATCCTCCAGTTGGCTCCCAAATTTGGAGTTTCATGTAGAAATGCAAAAATTTAGTTTGTGACTATCTCTCATGGGATGTTCATGATGGAAGTAGGGAAGACTCATGAGCTAGGATCCCAATCTTGGATAGTCTAATTGAGGTGGGTGAGGTCAAACACATGTTAAAAATCCTTTGGGGTGACCGAGTCAAGGACTACATTCTCCCAAATACAAAAAATTTGATGCTATATTGGAAGTGGAGGGACTTCACAGGCTTCAATCTACCATAGAGAGGAGTTCGCCTCCTCATTGAACCATTGAAAAATAAAATATCAAGAATCTATGTGTGATGGTAGTGACTCTTTGATTTGGGTGGGATCTATGTTTGGTAATTACAATGCAAAAGATGTATATAGGTTGTTGTACAAGGAGAGGGGTAGGGTTGTAGACAAACTACCTCTTTACCTGTGTTGGAGTAATGTTTTCCTCCCCAAGGTAGGAATGTTTTCATGTGTAGTGATACAAAACAAAGTTTTAATAGCTGAAAGGTTCCCCTGCTTAGGATTTCAAGGCCCATTAAGATGTTTCCTATGTGAACAAGCTGAAGAAACATCCAACCACTTGGTTTTTTTGCTGCCCATAAGTGCAAGAATGTTGGCACTAGCTGTGTTCAAAGTTTGGTTGGTTGTGTGCTATGTCGAATGACTTGCTCAGGTGGATAGGTTTGTGGCCACCTCTGAAAAGAAAATTGATAAATGGGGATGTATGGACTTTCAACCCATCAATTGTAGTACGAGAGCTATGGAAAGAGGAACAAGACGCTATTGTAAGACAAGAAATTGTGCTTTACCTTTCTAATCAATAAAATTAAGGATGTCTTAGTGGAAACATTGAATGCCAAATTGTACTAGAGATTGGTCAAGGAGAAGGTTTTTCGGAATGGGATGCAAAATTGCGCGTTGCTTGGCCTTCACTTTGGATTTTGACTTTAGTATGAAGTTGTGGCATTAGGACTCAACAAGCCCAAGCTTCAGTAGTATGGTCTCCCCCACCAAATGGGTGGTATAAGCTAAATTTTGATGGAGCATCGAAAGGAAACCCTGGCCCATCTGGAACTAGTTGTATCATTAGGGACTAGCAAGGTAGAACAATTCTAACTTCAAAAAAATGACTACTTGAGGGGACAAACAATGAAGCTAAATTTCTAGCACTCATCCATGGGATTAATCTTTGCAAAAACCTAGGGATAGCCAGGTTAGCAGTTGAAGGGGACTCAACATTGGTCATTAATGCCCTTAGAAGTGGAAACACTCCCAACTAGAGACTACATGGTCTTCTCACCAAGGTTTTAAAGTTGATGCAGACATTTGAGAACTTCACAATAAACCATATATATAGGGAGGGTAATGGTGAGGCAGACACATTAGCCAATGTGGGAGTTGAGGATGAATAAGGCTTTTTCCCATGTGTCAATTGGGTGTCATAGTCTAGGCCTCTTGGCTAGATTGGGCATATGAGCATTTCCAATCCCATTGAAAGGAGGTGGCATTGGCTAGGACATCATTCCTGCCATCAGGGAAATCTTCCCGTTTGAAGGCAACAATTTTCTAAGAAAGGAGATTGGAAAAGATATTATGCATGAGCATCCTCTATCTACAATGGATTGGAGCAAAAATTGGTTACACGAGGGATATATCTTCAAGCTTGATTCAAGCATTAAAAACCCACACCATTTGGTCATTGTATAGATCAAAATGAGGATTAGTTGGCATTGGTATGTGTGTCATGATAGGAGAAGTGAACAAGAAAGGACTCAATAATGGTGATAACATTTGGTTGGAAGATATCTTTGGAAAACACTTGGATAATGTTGTACAAACATCTATGGAAGATTAAATGCCACCTTCAACTAGCCATATGAAATTGATCGATAGTGGGAGTGGATGCTTAGGTGTTTATTGAACCCAAGTTGGCAACTCATGGGAAATAGTGGCTACCACCCTATATCTACCAACAAGGTTGGTAATTATGCTTACAAAAAATGGATACTTTGATAAGACTTAGGAGCTCTAAGACGAAAACAACATTCTTAGGATTCATCTCCGACTAGAGGCTGAAGAATATTTTCCTCAATAAATACATTCTATGTCTAGAGGTAGTCAAGATGGTGCTCAAGAAGAGCTACTACTTCATGAGCAACTAGACAAGGGAAAACTTGGATATACCATCATGCTTCCTCGCCTTTCTCTTGGACTTGAATCTTTCGAAGGTAAAATGTTTGTTGCTACTTAGAATGGTGTTCAAAGCAGTGATCCTGGTAGACGATGTGGATGTGGTTGTCATGGCCCAACTAGGTGTTGAGATTCCTTGGCCAAACGACATCGATAGAATTTTCTTGCAAGGGATGGAAGTAGAATGAAATCCTTTCATTCTCAACCTTGATGTTGCAGGCCTAGCTCACCATAGGCACTAGGTAGCCGTTGGATACAATTTTTTGTG
Source organism: Sequoia sempervirens (assembly GCA_007258455.2). Classification (NCBI taxonomy): domain Eukaryota; kingdom Viridiplantae; phylum Streptophyta; class Pinopsida; order Cupressales; family Cupressaceae; genus Sequoia; species Sequoia sempervirens. The sequence goes on along the minus strand of VDFB02379711.1, from coordinate 210,071,273 downwards.
TTGAAGGTTGGGGTTGCACAAGGTTGAGGGCATCTAGTGGTGCTGCGAATTTGTAGAGTCAGTGGAGTCATGCAGATTTTATGATGAAGGTGACTGATACAGTGGGTGGTGGTGGCTACTTTTTTTATTGGGGCTTGAGCTTATTGTCTAGATTGGGGTTATAGTGTATTTTTGATAGCATCAGTTCATATTTTGGATTTTTGAGGTTTGGAGGTGAAACAACAAAAAATGGGGTAAGGTAAGGTGCTTTCGTATGGTTTAAGACATAAAGCATGCACCCACTTTCCAATTATTTTATTGAAGGATAACCCTAGAGATCTCAATTCAAAGGAGAAAGAGATCTTGCAATGGGGTTGTCCTAGGGGCTAATTGTAAACTAATGAGGGGTTCACCATTAAGCTAGGGCTTGACAAGAAAAATGAAACACAAGATGTAATTCTAAACCCTAATATGATGTAATACTTCACTAAATGACCTATAAATGTATGTAGAATGAAACAAAAAGCTACAAGATGAAATGTATGCACCTATAAATCTAAAGATGACTGGAAGGAGCTCTAGAATGTTGAAAACAATGACTTTGATGCTGATTGGGACTCATATGCTAGGTTGGGTGAATCAATCCTAGATCTGGGTTTCTGTGTAGAAACAAAAATCTTGCAAATGGGTATCCAAATCTGTAAAAACTTGAATTTTGACCTAAATTGGGACTGATACACCAAAACTAGTGAATCAGTCTAGTTAAGGTTTTTGGAAACTTCGAGGTCTAAATTTGTTCTTCAAGGTATGCTTTGTGCTTCCCAATTGATTTCTTTAAAACAATGCTAATTTGAACATTGCTTCAAAGAGGACAAATGTAGGCACCTAAATTATTCCACATAGCCCTAATAATCATCATATAATGTACCTATGATTAATCATATTAATTTTTAGTAATCATAATTAATTTAGTAGAATTTATCACATATTATCATTTAATCATTTAATAATTCTCATTTACCATCTATCACCTAATTAATTAATAATCATTTATCACATCATATATATTATTATTTATTAAATAATAATAATTTTCTATTGAATACCATTATCCATTTAATTAAATAATATTTTATTATTTAATTACATGAGATCTTATTATCCATTTATCACATTGAAAATCATTTATTAATTAATAATTCTCATTTATTCATTTAATTAAATAATATTTTAATATTTAATTAAAGTGATCTAATTTTTATTTTCACTCATCACTTAACACCCATTTTCTCTTTAGTCAACTCTTCCTTCCATCATTTGTTAAATGTTAACTCTTTTTCATATTAATATTATAAACTCAATCTTCTCTCACAAGTTAACTCTTCTAAATTTTAGAAACTTCCTCTTCATTATTCAATTAACTAAGCATGCAATCAAAAACTTCATATGCATATTTATCCAATTATTAATTTAAATAATTCAATATTATCTCTTCATGAATCAAAATATAAATTTTTTATTTTGTAGTTGAGCTGGCTCTATTGAATTTTTAGTTATCTCAAGTCTTCATCCTCATCCTCATCTTGGAAAATCTATAAATAAGACCATTTCTTCATCATTTTCAGATCTCACATCTTATGCAAATCAACTCTGTCAAAATATATCATCATTCAAAATCAGTCAATCATCAATCAAGTCTATTGTTATACTGCTAAGATTTCTTTTATAAGTATGCACATTCATTGTAATCATTAATCCATATAAAGATAATTTCATTCAATTCAATTACAATTGTAAATTAATCTCATAGATGCTTGTGTGATACTTGTGTAGATTCAATTTATATATTTTTTAAGGGGTTGCATAGATCCAAAAAAAATCGTACAATCATATTGTCTAGATCTACATGCCCTTATGCAAAAATTTATAGGATTTTAAATTGATTTTTTAAATTTTTTTACCATTGATGAAAAAAACATTGTAGGTTTTTCAAATTTTTTTCCAAGGTATAGGAGCAAGAATTGAGCTAACCAATCGACCAAAACAAAAATTTGGCAATGCACTCTATAGCATAATTTTTCGCTCAGTCAAAAGATTCCATATTCCACTATGTCAAAAGATTCGAGCGACCCAGTCAACAAACTTATAGTAAAAGAATCCAACAAATATTCCAAAAATCACAAATATTCTGTCCTTTCAAAGCATATTCTAATGGATAGAAATTTGTTAAGGCAACTAAGTTTTTTTGTGGTCAAAGAAATATTCTATGAATAGTCGCTGACATCAGTAGTGTATGACCCCCCCAAGTCCCCCTCCTAGCCCTTATTTAGCCCTTATTTACCATAAAGGAGTGATTTGTTTTCTCTTTTATGTTTTTGGGTCTTTTATTTTCTTATTTTATTAATTTCGATGCTTGCAATTTTAATTTGTTTAATTATAGAAAAATGGTAGCTAACAACCCCTCCAAGTCCCCCTCCTAGCCCTTATTTACCCTAAAGGAGTGATTTTTTTTCTCTTTTATGTTTTTTAGTCTTTTATTTTCTTATTTTATTAATTTCGATGCTTACAATTTTAATTTATTTAATTATAGAAAAAATTATAGCTAATTATAGCCAACCACAATTAATGTTGGAAGGAAAATGATAAATTAATCAAATAATTAATTAATATAAATATTAAAAAATTAAAATAATGAAATAATTAATTATTATAGATCAAAAGAGGAAATATTAGCTTAATTAAATAGATAAAGAAATTGATGAGAAAATGATAAAATGGAAATATGGAAATGTGTTAGTCATTTTTAGGTGTCTACATATACTTATTATTGACACTCAAAATATATATGAATACAAAAGTGTGAATTAGACATATTACTAAGACCACAATTATCAAGCTTCATGAAAAATAATTTTAGTCCTTTAAAGAAATACATGTTTTTTTATGATGGATTTTATCTCATTCATGATTTCATTTTGCTATTGGAGCATGAGCCTATGTTGATACCTCTTAGAGTTGAGGACTAAGAGGCAAGCTTTATGAAAAATACTTTTAATCTTTTAAGGAAACATATTTTTTCTTTTGAAGACTAAGAGGAAAGCTCTATGAAAAATACTTTTAATATTTTAAAGAAACATATTTATAATAATTTTAGTCCTCTAAAGAAATACTTTTTTTTTTTTTTAATGATGGATTTTATCTCATTCATGAGTTCATTTTGCTATCTATGTTGATGTCTCTTTGACTTAGAGTTGAGCACTAAGAGGAAAACTTTATGAAAAATACTTTTAATCTTTTAAAGAAACATATTTTTTCTTTTGAGGACAAAGAGGTAAGTTCTATGAAAAATACTTTTAATCTTTTAAAGAAACATATTTTTTCTTTTTATGAAAGCTTTAATGTCATCCATGAGCTTGCATACTTTTAATCTTTTAAAGAAACATATTTTTTATTTTTATGAAAGCTTTTATATCATCCATAAGCTTCTTAAAAGGGAGTACAAATGTATGTTGACATTTTTTGGTTGAGAGCGAAAGAAAAAGGGTATCCATTATGTCAAAATCACACATGGCATAATCCTAGCCTCACCCCTTATTATATTATATCTCCAGTAGATGGCATAATCAAAAAATATACCATCACCCTCATTAATTGTACTCAACCTTTTGATAAACACATTTTTAAAAATATTTAATCTTGAAAAATAGCATCACCCTCATTGATTGTACTAAGAGTAAAAACCAATAAGTAGTTTCCAAAATTCAAAACTATGACTTTGTCTCCGAGATAAGTAGTAGTGAATTTTCAGTCTAAAGGTTGAACGACTGTATAATCCTACCTCTAGTGTAGAGAAACCCAAGTTGGCGGAAGTGCAACTGAGTGCGTGTTATCTGCCAACATTGTTTTGACATACTTTTCAATGTTCAATTGATTGACCAGATGAAACCCATCAAACTGAACGGATTTCAAAAAAATAAAGGTTAATTTTTAACATGGCTTTTTTAATAGCCGATTATATGAATTTTTTTTTCCATGAACGTTTTAAATGACACAGTTTTTTATTCTTGTTATTCTATTCTAATGATGAATTATAGAATGTGATAAAAAAAATAATCCAAAATTTACAAACTATTATCGTATGATATCCTTTGTCGAAGATCTCCATCTCCTCCGATGTATTAAGATAATTTTAAGGGGTGGGCCGAATTTGTACACCATGCACGATACCAACATTTCCGATTTTTAAGTGAAACCCAATTTTAACTGGATATATATGGCTGTGAACTTCCACTTCCCTACTCGGAGAAATGTACATGGAGTGTAGGAAGAGAACATACTGTCGGTTTACAGACGTAGTAGCTATTTAGATAATTACAAGAAATTTTAAGACTGTTAGATCTTGACACTGCTCCTCCATTCAGCCATGTTACGATGCTTTACATGATGGGCAGTTTGCTCCGACCCTCGGTACGCTTGCAACTTATTCATAAAGTGGTTTTTGGCAGCTTATCAAATTAAGAAGTGATAATTTATTGGGCTTTATCTCTTATTAGTTTTCATTAATCTCTGTTTTATGGAGTAATGTATAAATAAGTACAGTAGTTCGGTCGATGTAAAGGACTTCGACTTTAAACTAGTTGCTTTGTTTCTTTTTTTCCATTCCTTCCTATATTAGGCTCATTCTGCTCATCTGGTAGAGCACCCAGTTTGTTAGAGTTCTTAAATAAAGCAAATTTGCAAGAAACCCATCTGGCTTCCACAGTGAATGGAAGTGAAACAACTTCCCCAAACTTAAATTCAAGTTCTTTTTTGGTAAAATATAACAGATAGGAAAAGCTAAAATGGAAGACAGTATATTGTGCTGTTGTCTTTGATAGTTGAATTTGGTCTGTTATGAATACAGAAGCAGCAGAGACAAGTAACCTGAATGGTGCTTCAACCTCTAGGAGAGAATAAAAAAGAATGTACATCAAAGTTCTACGTCGGCAGAAGATTCAGCATTCCACAAGCCTCACGAAGGTATGCTTTTCTCTTTTCCTTTTTACAGTTTTCCAATCTTGAAAGATTTCTTGTTTGATGACTTACCTTCTGTCATATTTCCTTGAAGCTGGTTGATAAACTTCAACAGGAGTTTAACACTCCTCTTACAGAAAGAACTGCAAAACAGTGACGTGCGCAATGGAAGGATGGTCCTTCCCAAGGTACCCAATTCTTAATCAATACACATCTCAGTTCAGTTTCTTTTTTGTGCTGCCCACTGTTATTATAATATTCTTGAATCCATTCTTTGTATTCTTGAGCTTACTCTGCATCCTTTCAGCAGGGTTTCAAATTAAACTATGTTTGATTTTCAGAAAGCAGCAGAAGATTTCAGACGACGACATAATAATTAAAATGTCGGATTTTGAAACGCCCCACATTTGGCATCTACGATTCAGGTATTGAATTGTTCACCATAGAATGCTTCCAAAACAATACTTATTGTGCCTCTGAACCAACGTAAATGGATCATGAAAATTACTCACTAACATTGTTCTATTGATGCAGATTTTGGCACAACAGGGGGACCATAGTGTATGTACTAGAAAATACAAGTACAAAAGTTTTCTTTCTGCATCTCTAGTCCACTATTCTTGTTCATCTTTACAAACACTGACAATTGAAGATTTGGGACAGTTGATTTCAATCCACACTGAAAAATTGAATGGTTTATTTCAGAGGATTTCGAATTACATGGCCTGGAAGCTGGAGATCACATGTCGATTTACGAAGATGTGGAAGGCCAAATGATGAGTTTGTAATAAATGTGATTCAAATTCTATATTTTGTTTGTCATTTTATATTAAACAAACTTCATTTTTTAATGGATCAGGTGATTAAAGCCACAAAAGTGGTAAAGGCGGCGCCATTAGCGACAATGATAGAATGCGAGAAGGCGCATCCAGCCAATGATAACAGAAATGATGATACTGTCACTAGGCCAGGTCAAGTATTCGCTTTAGGAATATGTAACTCCAACAGTGTAACAGAAGAATGTGAAGATATTTCCAAAGAGATACATGTTGACCTTGATGATGATGATATCATAGCATATTGGAGTAGCTCAGTTTGTGACCTCACCCTATCTGTGATCTCATCGGTTCATAACTCAGATTTTTGGACTGATTTATTTAGTGGCCCTGTTTGTGACTTCACCCCGTTTGCAACCTCACCAGTTCATAGCTCAGATCAATTTTGGGCTAGTTTCTTTAGTAGCCCCGTTTGTGACCTCACCCCCAGTTGTGACCTCACATGGTTATAGCTCAAAAGCATTTACTCCTTGAATAAAATAAAACTATTGGATGTTATCATGTTTATTATCGGGTTAAACAATAAGAATCTTTATATTTGAATCATGCTAATAGTAGATGATTTTTTATTAAATGTCGCTATTGATATTGTTTTTTGGATTATATCTCATTATTGACTATCTTTTGTTGTGTAGATATATTTGTTATTTTAATTGAGTGTAGGCACATATTTCCGTAACAATGATTAATTGGAGAAAATTGGCTTGGGTTAAAACACATTATTAGATATTTATCATTTCAAGGTAAAATTTTCACAGTGTGTCCCTTTTAGCTAAAAGGCTTTTGAGAAAAACAATTTTATTTGAAATAATTATGACTTGTGTGATACCTATATGGCCCCATGTGTTTTGGTGAAAGGGTTTAACCTAAACCACTAACACATAAACAAGAGAGAAAAGTCTCTCTTGTATGACAAGGTTTTAGTTGAAACATTTTTTAGTGAAATAATTTCACTTGAAACTATTCAGCTAGCACCTTATGAGGCCGACTTAGTCCCCTTTTTCTTACAAATTTAATAAAACCTTATCTTCTACTCTAGATTTATTAAACAATGTATATTTTCAATAAATTCTAAAAATTCCCTTTGCTAAAGCTCAAAGACTAAAATCTAATTGTTTGTAATATTTTAATTATTGTTCATATAATTTTTTAGACTACAACCAAGTTGTTAAAATCAAAGATAAGGTTGATTGAATTTTTTAAAATATATTAAAAATTATTTTAAAAATTTAAGAAAAATATGGTGCATTGGAAAAGAGAATGCTTTGGACAAAAGGTATACATGACAAATAGTTTAGAGATAAATAAAAGGCTTCTTGGAACTATTATATTTTAAATAAATTTGACTTTAAAATTTTATTAAAAATTAAATGTTTCTAAAAAATATCTCCTTAATTATTTAAGATGGCTATGTAGGAAAGAAATCGAGGAAAGCAAATAAATTTACTATAGTAAAAGTGGAGGTTTGTTGATCTTATTTTCTAATTAGGAAGTAAATTTTCTTCTTAAATTATAATTATATATATATATATATATATATCCAAATAATTCAAAATAAAAAATGCAAACACGAACTACACTAAAATTTATCTATTTCATTAGTTTATACATGTAGACACTCTAAAATGGACTAAATATTCTTTTAATATTTTAATTCTATTATTTAATTATTCTAATATTATCTTCTATAGTTAAATAATTTTTTAATATTTAATTATTATCAAATTTCCTCCTCCACTATTAATTTAACAATCTCATATATTTAATTAATTTATATTATTTATTCATTTATAGTAATTAAATAATTAATGTTGTGGGTGGCAGGGTGGACGACTTTCCACATGGATTGTGGAAATTCTGGCGAGGCAGTGTGTTGTATATCCAGATTGGGGTGATTGGGGTGATGTGGGCATCAAGTTTGTTGCTTGTGTCACAAACTCTCACTTTTGCTCTTGTTCGTACCATTTGAGCTAGAAGCAATAATGGTGAGGAGGGATTTAGTACTTGTGAAGGATTTGGGCGATACAGGTGGTCACATCTCATTAGTTTACCTCTACATTCGATGTACTTATGCATCTATATGGTGATACGCTATAATTTTTAGGTAGATTAGGGTGGTGGGAATGGATTGTACATCGTGATAACCCAATAAGCTTTTAAGGCCCTCACATTCTTGTTCTCTGATAGTTGGTAATTTGTAGCTTCATTTTCCTTTCTCTGGCTCTAGTTTTGGTGCGGTTTGTGTTAATGGTGGAGCACTCTAAGTTCATGATGCAAATGTCGGTGGATACCTTGGTCTGTTTTAGAGCGGACACCCCAATTCAATTGGGTCTCAAAGAACAAAAAAATGCCTTCTCCAGCATTATAGACTAGTGCCTCAAGCACATTCTATTAAACAGCCATAACGGTAAAAATGGTGCTTAGGAAGGGGCATTTGGTGTCGCATGAAACATTTAGGGTGAGTTCGAAGATTGTCTTAGGTTTTTTGGCCTCCCTTTGGATACTCACATGGCTAAGGTAAAAGCTAAAGCTTTAGTTTGTAAATTGTTCAAGAAAGGGTTGATGGAGGGTTTGGATGAGATCCTCAAGGTGGTGATACCTAGAGTAGGGGCCCTGCGTCGAAAATATTTGGAGCTAGTTAAAAATTTGGGTGAAGTCATCAAGATTTACCCATTCTTGCTGGACTTGAAGGGCATGGCATTGGTTTGACATAGGATGATCATGACACTCAAGGCCAATTTCCTCAAAAAAGTTTTTTGGCTAGTCCAAAAATGAAAGACTTTAAATTGGTGCCAGAATTTGACACCTTCGTGAAGGCCAACAATTTTATATAGGTCAAATGGTTTCGTGGTTCTGTGGTGTCTCTAGTTTAAAGGTTTTTTGGTGTTTTCATATGCTCTATTTTGATTTGGCTTTGGGCTAGTTGACCATTACTTATCATTCCATCTTCTAGGTAGTCTGGTGTGGCGGTTTCGTTGGTTTAAAGCTAGTATGGTGGTGGGTCGGGCCTGTTTGTTTTTTTTGGTGTTGGGCATGTGGTTGTTAAGCCCTGATAATCATGGTGGATCTTGCATCTTGCAAAAATTTGTAAATATGGTTTCAGTTCAATATATTACTTTATTATGAAGCATAAAAAAATTAAATAATTAATGTTATTTAATTAATTTACTTATTATTCTTCTATTTCAAATATTAATTAAATAATTTATTATTTAATTAATTATCACTTCTTAAATTATGTAATTATATTAATTATTTAATTTAATTCCTCAACATTATCTTCTTTTAAGAATAAATAAAATTATTTTATTTATTAATGTAGATACTCAAAATTGTCCTAGCCTTTTAGCACCAATTATGGTAATTTCCAAATGATTAAATAATGTTTCAATTATTTAATTATTATCACTAATGCATATTCTACTATTAATTAAATGATTTTATGTTATTTAATTAATTCACCTTATCATTAATCTTCTTAATTAAATAAATACATCATATTTATTTAATTATGTATTTAACTCTGCATATTTCATCTTGAGTTCTAGTTTCTCTCCTGGATAACTAGGTCGATAAAGCCAAGGAAAAATTGATGCTTGAAAAATTGTTTAAGGAAGATTTAGTGGAAGGGGTTGATGAAAATCTACGTGGTGTGGTTGTTGGACGAGGCATTTCGTATCCCTGTGACTTGGAGCTCCTTCAGGGTTCAAACAAAGCTATTAAATTATATCCATTTCTTCTTGATTTGAGCGGGCCTACCTTATGAAGCATAGGATGGTAGCAATGGTGGCGGTGGAGTTCTTGAAGAAATTCTTTATGTTGCCAGCAGCTGGAGCTATGGAATGGAAAAAAGAGTTCAAAGAATTTGTAGAGTTGAACCATTTTTTGTAAGTCTGGTTTGTTTAGGCCATGGTTTTGTAGGTTAGGTTTATTTGTATTTAATAGCTCAGAATGTTCTCTATTTAGGGCAGTGGCCTTGTCAGCCATTTTGGTATAAGTATGGATTTGGTATTTTTTTGGCGAGGTTGATTGGCGGTGGTCTCATGGTAGCTATCTAGTTTTTTGGCTTAATGCCTAGTGGTTGATGGTGGATAATTATCTTGTGATGGTAGATGTTTGTAGTTTGAACAATTTTAATATAATATAAATCTAATTTGGTTTGTCAAATTTTTTTTTTATGTATTTAACTCTAGAGAGTGTCGAACCAAAAAATGGAGTGAAAAGAGAAGAACAATAGTGGTTGGAGAAGGGGCATCTCAAATGGCAGATAAGTGGTCATCGTGAATATAGAGGTTCCATGGAAGTAGGCGCCCACCCACATGGAAATCGAGGCCAGGCTTGGAAACCCACGCAACATTCGGTGCGAAGGTATGGGTGGTCAGGGAATCAAAGATCAGGGAGGCCTACGCATCAACCAAGTGCTAGAAATGACCCTGGTTGGGCTTCCCGGAGAAACCAGATTTGACCAAACTTTAAGAGGAAAAATAGAAGATAGGGCGACAAATAGGCAAACAACACATGGGTTCCAAAGATGAATGTTCATGATGGAGAATCCTATGTCCCCCAGATCAAAGAAGCAAAATAATGAAGATTTGAATGACCAACTACATGCAACTACAATGGGATTATCTCAAGGACTATGTAATGTTTGTCAAATGGATTGGAAGTGATGCCCCAAAATAGGAAGTCATAAATTGGTTTACAAACCACATCGAAGGTCGAGTAAGAGAAAAAAACCTATCTAAAAATTTATTTCTATTAGAATGTGTAGAACAAGACATCAAAAAGAAAATTTTATTTGGGGAACCTCTATATTTTAAGGGTTTTTCTTTTATAAAGTAGACCAGGAACCAAAATTTAATCCTAAACAACACAAATCAAAGAAATTCCCTCACTGGATTAGTTTGGATAATTTACCCCCCGAATAATGGAGCGAAGAAATATTAGGGAAAATTGGCAAAGCCCTTGGGACTTTCATTACTTTCGAGGAAGAATTTTTTCTAGGAAAATAAGGAGTACCTAAAATTCTCATTGATTTAAACATTGACCTTAGATTCTTGGACAATTTAAAGATCCTTAATGAGAAAGGAGAATGGTTTCAGAAGGTTATAGTTGACACAAAAGGAGGCAGGTGCATCTTGAGCAAGGGATATATAGCAAGCTACTTGAAAGAGGAAGGCAAAGTGAATGACTTGGTTCTAAATGAAGGCTAGTGTGGAAGGGGAACCAAAAGAATAATAAAATAAGAGAATGCATAAACTAAGAGTAGTTCAAAGGGGCAATGAAGAGAGGAGATAGTGGGGATTGTGAATGATCAAAAGATCTAAGGCTCAGATGAGGCTAAGGAACCAAACCCTAGTGGACATTCGATTAAATTAGCTTGCCTTGAAGAGCTAAAAAAATTAATGAGAGATATAGAGGAACTGGAAAAGGACATTAGTGAGAATATATTAGCTATCTCGACACAAGGAATGAATGAAGAAAGCAATCAGGAATTCGTAGACAACATTTAGTGTGATAATGTAGCCTCACCAATAAGGTAGATAGTTGAGACATAAACAACCCTGTGGTGGGGGATTGAGACAAGCTGTATAGGCAATGATATTAACAATAGTTTTTTGAAAATAGATATAGTAAATGGAGAGGAAGAACAGGTTAGGGCAACTCAGGACATCACATTTCCTTTCAACAATGTAGAGGGAAATCTAGAGGAAGGATTCAACAGATTTGTTATCCTAGTAGACCATCAATTGTTGATGGAGGCTACAGTTGAGTTAGAGGAAGAGAAAGGGGAAATAATAACCCTAGGAAAATTAGGGATCAAAAAACAATCAACCAAAAATTCTAGATCAAACTGTGGGAAAGGGAATTCAAGAGGGAGAAAGTCAATGCAAGAATTGAGATCTATGGATGGTGATGTTGAAGGGCAACAAAAGATTACTATGTTGTTGAAATTAGGGAAGGGAGCACCCCTTCCCAAATCACCATGAGGATACTTTAATAGAATGTTAGGGCTTAAACACCCCTAACAAATATTGTTTAGTCAAAAGAAGATTCACTTTGACCAAAACAAACATAGTTTTAATATAGGAAAGAAAACTAAGTAATGAGGATTTAGAGACACTCAAGGAAAAGGTCATGGGGTGGAATGTTGTTGGGGTGCAAGCAAGTGGGGCTTCCAGTGGTATAGCAATTGTCTAGAAATGAAATACTGTGTTTATTAAAATGGTGGTAGAGAACCCATGTTGGTAGTGTTGCTGGGTACATAGTATCTAATCCAAACTCAAATTTGGACTCATAAATGTGTATGGTTCCAATTTGTGTATTATAAAGCTTAGGTTGTGGTAATAAATTGAGGTGTTCTTGAAGAAAATGCAAGGGAAGAATTTAATTTTAGCTGGGGTCTTCAATGCAGTATTGGAAGACTAGGATAAATTGAGTGGAACTCAAAGAGAAAATCAATCTCAAAAGGACTTCAAAGATTGGATCATAAGAAATCAAATGATCAATATAGACTTTATAAATGACAGTTACACATGGACGAACATTAGGTTGATCCCTTGTATGATAGTTGAAAAACTAGACAGGTTTTGTTTTGGGGAGGTTTAGAAAAATTTCTATTCCTATTTGAAGCTAGTGTTTCCCCTAGCGTTGGACCGAATCACCTTCCAATACAATTATACATTCAATAGGATCAGAGTCCTACTCATTCTCCCTTCAAATTTGAAAACATGTGGCTCAAGGAGCCAAGCTTTTGAAGGATAGTGGAAGAATGGTGGGCTAGATTCCAAGTAACAGGATTAGATATGTATTATCTAATAACTAAATTGAAATGGTTGAAGTAGAAGATCAAGGATTGGAACTGAAATTATTTTAAAAATATCTTTTAAACAAAGGAGAGCACAGAGGAAGACCTTCTTAGAATGGAAGAGGATATACTATAGAATGGAATGAATCATCAAAACTACTTCAAAGAGAAAGAACACTTAGGACAGTATGAAGACATTTTTTCCAAAGAAGAAGTCTTTTGGAAGTAGAATTCTAGATAAGTCTGGCTCAAAGAAGGGGATAAGAACACAAAATTATTCCACAACAACACAAGAAAATGAAGAAGTGTGAACCAAATCACTAGTTTAAAATGAATGGATGGGTTTGCAGTTGAGGAACCAACAGAAGCAGTTGTAGAAGTGGTAAGATTCTTTAGTAAGTTGCTAAATAATTTTGAAGGATCAAGTTTGTAACATCAATGAGATTAGTTAAAAAATATTCCAAAGTTAGTTAGAGAGATGCAAAATAATATTTTGAATGAAAAATACACCAAGGAAGAAATAAAAGTGTCCCTTTTCCAGTTGCACCCAGATAAAGCCCCTAGCTTTGATGGATTTCCAATTGGATTTTTTCAAAAAAATTGAGGTTTGATTGGTGATGAACTGGTGAATGTGATTGAAGCCTTGTGGAATTCTGATAGCTTTCTCAAGGAAGTTAATAACACATTCATAGCTTTAGTGCCCAAGAAAGAATCCACTAAATCACTGGATGATTATAGGCCAATCTCTCTACAACATAATATATAAATTAATGCAAAGGCCATGAAAAATAGATTACATCTCATTATACCAATGGTATTTACTAAAGAACAAACATGCTTTATACCAAGGAGGCCGATCTTGGATGGAATTATTATTGCACAAGAGGTGATACATTCAATTCAACATAATAAACAAGCCAACATGATAATCAAAATAGACATTCAAAAAGCTTGTGATATGGTGGACTGGAGATTTTTGATCAAGGTTCTTGAGGCCTTTGGATTCAACAATTACTAGCTAAATTGGGTTTATAACTGCATTTCCATGCCCATATTTTTAGTTCTTGTAATGGCTCACCTGAGGGTTTTTTTGAAGTGTCATGAAGGCTGCAACAAGAAGACCCAATCTCTCCATTTTTGTATATTCTCATGGTGGAAGCTCTAGGGACATAAATCACCCGTGGCATTAGTTCTACCCAGATTGAAGGAATAAGGGTAACAAGTGACCTGTGGTGGTATCTCATCAGTAATTTGTTGATGACACAACATTAATGGGAGAAACTAAGAGGAAGGAGGAAATACACTTGAACACAATAATCAGGAAGTATGTGTTGGTGTTTTTTAAGAACCAATCAGATCTCACCAAATACTATGAGGTTGCCAGATTCAATTCTTGAATATTTGAGAGATAATTGGCCAACAAATGAGATGAAGCTATATGCTTCTTCTCTTGCACTTCGGGCTCTACAAGATTTGTGAGGGTATTCCCATAATGTGTATCTTATGAATCTCATAAACAATTAACTGATAAATTGTATAAAAAAGTAGATATATTCCCATTTGAAGCTAAGTAGATGAAATCCTTCAAGAAATTGGCACTTCCTTAAAAGAATTAAACACCTAAAGCTAGGAATATAATACAATACTGACCATAACAAAAGGTAGATCAATTAAATATTATTTATGAATGTTGTTCTCAAATTGGATAATCAAAACCATGGGAAATGCATACAAGACTTAAGATCAATGCTATATCTGTGTGCTAGGAGTCTGTTAAAAGATGCAAGACAATTGAGAGGGGGGGTGAATCAGTTGTCAGAAAATTCAAACTTAAAAACTCCAACACATATCAATTTCATAACCACATTATTTTTTATTAAGTATGAACATGAAACATAGATAACAAAAAGTAATTTAACACAATAAACACCAAATTTTTATGTGGAAAACCCAAAGAGAGAAAAACCATAGTGAGAATTAACTCACAATATAAAGTAGTTTCAAACTAAAAATAAAAGGCTCACTTCCAAGGGCTCACTACCCTGAAAGAACTCACTATCCAGATACAAAAGCTTGCTGCTTACAAGAGAGGCTCACTGCCTTCAAAAATATTGAAAAAATAAATTGGGATTTATAGCCAAAATGAATTGAGAATAGTCACCTAACAAGTGTTGATGTAGTTCTAGTGATGCTCAATAGAATGATTCAACACACTTCATATTTTTTGCTCACTTCCAACTTTTCATTCCTAACTACTTCATTGACTATGCATATACACACACAATTATATTTCTCTATCTCTATCACACTCTTAAAACTATCCAACATATTCATTTATATACCTTTTATTTTCCATAAGTATCAATTAGGTTGGCCTAATTAGATGCATTACATATTTACCAAAAATACCAACTGTCAGCTCCAATCATTCACAAAATATTTCCAAGAAATTAATTCAAACATCTAGCATGCTACATTATGTTGGCATAGACCTAAAATAGGTTGCACATATATCCACATAGCACAATTAATTTACTCTATTACAATTATCACAAGAATTCGGCTAGGAATAGACTTCAAAAATCAATAAACATTTTGTTGGTTGCCACTATGTTCTACGAGCACTAGAGAACATAATATTCTAAACATGCATTCCTTCAACAACCATAATCAATCTCTCAAAACTACAAGCATTGATTACCAACTCTAGAGGAATGTAGAGTAGAATATCGGAGCTCCTAGAGCAGCTCAAATACTGGACAAAAATACGAGATCAAGCATTGTCTTCAACTTGCAGTCACAACATGGTGACATCAATGACAACACAAAATTATAGAGATAGTAAATATTATTTGTTTTTCCAACAATCTCCCCCTTTGTCATTGATGGCAACATGTAAAAAAATTCTCCTTCAATCTCTCCCTATACTCTAACTCTCTCCCCCTTTGACATCAATGGAAAAGGGTGGCCAAAATGGATGTAAATGGAGGTTTAAACATGGTGACTTCAAATAAAAAAGATTCTAATTCTTCAAAAACTTCCAACCATCCAAAAAATTTCAAACACCAATTCAATTAACTTCTTTTTCTTTCCTTTTCTTCTTCACCAAAGCAAAATCAATAGAAATTGAACACTCATGATTCAAGTAAACATGAAACTCTTCACCTAAAACACTTTCTTGTATCTTTCCTCAAGAACTGGATAATTTCTTCTAGTTAAATGTAGCTAAATCTATTCTTGTATAGATGCTTTCCAATAAGCCTAACAGAGTAAAAGAAGGTGACCAATATGAACAATGTCTTTCAACATCTTCTACATCAGTGAGTATTCCAAAAAGATGGTCTAAGTGGACCTCAATAGTTTCCTTAAGGAGCCAGAAGGTTTTCACCACATCATCTATTTTTCTTTGTACAACAATCACTTCATCTTGCAATTCCCAACTCTTAATCTTTGCTTCCCTTCTTTGTCTTCAAAGATATCAAAATTCTTTCCAATGTTCACTTCATATTCAATTGCTTCAATTTTACTTTTGAAATTATCTACCGCAGTAGGCCACCAGAGACAATATTTGTAAATATCAAATATTTCTTTAATGTAATTTTTTGTTTCCATGATCAGTTTAGATAATCTCCCCTTAGCTTTAACACACCTCTTTTCAACCAAGGCTTCAAACTTACATCCTTCTGGACCTTCAAGCAACATTCTTTCTTCAACAATCTCAACTAGCTTTTTTGGCAAGGAATAAAAAATAGTTGATACTCCAATACCTTTCCAAAGTAGATATTCTACCAAAGCATCATCAATCTTTAGTCTATCAATAGGAGAGGAAAAATTCCATAATTCACCAATCTTCTTCATCTTTTCCTTAACCATCATAGACTAGATGTCATCAGGATTAGAGGATCTAGATCTAATTAGGGATTCTTTCTCCTTTTGTTTTGAAATGTCAATGATATCTTTAGTTATAAATTTTCCCTTCTTTGATTATAGAGGGGAATCACTAATGATAACCTCCAATTCTCTTTTACTGAAGGAATAGCCCACTTCAAATTGACTCGATATAGATATACCAGAGAAAATATTTGTTTTCAAGGATGTGAAATAAGATTTGCAAAAACTTGCATTATCTACCAATACTTCTAGGTATTTGTAGACTTATTTCCCAATAGGAATACTAGATTCCCATACCACATTACCTTTCCCCGGTAGGCAACTCAAAAAGTAAAATACCAAGCACACTAGCAAAGATCTGAAATGAAAGGGATAACCCTCAATCACCGACATTCAAACATTTTCAGAAAGATTATGAAGTAACAAGCTACACAAATCAAATTTCTTGTTCTCCTTAACCATCATATGTGCAATATAAACAACAATAGCTATTGTGGAACCTTCATGATTTCTAAAATAGATCTTTTAAGAAATGTCATATGCAACATACCTTATAGCCAAATCCTCGAGAGTGTTTATCAATAGAGCTTATGGGTCTTTATTAATTCCATTCAATTCCTCCACATCTTTGTACTTCATAGTTTTCTTTCCAAGAAGATCCCCAATACTGCATAAGATAATAATCGCATTGATCACTTCCTTCATAACTAAGTAGGGTTTGTCCAATACAATACTTCCATTCTTGAAATGATTCAACAAGAACAAAATAAACTCTTTATCAGCAAACCACAAAAATCCACTCCACAAATCCATACCTAGGGTTTTTATGTTCTGAAATTCATTTTCATTTAGCCCTAGTTCCATTTCTTTCATCTTTCTATGATAAAATTCTTCTAACTCAACTACTTTTAGCTTCAGAGGGATGACGCCACTCGATTCTCTATCCATTTCTACACGTTCTTTAATTTGTTAATCAAGACTTCTTCATTTTTCTTCTTCCCCTTTTGCAAAAAGAGAAAGGATTCAGATTACCTAAGTCAATTTTTGAACTCCCTTTAGAATTGCTTCAAGCGCACTTCAAGATCACTCTAGGGTACCTTCCAAATCCTCAAATGCTCAATTAATCAAGAAGACTTAAAAAGTTTAACTTAAACACCATCAAATTTATCCTGAACGCATTAAATGCATCAAACATAAAAAAGGTACTAGAAACATTCTTCTCAACATAGAAAACCCTAGTTCGATCCACAAATCATCATGACAACATGTTTTCTTCTTGTTCTTTTTCCACAACCTCTGATTCTTCATTCTTTGCATCTTATCCTTGTGCTAGCTTTTGACACACCATTTATTCAGGGGGTTTTTATAAGTTTTTGATAATGCTCCCCCTAAGACCATGCTAGTTCTAATTCCTAGAGGATTCATCAGTATCGGATGAGGGAACAAATGCATCAGTAGCTTCAGGTTTTTCTTCTTCTTTCTTCTTCCATATCTTATTCATCTCTTGCTTCATTTCTTCTTTGTCTTTACCGATCATTCTTCTCTACCGAAGCGAACATCTTCCCTTTCTTTCTTCTACAAACCTTTGAGACATGTCCTGGTTTATTACAATTATAACATGAATTTTTTTTGATTACTCTATCCTCCATTTCCTCTTGATCTACATTGATTTGATTTATGTCCAAATTTGTTACAGGTATAACAAAAGCCATTAAAGAACTGATTCATTCTGTCTTCATTAAATCTGTTACTCATTACTCAACTTATCATTCTCACCTAAGTTCTGCATTTAGTAGCTTTATGTCCAACCTTCTTACATTCAAAACATTGTCTGGTGAAGGGACTGGAAACTAATTATTCCTACTCTTTCATTCTGTCACCTTGTGACCATATTTATTACAGGAAAAACAAATACCAAATGTTGAAAGAGGGATACCTTTGTGCATTAGGCTATCTCACAGGTGGTTCTTTTTTAAATTTCTTTAATTTCTCTTCTACTTTCCTTTATGCTGAATCATTTTATTTTCCATAGGACTTTCACCTGCACCATTTCCTAAACCAGCTTTGTCTTCACTTGATTTTTGTCTAGCAAGCAATTCTCCAAGCTTATTGGAACCTGATTTGAAATTATTCTCACAAATATTTTCCTTTTCTAGTTCAAATGAAAAATAAAGGACTCATTGTCCATATACAAAAGCTCACTTCTTACAAGAGAGGCTCACTGCCTTCAAAAATATTGACAAAACAAATTGGGCTTTACAACCAAAAAGAATTGAGAATCTAGTGCACCTAACAAGTGCTGATACAGTTTTGGTGATGCTCAATATACTGATTCAACACACTTCATCTTTATTGCTCACTTCCAACTATTCATTTACAAATCCTTCATTGACTTCGCATATACACACGCACTTCTATTTCTCTATCTCTATCACACTCTTAAAACTGTCCAACATATTCATTTATATACTTATTCTTTTTTGCAAGCATCAATTAGGTCAGCGCAATTAGATGCATTTCATATTCACCAAAAATACCAACTGTCAGCTCCAATCATTCACAAAATATTCCTAATAAAGTAATTCAAACATCCAGTACACTACATTATATTGGCATAGACCTAAAATAGGTCGTACATATATCGACATAGGACAATTAATTCACCGTATTACAATTGTCACAAGAAGTTAGCCAGGAATAAACTTCAAAAAGAAATAAATATTATGTTGGTCTCCACTATGCTGTACAAGCACTAGAGCACATAATATTCTGAACATGCATGCCTTCAACAACCATAACCAATTTCTCAAAATTGCAAGCATTAATTACCAACTGTGGAGGAATGTGAACTGGAATACCAGAGAGAGAAGCTCGAATACCGGTTCAGATACTAGACCAAAATGCCAGATAAAGCATTGTCTTCAACTTGCAGTCATAACATGGTGACATCAATGACAACAAAAAACTGTAGAGATAGTCAATCTTCTTCATTTTTTGAACAGAGTCAAAGCAAATTGAACTACAAGGTAAATTTAATCCTAAACATCAATGATCTATGTGAGATTGTTTACAATTCACAAATTAACACTCATATTTTACCACTAGTTATTAGATCCAATAGACAAGTATACAAATTCATGATTTAATCAAAACATTTTAAATGATCCATTGAATCAGAGCCTAAAATAAAACATATATCAAAGCACAATAACAATGAAGATTAATGAAATGATACTTGCTTATATTTTCATTAATAATTCAGATGCAACATATAGCTAGAGAGATGATAAACTCAAAGGATTTGCATTATTGCTTAGGTATATTTATAAACCACACAATTGACAAAATTCACTAACTAGACTCAATGCTTAAGATAAAGACTTCAAAATTGTTCTCTTTGTGTTCACCATTTGCATTATTCGGATCTAGAATGCAACAAGAGACTTGCACTAATGGCCCTAAATTCCCTTTTATAAGAACAAGGGAGAAAAAACAAGCTTCAGGCCAAAAGTACACTTGTCATATTTTCATTTGACCACCATGACAAAAATTTCCTTTGTAGTTATATTTACACTTTCAATTGGAGGGAAAGTGTATGAGACAAAAATATTTCCACCCGTCAAAGAAGATAGACCCGCCTTCTAAAAGAAGCATTCATGTATTATAATAGCTTTATAAATTTTTCCTCATTGACCAAAATTAACCACGTCCATGCCAAGTCAGCAGAGAAAGAGCACAAAGACAATAGAAAGCAAGTGACTAATTCATCCAGATCATCACTTGTGTGATCAACCTTTATGCTAAGAAGAGAATAATATTTTGTAACACCTCAACCAAAGCCTAATTTTTACTATTTCTAGGCTATGTAGAATAATATTTTGTAACACCTCAACCAAAGCCTAATTTGTACTATTTCTAGGCTATGTATTGTTCTTCTTTTGTTCATTACTCATTAAATTCCTTATCATTAATGCATAAAAATTTATACAATAAACTTCTCCAATCATGAATTATATTCATCATCAGTGGGCCACTGTGCACTAAAAAAAAATGCACCTTCTCATTATGTTGTGTGTAGCTGACATCAGTCAGTACTCTAACCTCCCTAAAAAATAATTCCATCCTCATTTCAACTCCAACCATATTGCCAATATGGGAATTCAACATGGAGTAATTAACCTCACTCAACATATCTTTAGCTTGAGGCAACCATCCTTCCAATTCATGTTTCTAGTTGGAAAATTCCATCAATTTTACCTTATCATTAAATATTTTTGGCATAATATGTGCTTCCATGTCTCTAAACATTTTCAATTTGTTTTCAAGTTGCATTCCTAACTTCCCATGGAAGGTTGTTATCTCACTGATTAGAACAATGGTCTACAATATCTCAGGAATGTGAGTAGGGAAACTGGATATTCATTAGCTTTAGACATTATTTCCTTTAGGGTTCTCGCTCTAGAGCTCCATTGACTCCATTCATCTTGGAAATCCTTCTGAACCTACCAATATTTAATGTTGGCATCATGAATACTCTTATAAGCTGCCCATACATCATCAACTTTGTTGACCAATTTGGTCACTCTATGTTTCAACACATCTTCAAAAATATCATTGGCCACTTAGATGGTTTCCAATTTCACCTTCTTTGTGTGTTCCTTTTCTGATTTCAAGGCTTGATTCAAATCTTGAATCCTAAGGGATAAGGTTTCTTTGTCTTGAGTGGAAAAATCTAAAGTAGAACTGGTTGGGGATGGTAATCCTCTTTGTGCAGTAGCCAACACTTTTTTATGCTCATCCATCAACTTATTGTATTTGTCTAGCAACTTCTGGTAGTTGGCCTCTATGATCTGATTAGTGTCCACAATCAAAATTGCAGCGTGCATTGCTAGTTGTGTAGCAACAATAGTTGTATCTCTATTTCTCTCTTGCCAATCACTGCTCCAATTTCCTTCTCTATAGATTGTATGACATTAGGTTTTCCTGTGTTAGGAGCCATAGACCAAACAACCAATGTATGTAGTCGAGAACTAAAACCTGAACCAAAGATCTTGTTGTCAAAAGCTTCCTTAGAAACAAAAGTATTAGGGTATTTTCTAACCGCCTCTAATGAAATGGTAGATGAAATGTCACAACCAGGCAGAAAAAGTGCACCACTTCCTTTCACTAGTGCCCTTGCCTCTTCTAATGACATGTTAGCTATTTCTTGTTTTATTTTTTCCTCTTCTTCTTTCTCAACTTCTTGTAAAGAAGGGTCAACTTTCTCCCTTGCTTCTTCAATCCTTATTTTGATGTCAACACTTTGGACATGGATGATGAATTCCCTAAATTCCTTATACTTGATAAAATCATCATCACACATAAACTCAACACAAGATTTTATCCTGATTTTATCCTGACATCATCATCCTCAGCCTCATCATATACCCATTTGACAACCCTACTAGGTTGAACCATAATGTTTAATGCATAATTTCTCTCTTTAGGGAAATCCTGATCCACTTCCTTCTCCACTAGGTTGTGTTCACTGAATTCCTCTGGGAGTTGAGCCTCTCCAATATGCTCACTTTCTGGGTAATCCACTATTGGGGCTACAACAGGTCGTCCACTAGTCTTACTTGATCTTACATGAATGCTTGGAGCAGAAGATTGAGCCGGATGACTCCTTATTTGAGCATCACAATTTTATTTAGCAACCTTAGCCTCAATCTCAGCTTGCTTCACCTTCTCAAAGAAACTCCTATCATAGAAATTACCAAGCATCAATTTTTACTTTGCAAACTTGTCCTCCACTTCTGAATAAGGGTTGACATACAAAGGGTTGTTCTTTATCATCCTGTCCTCTATTGCACATATCTTTCTCCATGCATCCTTTCTTCCATTGACTTCCTCATTAGTAGATAAAATCTTGATTATATCTTCTTGAAAATAGAACTGATGAGCTCTTGTTCCTAATGACCTATCCCTTCTTTGAGCTGAGATTACTCCTTTGGGATCACTAAACCTAAGGACATCCTGGTTCAACTTGTAACTATTTAGAAGGGAACCAAATCTCTCAATGCCCTCCTTTGGAGTACAACTGAAGTATGCAGACTCCACATTGAGACTCACAAGAGAAGCTTTCTTTGGTCCTCTGAAATACTCTTTATCCATGGCATCCATTTGCCACATTTATTCCATAAAATCTTGTCTATCTAACACATAAATGGGAAATTTGTGAGGTGGCATCGAGGTTCCATATATCTTAATTGTGGTGAAGTTGGTATGCAAATACCAATACCCCCAATTGAATTGGTGCTTGGTGTCCTGTGCATGTTCTAGTGGCCTTGTCATCTCCTTGAAACCTTGTGAAATCCTTTGCATAGGTTTCAAACCAAGTTGTTCGAGCACCAAGAACTTGAAAATATTACAAAACATGTTATAATAAGAATGTGGACAATGTACATCCTAGATATGTGGGTATGTGCAAGATCATGATGGGCCAAAAAATGGTGATATGATGGGTATGTAGTTGATGGATTTCTTTTTACCAAAAATTGATGAAACGAAAAGGGTTTTTAAAGGAGATTCTTAGCTTTCCACCAAAATAAATTATGCTTTACTTTGAAATTAATAAATAATTATTATTCATTTTCTATTTAAATTATGACTAAAGTCTTGATTGATAGGCTGATTGAAAAACATCTATAGCTTTCAAATGGTATCACACTTTTTGAATCCAAAATATGCGTCACATTCTATGCTTTGCATACTATAGGATTAAAAAAAAAATGAATTTCATGAAGTTTTGACCAAGTTAAGGTGGTCAGACATACGAGTTTTTATATTTTTTAAAAGTTGTAATAAAAAATTTATAATTAATTATTTACTTGGAAAAAAATTACAAAAAAATATGCATCACATCGAGACATGAGTCCTCGACTTATATCTAAAATATTTTAAAAAATATTATCATTTTATTGTGGTTTGGGTGGTTAGATAGACACCTACTTATTTTTTCCCTAAAATTTAAGTACTATTGCATTGAAATTTCAAATTTTTGCCAAATAGATTTAAAAAAAAAACCCTAGTAGTTTAGAAACTACATTCAAGTTTCTACAAATTCTATTCTTACATATTTTTGAAATAATATAGATAACTTATTCAACTTTTATGTCAAGTTGTCTAACTTTGATTTTTTTGAATTTTTTGCCACTTAAGGGCTTGTTTTTTCCATGATGATCCTGCACATACCCATGTGTCCACATTTGCACTGACAATTCATTGTCATTGTCATCAAACTCTCTAAATTTTATTATAATTCCTCATCAGCTTCCTACTTTTCCATAGTAATAGATGCATCAATAATGAATAATTCCTATAGGACAATAGATGAGTGGCATCCTTCAACTTCACCAGGTCCTCATGCAAGTGTTTAGCAATGTAAATGGCATAAATCCAAACCCTATTCTAATATTTGTGTTGGATATCAATTTCTAAATTCATCAAGGAAGTATCCATTTTAATATCATACTCTTTATGTAGAACTTGACAGATAGCATAATAAGTATTCTTGAAATAGTCTTCAAAGTCAACACAATCAAAAGGTTCCACCTCAAAAGAAACAAAAGACATACCATTCATCTTTAAGTCATGCCTCTTGTGAATAGGAAGCACACCCTTTTTGTACCAAAATTTATTCTTCTCATATTCATTGTATAATTTGTGAAAATTAATGGGTTCGGAGGAAGATGGATTCAACTAGAAAGCTTCAATTATTTGACTCGTAGAAATCTTCAGCACATGGGAAAAAGGTTAGGAAACCTTTTGATTGTTTTTTCATTTGGGTCATAACATCTAGAAAATGCTAACATCAAATCAACCTCCAAAAATACACTCAGGCACACCAATTTGCCTATGTCACATTCCCATATATTACAGGCAGGGTGGTTGCTTCTCTTCATTTGAAATCATAGTAGAATAGGTCCCAACAAATTTGTGGCACCATAATATCATAGATTCCAAAAACATCATCCTCAAAATGAAGAGTTAAAATACCCTCACTAGTCTTTCTCTTCCCTACTTTCTTCTTTATTTCCTACTCTAGGTCCTGAGGGGGTTCTTCCATAAACCTACGATGATCATTCTTAACATCCCTCTGCCTTTTGGGTGTACTTTTTTTCTTAGCCTAAGGTTGGTAATTATGAGGTTTAGGTTTGCTAACCTATTTCTGAGTGGTTTTCTATTAGTTTTAGCTCCATAACCACTAGGTTGACTCATTATTACTTAGCAACAAAACTAGGGTTTTCAAGATACTAAAAAATCACCCTAAGACACTTAAATCCATAAGTTTTGCGATGAAACCAACAATTCTATCCTTCTTACCCCAAAGTTTATGAACAACAATTTCAATTCACCTTTAGTAGACAAAATTATTGCATTTAAACACAATAACCCCAACCACAAACTAATTCAGGAGCTAGAATATTTACTTACCTCGGAGAAAATTGGTTGTTCATCAGACTTAGATTTATATGGTGTTTTTCTATTACCACTTTTTGACTTAACGAATTCCTTTTCTCATGCCATCTGTAATTACTTAAAGAATTTTTTGGACAATCTATTTAATATCCCAGTGTTGAAGTGCATTCACCATTAATGGTTGA
The DNA here is from genome assembly GCA_007258455.2 of Sequoia sempervirens. Lineage (NCBI taxonomy): Eukaryota > Viridiplantae > Streptophyta > Pinopsida > Cupressales > Cupressaceae > Sequoia > Sequoia sempervirens. Next base: position 210,046,101 of record VDFB02379711.1, on the reverse strand, counting down.
TGGGTTGATCATGCAAATGAATTGATGGATAACCATTCTAGTTTGAATCCTAACCATTGATCCTCTAGTTTTAAAACATAATCAATAGTCCCCTTTTACCATCACCCATGCAAGTTTAACAAAAATGCTATAAAGTAGCAAGGAGATCCCAAGAACATGCCACGTAGCCATCCACTAGCACATAATAAAACACAAGCCCTTTCTCTCATTGTAGAAGAGTGGGAGAAATGCTTAGAAGTTTTGGCAATGGGCTCCTCTTGGCAATGCATTCGAGCAACTTTAACCATCACAGTCCATGTAAATGAATTTGAAGTTGGAAACATCTTCAGCAATGGGAAAAGGTAGCAATGAGACATAAATCTGACATTTGGCCACCACACTACTTATTCTATGCTCCTCCCATCACTCATCGCTGAAGTTAGAAAAAGTTTTAAAACATTTTAGTGATATGCAATATAACACACCACCATACCCATCACTCATTGCAGAAGTGAAGCCAAAGGTTTAAGGAACTTTGGCAATGAGTGATATAAAAGAAAAATGTGACCCATCTCTTGTAGTAGAAGAGAACCTGCCAGTGAAAATAACTTCAATGATGGATGGTGGTTTAAGTGAATAAGAACCCTACATGAAAAATAAGATGTTTTAAAGAGGGGCCATGACTAGGATGATGAGACTCGACCCCTGAGGAAAAAAAATGAGACCAACATCCTTCATCATGAAATATTTTCTACCCAACCATAAGAGATTAAAAAAATGAGGTGGGCAAGGAAATCAATGAACTTAAAATGGGGCTGGTGAAAACATGACTCGAAAGGCTCAAGTTGTGACCTAGATGACTAGGAACCAAGTAAGACAAGTCAACATAATATTAAAACCTGGGTATGTGTAGGATCATGATGGGCCAAAAAGTGGCGATATGATGGGTATGCGTAGGGTATGTGGTTGATGACTTTATTTTTACCCAAAATTGATCAAACAAAAAGGGTTTTTAAAGGAGAATCTCATCTTTCCACAAATATGAATTATGCTCTACTTTGAATTTAATAAATAATTATTATTCATTTTCTATTTGAATTACGACTAAAGTCCTAATTGATAGGCTGATTGAAAAACATCTATAAATTTCAAAGGATATAACATTTTTTGAATCTGAAACATGTGTCACATTCTATGCTTCCCATACTATAGGATAAAAAAAAACTGAATTTTCATGAAGTTTTGACCAAGTTAAGGTGGTCAGACATACATGTTTTTATAAATTTTAAAAGTTGTAATAAAAAAATCATAATTAATTATTTACTTGGAAAAAAATTACAAAAAAATATGTGTCACATCGGGACATGAGTCATATACTTATATCTAAAATATTATAAAAAATATTATCATTTTATTGTGGTTAGGGTGGTTAGAAAAAAACCCACTTCTTATTTTTTCCCTGAAATTTAAGTACTACTGCACCAAAACTTCAAATTTTCAACAAATGGATTTTTTTAAAAATAAAACTAGTAGTTTAGAAACTACATTCAATTTTCTATAGATTATATTCTCACATATTTTTGAAATAATATAGATAACTTATTCAAATTTTTAGGTCAAGTAGCCTAACTCTAATTTTTCTAAATTTTTGCCACTTAAGGGCCTATTTTTTCCATGATGATCCTACACATACCTAGCTTCAAAGCTTAAAACCTTAAAAACATGTAAGAGAGACTTTAGAACTAAAATCCTAACCTATACCCTAGACATGGATGCAAAAAAATATTACAGGGCATAAAATAAGCTCAAATTTTCCAAAATTTTAGGAGCTCTATTAGTATGCTAAGGCTTCGGGACAAGTGATGAATCAAGGAAAACCAAAAGTCTTTTTCTTTAACACAACTATACAAAATGAGTAGGAGATATTGAGGATTCTAAGATTTAAAAAAGGTGAACTTCCTTGTACTTGGGAATTCCATTAGCTAAGGGGACTAGGTCGACTAGACTCTAGGATCCACTCAACCTCAAAACGGATGCAAAACTAAACTCAAGGAAAGAAAAATGGTTAACTTGGGCTGGGAGAATAACATTGATAAAATCAGTATTATCTTCTCTTCCAATCTACCTTATGTTAGTAATGTGTATGTTGAGTGGGTGTGCTTAAAACCTAACAAAAATGTACAAACAATTCTTCTAGCAAGGCAATGAAGAGAAGAGAAAAATAGCCCTGATTGCTTGGGAAAAATGAACCAAAGAAGATGGTGGGCTCCGCTTCAAACACTTGGATATACAAAACATAACTCTTAGGGTGAGCTCATATGGCATAGGCACAGTGAACCACAAAGCAAGTGGGCGAAAATTCTCCATCACAAGTATTTAAAGGATGATAGTAATGGTAACATCCTAACTATTTCCAATCCTCTGGCTGGCTTCCAAATTCGGAGTTTCAAGCAGAAATGCAAAAATTTAGTTTGTGACTATCTCTCATGGGATGTTCATGATGGAAGTAAGGCCTTGTTTTGGGAAGACTCATGAGCTAGGATCCCAAGCTTGGATAGTCTAATTGAGGTGGGAGAGGTCAAACACACATTAAAAAGCATTTGGGGTGATTAATAGAAGGACTACATTCTCCCAAATATGAACAATTTGATGCTAGATTGGAAGTGGAGGGACTTCACAGGCCTCAATATACCATAGAGAGGAGTTTGGCTCCTCATTGAAGCATTAAGAAATAGAAAATTGAATCTACGTGATGGTAGTGACTCTTTGATTTGGGCGGGATCTGTCTGGTAATTGAAATGAAAAAGATGGATATAGGTTTCTATACAAGGAGAGGGATAGGATTGTAGACAGTCTTGAACCATTGATTTTTGGGTTTCCTATGGGCTTCTCTTGCTCTTTTAGGGTTTTTCACTTGAAAGGAGAGAGATAGGGCCCAAAAATGCTAAGGGTTCATTCAAATTATGTTATGTGGAATGTTGTCCAAGCTAAATGAAGTAAAGTAAATTCAATTAAGTGATCTAAAAAAATGAATTTGAATGCAAAACTAAGATTTTAAGTATGCTATAAAACACACTATGATATGCAAACAATGAGCTAAATGAAGAAATAATTCAGAACAAAAAGAAATAGGATGAAATAGAGTGCACCTAGGCAATGTTTGATGAATTTGGAATGTTGTGAATGTTGACTGAAATTACTGAAATTTCACAGTGGGATTCATTCACCCAGGTGTAGGAGTTGATGGTGACTCCTCAACACTCCCAAGATCAGTTGCGACCAAAACCACTTCCACAAGAGAGAGAATGGCAAGAAAGCTTGCTTCACAATGCAAGATTGATTGATTGCTTGATTTTGCTATGCCATGAAAATGTACATGATATGCCTTGCTTATATGGGCAAGGCTGAGAGATAGGAATGAACATGATGTTGAAAAATGTCATGATCCTATGACATGAGACAACCAACAACCTAATCACCTAGGAAATGATGCATCCTAGCTAGATAAGATAAGTTCTAGAAAAGCCAACTAAGACTTCTAGAAGGAATCTTTTACCTAAGTAAACTTAACCATGTGAATATGTCCCCTAATTTACCTAGTGAATGAATAAGCTAGGTACAAGACAATTATTCACACCAACACCAGGGTGGCGAATTAGTCCTCCTACTGGTAAAAAAGTATCAAAAACTGATTTTTGACTATCGGGATCTAGAATCTAACAAAATTCAGATTTTCAGTCCTAAGGTGGGACTCATTCGCCACTGGTGGTGAATCAGTCCTCTCCCAAAATTCTAAAAAATTAGGAGACAACTCTACAAGACTAGATCTCGAAATCTTTGATTGTCAGGTTGTCGAAGTCAATTCTACAAGAAACAAATAGAAAACCTTCTCCAAGCTTGAAATATGAATGAGTCGACTTGAAGCACCTATTTGACTTGTTGACCAATCTTCAACACCAAAAAGCTTGTTAAATCTGCACACAAAAGTCTGCAAACACACATGCAATAGGGGAAAAATGGTTCAACATTAACAAATAGGGATTTCCCTTGGTCAAACCCCACTTTTGGTAATCAAACCCTTAATGAAACAATGAAATGAAAAAGAAAGATAAACTAATAACATGCAATTGCTATCAACTTACCAAATCCTTGATGATGTAAATCTGAAGTAATGCCAATGGATGCTCCAAAGTTCTTGATTATTGCTTGATAAGATGTTGTAAGATGCTTGAATGCATGAAATTGTAGGAGATTATGGGAGAGATGTAAAATGAGGTGAAAACAACTTATTTATACAATCTTTTTCCATAGTTAATTGTGCATACCTCATCACAGGCCAACATCAAGTGTCTTTGAATAAAAACCCGAAAGGAAATTTTTTAAAATTTTTGAATTTGGAGCCAAGGGGGACTCATTCACCACCTAGGGTGAATGGGTCCCACCTAAGACTTGAAAAATGGGTGTTGGGAATTATCTTGTATTTAATGTTGTTTATCGGGCTTACATTAAAAAATACACTTAAGTAAGACATATGAGGGCATAAAGGGACCAAATAAAACATAAGAAAGGGATAAATAGTGAAGTTATGCATAGAAAAATGTGAAATATTGTTACAAGACTTTGCAACACTTCAAAATAGGACTTGTTTAGGGATGAAAAGGTGATTTTTTAGGTAAATTGTAATGAATAGAGTCTAGAAGAGTGTAGAAATTCCTTATAACAATTCAAAACACCTTCACAAGGCATCATTATTTGAATTTTAGTACCTAAATATGCATGTTCAAGCCATGTCACAACATAAAATTAGAGAAAAATAGATCAAACACCATGAAACAAGACCTAAAAGGCCATGAAAATGACAAGGGGCCATTTTTCTATGACACATTTAGCCCCCACTTAAGTGAGAGGATGAACTTGCTTCAAACTCACACTAAAGTAGCCATGAACATCGAGAGGAGGGTTCGAATGTACTTACATTAGCAAGACAAAATAACAATGATCAAGAAGGATGATCAAGCCCCTAGGATGAAGATCCCATGGCATACTAAGCATAAGAACAAAGGAACATGCAAGTGTTGAAATGAATTAGATGAAGCTTCGATCATCAATCCAACTAGTTGTGGATTAGATCTAGGCTAAAGAGAATGTATACTCACTCAGGGGCGACAAAACACACATAACGGTCTATCAGGTGAGAAGGCCCAAATGTACTCACTCTAGGGCCACAAAACTTCTGACTATCCGTGGGGTGAGAAATCCCAAAGGTAAGATACATACGCTAATTGGTATGGACTCAAAAACATAAAGGTGGCTATGGGGAAAAGTCATGCTGCTAGGTGGGCTTCCCGCTCAACCATATCAAAGTTATACCTCCTGATAACTTTAAAAAGGGCACCACAAGGAAGAATTTCATGAAAAAAAATAAAGGTACCACAGGCATGCAAGTTGCATTATGCAAGGTGGAAAAAGATGCAAAATGCAAAAATGTAAAAAATGTAAAAGATTTTCAAAGGCGTCTTGTTCAATTCATGCAAGGTTATTCACTTAGGGAACATTGTGTCTAATGTCTCCAAGAGAGGAGCAATCAAAGAATAGTATATTCACAAGTTAGGGGATGTAGTGCATCACATCAAGCCACCAAGAGGAATGTAATATGCTAAGATAGATTATAATTATGAAGGAAATCACACCTAATATCATCCACAAAGTGACAAATGCATCATATAAACAACAAGGATGCACTAGGAACCAAGAATGCAAATGGATTAATGATAATGTATGCCCCCCCCACTTTAAAGGAATTTCTACACATCATTCTGTGAGTAATTACTTTAAAGTAGTGAAGGAAAGAAAAAGAAAAAAAAGAAAACAAGACATGAGAGCCAACTTGGAAAGCCCTATGCTAAGTCATATGTTTCAAAGTTAGGCCGCGTCATGTCAAGGAGAATGAAAAACAAAGAAAGGGAGTTTCCCCCTAGAAAAGAGCACATCAAACACATAAGGGATCCATGGATTTGGGGTCAGTATGTTCGTTGCTACAATGTGCTTTGATTAAAGAGTTCATAACTAACATCATTCCCCAAAGCACATAGAACTGGAAGAATGACACAAAGAGAGTGAAAAAAAAAGAAAAATCAAGTCCTTTTTGGGTCAACATGGAAGAGACATTGTGGTCTCAATGCTTTGCATCATCCCCAAAAGGAAAACACAAGAAAAAGACTTGTAAAAGAAAAAAGAAAAGAAAAGGGACCAATTAGGTCAACATGGAAGAGACATAGGGTGTCTCAATGCTTTATGTCATCCCCAAAAGGAGAACACAAAACAAAAATGAAAAAGACAAGGACCTTTTGGGTCAACATGGAAGAGACATATGACATCTCTACGCTTTGCGTCATCTCCAAAAGGAGAACACAAAACAAAAGTGAAAAAGACAATACATGACGAATAGAAGAATATAGCTACGAATAGAAGAAGTGTACAAAGAGAGGGAACATCAAAGAGAGGTGAACGCAAGTCAACCATTTAACAAGTTATCTACCTCCCAATCATGTTTAGTGTAATGTGAGGGTGGTTGACTGTCCAAACGAAGAATTGCAAGTTCCAAACTAGGAGTCGTACCAATTTCTTCATTTGGTGGAGAGGATGTATCTTTTAAGCTCATTGTAGATGAAAATAAATAGTTTAAATCATTATGCACTTCTTCATCTATTTTTTCTATCGCCACATCATCATCATCATCATCATCATCAATATTGATGACAACAAGAGGATTAAGAGTGATTTCTAAGGATGGATGTATCAAAAGCTATGGTTGTGGGATTGGTTCATTTTGTTGTGATTGTTGCACTAGACTATCTTGTGGTAGGTCAGGAGGAGGGTGGTCATCTATTACTTCTGTCAAAGGTAGAGGTTGATTCTCTTTATTTTCTTCTATACAAGACCGACGAGCGAGGAGATGATGAAAACGCCTACGTTCCCTAGCACCGTGGTTTCTTTTAATTATGTTTTGGAGTTGTCGAGGTGTAAGAGCGGATTGAGGTATCATAGGTTATTCTACTTCTAAAGAGGGAAGAACAGAAGAAACGAAAGAGGATGGGTCAACCACTTTTTGTTTGGCTTTATACACTTATTTAATATGAGGAGGAATGATAGGAGTTGTTTCATTTTCCCTTGGTCATTTAAATGATGGTTGGGAAGTATCTAGGGGTGGTTGTTCAAGAGGTTGTATGGTTTTCTCAATGTCAAACTTAGGTTGAAGCATGGTTTCATCTATGATAGGAGGTGTGGAAGTGGATGGAGATGTGTTACGAAGAGACAGTTCGGCTATCTTTTTGGCTTTGAACTTTTGATAAGCTTTGAAAAAGAAGTCCATTTGAGGGGTGATGGGTTCCATGGGTTCAGGCCAAAAGGATTCTAATGAAAAATTACCTTTGTAAGATAAGGGATTAAATCCACTATGGTGTATGGTGAATACCTCATTGCCATGTGGAAACTTCAAACACTTGTGAACAATTGATGGGACCGCTTTCATTGACCAAATCCAAGTGTGGCCTACCCACAAACGAAATTGGTCGGATTGTGGAATAATTGAAAATGTTACATCCAATGTTTTAGGTCCTATTTGTAAGGTGCGTATGATCGATCTGATCGCAGGGCATGCAAAACCAGTATATGTTTTAATCCATGTAGTTGGTTTATTATAAGCATCTTGATATAGCTCATGTAATACTAGCAACTCCTTTCTAATCACATTCTTGCCACAAACAAGATCTATTAATATCCCAATAGTGGAATTATCTTAGATTTTGCTAGCTATGTAGAGAGGACCATCAGGAATTTTTAGTAGTATATCTTTATTAGAAAAAGTGATATCAATAGATTTAATGGTTTGGCCCTTACGAGGGATAATGTCTATCATAGCCACAAGTTGATCCATACGACTATCTTCAATAACAAGTGGACGTATATCATGTTGTTCATTATTTGTATCAACAGTCATTACATTAGTGTTTGAAAGTTCACTAGCCTTGATAAATGAAGTAGTGTGTTTAGGCATAGGATTGGTGAAAATTTTTAAGTTCTGGTTAGGGAGTGCAACAGACTTATTGCCTTGATAATTAACACCCATAATGGAAAAATGGCCTGAATCAATGAGGTATTGAACTAAATGTTTTAGATGCTTGCAGTGTTCAATGTCATGTCCATTTTGGCAATGAAAATGACAATAAGCGTAGGGTTTGAAGGTGGGTGGTAAGGGTTGATTTGGATTAAGTGGTCTAATGGGTGGAAAAGTGAGCATGTGTTGTTGAATTAATTGGTTCACTATTTTATGGAGGGTATCAAGTAAGGAAGTAAATTGTCTCTTTGGGTCCCCATAGGTATAAGGCACCACTGCTTTAATAGCTGCCACTTGAGTTTGAACTGGTTGGGTTGGTTACGATTGTGATGGATGATTGAACTGTAAAAATCCTTTATTTGGTTTGCAAAAGTTTTGTGTGTTATTTTGGTTTTGATTGTTGTGTTCAGGTTTTTCAGCTCAGTTAGAAGTGGATTTTGAATCATGACATGAAAATGAGTTCTCGTATTCACACAAGGTTGTGCATAAATGCACGAATGAAGGGAATTTAATCATGGTTAGTTTATCTTGAAGGTTTGTGTGCAAGTTTTCAATAAATATTTTTTGCATGTGTATCAAGAATCTTGACGTCAATTTGAGCATACAAGGATTGATATTGTGAGATAAAATCCATTACTTTTTCATCTATGTTTTGTCTACATCGCATGAGGTCAGCCATTGTCTTTTTAGGTGTCATGTGCACTTGAAAGTGACTTTTGAAAGCATCCACCAATTCATTGAAGGATTGGATGGAATGATTAGGCAAGTTGGAAAACCACTCTAAGGTAGTATCTTTCAAGGTCCTTGAAAACAATTTGGCTAAAATTTTATCAAGGACAAAATCACTACATAAAGCAGTATAAGCATTAACATGGTTGATAGGGTCTCCTTTACCTTTTTACTTCTCAAACCGAGGCATTTCTATCCCTTATGGTATTGGGGTACGTAAGTTTTCTAAGGATAAGGGGCTGCTACGAACATGATATGTGGGTGGAGTGGTTTGACCTTGGCTAATGGTGGAAAGTTGGTGCTGCATGGATGAAAAGGTATTAAGGAGTTGTGTAAGAACAAGATCAAGGTAAGTGGGTTGAGGTGGAAGTGAAAATGGTGGTGGAGTGTAGGTGATGTTAGGAGAAGTGAAAGAGATATACTACGGAGTGTGAAGGTGGTGGAGGGGACTTTCGATGCCAAAAGAGAAGTAGGAATGCTAGGTGGAAACAGGAAAGAAGTAGCCGCATAATTAACCTGTTGCATAGTTGTGTGGACTTGTGGATTGATATAAGTTGGTATGGATGCTATGGTTGAAGGGGGAGGAACGTGAGGTCCTCCTTGGCTTATATAAATATTTGTGGATTGAATATTAGAAGAGGCATGTTTATTGTAAATCTCAACAATTCTCTTCATCACTTGCAAGCCATCATCACTTTCAATCAAATGATGAAGATTGTCAATGGAAGGTATGGCAGTGGTGGAAATATTTTCAAGTGACAAGTCTTGTTATAAATGTGCAAAATCCTCATGAATATTAATGACCTTTTCTTGTGGGAGGGAATTGTTTTGGGTGTCAACATTCATTAGATGGAAAGGTGAAGGCATAGAAGTAGTATTGTCAGTTCCTAATGCACCATTTTCCATACTAGGAGTAATAGCTCATAAGATCCAAAGGTCCACAATGAAAGTGCTATCATGGGAGGCCATGTGTCTAGAACTTCTTCTCACTAAAGTATTATCAATGGGGCAATAAACACTCATACAAGTACCACAAAGGATGGGGTGAATGAAAATGCAAGGTAATTTAGGAGCTCTAAAATGCTAATAATAGAAATTTTGCTAATTGTAACAAAGATCTAAGTATAGAAAATAGAAATGTAGACAAGTGCCATAAAAATGCCATAAATGTTGTTTAAAAAGTGCAGAGGGACTGATTCACCTAGGGTGGCGAATGATTTCCAGTATGATGTTTTTGTGTGTTTTTTATAAATTTTAAGATGATTTTAATGCTCTATAGAATGCAATCAAGGATGCAAAATGCATATTTTTAGTTTTTTCAATGAGATGCAATGCAAAAATGAAATCTAAATGAAGTTTTCACTAATGCACTATGAAAAATCCTTGAATAAAAAAACAAAACAATGTCCTAATTGAATGCTGATGCAAACTAATATGAAATGTGAAAATGAAATAAGAAATGCAAAGTGTTCAAAATGTAGGTTCACCAAAATGAACCGTTGATTTTGGGGTTTCCTATGGACTTCTCTTGCTCTTCTAGGGTTTTTCACCTAAAAGGAGAGAGATAGGGCCCAAAAATGCTAAGGGTTCATTCAAATTATGTTATGTGGAATGTTGTCTAAGCTAAATGAAGTAAACTAAATGCAATTAAGTGATCTGAATGAATGAATTTGAATGCAAAACTAAGATTTTAATTATGCTGGAAAACAAACTGTTAAACACATGTTAAAAAGTCTTTGGGGTGACCAAGTAAAGAAATACATTCTCCCAAATACGAACAATTTATTGGAAGTGGAGGGACTTCACAAGCCTCAATCTACCATAGAGAGGAGTTTGGATCCTCATCAAAGCATTGAAAAATAGAACATTACCTCTACGTGATGGTAGTGACTCTTTGATTTGGGTAGGATCTGTCTAGTAATTACAATGCAAAAGATGGATACAAGTTTCTATACAAGGAGAGGGATGGGATTGTAGAAAGTCTTGAATTGTTGATTTTTGGGTTTCTTATCGACTTCTCTTGCTCTTCTAGGGTTTTTCACCTGAAAGGAGAGAGACAGGGCCCAAAAATGCTAAGGGTTCATTCAAATTATGTTATGTGGAATGTTGTCTAAGCTAAATGAAGTAAATTAAATGCAATTAAGTGATATGAATGAATGAATTTGAATGCAAAACTAAGATTTTAATTATGATGGAAAACACACTGTGACATGCAAATAATGAGCTAAATGAAGAAATAATTCAAAAAAAAAAGAAATAGGATGAAACAGAGTGCACTTGGGAAATGTTTGATGAATTTGGAATGTTGTGAATGTTGACTAAAATTACTAAAATTTCACAGTGGGACTTATTCACCTAAGGTGGAAAATTATTCCTCTTACTGGTGAAAAAGTGTCAGAAACTGATTTCTGACTATTGGGATCCAGAATCTAAAAAATTCAGATTTTTAGTCCTAAGGTGGGACTCATTCAACATTGGTGGTGAATCGAAGCTCTCCCAAAATTCTAAAAAATTAGGAGACAACTTTGCAACACTAGATTTGGAAATCTCTAATTGTTGGGTTATCGAAGTCAATTATGTAGGAAACAGACATAAAACCTTCTCCAAGATTAAAATATGAATGAGTTGACTTGAAGCACCTAGTTGACTTGTTGACCAATCTTCAACACCAAAAAACTTGTTAAATATGCACACAAAAGTCTGAAACACACATGCAATAGGGGGAAATGGTTGAGGGTTAGCAAATAGGGGTTTTCCTTAGTCAAACCCCACTTTTGGTAATCAAACCCTTAATGAAACAATGAAATGAAAGAGAAAGATAAACTAATAACATGTAAATTTCTATCAACTTACCAAAGCCTTGATGATACAAATTCGAAGTAATGTCAATGGATGCTCCAAAGTGCTTGAGTATTGTTTGATAAGATGTTGTAAGATGCTTGAATGATTGAGATGAAGTGTGAATGAATGCTTGAATGAATAAGATTGTAGGAGATTATGGGAGAGATGTAAAATGAGGTGAAAATCACTTATTTATACAATCTTGTGCCTTAGTTAACCATTCATACCTCATCATAGGCTGACATCAAGTGTTTTTAAATAAAAACTCGAAAGGAATTTTTAATTTTTTTTTGAATTTGGAGCCAAGGGGGACTCATTCACCACCCATGGTGAATGGGTCCCACCTAGGACCTGAAAAATGGGTGTTGGGAATTATCTTGTATTTAATGTTGTTTATTGGGCTTACATTAAAAAATACACTTAATTAAGACATATGAGGGCATAAAGGGACCAAATAAAACATAAGAAAGGGATAAATAGTGAAGTAATGCCTAGAAAAATGTGAAATCTTGTTACAAGACTTTACAACACTTCAAAATAGGACTTGTTTAGTGATGAAAAGGTGATTTTTTAGGTAAATTGTAATGAATAGAGTCTAGAAGAGTGTAGAAATGCCTTACAACACTTCAAAAAACCTTCATAAGGCTTCATTATTTGAATTTTAGTACCTAAATATGCATGTTCAAGCCATGTTACAACATAAAATTAGAGAAAAATAGAACAAACACCATGAAACAAGACCTAAAAGGCCATGAAAATGACAAGGGGCCATTTTTCTATGGCACAAGTCTACCTCTTCACTTGTGCTGGAGTAATGTTTGCATCCCCAAGGCAGGAACATTTCCATGGGTAGTGATACAAAACAAAGTTTTAATAGTTGAAAGGTTCCTCCGCTTAGGACTTCAAGGCTCATAGAGATGTTTCCTATGTGAACAAGCTGAAGAAACATCCAACCACTTGCTTCTTGGTTGCTCGTATGTGCAAGAATGTTGGCACTACCTATGTTCAAAGCTTGGTTGGATGTGTGCTATGTGAAATGACTTGCTCAGTTGGTTCCATTTGTGGCCACCTTTGAAAAGAAAATCGATATATGGGGATGTATGGACTCTCATACCATCAATTGTAGTATGAGATCTATGGAAAGAAAGGAACATGAGGCTATTTCAAGACAAGAAAATGTGCTTTAGGATGTCTTAGTGGAAACACTGAACACCAAACTGTACCAGAGTTCAGTCAAGGAGAAGGCTTTTTTGGAATGGGATGAAAAATTGCATGTTGCTTGGCCTTCACTTTAGATTTTGACTTGAGTAGGAAGTGGTGGCATTAGGACTCAACAAACCATAGCTTTAGTAGTGTGGTCTCCCCCACCAAATGGGTGGTATAAGCTGAATTTTGATGGAGCATCCAAAGGAAACTTAGGCCTATTTGGAACCAGTTGTATGATCAAGGATTGGCAAGGTAGAAAAATTCTAACGTTAGAAAAATGGCTGGCTGAGGGGACGAACAATGAAGCTGAATTTCTTGTACTCATCCATGGGATTAATCTTTGCAAAAACCTAGGGATATCCAGGTTAGCAATTGAAGGGGACTCAACATTGGTCATCAGTGCCCTCAAAAGTGGAAACACTCCCAACTGGGAACTATAGGGTCTTCTCACCAAGGCCTTAAAGTAGATGTAGACATTTGAGAACTTCAAAGTAAACCATATATATAGGGAGGGAAATGGTGAGGCATATGCATTAGCCAATGTGGGAGTTGAGGATGAATAAGGCTTTTTACCATGTGTCAATGGTTGTCATAGTCTAGGCCTCTTGGCTAGATTGGGCATATGGGCATTTCCAAACCCATTGAAAGGAGGTGGTGTTGGCTAGGACATCATTCTGACCATTATGGAAATCTTCCCATATGGAGGCATCAATTTTCTAAGAAAGGAGATTGGACAAGATTTCATGCATGGGCGTCCTCTCTCTACAATAGATTGGAGCAAAAACTGGTCACACGAGGGACATATCTTCAAGCTTGATTCAAGCATTAAACACCCACAACATTTGGTCATTGTATAGATCAAAATGAGGATTAGTTGGAATTGGTATTGCTTATAGGTAAACTATGTATCATGTCCCTTTAAATTTTGTCTTCTGTGGTCTTTAATTTCTTACTTTCTACCAAAGTCTAAAGTCTTTGCCTTCATTTTAGCCTTTGTCATGGGATCCTCTAAGTTTCTAAACTCTTGTCGCATGTTCTTTAGGTTTTGAAACCTAAATTGTTGGTGCCTTAGTTTCTTTAAATTTTATCATCAGGTTCATGTCTTTCCTAACCTCCCGATGGTTATACTTGTTCTCCTTTTATGGTGTCAAGTGTGTCAATCCATTGTGTAGTTGGGGACTTGGAGGTTTTCATAACTTCCAAATTCCTGACTTTGAGTTATAAAGTTTTAGTTTTCCACGACAAGGTGATATGTTGTTCTCTTGCATGTTTTGAGGTGCCTCCTATACATTTAATGAGGTGTACGACACAACCTGGAGATGTATTATCAAGGAATTTTTCCAAAGACCCAAATCCTAGGGTTTGCTTTTCTAAGGATTAAAATAAAGCACCATATTAATTCATACCAAACGCACGTCCTATTATTTTGCATGACTTAAGTTGGTGGAGATTTATTTGGTTAAGCTTTTGTTGTACTTCCACCTTGTGCAATTATTTCTTCAGGCATACGAGTGTTCCTTTTATGTATTGCAAACTCATGCAATCTAGAATTGAAAATTGTTGGCTTGGTGTAAGGGACACAAAACTAGGATCCTTTAAGTTGGAAGAATTTTGGGCACGTTTGGAAATTGATAGATCTCCTATCAATGCAAAATTGATAGAAATAAGATTAGCTCATGCCGGGGGTTTTCTAGAAGTCGTGCTGAGTATGGACCTAATAGGCACATGCGTGAGAAGATATATTCCAGAAACATAGGAAATCAAATCCGTGGACAGGACTGTTGTTGCTAAAATTTCTCCTGGAGCTGTTTCCCACACACTAAAGATTCTTGAGAAAGTGCTCATAAAGAACATGTTTGTTGTGATGGCTAGTGAGTTTTTCAAAGCCAATGAGAGTTGGTGCAAGAATTCTATGGCCAAGGGGTGGTTGAAATTGGAGAAAAGAGGTAAGTCACAGTTACTTGCCAAAGTTAAAAGAATGCATTTCAAAGGGGAAATTGCATATGCCATTTCTTTGTTACATTGCATTGTTGGAAATGCACAAATTGATTCTTTTGAAGATTGGATGTGTCAATTTATTTTGGTTATCTATGATGAGAATGTGTTCATTGATTGGGCTAAAATAATTTGATTTCATTTGAATGAACAACTAGTCAATTTCCAGAAAACAGCTACCTTCCATCTGTGTTCTTGCTTAATATACATTATAGCTAGTCAAAGATCATTTTGGATGGGATTAAAGCCACAGGTATCTCCAACTTTTGGCATTCTTGTATATAAGTACTATACGTAGTTTACTAAGCAAGTTGGAATGGGAGATTTTTGCCTTGTCAATGATGCATTCTTGATGGAAGCTATGAATAAATTGGATGGAAACCCTGAAATGCATTTTTCTTTTGAATCAATGTCTCTTGTATCAGAGTTTGGGAGTTTCTATATTCAATTTGATAGATTTTCTTACTTGAGGATAGGATATTTTGAGAAATCCCCATTAAAATTGCCTAGATATCTTGAAGATTTGCTAGCATTCCTGGAGGGTTGTAGGAAAATGGCTATGGTGAATGTAAAGTACATGAAAATGGGGAAGCAGGGGTATCCTTTCCCATTGAAAACTTCTTTCACATGTAAAAATAATCAGATGGCCAAATGTGTTGAAGGAGTTCTTAAAGAATATAATCTCCAACATTTATTCATGAGAGCTAATTTTGATAGCAAGGGTTTCGTGAGAAAAAAATTATATGGAGGAAGTTAATATCAATATCAACCTTCTATTGAGGAATTTTGGGAAGATTGTGTTGATGAAAATGAAGTCTTGAAAAGGGACTATATGAGGTTAACCCTTAAGAAAATACAATATTTTGGTCTTTCTTTCCAGATTCCTGAAGGTGCGATTGAAGATTCAGTGATCGTTGACCTCAAATATGAAAACTTGTCTGATCAATCTCATAAAAAGGTTGACTAGAGTAAAAATGAAGTGTTGAATATGAATGTATGCACTGCCCTAATATTGAAAAGAACTCAGGACTGGTTAGAAGGAAAATGGCGATAGGCTGTAGGTTCTACTCAAGAACCAAAATCATCTCAGAGAAATGAACAGGGGTCCACTCAGACAGTTGTAGTGGGTACATCATCAGGAAGTATGGCTACTACCTAGGTCTTCTAGTAAAAATTTATAGTTTGGAGGTGATGGAGAGAAGCCTGAAGAGATGGATAAATTGAAGTCAGTGTGAAAATAGGATAGCCCATCTACCCCTACTCCGAAAAAGAAGGTTAGTCAAACGAAGCCCATGCCTGAAGATCCTGATGCTATTTTTAAGAAAATTGTTGAAGACAATACTTTTCCTCCTTTGTCCGAAGTACTCTCTTCCCCAATGGAAAATATACCCATCACTCCTGGTGAGTCTAGAGAAATTATTCTAGGAAATAAGGATTTGTTTTTGATAGAAAACTCCCTAGTATGGCTGAAAAAGGCAGTAGAGAAAAAGAGGAAGTACACTCCTACAACAACAATTGGAGTAGATACAATTGCAAAGTTGCTTCAGACTTCTTCAAGGCCAAAGAAAGCTCAAAAAATGTCGAGAATGTTGACTGACCATACTTCTAGTAATCAAGTATTGGAAATTTTAGATCCTATAAAAAATGTAAATGAGGATGTGATAACAATAGTTGACTATAAAGTCACACATGTTGATATGGGGCCCCAAACACTTGAAGGTGATGTGTATCATGCTAATTATTCAGTCAATACCTTGATTAAGCAAGTAAAGGAAGAAAGAAAGGAAAAGGTGGAATTGCAATCTTAGGTTCTTGATTTGAAGAAATTTATTTCTTCCATAGTTCCCCATTCTATATCTAATGGAGCCTCAAGTTCTCAAGCAAAAGTTATTGATGGGTCTACAATGAAATTAATCAAAAAGAACCCGAGCTATTCCAATAATGTAAGCAAATGGATTGATGAAATGCTTGAAGAAATTGTCCTCTTTATCAGTAAGTATGTGCTTTTCTACACTCAAGTTGTTGATAAAAGGAAGGAATTGATGGTAGAGCTATGACAAATCAGAAAAGATCAGACCAATCTCTATGTGCTCTCATAATAAATAAAAGAGTTGATTTTCATGGATCGAATGAAATTAATTAATGAACAAATTTTGAGTGATCCAAAGGAGTTAGACCCTTCATGGCCTAACTCATTGGAGTGGAAATTGAGCATTTATGACAACCTAGTAAAGGAGATTTCTATAGTACTCAATAGGTATCTGGACATGCTGGTGGAGATTAAAGGAAATTGTCATGACCTTAAAGTAGAGATAACTGATGAGTTTTATGAGAAGATTATGGATTCAAAGGAAATTTTTCTAAAATTCAAAGAAATATTCAATAAGGAGATGACTAATCCTGTCACCATGACTAAAGAATCTTTCTTGAAGATCAGTAGATTGCAAGTTTATCTCAGTTCCTTTAAAACTAAAGTAAGTAGAAGGTCTGACACTCTGAATGAATCTGAAGATGCTCTAACCAAAGTAAGAACCGGATTGTAGATCACCACAACTCCAGGGAGCAAAGAGTTACTTGCAATTATTACCAGGTACAAGGACTACAAATCAAAGATGAAGGTACAAGAAAAATTGTCATAGCAAGAAGCGGTCAAAGATCTAGAAGATGAAGAGACTGAGGTGGTGGGAAATGATGCATAGTTATTTTTAGTATTCCATGACACTTTCTTTAAATTTGGCTCTTTTAAGTTTAAAACTCTTTTAACTATGTGGTATAGTTACTTTCAAGAAATCATTACCAAAGACAATTTGCTTATGCTTTAAATATGGATTCGGCTGATGAGATTAAGATCTTTTGGGAAAACTTTGATTTACTCATTAGAGAAAAACTTTGTTATTTTGATTAATTCTTCTGTTATTTTGATATAGAAGACAATGGTGTAATTTATGCATTCGTAATCTTTGAATTATGGTATATGAATTTGTTCTGCTTATTTTGAATGTTCTGCCAGTGCTTGATCTATTATTGGAATGATAGATATTTTGAATTGTTGCATTGTTATAGTATCATTTATCTATGAATAAAGATTTTGTGGTGATATTTTATTTCACTTTAGTTGTGAAGTATTTTTAGTTTTATCATGTGAAGTTGATGAATACCTTTAAATATTTTTGGTTAAAATCCCCTTCCTTTATTTTCTTTTTGGTTAAAAGAAACATTAGTTAAAAATTATTCCTTGAATATTAAATGAAGGCAGTTGCCACCTTTTAAAATAAGTAGAGAATCGGTCTGAGAACTACATGATTATTGATTCAACTATGGTTACATTTGTCACCTTAGTGGGCATGAGAATATAGAGTTAGGTGATAAATCTTTAAACCAACAATTGGTATGTGTGTCTTGATAGGGGAAGTGAACAAGAAAGGACTTGATAACATGGTGATAACATATGGTCAAAAAATATCTTTAGAAAACACTTGGATAATGTTGTATAAACATCTATGGAAGATTAAATGGCACCTTCAACTAGCCATATGAAATTGATCGATAGTGGGAGTGGATGCTCATGTGTTTATTGAACCCAAGCTGGCAACTCATGGGAAATAATGGCTACCGCTCTATATCTACTGGAAAGGTTAGTAATTGTGCTTATAGAAAATGGATACTTTGATAAGATTAAGGAGCTCTAAGAAGCAATCAAAATTCTTAGACTTCATCTCTGACTAGAGACTGAAGAAGATTTGCCTCAATAAATACATTCTATGTCTAGAGGCAGTCAAGATGGTGCTCGAGAAGAGCTACTGCTTCATGAGCAACCAAACAAGGGAAAAATTGGATATATCATCGTGCTTCCTTGCCTATCTCTTGGACCTAAATCTTTCGAAGGAACATTGTTTGTTGCTACTCAGAATGTTGTTCAAAGCAATGATATTGGTAGACGATGTGGATGTGGTTTTCATGGCCCAACTGGGTGTTGAGATTCCCTAGCCAGATGACATTGACATAATTTTCTTACAAGGGGTGAGAGTAGAATGAAATCCTTTCATTCTCAACCTTGATGATGTAGGCCTGGCTCACCACAGGCATTAGGTAATCATTGGATACAATTTCCTAGGTCGAAGGTTGGGGCTGCACAAGGTTGAGGGCATCTAGTGGTGTTGAGAATTTGTAGAATTGATGGAGTCATGCTGATTTTATGATGAAGGTGACTGATAGAGTGGGTGGTGGTGACTACTTTTTTTATCGGGGCCCGAGCTTATTGTCTAGACCGGGGTGATAGTGTCTTTTTGCTAACATTGGTTCACATTTTGGATTTTGGAAGTTTGGAGGCGAAACAACAAAAAATGGGGTAAGGTAAGGTGCTTTTGTATGGTTTAAGACATAGAGCACATCCACTTTCTAATTATTTCATTGAAGGATAACCCTAGAGATCTCAATTCAAAGGAGAAAGAGGTCTTGCAATGGGGTTGTCCTAGGGGATGATTGTAAACTAATGAGGGGTTAACCATTAAGCAGGGATTGAAAAAGACAAATGAAATGCAAGATGTAATGCTAAACCCTAATATGATGTAATAATTCACTAAATGACTTGGAAATTTATGCAAAATGAAGTAGAAAGTTGCAAGATGAAATGCATGCACCTAGAAATCTAAAGATGACTGGAAGGAGCTCTAGAATGTTGAAAACGACTCTAATGCTGATTGGGACTCATATTCCAGGCTAGGTGAATTAATCCTAGATCTTGGTTTCTGTGTAGAAAGAAAAATCTTGCAAATGGGTATCCAAATCTATAAAAACTTAAATTTTGACCTAAACTAGGACTCATACACCAAAACTAGTGAATCAGTCCAATTAGGGTTTTTTGAGACTTTGAGGTCTAAATCTAGTCTTCAAGGTTTGCTTTGTCCTTCCCAATTGATTTGTTTAAAACAATGTTACTTTGAACATTGCTTCAAAGAGTACAAATGTAGGCACCTAAATTATTCCACATAGCCCTAATAATCATCATATAATAGAGCTATCATTAGTCATATTAATTTTTAGTAATCATCATTAATTTAGTAGCATTTATCACATATTATCATCTAAACATTTAATAATTCTCATTTAGCATCTATCACCTAATTAATTAATAATCATTTATCACATCATATATATATTTTTTATTCAAGGGGTAAACACTTTTGACCGGAGCTATGAACCGGATACAACCATTCAACAATACCTCCCCAACGGGGTTTGAACCTTGGTGGCAAGAACAACAATGCCACCTATAAACCATCACACCATGCCAATACTGGCATCACATCATATATATTATTATTTATTAAATAATAATAATTTTCTATTGAGCACTATTATCCATTTAATTAAATAATATTTTATTATTTAATTAAATGAGATCTTATTATCCATTTATCACATTGAAAATCATTTATTAATTAATAATTCTCATTTATTCATTTAATTAAATAATATTTTAATTTTTAATTAAATGTGATCTAATTTCTATTTTCACTCATCACTTAACACCTATTTTATATTTAGTCAACTCTTCCTTCCGTCATTTGTTTTCTTTTTCATATTAATATTATAAACTCAATTTTCTCTCACAAGTTAACTCTTCTAAATTTTAGGAACTTCCTCTTCATTATTCAATTAACTAAGCATGCAATAGAAACTTCATATGCATATTTATCTAATAATTAATTTAAATAATTCAATATTATCTCTTCATGAATCAAAATAGAAATTTTTTATTTTATAGTTGAGATAGCTTTATTGAATTTTTAGTTATCTCAAGTCTTCATCCTTATCCTCATCTTGGAAAATCTATAAATAAGATAATTTCTTCATCATTTTCAGATCTCACATCTTATGCAAATCAACTCTATCAAAATATATCATCATTCAAAATTAGTCAATCTTCAATCAAGTCTATTGTTATACTACTAAGATTTCTTTTATAAGCATGCACATTCATTGTAATCATTAATCCATATAAAGATAATTCAATTCAATTCAATTACGATTGTAGATTAATCTTATATATTCTTGTGTGATACTTGTGTAGATTCAATTTATATATTTTTTAAGGGGTTGCACAGATCCAAAAAAAATCATACGATCATATTGTCTAGATTTACATGCCCTTATGGAAAAATTTATAGGATTTTAAATTGATTTTTTAATTTTTTTGCCATTGATCAAAAAGACATTGTAGGTTTTTCAATTTTTTTTTGCAGGTTATATCAACAAAAATTGAGCTAACCAATTGACCAAAACAAAAATTTGGCAATGCACTCTATAGAAGAATTTTTCGCTTAGTCAAAAGATTCCATATTCCACTATGTCAAAAGATTCAAGCAACCCATTCAACATATTCGAGTGACCCAGTCAACAAAATTTATAGTAAAAGAATCCAACGAATATTCCAAAAATCATGAATATTCTAACCTTTCAAAGCATATTCTGATGAATAAAAATTTGTTAAGGCAACTGAGATTTTTTGCAGGTCAAAGAAATTTTCTGCAAATATTTGCTGACATCAGTAGTGTACAACCCCTCAAAGCCCCCCTCCTAGCCATTATTTACCCTAAAGGAGTGATTTTTTTTTTCTCTTTTATGTTTTTGGGTCTTTTATTTTCTTATTTTATTAATTCCAATCATTGCAATTTTAATTTGTTTAATTATAGAAAAATGGTAGCTAACAACCCCTCCAAGTCCCCCCCCTAGCCCTTATTTACCCTAAAGGAGTGATTGTTTTTCTCTTTTATGTTTTTGAGTCTTTTATTTTCTTATTTTATTAGTTTCGATGCTTACAATTTTAATTTATTTAATTATAGAAAAAATGCTAGCTAATTATAGTCAACCACAATTAATGTTGGAAGGAAAATGATAAATTAATCAAATAATTAATTGATATAGATATTAAAAATTTGAAATAATGAAATAATTAATTATTATAGATTGAAAGAGGAAATATTAGCTTAATTAAATACATAAATAAATTGATGAGAAAATGATAAAATGATCAAATGAAAATATGGAAATGTGTTAGTCATTTTTTAGGTGTCTACACATACTTATTATTGACACTCAAAATATATATGAATACAAAAGTGTGAATTAGACATATTAATAAGACCTCAATTATCAAGCTTCATGAAAAACAATTTTAGTCCTTTAAAGAAATACATTTTTTTATGATGTATTTTATCCCATTCATGAGTTCATTTTGCTACTGGAGCATGAGCCTAGTCTTTTAAATAATTAATTTTTTTTTATGATGGATTTTATCTCATTCATGGGTTCATTTTGCTATCTATGTTGATATCTCTTTGACTTCGAGTTGAGGACTAAGAGGCAAGCTTTATGAAAAATACTTTTAATCTTTTTAAGAAACATATTTTTTCTTTTGAGAACAAAGAGATAAGCTCTACGAAAAATACTTTTAATCTTTTAAAGAAACATATTTTTTCTTTTTATAGCTTCTTAATATCGGAGTAAAAATGTATGATGACACTCTTTGGTTGAGAGTGAAATGCAAAGGGTATTCATTTTATCAAAATCACACATGGTCCTAGCCTCATCCATAATCAAGAAACATACGATCACCCTCACTATTTGTACTCAACCTTTTGATAAACACATTTTTAAAAATATTTAATCTGAAAAGTAGCATCACCCTCATTGACTGTGCTAAGAGTAAAAACCAATAAGTAGTTTGCAAAATTCAAAACAATGACTTCATCTGCAAGATAAGTAGTAGTGAAATAATCATAGTTTGCCTGAATTTTCAATCTAGAGGTTGGACGAATGTATCATCCTTAGCTCTGGTGTAGAGAAACCTCTTAGAATTCAAGAGAAGTAAGAGAAACCCCTCAAAATTGAAGTTGGCAGAAGTGCAACTGAATGTGTGTTATCTACCCACCTATACAAAGAATATCCAATTCAAACCACACCATATATCTAGACCACTCACCCACCAAGCTAAATAGGTTGTTGATCAGGCCAACATAGTTCTGACATACTTTTCAATGTTTAATTGATCGACCAGATGAAACCCATCAAACTGAACAGATTTAAAAAAAAGAAAACATTAATTTTTAACATGACTTTTTTAATAGTTGATTACATGAATTTTATTTTCCATTAACATTTTAAATTACACCTACATGTTTTCTTTTTCTTGTTATTTTATTCTAATGATGAATTATAGAACGTGATAAAAAAAATAATCCAAAAATTTACAAACTATTATCGTATGATATCTTTTGTGGAAGCCCAACAAGAATATTTCTCCTAGCTCAAGTAAAGATGAACTACTGCATTGGGTGCCTTCATTTTTGCATTGGGTGCCTATAAGGCTATTTATACGCTAGCTTATATTCATGCAGTTAACTCTACGTAGATCTCCTTCCTCCTCTGATTTATTAAGATAATTTAAAGGGGTGGGCCGAATTTGTATAGCATGCGCGATACCAACAATTCTGATTTTTAAGTGAAACCCAACTTAGTTGGACATATATGGCTATCAACTTCCACTTCCCTACTCAAAGAAATGTACATGGAGTGTAGGAAGAGAAGATACTGTCAGTGTACAAACGTAGTAGCTATTTAGATAATTACAAGATATTTTAAGACTGTTAGATCTTGACAGTCATCTTTATCTAAAATTTCTAAGGTTAGATCTTCAAATTTTAAGACTGTTAGATCTTGACGGTGGAAATATATCTTGATTATTGCATTCGGTGTAAGGTTAGACTTATTTCCATCATTGATTGTATACTGTGGCCATGATTTAGATTGATATGTTCAATCAAGGGTTTTATTTAGGGTATAGAGAGAAGTTGAAGAGAAGGCAGTCAGTAAGGGGTTTACACTTTTGCAGCATTAGCGAAGAATTTGGTGCAAGGATTTTAGAAACTTGGATAGCCAAGTGTTGTATAAGGCCGAGGCATTTATCACAATGTCACATATTCTGGAGGCAATAATTTTTGTAGGTGCATCTGGTGCTAATTCCAGTGGTGTCAATTCTGCCAATATGTAGATGCAGGAGAATATTTTCGTGGGCCACCTTGCTTTTAAGTGGTTCAGCTTAAGTAGGATTCAATTACACATGATGGAAATCCAAATGGATTTGAGTTTTATAGGCATGAATTGTCTAAAAAATCTAGTCATTGATATGGGGGGAGGGAAAATTGGAATTGTGAAGACCTTGGGTTCTGCATTTATTCCACGCTTATTGACTACTCCCACTCTAGCCATGGTGGAGCTCTGTATCAATAATTTGCTCAATGGAATTGGAAAATCAGAGGCCTCCAACAAAATATTAGAGTCCATGGAGGCCCTCATCAATCAAATCAACAAGAGGAGAAGGAATTTACCCACCTTTGCATGCCACCCTTCTATTTCCTGACACTGCCCCTCTGTTCAGCCATGTTACAATGCTCTACACAAGAGACAACTTTCTCCAAAACCTCGGTACACTTGCAACTTATTCATAAAGTGGTTTTTGGTAGCTTATCAAATTAAGAAGTGATAATTTATCGGGCTTTATCTCTTACTAGTTTTCATTAATCTTTGTTTTATGAAATAATGTATAAATAAGCACAGTAGTTCAGTCGACGTATTACCCAACAATTTCTTCTAGTATGTAAATGACTTGAACTTTAAACTAGCTGCTTGGTTTCTATTTTTTTTTCATTCCTTCCTATATTAGGCTCATTTTACTCATCTGGTAAAATATAACAGATATGAAAAGCTAAAATGGAAGACAATGTATTGTGTTGTTGTCTTTGATAGTTGAATTTGGTGTGTTACAAATACAAAAGCAGTAGAGACAGGTAACTTGAATGGTGCTTCAACCTCTAAGAGAGAATGAAAAAGAATGTGCACCAAAGTTCTACGTCAGTAGAAGATTCAACATTCCACAAGCCTTACGAAGGTATGCTTTTCTCTTTTCCTTTTAACAGTTATCCAATCTTGAAAGATTTCTTGTTTGATAACTTACTTTCTATCATATTTTCTTGAAGCAGGTTGATAACTTCAACAGGATTTTAACACTCCTTATAGAAAGAACTGCAAAACAGTGACATGAGTGTCAAATTTTTTAAATAAAATGAAATGCACAGAGCTGCTGTTCTATTTTCTAGCCAAACTGGAAATACCCAAATCAAAATGTGGAAGCACAGGGAGACATGCAACTTTCCTTTCTATTCATTAAATTGGAAATGGAAATACATAAAAGAATGAGCATAAAAACTTCACAAACTAAACTCTAAACTACTGATTACAAATTGCTGGGAGCTTTCATGAGCTGCTCAACCAGACAGACAACTTCAGGAGTTGCTAGGAGCTACATAGAGCTCTTAAGGAGCAATCACTACTCAATCACAAAAATAAACAAAATACAACTACTACTATGTACAAACTTCTTTGAATCACATAGAGAACAAAAACATTATTTCCTTATATTATCGCTGCATAGAGAAAAGTGTAAAAAATAACTTGATTCTTCATTCCTTTTTGTTTTTTCAACATTTCCTCTCAAAATTTGAAATCACCTATCGGAGTAAATTCTAGAATTTAGAAATTCCTACCAGCATTAACTTCTAGGGTTGTCAGGAGCTACAGGGATGAAGATCCCAAAAACTACCATTAGAGGAAAGAGCTCCTGACGGGTAGGTGAAGCAACTAAGGTATGACATGAGGGTAGGCTTAGGAAAATAATAAATTCCAACACTCCCCCTTTGTCTTGAGCTGATGAAACAAGAGAAATTTTGATCCAAATCAACAATGCCCAATATGCTCCTTATGCACTTGAAACTGTCCTTGCTCAAAGGCTTGGTGAATACGTCTACTAGCTGCTGCTCAGACCTACAAAATGCCATTTTGATTTCACCATTTTCAACTAAATCTCTGATAAAATGATACCTAATTTCAATGTGATTTCTTCTTCCATGAAACACATGATTTTTCATCAAGGCTATTGATGAAACATTGTCACAAAAAATTGTTGTTCCATCCTCTTATTCTTCTCTCAAATTTGCGAAGATTCTTCTCAGCCAAATATCTTGACATGTTGCTACATTTTCTGCTATATACTTAGCCTCTGATGTAGATAGGGAAACTATGGCTTGTTTCTTGGAAGCCCATGCGATAGCTCCCAAACCCAAGTGAAACACATAGCTCGATGTGCTCTTCCTATCATCCAAACTCCCTGCTCAATCACTATCTGTGTATCCAACCAGCCCAAACTCATTTGCTGCTATGTACAAAATACCATATCCTTTGGTGCCATTCACATACCTCAGGATTATTTTACTTACTTGCCAATGGGTGTCTCTTGGAGTCTCCATAAATCTAGAAATAAGACTCACTCCATGCATTATATCAGGCCTAGTTGCAGTCAAATATATCAAACTTCCAACCAAAATTTTAAACATGATCGGATCCACATTGTTGTTGCAATCTTCCTTTCTCAAATTTAGACCTATGGTTGTTGGTGTTGGGGCAAGTTTTCTTTCAAGCATCCTAAATATCTTCAAGATCTCATTTACATATTTTTCTTGATAGATAAATATACCATCATGCATTTTTTTTACTTCTATGCCTGGAAAATATATTAAGAGACCTAAATCTGTCACTTCAAACTCTCTTTTCATGGCCTCTTTAAAATCAACAATGAGTAAATCATCATCCCAAGTGAAAACTAAATCATCAACATACAAGACAACAATCAAAATATTACCATTTGTTGCCTTGATGTAAAGAGTGGGCTCACCATCGCTTTTGCTAAAGTCATTGCTCATCAAATATGAGTCAATCTTGTTGTACCATGCTCGTGAAGCTTTCTTCGGCCCATAAAGAGATTTCTTCAGCCTATACACCTTGTGTTCTTGACCTGGAACTTCATATCCAAATGGCTGCTCCACATAAACTTCCTCTTTCAACACTCCATTTAGGAAAGCAGACTTCATGTCCATTTGAAACACCTTCCACTCATGCTGGGTTGCAATTTCTATGACTTTCCACATGGTTTCTATCCTTGCAATAGGGGAAAATGTCTCATTATAATCTCTCCCAAACTGCTATTTGTATCCCTCAACAACTAATCTTGCCTTATGCCTCTCTATTCTTCCTTCAACATTACACTTGGTTTTGTAAACCTGTTTCACCCCAATAACTTGCTTGTTGGGAGGAAAATTAGTTAACTCCCATGTGTTGTTCCTCTCTATTGCATCTATCTCCTCATCCATGGCCTCACACCATTTCTCCACTTTTACAACATCTTCAAAATAAATTGGATCACTATGAGAAAATAATGAAAAATTCACACTCTCATCAAATTCTTTAGCATACCTTTCATTTTGGTAGATCTCCCTTAGACTCTTGGTCTTCTTTGGCATTAGGGAGGTGAGAGTGGGGTCTAAACTTTCACTAATACTGCTGCTCCGCTGAACAAGATGGTTTAGGAGCTATCGGGAGCTTTCAGGAGCTCTACCAAAGCTTTAAGGAGCTCTTGTGGAGATTTTAGGAGCTAATCTTCTTACTATCTCTGGCTACTTGCCTCTCTATCTACTCACTTCAGGAGCTTTTAGGAGCTATCAAGAGCTTTTAGGAACTCGACCAGTGCTTTCATGAGACAATCCTCTGGTTGTCTGTGACTATCTTCTTGACTATCTCTCTGCTTCAGGAGCCGTTAGGATCCATCAAGAGCTTTCAAGAGCTTGTCCAACACTTTTAGGAGCAATTATAGGCTCTTCTTGCTGAACTTCCTATTTTGTTTTTGCTTCTTTAAGAGTTTCTAGGAGTGGTTTTGAGCTATCAAAAACTATCACTTCGTCCCATTACTCATCCTCTAGGAACTCCACATCCCTACTAATGATGATTTTCTTGGTGACTAGATTATACATCATGTAGGCTTTGGAATCCTCACTATAACTCGTGAAAATACACTTCTCACTCTTGTCATCCAATTTTTGCCTCTTTTCTTTAGGCATGTGAGCATATGCTACACACCCGAACACTCTTAAGTGCTCAACTATCCACTTACATTTTTTCCATGCCTCTTGAGGGATTTTTTCATGGATTGCCTTTGTTGGACTTCTATTTATCAAATAAATAGCTGTTGCTATAGCCTCTCCCCAATATTCAATCAGGAGTCCCTTTACTTTCATCATGCTCCTTGCCATCCCACTCCATTTTGTTGTGGAGTATAACTGGTTGTTAGCTCCTTCTTGATGCCATTTTGCTTGCAAAAATTTACAAATTGATTGGAGGTATACTCTCCTCCTCAATCTGACCTTAGGACCTTGATAAAATGTCCACTCTCCTTTTCAGCCTGGGCCTTAAACAACAAAAACTTATAAAATGCTTCAACCTTATGTTGCAAAAAATATACCAATGTCTTACAGCTGCAATCATTAAAAAAGGTCATAAAAAATCTTCTTTTACGAATAGAAATGATTTTCATAGGTCCTACCAAATTTGTGTACACCAGCTCCAATGGTGCTCTTTCCCTTTTAGAGTTTCCCGATTGAAAGGTCTGCCTATGTTGCTTGCCCAAAATGCAAGCCTCACATTTAACATTAGGCTCTACTATTCTTGGCAAACCATCTATCATTTTATTCTTGGACAAAAGACTTAAACTAGCATAGCCTAAATGTCCATACCTGAGATGCCATAGATTGGAGGGGTCTTGCATGGTGTTCTTGAGGGCTACTTGTTGTACTGCTGTACATTTTCCATTCATGAGAGGTGCAAGAATGGATTGAGATGAGAAACATGTCTCAATCTTCAAAGGAAACATCTGGTTCTTTATCATTTGAACAACTGCAAATACTTTCATCCTCTCATTCTTGTCATAAATAATGCATTGACCCTTCTTCATCAACACTTTATATCCATTTTGGATCAACTATCCAATACTCATGAGGTTATTCCTTAACCCAAGAGTAAGAAATAAATTTTGCATCTCCTTCTCACCTTGCTTGGTGTGGATCATGGTAGATCCTCTTCCCACAACTGGAACTAATTCATTGTTCCCCATTCTTATTTTAGACTTAACATTCTTATCAATGAAAGAAAACAAACTTTCATTACCACTCATGTGGTTGCTACAACCGTTGTCCAAATACCAGACTTCGGGGCTTCCTTCTTCACCAATGTTGCACATGATGAAGGGTGTGGACTGATTTCCTTCAGCCACATTTTCATTTTGTTTTGACTGATCACCATGCCTTTTTCAGTACTCGCATAATGACCAAATTTATGACAGTAGTAGCATTCAACATTGCTCTTGCCATTCTTCTGATTCAAATTGTTATTCTTCTTGCCTCTTTGGGAGCTAGTCTAAGAGCTGCTTGCTCCCTCTTGGCTATTTACTTGTCTTGAGCTTTCTCCTCCAACATTTCCTTGTTTGGAGTTGCCACGAAATCTAACTCTTGAGCTCCTTCCACCATTGTTTCTTCTCCCCCTTCCTCTTGCATTTGACTAAGCTTTAAAAGCTTGCTCTTGGAAAGAAGTAGCAGACCTATTTAGGCGCTGCTTATGGGTTTGTAGAGAACCCATCAACTCATCAACATACAATGTTGTGAGATCCTTTGCCTCTTCAATGGAAATCACCATTGCATCAAACTTCATGGGTAAGCTCCTGAGGATTTTCTCCACAATCCTCTAATCTTCCATGAATTTTGCATTCACTCTCAACCGGTTTATTAAACCTGAGAGTCTTGTGTAAAAAAATGAAATGGACTCATTCTCCTTCATTTCAAGAGTTTCAAACTCTCTTCGAAGCATCTGGAGCTTCACCAATCTGACCTTGTCAGTCCCTTTATAGTTAGTTTGGAGGATTTCCCAAGCTTCCTTTGCATAGTCAGTTGTTGCTATTCCTGGAAAAATGGCCTTTGTCAAGGCTGCTTCTATTAAACTCAATGCCTTAGCATCCTTCCTCCTCACCTCCTTCAACTAGGTCTTCTAGTTGAATCAGAGAGCTACATATGCTATTGGGTCAGTCACATCCACAAACCTATTGACCACAAACTCCCAAAAACCATTTGCAACCATTATGGTCTTCATATTCTTTACCCAAACATCATAGTTTTGTCCATTAAAGGATGGTGGATATTTCCAACTCTTCCCTCTATCTCTAGCCATGTCTCTTACAAGAAAAGCTTAATACCTAGAAAAAAATGCCCTAACTCACGAAGAAATGGGGCCTATGGATTTGATACCATGTCAAAAAATTTAAATAAAATGAAATTCATAGAGTTGTTTCTCTGTTTTCCAGCCAAATTAGAAATACCTAAATCAAAATGTAGAAGCACAAGGAGACATGCAACTTTCCTTTCTATTTATTAAATTGGAAATGGAAATACATCAAAGATTGAGAAAAAAACTTTAGAAACTAAACTCTAAACTACTGATTACAAATTGCTAGGATATTTCATGAGCTGCTCAACCAGACATACAACTTTAGGAGTTGCTAGGAGCTCACTACCAGGAGCTATGCATAGCTCTTCAGGAGCAATCACTACTCAATCACAAAAAAAAACAAAATACAGTTCTTGTTGTGTACAAACTTCTTTGAATCACACAAAGAATAAAAAAATTCTTTCCTCAAACTGTTGCTGCACAGAGAAAAGTGTGTAAAAATAACTTGATTCTTCATTCCTTTTTGTTTCTTTAACATTCCCTCTCAAAATTTGAAATCACCTATTGCAGTAAATTCTAGAATTCAAAAATTCCTACCAGCATTAACTTTTGGGGCTGTCAAGAGTTGCTAGGATGAAGATCCCAAAAATTTCCATTGGAGGAAAGAGCTCCTAACAGGTAGGTGAAACAACTATGTTAGAAACCAAGATTAGATTTGCAAACTAGAATATCCTTCACAAAAGAGAAAAACATAAAAAGCTGAGAGGTTGCAAAAGGATGTGCAACATAATATTATTCAGGAATTCTTAATTATACAAAGATATGATTTGCTTTATAAAAGAAAAGATGCATAACCCTAATCTTATCTTGAGCAACAAGATAGCTCAACAAGATAAGGATGACAATAAATTAATCTAGGAAATTAAATATTACCTAAGTAAAGTTATGCAACTTGTGTAATTAAATATTAATTACACTAACACCCCCCATAAGTACAACTTAGGGAGACTAAAAAAAACATGCACCTAAAAACTAAGATGAATGCAAGAAAGCATGAATGGATGGGTCCCGACAACAAGGCCTGATCAGGCACCCAAGTACAAATGCAATAATGAAGTAGAGAAGGAAAACCCAATGGGACAAAACCCCCATACAATGAGATGACTGCTACAAAGTAGCACTGGAAGAACATTGTGGAGTAACACTGGAACTACAAATCCAGAAAGCAAGGAAAGATACTTTTGTCTACAACTGAAACCAAAATTAGAGTTATAATAATACGACAACAGACCTGATGCCATGGAACACTAGAAAACTCATAAACTGGAACAACTCTGGAATATGTGAAGCAACAATAAATGAGATGATAGAATCTGGAAACTGTGTATCTTGATGTCGACGCCAAACTGTGACTAAAAATAT
Source organism: Sequoia sempervirens (assembly GCA_007258455.2). Classification (NCBI taxonomy): domain Eukaryota; kingdom Viridiplantae; phylum Streptophyta; class Pinopsida; order Cupressales; family Cupressaceae; genus Sequoia; species Sequoia sempervirens. The sequence goes on along the minus strand of VDFB02379711.1, from coordinate 210,014,654 downwards.
TCCATGGGAAGGAGTACCATGAAGACTTTGGAACATTAACCATAAAAACATGGCCCTCAAACTGAGATGGATTTGAACCAATGTGGATCAAGAAACATAATCTCTCAACTGAAGTGTGAACCGATGAATCCAATATGTTGCAAGCTAGAGCAAAAATGTGGCCAAAAGAAACTAAGAAACCATATAACCCATGCGAGTTGCCAAGAAATCAAGATGGAGATCAAAGTGCATGCACACTCTAATCAGATTATTATGCAAGAAATCCCCCTAAATGGAACTTTATCTCAGTTCATTTATTACAATAACCAAACAATTGTAAAAGGAGAGAATGCAAACATGCATAAACAAAAAATATAAATTGATGTTAGATCTATGTAAAGGACAAAATCATCTTTCCAATGTCATGAGAATGATGAAAAAAGGATTACCAAGTCAAAAGATATTTCCTCTGAAGTGAAATTTGAACATCTAAATTCAAAAGGAAAAATATCACATCAAACAAAAAAATCTCTGAAAACAAACTACACCATCAGAAAATTGTGCTAGCTAGCTTTCCGACGATATCTCGTTTCAAAAATTTTGCCTCTGGGATCAAAAGTTATGATGAAATGAAAAAAATAGCTATAGAAGGGCACTTTAGGGTACAAGAAGGCTAAATAGGAGCAAAAAATAAGCTCCTTTAGTGCTGGCCCTTGGTCCGCCATATGACTAGGGGGAAATTTTTTTGAAAAAATAAAGTCACCACCAGGCAAGTGGCAGGCGGGCGGACTATTGGTGGCACCACTGGTGGCACCACCGCCAATAGTGGAGCCCCCTCGGATTAGCCCGCAAACTCCATGTGACTGGGGCTAAAGATTAGAGGAGCGTAGGGGGAGGACTGAGCTGCCAGTGGTGGTATAAAGAGGTCGGCGAGTGTGGTGAAGCTAGCGGTGGCTGGAAAATGGTGCGGGGGCCGATGTTAGGGCCAGAGAATGTATGGAGGTTGACAAAAGTGATAGGGCAGGGTATGGCCGTACATTCCCTACAAAAAAACCTCCGCAAAAACCAAAAAAAAAATCCCCACAAAAAAAATATCCACCAAATTTTTTGCAAAAAAAGCTGATAAAGTATTATACATACAAAAAAAAATTGATTTTTTTTTGCAAATTGTACCCTATACCTGGTGGGCCGTATGACTTGCTTGGTAAATTTTTTTTGCCTTGCAAATAGCTGACATTGAAATTGGGCGTGTTATATGTCATTTTTCATCTCTTAGATGCTCTGGATCTGATAGCGAGGTCCAATTTGCTTGAAAATGCACCAGAAGCTTCACAACTCCCAGATCTGGAAAATATTCAAACCCTCATAACTCTGGCATAAAATGTCGAATTCAAGCAAAACAAAAGTCAATCTTGACTTTTTCGATAACCTTGAACTTGAATATGAGCTTAGATTTCCTCTAATGTGCACTAAAAGTAACCATGCAAGAGCACCCAAATAGAGAGACAAACTCAAGGTATGAAACCCTCGAGGAATCCCGAATGAACTTTGCAATGAATCTCTCTAGAAATATGAGAAGGGGCTACAAATCAAGGCTCTGATACCATGTTAGAAACCAAGATCAGATTTGCAAACCAGAATATCCTTCCATAGAAGAGAAAAGAAAAAAACATAGAGAGGTTGCAAAAGGATGTGCAACATAATATTATTCAGGAATTCTTAATTACAAGATATGATTTGCTTTATAAAAGCAAAGATGCATAACCCTAATCTTATCTTGAACAACAAGATAGCTCAACAAGATAAGGATGACAATAAATTAACCTAGGAAATTAAATATTACCTAAGTAAAGTTATGCAAGTGTAATTAAATATTAATTAAACTAACAAACTAGGGTCTAACGTGAGGGCAGGCTCAGGAAAATAATAAATTCCAAAAATGAGCAATGAAAGGATGGTCCTTCCCAAGGTACCCAATTCTTAATCAATACACATCTCAGTTTAGTTTCTTTTTTGTGCTGCCCATTGTTATTATAATATTCTTGAATCCATTCTTTGTATTCTTGAGCTTACTTTGCATCCTTTTAATAGGGTTTCAAATTAAACTATGTTTGATTTTCAGAAAGTAGTAGAAGCAAAGCTTCTAAAGATTTCAGAAGATGACATAATAATTAAAATGGAGGATTTTGAAATGCTCCACATTTGGCATCTACAATTTATGTATTCAATTTTTCACCATAGAATGCTTCCAAACAATACTTATTATTCCTTTGAACCAATGTAAATGGATCATGAAAATTACTAACTAAAATTGTTCCATTGATGCAGATTTTGGTGCAATAGGAGACCATAGTGTATGTACTAGAAAATGAAAGTAAGTACAAAATTTTTCTTTCTGCATCTCTAGTCCACTATTCTTATTCATCTTTACAAACACTCACAATTGAAGATATGGGATAGTTTATTTCAATCCACACTGAAAAATTGAATCATTTATTTCAGAGGATTTCGTTAAAGTACATGGCCTAGAAGTTGGAGATCATATGTCGATTTACAAAGATGTGGAAGGCCAAATGGTGAGTTTGTAATAAATGTGATTCAAATTCTATATTTTGTTTGTCATTTTGTATTAAACAAGTTTATTTTTGAATGGATCAAGTTATTAAAGCCACCAAAGTGGTAAAGGCGGTTCCATTAGTGACAAGGATAGAATACAAGGATGCACATCCAACCAATGATAATGGAAATGATGATACTGTCACTACTCCAAGTCACAGCATACCGGAAGAATGTGATGATATTTCCAAAGAGATACATGTTGACCTTGATGATATTGATCTTGATGATGATGATATGGACTTGTGACCTGACGTCATTTATGACCTCACCGGTTCATAGCTTGGATTGGTTCTTTAATAGCTCCATTTGTGACCTCACTAGTTCATAGCTCAGATCAAAATAGTAAATGATTTTTAATTAAATGTAGTTATTGATATTTCTTTTTGGATTATATCTTATTATTGGCTATCTTTTGTGGAGAAAGCTAACTCATAGACAAAATGCACCTATGTATGTAACATTATATCATACCCCCCATTTCCCATTCCACACACTGGACAAAAGGTACTGGCAAAAAGACTTGTCAGTTAGTCGTGTGCCATCATGTGCTAGTTGCTAGAAAATGACGTGCGGCCCCAATGGGAAAGTAAAAAATCTAGACAAAATGCCCTAACTGTCACCATTTTCCACATTTTTTTTGTTTCGCTCTACATTTTCTACATTTGTTTTTACAGTTCATTGGGAAGGGATGCACATGCATTGAAATGGAGTGTAGGTGGCTGAACCAATGTGTTTATGCGCATTTATTTTATGTAGATAGGTGTGTTTTTTCTATGTTTTTTCCATGTCGAGGGAGCTAAAGTTTTCCATTTGCCACATTTCTTTTTGTAGTTTGCTAAGGATTGCAGGCAATGGAATGGAGGCCGAAACATCACGAGCACATTCAATAGGTGCGACACCAATAGGTATGTATATGATCCACCATTGTATATGCCATTTTTCCATTCAATAGGAACTATTAAGCAGGGCTGTTGAATGGGTTTCTATGAAGCATTAAACTATGAAGCACAAATGATAAAATGGGTTTTCTGTGAAATGAAAATAAAATATTTTATTTTCCTATAGGGTTTATAGCCATTTATGAATTTTTGTTTTGAGCGTTTTCAAATTTCACTGTGAAAATAAAGGGGTTTTCATTTGAAATGCAAAGGTGTTTTGTGTGTTTTTGTCAGTTTTTGTGTTGGAATTTTAATTTTTTGTTTTGGCTATTCATTGTGAAGATGGGTTTTCATTAATGAGAAAATAAATGTTGTTCCTTATGAAACCAAAATTTCATTTGAAACACAATGTGGGTTATGAGCTAGCAGGTTTTCAAAGTCAAAATTTGGAATGGATAGAAAGCCCAAAACCATACATGCAAACAAAATCTTTTATTTTCCCATTGACATTGTCAATTTGAACAACTCTTTGCTACAATCAAAATGGAATTTAACTTGTTTCATCTGATTGGAAAAATAAAATGCTCGTATTATTTGCAGTGTTGGAAAACACACCATCTCCTTTCAGTTTAAATGTAAAGGGTTGTCTCACATTGGGTTGCTTGCTTCTTAACACCTATATTTTTGCAACATGGAATGTTACAAAACAATATGAATGTCATCAAAATCACACCTTTCATTGTTGTGTTTAAATTTTGGATGATTGAAAAAAAGAGTGCACAAAATAGTTACATTTTGGAAAACACAATGTGGGTATTCAGTTATTTGAACCCCCTTGCTTAAATGTAAGGGTTTGTCTCACAGTGCGTTGCTTGCTTCTTAACATGTATGGTTTTGCAACATGGAATGTTACAAAACAATATGAGTGTCTTCAAAATCACACCTTCTATTCTTGTGTTTAAATAAAGTGCTCACATTATTTGTGGTGAAAAACACATCGTCTCCTCTCAGTTGTTCCCTCAAAGACTGGTATATTATATGAATTGTCCTTTAATACTGGTATAGTATACCATTAGGGGAGAAGCTAATGTGTAGAAAAAGAAAACCTATTTATGTAACATTATATTATAACCCCCATTCCCCATCCCACACGGTGGACCAAATGCACCGAGGAAAAGACTTAATAGATAGTTAGCTGTGTGTCGTCACATGTTCATCACCGAAAAAGGATGTGCTACCTCAATGGGAAAGTCAAAAAGCTAGACAAAACATAGATGGAGTTCCCATTTTCCACATTTTGTTGTTTTTCTCCCCCATTTTCTACATTTTTTTTTGCAATTTATTGGGGAGGGACATGCGGAAATCAAAATGGATTTGCAAGTGGCCAAACCAACACAGGCATTGAAATGGAGTTGCAAGCAACCAAACTAGTGTGTTTATGCATTTTTTTCTAAACATCACCATTTTCCACATTTCATTTTGCAATTTGTTGGGGACAGATGCACAAGCAACATAATGGAGTTGTAGGCATTCATGTAAAGCAATAGAAAAAACACACCTAAACATCCCTCAAATACTGGTGTGAAAATGGTTTTGAAAGATTAGGTGGGTTGCAAGTTTTGTAAAACATGGTGTTTTGCATCCTACAATTTTATAAAATACTATGTATGTATTGAGGGTTTTACAACATTTTGTGGGTTGGAGATTTTGTAAATCATGTTGTCATCTCACCTCCCACTATGTTTTCCAACCTACAATCATACTGTGCATGTATATTTGGATCGTATTAAGAAATAGAAACACAATTTTTAGTAAGACTTGTTATAAGGTGCCTTGAATTACAATTGTACAGTCTAAATTACATTCATACCATTTTATAAAATTCCAGGTTTCAAAACATTGGTTTTCTCCTCCAACTCCTACATGTGCACTCCAACCTTCAACTTTCAATGTGTAGACATGAAACAAAAAGTGTTTTCCTCCTTCTTCCTCCAAACTAAAAATGCACACATCATTCCACCTCCAATTCCCATGCAAGAAAAAAAGTTGTGAAAATTACAACTCATACTCACAAATTGTTTGTATTGTCTAAATTTTATTCATACTATTTTGTAAAATTGCAAGTTGCAAAACACTAGTTTTTTGAAATCTACAACCCACATAATGTTTTAAAACCCTTTACAAGTAAAAAACCAATTGGTTAATCACCCCTTACCTCAATTCAGTATGTTTTGTGATTTCCTTGAGATCCTTTTGTGAATTAGATAGTAAGAATTTAATGATATTGGAAAACATTGAGTTTTAAGAAATCTGCAACCCACACGGTGTTGTAAAACCCTCTATCTATGTAATAGCGCAATTGGTAAGTCAAGAAAACTGAGCTGGCACACTTATGTACATACAACTGGTTAGAAACCCCTCACCTCAACACACTTGGTCATCTCCCCCATCTACAATTCCCCCTTGCTCTCCAACGATTCACTTTCAACCTACAGAATGAGAAAACTAAAAACACAAAGTGTTTTCCTAGAACAATACTTGTTACAATCTAAAATTAATTTCTTAATCACATCAACACCCTTTCCTCCCATAGTGAATGAATAGCTTCTCACACAAGGCCAAAAAACACCATTGTAATTCGATGCGAGGGGACACCTCCTCGCTTTCCTTGTTGTGGCATTTCCTTCTATCTACTAGTTCTATCACTTCTATCATTTGTTTGGAGGGTCCCACACTACATAGTCTCTTCATGTTATGCATGTTTCCATGTAGGTTGTTATGTATGTTTTTTTATGAATTTTTGTATGTACATAGGTGCATTTTCTTGGGAGATTAGTTGTGTTTGTAGAGCATTTTAAAATTGTAGGTTTCATAAATCATGCACTCACCTTGCACGATGTTTTCCAACTTGCAATCATTTGGAGTTTTAATGGTTGTTGGAAAATAGTGGATGTTTATAAAATGGTTCCTTTCATTGCATTCCTACTACCTAATTAAAAAAAGATTTTTAAGACATTCTAGCCTGTTCTCTCCACCACATAAATTTGAATGTACAAAATGAAATAAATGGAAAATGACATTGTGTTTTCCAACATGCAAATTATATTGTGCATTTATTTTTAAATCATATGAGGAAATTGAATTGCAATTTTGTTTGTGTAAGATTTGCTATAAATTGTGAATGTGAATGAACTTTAGTACATTCTTATTGTCTACAAACTTTAAGGTTTTCATTAGAAGCATGCTGCCTATATATAATTGCATGTTGGAAAATAGTATGTGTTATGAATCCTGCAACCCAAATACTATTGTCAACTTTGAGAGTGTCTTTCTGATTAGAGAATGAAATTTTTTTGTTTTTAATAAGTTGTTTACAAAATTTGTCTACCTTTTCACATAGGACTCTCATGTTCCATCTAGTTGATTTTCTTTACTGTAGTGACATCCTATTTTTCCTTCTTTTCATGTTATGTATGTTTTTGTGTATGTTTAGAACTATGCATTTTTGTATGTACATAGGTGTGTTTATTTAGCAGATTAGCTGCTATTTTTTGGTCAATCAAGGTGATCACCAAGGCTTTTGTTGAATTTTTAACCTTCTTGCAATCATTTGTACTTTTTCAGTCATTTGTACAAGTAACAATTCAATTTACAATATCATTGAAGAATGGTTATGATACTACACAAGATATAAAAAGAAGTCCAATAGTGGTACGTGGTATCCTTCTTGTCTGTCTTCTATGCCCTTATTGATTATTGCAAGTTATAGTCTCTTTCATATGTTAGGATAGATGAGTTTTTTTATATATTTGAATGAATGTTCAATGCTTCATAGTTCCTACATAATGGAAGAATGAAAAATATAATTGCTGATATATATTACTAGTGTTAGTGATATGTTAAACTAAAAATTAAATTTCCATTGTACAGTTTAATATGTTTGTTTATTGTTTGTACAAGCTGGCATTTTGGACTCACCACAACATATAATCCTATATTGGTGAAATTTGGAATAAAAGGAATTGTTTTTAGCACCAAATGTCTTTAATTTTCCAATTTAATCTATTGCTAACACTTCTCTTCCTTCCAAATGGTTGATATATTTGAGGACATAAAATTGAATAAAACAACAGTAGGTAGATTGAGGACACTTTAGGAGACATGAAGCTTCTGCACTAAACATAGGTGATTCTAGCTATCATAGCTTGAATTGCAAGTGTACTAGTTAGTTAAATTTCCAAATTTTATTTTGCATTAAGAATTTATGATTTATTTATAGATGAGATGCTTACTATGGTGAATGCAAAGAATTTCTAGGTTAATTTTTTTAAAAATGTTACATTATTGTTGCCTATTATATCCCAAAATTCTACATGAAAGATGTTTCCTCATTGAAGTGTGAGTGTTACATGGGAAATTCTCAAAACAATAGTGAATGATGAAAATGCATCCTTTTAATTATCCCTTTACACAAAAACACATAAAGAGCTCTGCATTTCAAATGAAAACCCTTTATGCAAGGAAAACCCTTTATTTTCTCGATAATGAAAACCCATTTTCTTAACGAACATGGTAGATATAGAAATGGAAAATTTACATACCTACTAGCTAGTCATTGCACCGGTGCAACACATCCTTTTCCAGCAATAGACGTGTGATGGCACATGCCTAACCATCCATCAAGTCTTTTTGTTGGTGTGTTTTGTCCAGTGCATGGGATGGGGGATGGGGGGTATGATATAATGTTACATACATAGGTTTTTTTTGTATATGAGTTAGCTTCTCCCCTAATGGTGCGGTCAAGTCAGTTATCCCATCACTTTGAATGATGTCAATGTTCTTTTCCTTGTACGAGAAGCTATCCTTTTTGTGTGGGCAGGAAGGGGAGTTGACGTGATTAAGACATGCATTTTAATATGCAAGAAGTATTGCTATTGGAAAATGCTTTGTGTTGTGAGTTTTCTCATTTTGTAGGTTGAAAGCGAAAAGTTGGAGAACAGGTGGGGGAGACAAAAAACAATGGAATTGAGGTGAGGGGTTTGTAATCGATTGGGTTGTCACTTGTAAAGGGTTTTAAAACATTGTGTGGGTTACAAATTTTGAAAAACCAATGTTTTGCAGCCTAGAATTTTACACAACAGTATGATTGTCTTGAAAATATTTTGTTATTTAAACCATAGGAATGCAATGAAAGGAATCATTTTTAAACACCTAGTTTTTCCAACAACCATTAATACTTTGTATGATTGCATGTTGGAAAGCATAGTGGGATGTGAGTGCATGATTTATGAAACCTTCAACCCACACAATGTTGTAAAACCCTGTATGGATGCAACTAATCTCCTAAGAAAAAACACATATGTACATACAAAACCACATAAAAACATACATAACAATATACATAGAAACATGCATAACATGATGAGAGGACATAGTGTAGGGACCACCAAGATGGATGATAAAACTGATGAAATCGATAGACGGGAGGAAACATCATGGTGAGGAAAGTGAAGTGGTGTCATGTTGCATTGAATTATGCTAGTGTTCTTTTGGCTTGTGTGAGAAGCTATCAATTCACTGCGAGAGGGAAGGGCATTGATGTGATTAAGATATGCGTTTTAAATTGTAACAAGTACTATTCTTAGAAAACACTATATGTTTTGGGTTTTCTCATTCTCAGGGAGTTGCAGGTCAGGGATATATAAGACTATGCAAATTCACTTGAGGGGTGAGTAATCAATTGGTTTTTGACTTGTAAAGGGTTTGAAAATAGTATTTGGGTTGCAAGTTTCATAACACCCAATGTTTTCAAACTTGCTATTACACATAGACAATATGAATGTAATGAGAAAGTTTTGGTTACTTATATAGTGAGAACCAAATCGATTGGTGATACCTCAGTTGGTTTTGGATACTTTTATGTATCCCCCACTAGCATTTATATTGATAGTATGAATGTATTCAAAAACCCTTGCTTTTAGCAAACATTCCATTTCAATATTGTCATACGTTTGGAACAAAAAACACACATAATAGTTGTTGGATGGAAAACACATAGGGGGTTGTGATTGAATTCTCAATTCTTGTTCAATGAGCACTTTCTATTATGCAGATTGTAACAAAATAATGTATTGAAGTTCACCTTCATATTTTATAACAACCCTTACTTTCAACAAACATTTCATCTGAATATCATTAGACATTTGGAATAAAAAATGCAGAAAAAAGTTGCAGGAAATGGAAAACACATAGGGTTGTGACTCACTTCTCAATTATTGTTCAATGAGCACTTTCTATTATGCAGACTGTAACAATAATTGTTTGGTCATGTGTTTATAATGTACATTCAATGTAGCACCCCTCCATTTTGGGAAATAGGAAACTTGTTATCCTGCTACATCAATGTAATAGGACAATGGGTTTCCAATTTCTTAATTTCTGGCAAGGAAGCAAAAAAATCGAGCCTTGACCTTATTGGTGATGTTTCTTGGATAGAGTTTTCAATATATTGAATACTTTTATGTGCCATTGTAATTTATTTTTGCTAATATTTTATAGTGTCTTTGTGATTTCACTTAGAAAATTTCATTTATGTTATGAATATGCTAATTTTGAAAGTATAATGGAAAACACACTATCCCTGATTCCTTTAGAGGAAGGAAGTGGAAAGGTAATTTTGAAATCTATTTTTAAACATGTATATTCATATTTTGAATGAAATCGTTGCATGCATTTGAATTTGATGTGACATTAAAATTCTTCATGTTATAGGGAAAGGATGAACAAGGAAGTGGTAGGTCTAAAGAAATGTTGCCAATAAACTCAAGGCCTAATTTTATTGATTCTTGACACTAGCTTGCTCAATTTCTCAATTTCCTTTAATTTTTGTCAAAGAAGTGATAAAATCAGGCCTTGATTATTGGCGACGTTTGTTGGTTTGTATGATTTTCATTTTTCCTTCTCATCTATTTCCAATTGTATTTCTCCTCCTTATGTACATATAAATGATTTCATTTCATATATATAAATGTGTTATGAAAGTTGTCTTTGTTTTCAGATAAGACTTTCATCTCTCCCCCTAATGAATTTCTTTCTCTACGCTTAGATATGATGTTTCCTTTTCCTTATATCCATACGTTAATTGTTGAGCATAGTCATTTATATTGATGGGTTTCTTATAGGCTGAAGTTATTCAAAGTTCAATGGTCAAAGCAGAGGCTTCCCCGAACCCTCTTGTTATACGTACAATAGCGAGGATCCATGCAAGTGGAATCACCCCACTATCAGTGCCAAGGACCCAAAGAATCCTATAGATTTTATCTAGTCATCTACTCAATTGCACATAAAAGGAATTGTAGGAGAGGATGAGAGAGACTGACAATAGTCATTTTCCATTTGGTTTTTGACCATGTAATTATTTAACAATTATGTTGTGGAATTACATTATCTTTGATCATGCAATTATTGAAAAATTATGGTGTGGAATAACACTATCTTTGTGTTGAAATGCACAAGACAACTAAGAGGGGGGGTGAATCAGTTGTCACCAATCACATTCACAAATCTTAAATAATTATTAACTCCACATCCACTTTAATTTGTTATTAAGTATGAGCATGAAGTGCAAATGATAGAAAGTAATATCAACACAAGAAACACCAGATTAACTTGAAAAACCAAATAAGGGAAAAGCACGACGAGGATTAACTCACAATATAAAGTAATTGCAAAATCAATTACAAAGAGGCTCACTGACAAAGGGCTCATTGCCCAAGATAGGACTCACTATTCAAATATGTCTCACTATCCAAAAGGGAGGCTCACTGCCTACAAATATAGAAAGATAAAAATAAGAATGTTACATAGAGAACACTTTGTCAATGTAATAGAAGATCCACCACAACAACTTCCACACATCCACAACCTTGATCAAAGAATTGCAAACACCATCAACTCACTGCTTTCAGGAGTCTAACACATTAAAGTATTCTTGCCTCAATTTACTTTCACACACTCTTGTCTCTCAAACTTTTGTCTTCTAATTCTTAACATCTCAACCTATATTTTTACCATCTTTAACCTTAGAAACATTCTGTAAAGTTGGCTACACATGCTTCATTTTACAAATTCAAACTAGGTCAGAAACTCAACATTCCCATGATGGAAGAGAATAAGAGTGGACCAAACCAACACTTAATCAAGAACAAAAAAAACATCTTAGATAAATCACATGCTTTCTCAATTGAAACTTATCCTTTGCATGACGTGTAAACATCAGGTCAACCATGTTGAACCTAATGAAAACACCAATGAACTTTGAAGTGCACACTTCCACAACAAGAAGATATCATGTGAACCACATAGCATGCTTCACCATACACTGGGAAACATCTTAGATGCCTTCAGATTCATCTGCAGCTACAACAATAACCTTCATACATAGAACACTCTCCATTAGTCCATCTAGATTGTACAGACACACATAGTAATTCTGAAACTAGTCTTCCATAGCACCAAATCACTAGTGCCTTTAATAGAACATAGGTTATATCATTATAAGCCTTCTTCCATATCTGCAATGCCTAAAAAAAACTAGTGGAGGACTGTGGAGTAGATAAATTTCTCCTAGTCCATAGACAAATAACTCTATCAAACCAATTCACAAACCTATGAACATAACTTTCATTCTTCATCAAACCAAAAGCTACAATCTAGGATATATCACCCACAAATGCCCATAAAAAACTCTTCAGATCCAAACAAGCATAGGATCAACACATAAGAAATGCAAAGAACATACCAGAGCTCGTTCTGAACATACACACAAATCTGACTTCTCTATTTATTAATTTTCTCACAAGTACTTGGTAACTCATCATATCAGCACACCTGCAACACTATAAAGATAGTTCCATGTACTCAAAACATCTCAATTGTATACCAACTATACATGCACCACTTACAATCACTTGATTTCTTTCTCTACAACAACCTATATTATTTTTACATCAATGAAAACATTAATGACAACACCACCAAACTCACTCATACTTGCAACAATCCCCACTTTTGTCATTGATGGCAATACACGACACTCTCTCCCCCTTTGAAATAAATGGAAAAGAACATAATTCTGATCACTCCCCCTTAGGATTACACCCACACATCTCATACTGTAACAATGATACTTCCTACTCCCCCTGAGGAGTAGACCCTAATCATCAGTCCAGATAAATGAAGAATTTGTAGATCCACTGGAAAAATGCACCTCCATGTGCACCTAGTTCAAAGAACGAGGGGAAAAAATTCCCAACTTCTCCCTGAGATACTCAAAAGTATCCTTCAGAAGAGCCTTAGTAAACATATCAGCAATTTGATCCTTTGTAGGTACATACTTAAATCTGACCATTTTCCAATACCTTCTCTCTTAAGAAATGATATTTGATAGATATATGCTTTGTCCTTGAATGCATTACTGAAATATTTGAAATGTTTAGAGTACTTGTATTATCATAGAAGATAGGGATAGGCTCATCACACATCACAAAATCTACATCAGTGAAAGCACTCAAAGTGAAATCAACATCCTTAGGATAACACAAGCCATAATTCAAAGTACCTTTTAGATATCTGAATATCCTTTTCACAACTGTAACATGTGCTTCTTTAGGTTATTCTTGAAATCTAGAAACCAAACATACTGCATGCATGATATCAAGTCTAGTAGTAGTAAGATATAATAGTCCACCAATCATAGATTTGTACATGCTTTGATCAAATTTAAGAGATTCATCATCTTTACTCAGTTTGCATCCAATCACCATAGGGGTACAAACCAGTTTGGAGTCATCCATTCCAAACTTCTTCAACAATTCTTTAACATAATTTTATTTTGAAATGAATATGCCCTTATCAATTTGATTTACTTGAAGCCCAAGAAATAAATTAAACTCACCAATCATAGACATTTCAAACTCTTTTTGCATCTCCTCTACAATTTCTTGCACATACCTTCATTTCCTCCAAAAATAATATCATCAACATACAAAACTTCTATCAACATTTTGTTTCCTTCAACCTTGAAATAGAGATTATTGTTTGCGGGGCCTTTGCTAAACCTTTGCTATGTCAAATACCTATCCAACCTTGCATACCATGCTTTGGGATCCTATTTAAGTCCATAGAATTCCTTTTTCAACTTACAAACTATATCTAGTTTATCTAATAATTGAAATCCCTCTGGTTGTTCCATGTACACCTCTTCTTTCAATTATCCATTCAATAATGTAGACTTAACATCCATTTGGTATACCTTGAAATCTTTGTGAGCAAAAAATGCTAAGACCATCCAAATAGCCTCTATTCTTGCCACCAGGGAAAATGTCTTGTCAAAATATATTCCTTCAACTTGTGAATAACCCTTGCACACAAGCCTTTCCTTGTTTCTTACAAGTTCACCATTCTCATTCAGCTTATTCTTGAATACCCATTTTGTACCAATTAAGTTCTTGTTTACTGGTCTTGTAACCAATTCCCATGTTTGATTTTTCTTTATCTACTACAATTCCTCTTTCATTGCTCTAACCCAATTTTCATCTTTGCATGCTTCACACATTGATTTAGGTTCTATCTTGGAAATTAAACACATATTTACTGCAGCTGCTGCTACTTTGCTTCTTGTCTTGGGTATGTGCAGGATCATCATGGAAAAACAAGCCCTTAAGTGGCGAACAATTCAAAAAAATTAAAGTTAGGCTACTTGACATAAAAAATTGAATAAGGTATCTATATTATTTAAAAAATATGTAAGAATAGAATATGAAGCAAATTGAATGTAGTTTCTAAACTACAAGGTTTATTTAAAAAAAATTCTATTTGGTAAAAATTTGAAATTTCAATGCAGTAGTACTTAAATTTTAGGAAAAAATTTAGAAGTAGGTGTCTGTCTTACCACCCTAACCACAATAAAATGATAATATTTTTTTATAATATTTTAGGTATAAGTAGAGGACTCATGTCGCAATGTGCTGCATATATTTTGTAATTTTTTTTGACTAAATATAAATAATTATGAATTTTTTATTACAAATTTTAAAAATATAAAAATTTGTATGTCTAACCACCTTAACTTGGTCAAAACTTCATGAAATTCATTTTTTTAATCCTATAGTATGCGAAGCATAGAATGTGACACATGTTTCAAGTTTAAAAAATGTGACACCATTTGAAATCTATAGAATATTTCAATCAACCTATCAATCAAGACATTAGTCATAATTCAAATAGAAAATTCATGAATAATAATAATTTATTAAATTCAAAGTAAAGCATAATTTATATTGGTGGAAAGATGAGAATTCATTTAAAAATCCTTTTTGTTTCATCAATTTTTGGTAAAAATAAAGGGTGTCAGCCACATACTCTACACATACCCATCATATCACCACTTTTTGGCCCATCATGATCCTACACATACCGTCTTCTTTAGGATGATTTTTCTGTACATATTTTGGAGTCTTAGGAGTAGGTTTTGTAGCTTCTTCTTCTTCTTCTTCCTTGTTCTCTTCTTGTACTTGTCTATAGATAGGCTCATCTGATTCGATTTCACTTATTTCAACTGATCTGTGCATATCTTTGTCAACTTTTACATTTGCACTTTCAACAATCTTTCTCAATATTTTATTGAAGCATCTATAAAATTTATTATTAGTTGAATATCTAAGGAAAATACCTTCATCACATCTTGCATCAAACTTTCCTTGGTTCTCATCATCTCTTTTAATATAGCATTTGCTTCCAAACACCTTAAAGTACTTAACAATAGGAACTTTTCCAGTCCATACTTCATAAGGGATCTTTGTGTTGTTACCTTTGATCTAAACTCTGTTAAGAATATAAACAACAGTGTGAATTGCTTCTCTCTTGTATACATCAGGTATATTTTCCTCTTTCGTCATAGTCCTTGCAACCTCTTGAACTGTCTGGTTCTTCCTCTTAACAACTCCATTCTATTGAGGAGTTCTAGGAGTAGAAAAATGCTTCTTTATACCATGCTCTTCACAAAATGTATTAAACTCACTTGAGGTGAATTATCCACCTCTATCAGACCTTAAACATTTTATTTTTAGGTTCACTTCATTCTCTACCATAGCTTTGAACACTTTGAATCTATCCAGAGCTTGAGCTTTCTCCCTAAGAAAAGTAACATGTCATTCTTGAATAATCAACAATAAGAAGCATACAATACCTATCACCATTAAGGATTCCTATTTTTGTGGGACCACAAAGGTCTGTATGAACCAATTCCAACATTCCTATAATGCCCAACCACATAACCCTAGAGAATGACACAAACACAATGAGAGCGTGGAATTTTTTTTTTTTGAAGTGTAATATTAACATGTAATATGAACAACAATTAACACATACATCCTCTATAGTATGCAACAACACATTACATTCAAATCCCATATATAGAAGTAATCTAACCATAGCATATAAATATTACTCATGAAATTAAATTACATACATTCAAAGTATTTAATTCATTGAGCATCAGATACAAATACATTAAATATCATTTATAGCTTCCATTCATTCCATAAAGCAATTACAAAGCTCATTTCCAAAATGAGGAAGTTCATACATGTTAAAGTTACAATGATAATGATACAAGAACCCTCCTCGAATACAAATGAGTAGTAATACATATACAACTATCCACTGATACAAAGTACAAAAGAGATGAAACAAATCAACTAGTACATGTGAGCTCTCCAATCTAGAAGATCCTGCCATCATGAACATGAAATGGGAACCCAACGGTGTATGGCGCATGTTCCACCCATCCAAGTGGTACCCAAAAGCCCACCCTCTATGCTAGGAGATAGTAAAAGGGCTCCCTAGGAAAAACCAACAACCTCAAGACACAAGAAAACTCAAGACTAGACTACTCAAGTACAATACATAACATGAAGGTTACATCGCTTCTAGAGTAAAAGAATCAAGTAAATCAATTTCACAAAACATACTATTGTCATAGGAAGAGTGTCACACATAATTCTCTATGCGTTACCCTAGCGTAACCTTCCCAGGCTACTAGACCCCAGTCTTGGGTTACCTTGGTTGCCTCTACTAGTCACCAGACCCCCATGCAAATTATTCTTCTCATCTCACCTCAAGCCTAAACAAGTGCTTGAGTCATGAGAGAAAAATTCATTATCTTTATTATTAGGAGTTACCCATTCGCTAATTCTTTTTAAGTTATCACTAAATTAAACCCTCAGTGAGTTACCTTGGTGCCCTTTTGTGTGTCAGACCCCCAAAGAGAGCCACTTTCCTATTAAAAACATAATGATCTAATCCAAAAACCATGGGTAGACAAGGTGCACAAAATATGATAAAAAATATCAACCATACTGCAAAGGTCAACACATCTCATTCGTAGTAACCGGGTGTTCAAACTGAATCACACTTCCTGTTCATAGTAACTAGGTGTTCAAACTAAATTACAACCACATGCACTACCCATGGTAAATCAAAGGTTGAACCATAACACATAACAACTCCCTGATATTAGAGTTACATTATCTAGAAGACATACATAATCACATCAAACCCACTTGCCCAACTGACGTGAATAGAAGAAAACACAACTTTAAAAGAAATTCAAGAAAATAGTAAAACTACCATTAGGATTTCCTAAATCTAATTTTGCATCACAAGAACATATAATAAAACATTTCTCAATAATTATAACTCAATGCACTTTTATTCATAGGCTATAAATAAATTAAATCTAATTGTTTAATTTCATCTTCTCAATTTGATCCAAGTGGATCTAGGAAACCTCAAAAATTTCACAGTCTCATAATCTCATAGAACCAACATCATTGGAAAGAGCTCACCGACACGGTCCTTAGGCAACTTGAACAAGCTCAAAAGGAGTTCGTATGTAAAAGTTATGTGTAGTCAAAGGTTTGGTCAAACCTGGTACAAGGGCCAGTCAAAGGTGAAAAAATTGATCATCTAAAAAATGGTTAGAAACAACATCATGTCAAAGATCTCATTGCCATGATTCTAATTCCATTTGTTTCATGTCAAATGAAATTCGTATGAGTGAGATATCGTTGGTGAAAGTTTGCAAAAGGAAGGTTGACTAGTCAAAATGATGGTGTCAGCATGCTGACGTGGCATGCTGATGTGGAAAATGAAGTGGACCAACTAGGTGATGACACATGGTAGGATGCTGAGGTGGCAAGCATAGGTGTAATGGGCCAACCACATTATGACACGTTTCAATCTATAAGCAAATAATATTTTGCCACGTGTCCCAACGGTTGCCCAACGGTTGGGTGCCACGTGCCACCACTAGAATGTCCTTTGTTGCTGGTTGTTATAAAAATTTGTTGGGGAGAGTCAAACCTATGACCTCCACTCTCCTAATTTTAATCTTCACCACTAAGCCATGATTTTTGGGTTGTGATAGTTCCTATTTAATGAGTATTCAAGCTGAAATTAAAGGGGAGGTGGTTTGAACCTCCAACCTCCCCTTTCCCAACAAAAGCCATTCCCAACACGCCAAGTGCATATGGTTGAAAGTATGTTGGCAGAAATATCGTTTAAATAATATATTAAGGCCAAATCTCTGATGGGTGATAAATATATCCCCTAAATTTAAAAGGGAATCATTTTAAATTTTACCTTAAAATCTTTTTAAGATATTCAAAGCCCATTTCATAAATATTGAAGGGAATAAGTGATATTTATAAGATATTTAAGGATTATTAAAGGGCTTAGAATTTTTAAAGGATTATTTTGTAAAATCCCAAATTATAAGGGCCATAAATTTAAAATGGTTAGGTTTATTTGGGGGATTTTAAAGATTTATTTTTGCAAATAGGGTATTTGGGTTGATTTTGTAAATAATATGGTTATAGACCATATTAAGCATTTGAATTTATGTATAAAAAGAGGGGAAATGAGCTTGTGAAGGAAGTAGAATTCTCTTGGATAGAAAAATAGAGATTAGAAATTATTGGAAAAGGTGGAGTTAGAATGATGGAGGAGAGTTGAATTCTTTTTGAGAGGAAGAATTGCAAGGTGTTATTATACACCAAAATTGTAAAAAGTGAGAGAGATTGTGAGAAATTTTGTGTAGGTTTTTGAAGCTTGAATATTGTAAGAAGGCATCTTCAGGTGCTTGGAAAAATTAATGAAAGCGGCCCAATATTGAGAAGCAGACCTAGAGATGTAATCGTTTGAAGGACAAACTCCATTATCAACCTGCATCTGATCTTTCTAACTTTCGTTTCATTCTTCTTCTATCTCATGTATTACATTCTCTCTAATTTCATTTCAGTTTATGCAGTATTTGATTTCTAATTACAACATTTGGGTATGTGTAGGATCATGATGGGCCAAAAAGTGGCAATATGATGGGTATGTGGTTGACAACTATTTTTTTATGCAAAATTGATGAAATGAAAAGGGTTTTTAAAGGATATTCTCAGCTTTCCACCGATATAAATTATGCTTTAGTTTGAATTTAATAAGTAATTATTGTTCATTTCTATTCAAAATATGACTAAAGTCGATTGATAGGTGATTGAAAAATATCTATATCTTTCAAACGATATCACATTTTTGAATCAAAACATATGTCACATTTTGAATCCAAAACATGTGTCACATTTGAATCAAAACATGTGTCACATTTTTTGAATCAAACATGTGAATCACATGTGTCACATTGAATCCAAAACATGTGTCACATTTTTTTGAATCAAAACATGTGTCACATTCTATGCTTCACATACTATAGGATTAAAAAGAAAAATTAAATTTGGGTATGTGGGATCATGATGGGCCAAAAAGTGGCAATATGATGGGTATTTGTAGGGTATGTGGCTAACAACTTTTTTAACCCAAAATTGATGAAATGAAAAGGGTTTTAAAGGAGATTTTCAACTTTCCACCAATATAAATTATGTTTTATTTTGAATTTAATGAATAATTATTATTCATTTTCTATTTGAATTATGACTAAAGTCTTGATTGATAGGTGATTGAAAAACATTTATCTAGCTTTCAAAGCGGTATCATATTTTTGAATCCAAAACATGCATCACATTCTATTTGCATACTATAGGATTAAAAAAGGAAAAATGAATTTCATGAAGTTTTGACCAAGTTAAGGTGGTTAGACATAGAGTTTTTATATTTTTTTAAAAGTTGTAATAAAATTTAATAATTAATTATTTACTTCAAAAAAAATTACAAAAAAATATGCATCACATCCGGACATGAGTCCTCTACTAATGTCTAAAATATTATAAAAAATATTATCATTTTATTGTGGTTAGGGTGGTTAGACAGACACCTTATTTTTTCCTTGAAATTTAAGGACTACTGCATTGAAATTTTAAATTTTCACCAAATAGATTTAAAAAAAAAAAAGCCTAGTAGTTTAGAAACTACATTCAATTTGCTACAGATTCTATTCTTACATATTTTTGAAATAATATAGAGAACTTATTCAAATTTTTATGTTAAGTTGCCTAACTCTAATTTTTCTAAATTTTTTGCCACTTAAGGGCCTATTTTTTCATGATGATCCTGCACATACCCATTTCATGAAGTTTTGACCAAGTTAAGGTGGTCAGACATACATGTTTTTATAATTTTAAAAAAGTAGTAATAGAAAATTCATAATTAATTATTTACTTGGAAATAAATTATAAAAAAATATGCATCACATCGGGAAATGAGTCCTCTACTTATATATGAAATCTTATAAAAAACTATTATGATTTTATTATGGTTAGGGTGCTCAGACAGACACCTACTTATTTTTTCCCTGAAATTTAAGTACCATTGCATTGAAATTTCAATTTTTCACCAATTTATATATATATTTAAAAAAAACCTAGTATTTTAGAAACTACATTCAATTTTCTATAGATTCTATTCTTACATATTTTTGAAATAATATAGATAACTTATTCAAATTTTTACGTCAAGTTTCCTAACTCTGATTTTTCTGAATTTTTTGCCACTTAAGGGCCTATTTTTTCCATGATGATCCCGCAGATACCCATTTCAACAATTAGTTATATAAATGTGAACTTATTTTGTAATTTCAATGGTTAAACAACATAGTCAGACAATTCTATTACAATCGGGGAAAAAATATAATTAGGATTAATTTGCAAGCTATTTTTTAAACCTCTAATTACAAATCAAATTGGTATCAAAGCTTCTTAATAGGAAATTGCAAAAGTGAATGTTAACTAGGTTGAAAATGAATGTTCAAGGAGAAGGTGCACTGGAATAATTCAATCTAGAGATCATAAAATGAAGGACATTTCCACAATAAAAGATGGCAGCTAAACAAATTCCTATAGAGTTTGATGAGAAAACTTTTCAACAAGCTTTTCTCAAGATGAAGTCAATGGTAGAAGTTCTTTTCCAGGAGAGACAAGAACGAAAGAAGAGAAATGAAGGAAAGGTTGGGAAGAAGGAGGAAGTTGAATCCTCTTTGAAAGATGACAAAGGTAAAGGAGTAGAAGGTGGTGGTGACCCTCCTGAACCTCCATCACTGTCCTCTTCATCTTCTTCATTCTCTTCATCTTCATCTAACTCTTCTAAAAAGAAACAAATTGTGGAAACACCTTTGATAAAACTAGATGTTAAATTTGAGTTGCCTATATATAATGGTGAATTGAATGTAGAAAAGCTGGATAACTGGCTTAAGTAGATAAAAGTGTATTGCAAAGTTCAATAGATCTTGGATGATTCTTCCAAAATCCAACTAGCTACCATTAGAATGGGAGGCACTACATTGGTTTGGTGGGAGAGTAAGATTTAAGATGATTTTGCTATGCACGATAAAATCATTTCATCTTGGTATGAATTTACTTCTGCTTTAAATAAATGATTTTATCCTTGGGGTTATATGCAACAAGCTGTTATGGACTGGAAAAATCTAAGATAGGGTAAAGGACAAACAATGCAAGAGTATACGTGCAGGTGTTTAGGAAGAAAGCACTTACTCTTGAAATTCCTCTTTATACACAAGAAACTTTATTAAAGTATATAGGTGGTTTGCATTCACATTTGAAACATACAATCCTGATGTTTAATCCATCTAACTTTGATGAGGTGTGTGCACAAGCAACCCATATTGAAGTAGGTGAAAGGAACATAAGTTTCAGTTTAAAGGAATTTATTCCTTCAACTAAAGGCAATAAGAAGGGTAAGGAGAGGAAAGCAAGTACTGTGAAAAAAGAGGAAGGTGAAAAGCCTACTTGTTCACATTGTCAGAAGAAAGGGCATGAAGATGTAAAGTGTTGGAAATTGCATCCAAAATTGAAACCAAAGTGGTTTAAGGATCGTAAAGGAAAGAAAAAGGCCACAACTATCATTCAGGATTTTTGATCAGATTTTGATGACGAAACAAAGATAACAATTATGGGTTTTAAAGGTAAAGCTTTTGTTGGTAATGATTCTACTACTGATGTTTCATATGCTTCTACTTCTAAAAGTCATGTTGTTCCTAAAGATAGCAAAATATAAGAATTGTTGCATATAAGGGTGATTTCTAAGAACACTAAGATTGATACACTGATAGATAGTGGGTCCCAAGTTAATCTAATTTCAAAAGAAGTTGTTAAATCGTTGGGATCGAAAACAAAGCCACATAAGAAACCTTATCCATTAAGTTGGGTGTGCAATGATAATAGATTGCGAGTAACTAAGCAATGCAATTTAAGATTTGCAATAACATCTAAGTTTATAGATGAGGTTGAATTTGATGTGATCCCACCTGATATCTTTGGGATTATGTTGGGTAGCCCATATTTATATGATAGAAAATAAATATTCTATAGGGAACATTGTAATACCCCCATGTTGCTGATATTCTTTGCTACTATTTGTTACTCTTATGTGTTAGTGTGATACTAGTTTATGTTGGTGATTAGGTCACCGACTTGGTGTGTGTGGATGCATAGTTTAGTTGATTGCTACATATGACATTATTATGATGATTTATGATACTTTATGTGGTTTTTAGATTATTTGATTATGCAATGGTTTTTCCTTAATATTATATATGTCAATGTTGTGATTCTATGATGTTTAATTTGATTTCAGTAATACATTGTGATGCAGTGGTTTAGTAATGAGTTTATGATGTGATCAGTTAGTTAGCAATGTTACTTTATATTTAATGTTGTAATTGTTAGTATAGCTTTGGTGAGAGGACAATGTAGCACCACTCGTTTACGAGTTCCCTACTACGCTGCAATTCCTTCTCATGATATGATGTTTTTGATTATATATATGTGTTACTTGACATTTATTTGTATGCAGGATTTGCAGGAATAAAGTCTCGATTCCACCTGCTTTGGTAGGACATGGCAAGCAGTAAATTAACCCAATGGGTACAATGTTGAAAAAGGGAATCGATAAGGAAGTGTCCCCATCCCAAGTCTATCATCTTGTTTCGAGTTTTGTTATGTCATGATTGAGGTCTTGTCCTTGTCGTGAAGTTTGATTGTTGATTAATTATTTTATTTATGGTTGGTGGAAATTTAATTAATCTTATTTTATAAGATTAATTAATGTTGTCTTGTGGCTTTAATTAGTTGTAAGTTAGTTAAATGTTGAATTTAAAATATATTGTAAATTTAAATGTTAGTTAATAAATTAAAAGTTTAAGAAATTAATTCAAATTAGAAATGATGATGATAAGTGTATATTATCTCTTTCTTGATATTAAATTAGAAAAATATGTAGAGAATATCTTAAGAAAATAATTAATTTTTTATTAAAATTGTGAGATAAGTGTGTGCTTTTAAAAAGAAAGAAAAGAACTAATGATTGAAGAGGATTTTTGAGGAAAAAGATGATGAGTTTTATTTATTTTTATTGTGAGAAAATTTTTATGGACACAATTTTTTTTTGGTTTTTTTCTGATAAAGAAAAGAAAAGATAGGTTTTTTGTTTTGGGCTTCTGGGTGAAAGTTGTTTTGTAAGAAAAGATTAAAAAAAGAGATTGATTCAAAAGGGAGCTAAAGGAAGGAAACCTAAGAAGAAACTGTAGAGGGGATTCTACTTGCAAAGAGGAAGAAAGCTATTGGGTTTGCATAGTGGGGCATTACAAACATAATCAATATCACTTGTTTAAGGAATTGAATAAATTGTGCATTCTCATCCAATTAAGAATTATAACTCTTTTGTGACAACGAGACAATTGAAAAGGGTAGTTAATGCAAGAAATAATTTGGCACTTATGTTTGTACCACAAGAAGTGTCATTGCATAAAAGCATATCTAATTCTAAGGTTGTTCTAGTTATGAAAGATAAGCATGATGCTGGTACATTATTTTTCTCATCCACAAATTTAGTTTTGTTATTTAACCTTCTACTTTTTAACAGTGTATGGTTGGTAGTGGCAACATTGAATGTTGATGTGTATATGGCTAATGTACTTAAGAATATCGGTGCAATTTTGATTGCTGTTATGAGTCAGATGTACAAGTTCCAAAAAGGAAGGACAAATGATACTGGACAAATGAGGCAAAATTTCCCTCACTTCAATTGTTCATAAAAATAGACCTTTTGGAGGTCCAAAATCTTTTCAATGGGGAGGAATGATCCAAGTGGATCTAGGAAACCTCAAAAAATTTCATAATCTTAGAATCTCATAGAACAAGCATCATTAGAAAGAGCTCACTGACATAGTCCTGATGCAACTTGAATGGGCTTAAAAGGAGTTCGTATGTAGAAGTTATGCATAGTCAAAGGTCTGATCAAACCTGGTACATGGGCTAGTCAAAGGTGAAAAAATTGATCATCTAAAAAATGGTCGAAAACAACATGTCAAAGAGCTCGTCACCATGATTTTGATGTTGTTCATTTCACATCAAATGGAGTCCGTATGAGTGACATATCACTGGTCAAAGTTTGCAAAAGGAAGGTTGACTAGTCAAAATGTTGACATCAACATGACATCAGCATGCTGATGTGGCATGATGATATGGCAGATGATGACGTGGACCAACCGAGTGATGACATGTGGTAGGATGCTGAGGTGGCAAACATAGGTGGCATGGGCCAACTACATTATGACACATATCAATCTATAAGCAAATAATATTTTGCCACGTGGCCCAACAATTGGGTGCCACATGGTGTAATTGGAATGTCCTCCATTGCTGGTTGTTATAAATATTTGTTGGGGAGAGTCGAACCTATGACCTCCATTCTCCTACTTTTAATCTTCACCACTAAGCCATCCTTGATTTTTGGGATGTGATAGGATTCATTTCCTATTTAACGAGTATTCAAGCCAAAATTAAAGGGGAGGTTGTTTGAACCTCCAACTTCCCCTCTCCCAACAAAATCCATTTCCAACATGCCAAGTGCATATGGTTGAAAGTATGTTGGCAGAAATATCTTTTAAATAACATATTAAGGCCGAATCTTCGATGGGTGATAAATATATCCCCTAAATTTAAAAGGGAATCATTTAAAATTTTACCTTAAAATATTTTTAAGATATTCAAAGCCCGATTTCATAAATATTCAAGGGAATAAGTGATATTTATAAGATATTTAAGGATTACTAAAGGTTTAGAATTTTAAAAGGATTATTTTGTAAAATCCCAAATTATAAGGGCCATAAATTTAAAAGGGTTAGGTTTATTTGGGGGATTTTAAAGATTTATTGTTGCAAATAGGGGATTTGGGTTGATTTTGTAAATAATATGGTTATAGACCATATTAAGCAAATTTTATGTATAAAAAGATGGGAAATGGGCTTGTGAAGGAAATAGAATTCTCTTGGAGAGAAAAATAGAAATTAGAAATTTTTGGAAAAGGTGGAGTTAGAATGCTAGAGGAGAGTTGAATTCTTTTTGAGAGGAAGAATTGCAAGGTGTTATTATACACCAAAATTGTAAAAGTGAGAGAGATTCTGAAGAATTTTGTGTAGGTTTTTGAAGCTTGAATATTGTAAGAAGGCATCTTCAGGTGCTTGGCGATATTAATGAAAGCGTTCCAACATTGAGAAGTAGACCCAGAGACATAGTCCTTTGAAGGACGAGCTCCGTTATCAACCTACATATGATCTTTCTAACTTCCATCTCATTCTTCTTCTATCTCCTGTCTTACATTCTCTCTAATTTCATTTCAGTTTATTTAATATTTGTTTATAATTACAAAATTTCAGTAATTAGTTATATAAATGTGAACTTATTTTGTAATTTCAATGGTTAAACAACATAGTCACACAATTTTGTTATGATCAAGGAAAAACTATACTTAGGATTAATTTGCAAGTTATTTTGTAAACCTCTAATCACAGATCACAATTACACATAAATAAAATCAATTTCCCTTTTTAAATCATTTCATTTTAAATAAAATATCCATTTATGTATTTAAAACATCTATTATACCAAAATAGTCAATTAAATATATTATTTAGTTATATATAAAAATGATTTACAATTACAAAATTACAAAATAAATATATATATATATTTATAATATATATAATATAATATATATAATATATAATATATATAATATATAATATATATAATATTTAAATATATATATGTTTTCATTATCAAAAACATAAATATATATTTTATATTTGAAAAAAAAACATATTTAAAAATATCTAAATTGCATATTGGAGAGGGAAAAATTTTAACAAATTTTCTACAGGAAAAGAATTATAGATTTACCAAAGGTTTTCTTTTTAATTTTCCTAACAATTAAAATCATTTAGGGAAAACAAACAAAATGATAATTTTTCTATAGGAAGTATTTAGAAAATTTCACATAGGTTTTCCAATTTTCCAAGCCAAATTTAAACTAATTTGGAAAACAAATTTAAATGATATTCTTCTATAGGAAATACAAATAAAGTTTTTCCCAAAATTTTAAATAGGAAGATTCTCGAATCTATTCCTACAAAGATTTCCAAATATCTCTATTATTTTTCTCTAAGGTTTTCTATTGGTTAAAATAACAATTTCAGAGAGGCTCTCTGATTTCATTATAAAGTTTTCTACAGAGCACTAAAATATTCATGAAAAATATTCAAACACAGAAGCCTTACAAATTTTCAAAATAATTAAAAGCTTCTACTCAAATTATAAATTCTTTTGTACATGCAATCTTTCAATTTGCAAAATAATAAAATAAATAAAGGAACTTGTATCCAGAAGCTTGAGAAAGTGATATTTGATGTAAAGCTTCACCTGTAGAATCCAATTTTTCCAAAGCTTCCTCCAAGAATTCACCTTTTTCCACAAGAAGAAAAACAAAAATAACTAGAGCCTAGAAACTTCCCGTGAACTTTTTTTTTTTAGCAACCTCTACCCCAAAAAAAATATTTTTCTTTTATTTTGATGTAGTAACCTCTTACCTCTCTTAGTTATTGCAAATATTCTCTTCGAGAATAATTTCTCAACAAGAGTGTTTAATGAATTTTTCTAACACACGTGTCAAAATTAAAATATATTTCAACCAACTCTTTGATATTTCCTTTTTGATAATTACAAGGAATATGCTATTTTAATAATTTAAAAATTGTCAAATTAATATCATCTACATTATGCAATTTATAAATCAAATTCACACAATAATTTCTGAAACAAATTTAATCTAATTACCTTATAAAATAAATTTAATCATAAGGATTAAATTACTTTACAAAATAATTAAATTTAATTAATTAAATTAAATACAAAGCTTCTAACAATATTATTTAAAATTAATTAAATAACCACTAAAATAATTAAAAGCATTAATTTAATATTAATTTCCACAAAATAAACCTTGCAAATAAATAAATGACAAGGAAAACGTGGACAACATAACGATAAAGCATACTGAACTAGGACCGACGACACACTATGACTAGGGTTGTGGTTTGACTAGGAAACCTCATTACTATCTCCTAATCAACTATTTTATTGGGCAATGGACATGCTCAAACTTGTGAAACTAGATGGAGTCGATGTCATGTACCTGTGATCCTATAGTCAAACATATGTCATACATGTACATATATAAACAATGAATCAAACACATCATGAAGATAAAATTGTGGAATCATAGGGCGCTCGTAAGCGAGTGATGCAATCCCGTTCTCTTCACCAATACAGTGTCACATCAAAACTGACAAAATAAAATATTAATTAACTACAAATGAGCATATATCAATAACAACTCAAATAAAAAACCGTGCTAATCTAAAAGCATGTCACAAATAATCATCATCTATATAGTGTATCATCACATCATAAAATAAAAAACCATCATCGCTCCAATGTTAGTAATCAAATAACAACATAGTATCAAAGTCTATCAAAGTAAAAAAAAACTGTTAGAAAACATAAAAAAATAGAGGGGTACTACAATTCCGGTAGGTGATTTCTCTTTTCCTTTAAATTTGCATCTTGTTTGTTTTCCCAACTAACAACTTCTGCAAATAGTATTGGTAGGCTTTGCAATTTTAGGAAAATCCCAAACAACTTCTCTTGAACTCATCCTGATTAGATTTTCAAAGTTTACATGTCCCATCCTTCAGTGCCATAACCAAATTTCATTAACTTGAGATACAAAAGATTGACCATCAACACCCTTAAGTTGATAAATTTTTCCATATGTTCTTCTTCCTGTAGCTACCATAGTTTCAAACCCTTTTCTAATTTCACAAGTATTATCTTGAAACACAAGCTTAAATAATTTTCTACACATTTTTCCAATATTGAAAGATTATGCCTTAATCCCTTAGCATAATAGACATCATCAGTACTATGTTTTCCATCAAAACTACTTGTTCCTTTACCAACAATCTTTGCACCAGAATCATCTCTAAACATGACTAATCCTCAATCATACTTTTCAAGTTTAGTGAACTTACTTTTGTCTCTAGTCATGTGATTTGAGCAGCCACTGTCAATCACCCAATAGTCTTCATCTTGTCTAGCATAAAAGATAGTAACCAAATTACCTTCCATCTCTTCCTTCTTATTCTCCGAACCACATTCCTTTGCACATCTTCCATGGTTAGTAGACACATATTTATTCTCTAAGGATAGAAACAAGCATTCATCATTACCACCTTCAAAATTAGATTCATCATCAAAAATTCTAACATCTTCTCTAACATAATACAATTTCTTGAACTTTTTGTCCTTTTTTATCTTTATTATCTCTGCTCTTCTTGTGTATAGCTCTATTTAGACATCTTGAAGCATAGTGACCCATAATTCCACAACTGAAACATTTAAAAGGTAACATACCTTTGTACTTACTGGTACCTTCCTTCAACTTATAAAATTTTCTTCCAACTCTCTAAACTATCACCATTTGGATCATCTTTTGTCTTTGTAGCTTTGAAGGTTGATTCTATTTTATCCTTTTCTTTTCCAAATTTTCTCATTTCAAATGTTTTCAAGGTGTCAAATAGTTGTTCTTTAGTGAATTTATTAGGATCATAAGCTTCCCCAATAGCTAAGACCTTATCACTGTAACTCTCTGGTAGAGTCATTAGTATCTTCTCCATTACATCTTCATCAGCCAAAGTACCACCTTGATTTTTGACTTAATTTACTACTATATCAACCCTCTGAAAATAGCTTGCAATGTCTTCACCTTCTTCCATTTTCAAGTTCTCATATCTGCACTTAGCTGTCAGCTTCTTTGACAATTTGAATCTATCATTTCCTTCATAGATATCTTTCAAATTTTCTAAAACTTCATCAGCAGTGCCCAAAGAAATAACTTTTGTCAGCTTGGGCTTAGATAAAACACTATAGATTGCATACCTTGATTTTTCATTTTCTTCATAGGAAAAAATCTCATCTGTAGAAGAAGGGCCACTTTCGAGGTCAACTTATTTTGTCTCAACAGGTTTCCAAGTCTCGTAACCAAGAGAGACTAGGTAACCTCCCATCCGCACTTTCTAGAAATTGTAATTAGATCCATTAAACACAGGGATTGTCAATTTGTGTGCCATCATATCTACCTCAAGTGATTAAGCTCTTCTCTAAGGAACCAAAGCTCTGATACCAATTTTGAAATGCACAAGATAATTAAGAGGGGGGTTAAATCAGTTGTCACCAATCACATTCATGCATCTCAAATAATTATTAACTCCATATCCACTTTAATCTATTATTAAGTATGAGCATGAAGTGCAAATGATAGCAAGTAATATCAACACAAGAAACACCATATTTATGTGAAAAGCCCAATACTTGGGAAAAATGATGGTGAGGATTAACTCACAATATAAAGTAATTGTAAAACCAATTTCAAAGATGCTCACTTCCCAAGATTGGACTCACTATCTAGATAGGACTCACTGTCCAAAAGGGACGCTCACTGCCTACAAATATAGAAAGATAGAAATAAGAATGTTACACAAAGAACACTTTTTCAATGCAACAAAAGATCCACCAAAACAACTTTCACACATCTGCAACCTTGATCAGAGAATTGTAGACACCATCAACTCACTGCGTTTAGGAGTCTAACACATTAAAGTACTACTACCTCATTTTACTTTCACACACTCTTGTTTCTCAAACTTTTGTCATCCAATGCTTTTAATATCTCAACTTGTATTTATACCATCTTTAACCTTAGAAACATTCTCCAAGGTCAGGTACACATGCTTCATTTTATAAATTCAAATTAGGTCAGCAACTCAACATTCCTGCGGTGGAAGAGAATGAGAGTGGACAAAACCAACACTTAATCAAGACCCAAAACAACATCTTGGATCAATCACATGCTTCCCCAATTGACACTTATCCTTCGCATGACATGTAAACACCAGGTCAACCAAACCTAATGAAAACACCAATGAACTTTGAAGTACACACTTTTGCAACAAGAAGATATCATGTAGATGACATAACATGCTTCACCATGCACTAGGACACATCTTAGATGCCTTCAGATTCATCTATAGTTACAACAACAACCTTCATACACAAAAAACTCTCCATCAGTCCATATGTACTATACAAACACAAATAGTAATTCTGAAACTAGTCTTCCAGAGCACTAAACCGCAAATTCCTTTGACAAAAAATATCTATTATATCATTATAAGCCTTCTTCTAAATCTGAAAGACCTAAAACAAACCAACAAAGGACTACATAGTAGATACATTTCTCCTAGTCCATAGACAAACAACTCTGTCAAACTAGTTCACAAATTGGTGAACAAAACTTTCACTTTTCATCAAACTAAAAGCTACAATCCAAGATATATCACCCAAAGATGCCCATAAACAACACTTTAGATATGCACAAGCATACGATCAACATAGAAGAAATGCAGAGCACATACTGGAGCTCATTATGAACATACAAACAACTCTGACTTCTCTATTTATTAATTTTCTCACAAGTACTTGGTAACTCATCATATCAGCACACCTACAACACTATAAAGATAGCTCCATGTACTCACCTATACATGTACCATCTACAATCACTTGATTCCATTCTCTGCAATAACCTATACTATGTTGGCATCAATGACAACATTAATGAAAACACCACCAAACTCACTTATACTTGGAACACTTTGATCATGTAGTTATTGAACAATTATGGTGTGAAATTACACTACTTTTGTATGTTTGAAGACTATAGTCTTTTTCCAATGGTCATAGCTTGCCATCCACAGGTTGTCCTTTTGTCTAGCATCTTGCTATCCTTGACAATGTCAATGTCAAAGTTTGGAGGCATTGAGATTTGTGGCTTCCTTTGAACTCAAAACCTACACTCAACTTGTAGGCCAAGCACAAGCACTACACGAAGCAGCGAAAATTTTTTCAAACATTATTGTCACCATTAATTTGACATGCTGCAAATTAATCCTCAATGCCTACTAGTGTTGCAATGGAATGCAAGTTTCCCAACGTGCCTAAATTTCCTACTCTTTCAACCTTTGACAGGAAAATGATTTTCTTCCAAAGCTATTAAATTTGGCCTTTTAAACTTGCATTGCTATTTGACTTAAGTTCCTCTAACTGGACCAATATTCATACCATAGCTGAGGAGCAACCAATCTAAGCTACTTTCATTTTTGCCAGCATCAGGTTATTTTCAAATTTTTTTTTTGTCTTTTTTTTTTCTTTTGATTGTTCCAAACATAGTCTTTATGTGATAGTTTTACATTAATGAAGAGAATCAATTTTAATGTTTATGTCTCACTACGACGCACAAGAAGAAAATCCAAACAAACCCCAAATAAATTGAGACAGGCTAAGGAAGAGCACACCCCAGTGAATTGATCCTCTTTCTATTTTCTCAAGTCAAACTTCCTCTCCCAAACTCTTGAATTGGTCTCATCCCTATCACTCGAACTCTCTTTGTATTAGGCTATTTGTTTTTTTGTTTGCTTCTTCACTCTACCCCTCCAAGAATTATTCCCTCACCTCTATTCTCTATTCTCTATTTTTCAGAATACAATATATTTCATGTTTTGCATATATTTGGAATGCGCAAAGTGACCATAATATTGTAGAAATACCTATCTTCAACATCAAAGAGGACCAACTCAAATGCTAAGATGTATGAAACTACCAATAAAATAAAATTAGCTTATTTATATTTAAAAAAATCATTTAAAAAAAATATACACTAATTTACTTTAAACTTATTTTATTTATTTTAATTTTTTTTATAACTTTAATTTAAAATAAACCAATGTAAAATAATTTTTATATCATTCTAAATAAAATAAAATTAACACATCTATATTTAAAAAAAAATAGTGTTTGTAAATAAGTATCTAATATTTTTTTAAATGTATACACTAATTTACTTCAAATCTATTTTAAAAAGTATTTTATTTATTTAAAAA
The DNA here is from genome assembly GCA_007258455.2 of Sequoia sempervirens. NCBI lineage: Eukaryota > Viridiplantae > Streptophyta > Pinopsida > Cupressales > Cupressaceae > Sequoia > Sequoia sempervirens. Next base: position 209,982,263 of record VDFB02379711.1, on the reverse strand, counting down.
ATATTTTATAATTTTAATTTAAAATAAACAAATGTAAAGTAATATTTATTTTTAAAACATCATAGCTAGTGTAGAAACCCTCTAAATTCTAATTAATGAAAGAATTGATAATACCTATTCATTTATAATTGGTTTTTTTGTTTTTGTTTTTAGGTAATTAATTTTATTTAATTCCATCACATATTTATAAAAATACTTTTATAATATTCCTAGTCACATATGTGGACTGAAAAGTGACATTGGTATCCATCCATCAAAAATTGGAATGTGAGTTTGAAGCAAAGAAAGAAAGTAGATTTTAATTTAGGAATGTTAGTAGTTATTCAATGAATTAATCAAATTTTAAATATATAAGTTATATAGTAAATAATAATTTTGTTTTTAAAAAGAAAAATATAATATATAAATTATGAAAATTCTTTAGCTTTAATATTATCAATGGGTTGGAATGTGAGTTTGAATTCAAGAAAGAAATTATAATTCAATTTAGGAATGTTATTAGTTATTGTTGGAGTTCTAGGTTAATTTTTAATTAAAAAATAATTTACATAGTAAATAATAATTTTGTTTTTAAAAAGAAAATAATGTATAGGTTTTGTTGAGGTTCTAGGTAGAGGTAGAGGTTCTTATTGTTTAAATACCAATAAATAAGGTGAATTTTTGGAGTTCTACCAATTTTAAATTAAAAATTAATTTGCATAGTAAATAATAATTTTGTTTTTAAAAAGAAAAATATATAATAAATAAATTATGAAAATTCTTTAGCTTTATTATTATCTATGGGTTGGAATGTGAGTTTGAATGCAAGAAAGAAATTAGATTTTTATTGAGGAATGTTATTATTTATTGAATGAATTAATCAAAATTTTAATATATAAGGTAATAAAATATTAAAATAATAATTGATTATAGAATATGTTTTTTTATTTTATAAGATTTATTGTATATTGATTTTAGAGAATAAAAAATATATAGGTAGACTAAAAACATACAATGAGCAAGAGAGAAGGAAACATCCAAACCTTAAAAATAGGGCATGCATGTATTTTTTTTCTTGAAAATTTGTACATGTTTTGAGTATTAGAAGTGATGTTTTCCTTTATGTTAAAATACTAGACCAAAAAGAAAACTATTTCAAAATGGTAATAATAAAATTAACCATAGTGGAATAAATAGAATGAACATAAAAATAAACACAGTAATTATAATCATGAATCTAGAGAGGCATTGAAGTTATCATACAAAAAATCACTAAAGTGTTTGTTTGTATCCTAGATAAGACAATCCTGGTCATTTCTAGTACCAACCTTAATGTTATTTCAACTAGAATTTGATTTAGCTAAAATAATAACTTGATTTCCTTCCCTTTTAATATGATTTCATTTCACAACACTACAACCATGAATGAGGATGTTTTTCTTTCTTACGTAAATTTAGCTATCACCTATATCAATAAAATCCCCATGCTTAGTATGTAAAAGAGCTTGGTGAATAGCCATATCCTTTGCAAAATTATTAGAACTATAAAAATTGACTATTGGTAAATTAGAACTTGACTCTATCATTATGATCATGACACACCTAACATTTCTAAGATTAATTTTTAAAGCTCCAAAATTAAATTTAACAAAGCTAGGAGGAAGATGTTCCTAATAAGTTGAAAATCATGAGGGTTATTATTAAAAGAGATAAAAAGAGGGAGAAGCCACATGAATAAGAAGTGCGGACATTGAAATCACATGTACATTATTTTTGTAATATCATCTCATGTTAACATTTAGTACACTTATCACCTTGTAGTCCATTATAATAATTATTATCTTAATATTTATTACTTTATCACAATTTAACTCATTAAATAATATTTATTTTTTAGTTACACTAATTCAAATTTATGTCTAAATTATCAACAATTAATTTAATTTAAATCCTAAATTACACCTCATGATTAACTATCCAATCAAAATAGTTAAATAAACAATCAATTTGGCTAACTCAAGATCACAAATTATTTAAAAAATAAAATAATTATCAACCTACTAATCAAATGAGTTGGCTACCTAGTATCTCCATCCATTTTGCAAATTGGTTGTCACCTCTCCTCATCACTCCACAAATCATGGATTTAACTCATGTTCATAACCAACAATTTTATGTCCATTTGGAAAATATAATAAATCTCCCATGTGTTATTTTGTTTATTAATGTTGTCATTTCTTCATCCATAGCCTCTTTCCAAGAATCTACATCATTTATACCAATAGCTTCCTTTACAATCCTAGGCTTATGAGGGTTAATGTACAAATAAATTTCACAAATTTATCCAAGTAATAATGTGTTGTGCCAATGGAATTGAATTCATCGTATAAAATAATGCTATGTTTGGTTTGTATCATTGATGTCATTGTTAAGTTAAGGGTACAAGTAGGTATATTATTAAGACACCATGTTAATGTAAAAATTATGTTTTGGGAACAAATCGTGTAGTTTAAATCATGGACATATATAGATAGAAGGGTACTAATGATATTATTGTGATATATTATCTTTTAGGAGTAATATTTTTCAATTGGGCTCTAAAATTAACCATTGCAATCTTTCTTTCAAAGTTGGCTTAAAAATTGAACCTACAAACTCATTAATCATTGATATGCTGGGCTAAAATTGAACAAGACAAACTCACACTCAATTTTGGTTCTTAAAATGAATTCACTATTGCTTTGAAGGCTAAAATGAACACGTGTTTTGAGTGAGTTATCTTGTGTTTGATACACTTTAAGTGTGTAGCTTCTCCCCTTGCACTTCATGCAATCTTGGTGAATAGAAACACTCAAAAGTGTATTTTATTGCTTTGAGTCACCCTTAAGAGAGGGCTTACTATGAGACACACCCCGTAGCAGGAAACTCATAGGAAAGTTCTTGAAGCACATTTACCAATGGGCTATATCAAAGGTTTGGAAATCATGAAAAAGTACCTTCAATCTTGAGGAGTCAATGTGCTGCACCTAATCCATCTCCTTAATTGAAAGGAAATGGTTGAAGAGCCTTAAGTGGGAAATGAATGGTAGTGAAATGACAAGTGTTCATGATTTTTTGTCATTAAAATCATTTGTTTGTAATAGCCAACTTTTCCATCCAACGAGTTTATCAAAGTGGTGCATTGGAACTTGGCTTCCAAGAAGTTACTTGCCATCCAAGAAGTTACTTGCCATGTACAATTGTGGCTAAGATGTATGGGTTAAGAGTTTCATTCTTAACATACCTTTACACATTTCCCTTAATTTTATGTAAAATCATCTCTTCTACTATGAAGAGCATGAGGAAAGACCACCAAGAAAAATGTACCAATTGAGCTAGGATTGTGCTACTTGTGAGTTAGTTTCAAAACACATTGATTCATTCCAAAAAATTGAAACAAAAATTTAACAATTATCAAATTTCCCTAAAGATCTCATCTTTAGAGGCTTCTAAATACTTGGACTCATATCTCAATTCACTCTCTTCAAAGACAACCTAGGGAAACTATAACTTTACCTCTTAATTTCCACATGGGATGGAAGATGTTCAAAGTGTAGAAATTTAGTTTGAAACTTAAGCAAGACCAGTGAATGTGGTAAAGGAAATTCATTAATCAAGATTAAATCAAATTGAACCCCACACATGTGCTTGTTATCCTTGGTCTTATGATCTTCCATGCAAAAACATTGGTCTTTTGGTTTGAGTTACTCATAGGGTAAAGCATGTTCTTCAATTCCTTGGTATTGTAAAAATATCTACTTTAGGTTCACTTAGGATTAAAAAAACACTTCATCCATCCCAAAACATCTCTCAAAATCCATCCCACAAACAACTTCTTATAGGTTTGAAAAAAAATCAATATTCTAGACTTGGGTAAATCATCTTAAACCAAATCAAAATCAACTTGTTTAGTTAGGTGTGTGGGAATGTATCCTTTCTCACACATTTAGTTAAAGTAGCATCCTTTGAACAAGTTCAAACACCCATATCACTCAGCCTTTCATATTTCATCTCATCATTGGTCCTAAATTCCTTAGAGGTCAACAAGGTCAAAACACAAGAAAAACATGGAATATAAACTTGATCCATACATAATGAGTGATCTAAATTAACCAAACTATCAAAGCCTTATGATACCAATCGATTATCAAAAGTCAAATTTATACAATTCACACATTAGATTTAAATCAAAGTCAATACCTACAAATCTATCAACCAAATGCTCAATACATGAGTCTTCAAGAAAAAACACATTATCCCATCAAATCCATACATGCCAAATATGAATAAAATATATCATACCCACATGTGGCCACTTATATCAAATCCCCACTTGGTGAACTATGGGATGAATACATTTGTGAATAAAACCAATGTTGTTCAAAATCCAAATAATATGTTGACAACTCAATGTATTGATCCAAATCAAGGTAACACCATGCAAAATCAAAGTTACCCAAATCAAAGGAATGTGCTCCCCAACCAAAATAATGTTCAATTCCAACCTATGATTTGTAAAATATAAACATCATCCCAAATTAGAACATTTTCCTAGATATGATCTTATTTGTAAATTGACTTTGTGGTAGAAGTTTTTTTAGAGAAATGATCACATTTGTAAATTCATTGGGGTTCAATTGAATTTTAGGATGATAATATTCCCATGTTTGTTTATATTATTGAATTCATGGTAGAGGATTTAATTTTTTAAATACATATTTGAATAAGATAGAGGTTCACTAACCATCTTAGTATTATTCAGAATGGGTAGGCGGAATAAATGGGAATCGCTCATTTCTCTAGATGTGCAAGACATTCCCAACCAGGGAAATCTTTTCTCAAGTGTTGACCTTGAGTGGACACCTATTGGAGATGACAATAGTGAGATAGACATATGTGTTGCAATCCCTCTTTAAATACTCCCTCACTTTGTCAAAGGAGAAGGTTTATTGGATAGTATAGAGACAATGTTTGTACGCAAAGTGAATAGAAAGACCTACTTGATACAACCTGCTAACTAGACAATGAAGATGTACTCAAGGTTTTCTTAGATTTAATACAATCATGAAGCATGTCAAAACTTATATTTTATATTTGTTATATCAATTAATATATATATTTTGTACATGTGAAAATAGTTATTGGTGTGCTTTTGGCCCTGATGACAACATAAATAACTTTGAAAACAACTCTACAAGAAACTTTGAAAATAACTCTAAAAACAAGAAAAGGAAACAAAGGTTTATCCAAAAGAGGGGTTGTTGAACCCCCTTTCTTGTTAGGGTTATGCATGATAGACCAGATGTTGCGGTTATTACATATAATTATTTCAGTTATTGTGATGCTAAAGGTGAAATTTTCATGGAGAAGATGACCCTTCTGGTGATCCAAGGAGTAGCGTTGCACCAAGGTTGTCAAATGAATGTAAATAGTATATTGAATCCTTATTGCTAATGGGGGTGGGAATTGATACAATATGTGAACAACACTATTTAGACCCTAGTTTGACTTAGTTGATGAATAAGAGGGACACATATTTTTTGAGGAAATATGTTTTGAATGCATGGAATAGAGTACACTCACTTCGATCCCAAAATAATGAAGATGATGCAAAAAGTGTAAGCATGTGGCATGTAGAGGAGAAAGATAACTTGTATTGTAAAAGACCAAACAATTTGGAAAATGTTTCATTTATCATAGGCATCCAAACACCATGGATGTGAGAGATGATGATGAAACATTCACATAATGCAATTATTGCTATGGATTCCACATTCTCAACGAATAAATATGGTGTAAGTAAAACAATGTTAATTGTATTTATGGATCTTAATGAAATTATTAATTTTCTCTATTAAAAACATAATAATTTATGGTTTATTCATTTGTAGTATAACTTATATACCTTGCTTGTATTTGATGAACAAGAGGCTGGTATACCTATTGCATGGGCCATATCCTCAAGAAATAAACTCGAGGATATAAATGAATGGTTGACAAAAGTTTATAAAAGAGGGAAAAAATTTAAAGAAGATTTGAATGTCAATTCATTTATGATAGATGATGCTAGTGCCAAGATTGAAGCAATCTATTTTTAATTGGTCTTAATCTAAATTATTTAAACTAAATTTAACTCATTGTAAATGCTTAATATTTAGTCTATAAAAAGCTAAACATTACACTTATCCTTGTAACTTGTAGATTATCCTTTGATTTCTGGGTACTTTTTTGTATTTGGCATGTACATAGGGAATGGTTGAAGAATGTATACAAGTAAGTCAATCTTTGATTAAAATACATGGAATAGCTGAACATTACATGTTTGAATTTTATAGCTTGATATTATGTTTTACAATATAGGTATGTTAGTAATAAGGATGTTGGCTAATATGTTCGATAGATTGGGTGAGATGATGTATGCAATGAGTGATAATGAAGACATCACTACTCATCTAATAACAAATTTCATGGAGGAATTCAAAGAGGAGAAGAAATTTATCGATTACTTTAAAAAAACTTAGTGTCATGATGAAACTCATATATTGGTAAGCTCATTGAATTATTCATTATGGTTTTTCATGCATTTACATTGTTTAACTTGTTTTTTATTTATACTAAGACATCATTTCATGGGTTTGTATAGCAATGTGGGAAAAAAACTATAGAAGTTTCCCTCATGCAAATCAATAAACCAATTCTTCCATAGAGTCGTACCACTGCCACATCAAGAGTCACTATTTAAGTGATTGTTCTAAGAGGTGCACAAGGAGAATGGATTGGATTATCCATACAATTCTTCATAGGTTAGAGCCATTCTATAAAAATAAAATATATTTTCAATTATCTGGGTTTTTCACAAACTTAAAAAAAATGATAAATTACACAACTGTATTAGAGAGGTCAAAAAAATACCAGATGCAAATTGTTATCCATATGATCTCCTCCCTAACACATACCAAATAAGAAGCCAAACAATTCCAACAAAATGGTATCTTGTTCAAAAATTTGAACCATATTTGCACATATGTGATTGTTAGTGGGCAACGAAGGGAAACACATGCAAAGATGTGTTAAAGATTTTAGATATTCTAAATAGAAACAAAATAAATGAGGAAGAACAAGTTTTTGGTAAGGATCATTTGAAATTTAAGTTAAATATTTATATATTAAATGATTATTATATATTTTTAAAAAATATCTAAATTAATCTCATTAAATTATAGATGGTGTTACTCCAGTGCTTGATGATGATGACAATGTTAGAGAGAGTTTCAGTCACAAAAATAATACCATTACAGTGTGCCATAGAAAATTGGACCCTCTTGAGAAAAGAGACAATTTCATGCATAATTAGACCCACTTTTGAGTCCCTTCACATCATTTCACCTTCAAAACAACATTTATAGGCCCCTTAGACCTATTAATTTTGATCTAGAGGCTCATTTCACATGTGAAATCACATAAAAACCCAACAAACAACATTTAATAACATCATACCTTGACAACCCACCTTCAAATAGTAGTAGTGGGACTCATTCACCACCTTGGGTGAACAAGTCCCCTTTGGTGGGAACCATTCTCCAAGGGTGGTGAATGAGTCTCCTTTGAGGGAAATATAAAAATTAAGTGGGAATTTAATCAATTTAACTTTAATTTCCAATGAATGTCAGCCTCTTAGTTCTTGTGATATAGGGGGATTCGCTACTCATGAGTTCTCTTCATTCAAAGATCCTCACAGGGTGAACTTCCCTATATCACCTCAATGGAATAGTGCAAAATTTTTAGATTATGAAAAAGAAGGTCACAGAGGTTTCTAGACATACTGAAAAGCTCTCGACCAGAGGACGTAAGTGCAGAATACGGATGACAGTGTGACATGTTGGCATCTCATATGGACCAAAGAGTGAGTTTATCATAGAAAACACATAAATAACCACTTCTACTTCGAATACTAAAAACCACATAATATAGTAAAATAGCAGAAAGTGATAGAACTAAGATAAGGAAGTAGAAATGACAAAGGCAAGGAGAAGAAAGGAAAGAAATACTCACAAATGTGTGAGTGATGAAACTTCCAACTCGTGAGTGTCTTCAATACCTACACACACGAGGGAGTGAGAAATTGTTTTGGTGTTCCCACCTCCACGAACAACCAAATAGATAAAGAAGTAACAAAAACACAAGCACTACAAAAATAGTACTATGCTACTCAACCAAATGATAGAGGAGAGGAGAGGGAAGCTTACCACCTCCACTAAGAGCACTCAAGGCTGCTTGGGGGAGAAAATGAGAGGAACTCAAGCCTCTACTGCAATGGTGTGGTCCCAAAATTTCTCTACTAATGTGATGGAGTGTTGATGTTGCTGCTGTGAAGTGTAAAGTGTTTTGCTAGAATGCTTAGAGCTTTCAAGAGTGAGCTCAATGCTTGGAAGAGGATTGTGAAGCTTATGGATGAAGTCCAAAAGTGCTGAAGAGATCTTCCAACCCCCAAATGCAAGTTTAAGGACTAAATATGACAGAATGAGGAAGAAAACAACCATGATCAGGTCAGTCAGTCGAGGAGGGTGTTAAAAATTGACTCCTAATGGGAAGTGTAATGCCTCTATAGGCTCTAGATGTAGGAATTTTCTAGGGATGTAAGCGCGTTGCGTAGATTTCTGTGCACCATGTAGGAATCCCTAAAAGAAATATTTGCATTGATGCTCAAAATAGGTGCCAAGTGTGATGCAAGTAGCGGCCTTAGGTGGAATTAAGCCTTCGACTTGGTTTTCTAAAGTGGATAAAAGCAAAAAAGGGATTTTCACATGGGGTGAAAATTCACTCTTATACATTTTTCCCCCACTTTAGTGAGCACTAACATTGATGAGTGATCAATAAAGTAGATCAAGAAAGAGTAGGGTTAGAAATGTATAGTTGAATGATCAAGGAAGTAGACCATGATCTAGTGAACCTAAGAGTGCAAGGTCAAAAGAGAACTTTATAGTTCTACAAAAAATATGAACTTGAAGAAAGAGCATATACTCAAGATGAAGAAGATGTAGATCTTCAATCTAGTATATACAAGAGATAAGAGAGAGATGAACAAAGCACATGATGAAAGAAAAAATCGCTCAGGAGTAGAACCCGCACCACAAAGAAGGTGATAAAAGAAAACCTCACTTGAGGAGGAGAACCCGTATCACTAAAAAGCACATGGTGAAAGCAAAAACCTGCTCAGGAGTAGAACTTGCACCACAAAATAAATGTGTGATAAAAGAAAACCTCACTTGAGGAGGAGAACCCATATCACAAAAGAGGTGACAAAAGAAAACCCTACTTGAGGATGAAACCTGTATCACCAAAAAGTTCCTTACAAACCCGCAGACCTGCAAGGAGGCGTCCCCCAAAATCTCTCACATGGAAGAAGTCCAAAAAGTGGACTTCGCAGAGTCAAAAAGTAGTGACATGTCTACTCGTAGATAGATCATGTCTAAAGCGTCAATACGTCTACCCGCAGATAGGATGCATCTAAACAAGCATCGATATGTCTACCCACAAATAGGATGCATCTAAAAGTGGTGACATGTCTACCCTTAGATAGATCATGTCTAAAGCATTGATACATCTACCTGCAGATAGGATGTATCTAAAAAAGCATCGATACGTCTAACCATAGATAGGATGTATCTAAAAAAGCATTGATATGTCTACCCACAAATAGGATGCATAAAAAAGTGGTGACACATCTACCCGTGGATAGAACATTTTTGAAGCGTCAATATGTCTACCCATAGATTGGATGCATCTAAAAGCAGCGACACATCTACCCATATATAGAACATGTCTAAAGTGTCGATACGTCTACCCGTAGATAGGACACATGTAAAAAGTGGCTGGTCATGCAGAACATAAAAAATTCAAAGGGCTCCCTCAGGAACCCAACATGAAAAAAGAGGGATCCGCTCAAGGGAAGCACTATTTGAAAGGCGAGGTCTAGTCAGGCTGCCCCCAAGCTAGACATGAAAGAATTCATTTGAAATAAATGTTTTCAAAGAGATCCCTAGGGAACCCTTCAAAAGGAGAGGGGTCCACTCATGGGATGCTTCATTTAAAAGACATAGCAAAGAGAGGGGTCCTTAAGAAGGACACACATCTCCGAAATAATTTATCACTGCCCCCAATGTATAGGGGAGGAGAACCATACAAAATGCTTAGAATAGGATAGAGGTAAACCTCGATATCGCTTGTCATCCAAAGTAAAGGAAAGTGAATTAATAAAATAGGAGTTTGATGGCATAGGTGAATCATGAAGTTGTTGAATTTTTTCCTTCAAAGCTTTACATTCGCTAGTGGAATTCCCAAGCACTTGATGGTATGCACAAAAAGAATCTTGATGGTTACAAACTTTCTTGTGTGTAGGAGAAGGAAAAGTAATCAAGCAATATTTTAGAAGCCACAACAAGATACACTCTTTCTTAGATATAGAATGGGGAGTAGGAAGCAACCCTTTCTCTTGTGGAGAAAGGTTTTACTTCTCACAAGAACAAGGTACGAAGATAGAAGACAAAGGAGGATAAATCAATCCATGAGAACATGGTTGAGTGGAATTCATGTCACTATTCAATTGTGGTTCCCTTTTAGATTATTCATTTAGGCAACCAAGCCCCAAATTACACTTACAAGGCACAAATTCTATAGGGACCTGAATGCCTTGCTTGTTGTGCCCAGAACCTTTACCCTCATAGCCACATTTAGAGACAACCTTAAAGTCAGGGCCATAACGTGTTTTCAAGTCTTGAAAAGGAGGATCCTCATAAAGAGAATTGTCCCAACAACACAAATCACACTCCTCTATGGGATCACTATCGTTATTATCAATAGGATTTCCAATGTTCACTATCCTCTTTAGTTGAAGTGTAATCCTCTTCCTTAGAAGGAGGATCAACACTAAGGACATTACAATTATTACTCACACCACCCCATGAAACAAAAGAATAATAATCTTTGATAGTGGGTGTGGATGATGTTGTCAGAAGGTCTAAGTGGATGGGTCAACTTTATATTCTCCAATGAAGGGTTCTATAAATTCTAGAGGACCCCAATCACCACCAAGACATGCATTCCTTTGAAAAGAGGTAGAAGGAGCATACTTAGGGATCCTTGTTTTAGAGGGATCTTCCTTAGGGACATTATCTCAAGAGTATCCTTTATAGGAGGTACTGCTGGAGTAAACATCGACACAATGGAAGGAATTGAAGGAATAAGAGTAGGCACAACCAAAGCATGACTGAAAACTACCATCTCACATAAGTACATAGCCTCAAGGTTAGCTTTAACAGTGAATACCCTATTATTATAGATAAAATTAATAGATTTATACAAGGTAGACGGGACTACACCCATAGCGTGAATCCATGGTCTACCAAGAAGAAGGTTACACGCTAACTTTTTTTCCATAACATATACAAGGGTAGGAACAGTAACGGGTCCCAACCTCAAAGGAAAGACTATCGTGCCTAGGGATTGTCAACCAACATTATTGAACCCATGAAGGACAACAAAAGAAGTATTAAGAGAGGATGGGTCAATATTAATCTTACATAATAGATTAACACTACACACATTGAGCACCGAACCAACATCAATGAGAGTACATCTAATGCCAATCCTATTAATGTTGACTATAATCATTAGAGGGTCCACTTGCTTCTATACATCTAGAGGAAAGAGTTCTTGCAGATAGAACGTAATATTTGGCTTATCCGCATGAATATGCACCATCAACACATTAGTATCTGTTAGCCTAGCAAAATAAGGCAAGAGGGTCTTTTGCAAGAATTCTTGAAGCATACCTTGATAAACTAGAGAAAATTGAAGCAAGTTGCACAGTGAGATCTTATCTGGAGTAACCTGAGGTTTCTTGACAAGATTGTAATCACTAGGTACTTTAGCTGTAGGTTTAGGAGCTAAAGGAAGACTTGGTTGTTTATTCATTTTATTCTCATAAGTGTAGGCTACCGCTCTATAAGAGGGAGCCTTATAAATATTAGGAGAACCACCATTAGATGAAACATCATCAATAGAACAAACCCTATTAGAAGAGGGACTAGCCGAAGTCACGTAAATAATTAGTCTCTTAGGCCTTTGAGGGGCGGCAGAGACATAGGTCACATTTATTGAATCATCATGTAGCTAGTAGAACAATTAATTGAATACATATTCTCAACATCAATCCAAACAGGATCAAATGTGGAATAGTTATTTGAAGTAATGTTCTCAACATCGATCCATGGAGAATCAGATGTGGAATGAGGTTCATCATGCACTAATGCATCATCTCCAGAAGAGAGTGTATTAGAACAACGATGAGATTCATCATTCACAAATTCAATGTCTTTAGAAGAGAGTGCATTGGAAGGAGAAGGAGCTTCAACATTAAAAAATGCATCATCTCTAGAAGAGAGTGCATTGGAATGAAGAGAAGGTAGAGTCACGTTAAGAAAGGTATCAATGATTTTGTCTTATTGCAATAAGATTTCCTTTGAAGAAAGAGGAATCTCATGAGAAGGATCAAAGATACCAAGTGATATGGGCAAAGCCAATTCACTATCACATGCATCAAATTGAACATCATTAACATTTTGAACAAAATTAGAAACATAACTAATAAAAGAAGATATTAAATCCATTATAATTTTTTTCAGTATTTTCTATGTTGTAGTAAATTGCATTTTCAGAGGTCTCTGGAATGGAATTTGAGGTTGAAACTTGCATCGGTCCCTAAAATTCAACCGCCAAAGGCACTAGTATTTTAGGGATTGAACTAGTTCTCTCTGAGACCTTTCCAACAATGCAAGTAGTTCTGAATTTTGAGCACTGAGTCAAAAGTTATGACCCCACGAAGTAGGGGTAAATAAATTCCTAGATTTTTGAAGAACACTATTCTTAACATCAAGTTCACCAAAATGTGATATAGGGGGATTCACTACTCATGAGTTCTCTTCATTCAGAGATCCTCATGGGACGAACTGCCCTATATCACCTTAATGGAACAACATGAAAGTTTTAGATTCCAAAAGAGTAGGTCATAGAGGTTTTTTGGATAGACTGATAAGCTCTTAGCTAGAGGATGTAAATGCAAAATACGAATGACAACATGACACACTAGCATCTTAGAGGTGTGCTAGTGTCTCATATAGACTAGAGAGTGAGTTTATCATAAAAAATGCATAAATAGCCACTTCTACTCTGAATGCTAAAAACCACAGAATATAGTAAGTAAAATAGCAAAAAGTGGTAGAACTAAGATAAGGAAGTAGAAATGACAAAGGCAAGGAGAAGAAAGGAAAGAAATACTCACAACCATGTGAGTGATGAAGCTTCCAACTTGTGAGTGTCTTCAATACCTACACACAAGAGGGAGATATAAATTGTTGGGTGGTTGTAGAGGGGTCTGCCTTAGTCATACCTCATTTTGGTGTTCCCAACTCCACAGACAACCAGATAGATAAAGAAGTAACAAAAACACAAGCACTACAAAAATAGTACTATTCTACTCAACCAAATGATAGAGGAGAGGAGAGGGAGTCTTACCACCTCCACCAAGAGCACTCAAGGCTACTTGGGGGAGAAAATGAGAGGAACTCAATCCTTTGTTGCAATGGTGTGGTCCCAAACTTGCTCTACTGATGTGATGGAGTATTGATGTTGCTGCTTTGAAGTGTAAAGTGTTTTGCTAGAATGTTTTACTAATGAAACTTGATGTAAAATGATTTTTGCTCTTGAAGAATGATAATGAGATGATAAAAGTGATAAAATATTTTGTAAAATGAATTAACATGTGTATTTATAGGCAACATCTTATTTTCTTGTTAATTACCTATATAAGAGCAAATTTTCACCCCATGTGCAAATCCCATTTTTTCCTTTATCCACTTTAGAAAACCAAATCAAAGGCTTAATTCCACCTAATACCACTGCTTGCATCACACTTGGTGATTTTTTTGAGCGTCGGTGGAGGCGTTTCTTCTAGGGACGCCCACACAACACACTTACATCCCTGATGTTTTAGAATGTAGGTCTTGAAACTCACTAATCTTGTCAGGATCCAACATTGCAAAGGGTTGATGATGGATGCCTATGGTGAATCATGAAGAAATCTAGGGTGAAGAGGTGCAACTAGCCACCAAATCATGCATAAGGACTTGGTTTCCTACTGATTCCATCTTCCATTATTACTCTATCTTCAGACTAAGGTTTGCATTGTTCTTATTTAGCATTTGCATGCTATTTCATATTCATATTCTATATGTTGTAAGGTGTCTAGGGTAGAGATATTGCATCCTTTCAATCATTCTTGCATGTCTTATTCTAGATCAATAGAATAGGGTTTTTGTCATGTTTTCAGCCTTTTTTAGTCTTTAACACATCTAAGGCTAAGGTTTATGCAAAATTTTCTCCATTTAAGGTTTAATTACCTACCTAGGGGTTTGACCAAGGAAAACCCCCCATTAGATCAAATCTTTTAAGCTATTTTGCAAGAATTTTCTAAGATCTGGAATTAGGTTTCCATTAGAACTTTTTGTATAGGTGTCAAGGTCCAAATCTAAGTTTTGAGTTTGCATAAATCAGAAAGAGGACTAATTCACCATGCTTGGTGAATGAGTCCCACCTAAGGTGCATAATTGAGTCATATGTTGTTTCAGATCCTTGGTTGTTAGAAAATAGGTTCTGTGTAGAAAAGTCCTGATCTGCGACTGATTCACCCAAGGTGGTGAATGAGTCCCAGTCAGCCCAAGTTCATGTTTCATCAAATTACTAGATTGTCATCCAGTCCTCTACAGGCTTCTAGGTGCACATATTATGAGAAATAGCCTTCTGTTTAATGAAAATTTGCATTTAGTTCATCATTTTCAATCTTTTTGCATATCACACTATATTTTCAAACAAGGCATAAATCTTAGTTTTGCATTCATTTTAGCTCATCTTTATCAATCAATTGCATTTATCTTAATTAATTCACTTCATATTACATTACACACATCTTAATTTGAATGTTACATAAGCATTTTAGGCCTAATCTCTCTCCTTTGGGGTGAAAAACCCTAGAAGTGCTAGAGAAGCATTCGGGCCCCAAAATCTATGTTCCATTTTTTATGAGAGTTCGTTTGATACCTATGTGATGGAATTGAGTAATGATCATAAAGGAATCATGGAGTTTATGTAACTCCAAAGGAGGGAGCTCATGTTGATGAAAAGTAATATCAAGACCATGCTTTTGGACAAGAGCTACCACATCAATTGGAGTGGTTCCCAGAGGGATTGTTGTTTGTTTCAAAGTGGTTTGAAGAATGTTGTTATAACCTGGTGAAGTTTGAAGCAATTCCCAAAGAGATATTTTGACAGGAGCATTATTTAATTGTTCAACAAGATCATACTCCTTTATAGGTGGGTTATAACAAGGAGCACTAGGCAGATTAGGTAAAGGTAACAATGGTGGAATTATTTGTGGTAGTTGTGGGTTATTTTGTGTGTTATATGTATGAGAAATAGTATCATTACTATATTTTTGTGATAAATTAGAGGGATGAAGGGGATACAAAGGTGGGTAAAGGGTAAGTTTAGGTTTATTGGAAGGATGAAGCGGATGTGGGGGTGGATAAAGGATAAGTTTTGGTTGAATTAGATGAACATACTTAATGTTAGAGGTGTCAAACCAAACCATAGTAGATGAATTGGATGAGATTAAGTCTTGAAGAGACTCATCTAGCAAAGGAAAATCATTACTACTAAAAGGTTGTAAAGGTGAACAATCATCAACTTGTTTAGGATGTTCAAGGAAAGCATTAGAGGTATGAACATTTGTTATCACAAGTTGGTTAACTCAAACCTTAGCGGATGGCTTATGTGAGATAATGTCTTGGAGGGCTTCATCTAAAAAATCAAAGTCATCACAATCAAAAGGTTTCAGGGAGGGTGTTTCAGTAAGGGTTTTATGTTTCTCATTACAAATGTTAGAGGATGAAGTGAGTGAGAGGACACCCTTAAGGGTCTCATCTAACTTAGCAACATCATCACTACTAAGTGGCTTGGATGAGATGTTATTTTGAATTTGAATCATATGTTTAATTGGATCATTTGATGTGTTGTTTGATTGGTTTTGGATATTTGCAATAGTTTCCTCAATGAAAGTTGATCTAAAAGGACTACAAAAGATAACTGAAAATGGAACTTGTAAAATAGATGTATGAGTCTACCCTCATTGGTAATATTAATATGGTATTTACAATTAAATATTGGTTGATTTTTTATGGTTCACAAAATTAATGAAATCTTAATCCAATTATAGATGGTTGTAATCAAATAGAAGATCAAGATGTTCTTGGGTTTGTCATTGGTGAAGACCAAAGAACAGGAAAATCTCAATGTCACCATTTTATAATGAAATATTAAAATATTTTTAGATTTAATCATTTTTATTCGTATTACAGATGGCTGGAAATCATCCGATGCATTGAATAATAACTTTTAAAAATTCTATTGATGTTTATATGGTAATGCAAATCTACAAAGTTGTTGAATTTTGTCCTCAGCTTTTACATTTTCTAGTGGAATGCCCAAGCACCGATGGTATGCAAAATAATCTTCATGCTTGTAGAAAATTTCGCATGTAGGGAGAAGGAAGAGTAATCAAGCCGCATCTTTTGTATTGCCAACAAGATACACTCTTGCTTAGATATAGAATGGGGAGTAGGAAGCAACCCTTTCTCTTGTGGAGAAAGGTTTGACTTCTCACAAGAAGAAGGTACGAAGATAGAAGACAAAGGAGGATAAATCAATCCATGAGAACATGGTTGAGTGGAATTCATGTCACTGTTCAATCGTGGTTCCCTTTTAGATTGTTCATTTGGGCAACCAAGCCCCAAATTACGCTTATGAGGCACACATTCTATAGGGACCTGAATGCCTTGCTCAAGGTAATTCCGCAAACCTCTACTCCTCTATGGGATCACTATCATTCTTATCAATAGGATTTCCAATGTTCACTATCCTCTTTAGTTGAAGTGTAATCCTCTTCCTTAGAAGTAGGATCAACAGTAAGGATATTACAATTATTACTCACACCACCCCATGATACAAAAGAATAATAATCTTTGATAGTGGGTGTGGATGATGTTGTCAGAAGGTCTAAGTGGATGGGTCAACTTTATATTCTCCAATGAAGGGTTCTGTAAAGTATAGAGGACCCCAATCACCACCAAGACATGCATTCCTTTGAAAAGAGGTAGAAGGAGCATACTTAGGGATCCTTGTTTTAGAGGAATCTTCCTTAGGGACATTATCTCAAGAGTATCCTTTTTAGGAGGTACTGCTGGAGTAAACATCGACATAATGGAAGGCATTGAAGGAATAAGAGTAGGCACAACCAAAGCATGACCGACAACTACCATCTCACATAAGTACATAGCCTCAAGGTTAGCTTTAACTGTGACTACCCTATTGTTACAGATAAACTTAATAGATTTATGCAAGGTAGATGGGACTACACCCATAGCGTGAATCCACGGTCTACCAAGAAGAAGGTTACACGCTAACTTTTTTTCCATAACATATACAAGGGTAGGAATAGTAATGGGTCCCAACCTCAAAGGAAAGACTATCGTGCCTAGGGATTGTCAACCAACATTATTGAACCCATGAAGGACAACAAAAGAAGTATTAAGAGAGGAAGGGTCAATATTAATCTTACGCAACAAATCAACACTACACACATTGAGCACCGAACCAACATCAATGAGAGTACATCTAATGCCAATCCTATTAATGTTGACTATAATCATTAGAGGGTCCACTTGCTTCTATACATCTAGAGGAAAGAGTTCTTGCAGATAGAACATAATATTTGGCGAATCCGCATGAATATGCACCATCAACACATTAGCATTTGTTAGCCTAGAAAAATAAGGAAAGAGGGTCTTTTACAAGAATTCTTGAAGCATACCTTGATAAACTAGAGCAAACTGAAGCAAGTTGCATAGTGAGATCTTATCTGGAGTAACCTGAGGTTTCTCAACAAGATTGTAATCACTAGGTGCTTTAGCTATAGGTTTAGGAGCTAAAGGAAGACTTGGTTGTTTATTCATTTTATTCTCATAAGTGTAGGCTACCGCTCTATAAGAGGGAGCCTTAGAAATATTAGGAGAACCACCATTACATGAAACACCATCAATAGAACAAACCCTATTAGAAGAGGGACTAGCCGAAGTCACGTAAATAATCTGTCTCTTAGGCCTTTGAGGGGCGGCAGAGACATAGGTCACATTTATTGAATCATCATGTAGCTAGTAGAACAATTACTTGAATACATATTCTCAACATCAATCCAAACAGGATCAAATGTGGAATAGTTATTTGAAGTAATGTTCTCAACATCAATCCATGGAGAATCAAATGTGGAAGGAGGTTCATCATGCACTAATGCATCATCTCTAGAAGAGAGTGTATTAGAACAATGATGAGATTAATCATTCACAAATGCAATGTCTTTAGAAGAGAGTGCATTGGAAGGAGAAGGAGCTTCGTCATTCAAAAATGCATCATCTCTAGAAGAGAGTGCATTGGAATGAAGAGAAGGTAGAGTCACATTAAGAAAGGTATCAATGATTTTGCCTTATTGCAATAAGATTTCCTTTGAAGAAAGAGGAATCTCATGAGAAGGATCAAAGATACCAAGTGATATGGGCAAAGCCAATTCACTATCACATGCATCAAATTGAACATCATTAACATTTTGAACAAAATTAGAAACATAACTAATAAAAGAAGATATTAAATCCATTATAATTTTTTCAGTATTTTCTATGTTGTAGTAAATCTCATTTTCAGAGGTCTCTAGAATGGAATTTGAGGTCGAAACTTGCATTGGTCCCTAAAATTCAATAGCCAAAGGCACTAGTATTTTAGGGATTGAACTAGTTCTCTCTGAGACCTTTCCAACAATGCAAGTGGTTTTGAATTTTGAGCACCGAGTCAAAAGTTATGACCCGACCAAGTAGGGGTAAATAAATTCCTAGATTTTTGAAGAACACTATTCTTAACGTCAAGTTCACCAAAATGTGATATAGGGGGATTCGCTACTCACGAGTTCTCTTCATTTAGAGATCCTCATGGGATGAACTACCCTATATCACCTTAATGGAACAACATGAAAGTTTTAGATTCCAAAAGAGCAGGTCACAAAGGTTTTCTGGATAGACTAATAAGCTCTCAGCTAGAGGATGTAAACGCAGAATACAAATGACAGCATGGCACACTAGCATCTTAGAGGTGTGCTAGTGTCTTGTATAGACTAGAGAGTGAGTTTATCACAAAAAATGCATAAATAGCCACTTCTACTCTGAATGCTAAAAACCACAGAATATAGTAAAATAGAAAAAAGCGGTAGAACTGAGATAAGGAAGTAGAAATGACAAAGGCAAGGAGAAGAAAGGAAATAAATACTCACAACCATGTGAGTGATGAAGCTTCCAACTTGTGAGTGTCTTCAATACATACACACAAGAGGGAGAGATAAATTGTTGGGTGGCTGTAGAGGGGCCTGCCTCAGTTAGACCTCATTTTGGTGTTCCCAACTCCATAGACAACCGATAGATAAAGAAGTAACAAAAAAACAAGCACTACAAAAATAGTACTATGCTACTCAACCAAATGATAGAGGAGAGGAGAGAGAGTCTTACCACCTCCACCAAGAGCACTCAAGGCTGCTTGGGTGAGAAAATGAGAGGAACTAAAGCCTTTGTTGCAATGGTGTGGTCCCAAACTTGCTCTACTGATGTGATGGAGTATTGATGTTGCTGCTTTGAAGTGTAAAGTGTTTTGCTAGAATGTTTTATTAATGAAACTTGATGTGAAATGCTTTTTGCTCTTGAAGAATGATAATGAGATGATAAAAGTGATAAAATATTTTGTAAAATGAATTAACATGTGTATTTATAGGCAACATCTTATTTTCCAATTAATTAGACCTGTATAAGAGCGAATTTGTACCCCATGTGCAAATCCAATTTTTTCCTTTATCCACTTTAGAAAACCAAGTCAAAGGCTTAATTCCACTTAATCCCACTGCTTGCATCACACTTGGTGATTTTTTTGAGCGTCGATGGAGGTGTTTCTTCTAGGGATGCCCAAGCAATGCACTTACATCCCTGATGTTTCATTAGAATGCAGGTCTTGAAATTCACTAATCTTGTCAGGATCCAACATTGCAAAGGGTTGATGATGGATGCCTATGGTGAATCATGAAGAAATCTAGGGTGAAGAGGTGC
Source organism: Sequoia sempervirens (assembly GCA_007258455.2). Lineage (NCBI taxonomy): Eukaryota > Viridiplantae > Streptophyta > Pinopsida > Cupressales > Cupressaceae > Sequoia > Sequoia sempervirens. Next base: position 209,961,942 of record VDFB02379711.1, on the reverse strand, counting down.
AACTAGCCACCAAATCATGCATAAGGACTTGGTTTCCTACTGATTCCATCTTCCATTATTACTCTATCTTCAGACTAAGGTTTTCATTGTTCTTATTTAGCATTTTCATGCTATTTCATATTCATATTCTATGTGTTGTAAGGTGTCTAGGGTAGAGATCTTGCATCCTTTCAATCATTCTTGCATGTCTTATTCTAGATCAATAGAATAGGGTTTTTGTCATGTTTTCAGCCTTTCTTAGTCTTTAACACATCTAAGGCTAAGGATTATGCAAAATTTCCTCCATTTAAGGTTTAATTACCTACCTAGGGGTTTGACCAAGGAAAACCTCCCATTAGATAAAATATTTTAAGCTATTTTGCAAGAATTTTCTGAGATCTGGAATCAGGTTTCCATTAGAATTTTTTGTACAGGTGTTAAGGTCCAAATCTAAGTTTTGAGTTTGCATAAATCAGAAAGAGGACTGATTCACCATGCTTGGTGAATGAGTCCCACCTAAGGTGCATAATTGAGTCATATGTTGTTTCAGATCCTTGGTTGTTAGAAAATAGGTTTTGTGTAGAAAGGTCCTGATCTGCGACTGATTCACCCAAGGTGGTGAATGAGTCCCAATCAGCCCAAGTTCATGTTTCATCAAATTACTAGATTGAAATTCAGTCCTCTACAGCCTTCCAAGTGCACATATTCTGAGAAATAGCCTTCTGTTTAATGAAAATTTGCATTTAGTTCATCATTTTCAATCTTTTTGCATATCACACTATATTTTCAAACAAGGCATAAATCTTAGTTTTGCATTCATTTTAGCTCATCTTTATCAATCAATTGCATTTATCTTAATTAACTCACTACATATTACATTGCACACATCTTAATTTGAATGTTACATAAGCATTTTGGGCCTAATCTCTCTCCTTTTAGGTGAAAAACCCTAGAAGTGCTAGAGAAGCATTCGGGCCCCAAAATCTATGTTCCATTTTTTATGAGAGTGTGTTTGATACCTATGTGATGGAAGCGAGTAATGATCATAAAGGAATGATGGTGTTTTTTTAACTCCAAAGGAGGGAGCTCATGTTGATGAAAAGTAATATCAAGACTGTGCTTTTGGACAAGAGCTGCCACATCACTCGGAGTGGTATCCGGAGGGATTTTTATTTGTTTCAAAGTGGTTTGAAGAATGTTGTTATAACTTGGTGAAGTTTGAAGCAATTCTCAAAGAGATATTTTGTCAGGAGCATTATTTAATTGTTCAACAAGATCATACTCCTTTATAGGTGGGTTATAACAAGGAGCACTAGGCAGATTAGGTAAAGGTAACAATGGTGGAATTATTTGTGGTAGTTGTGGGTTATTTCATGTGTTAAATGTATGAGAAATAGTATCATTAATAGATTTTTGTGATACATTAGAGGGATGAAGGAGATGTGAAGGTGGGTAAAGGGTAAGTTTAGGTTTATTGGAAGGATGAAGCGGATGTGGGGGTGGATAAAGGATAAATTTTGGTTGAATTACATGAACGTACTTAATGTTAGAGGTGTCAAACCAGACCATAGTAGATGAATTGGATGAGATGAAGTCTTGAAGAGACTCATCAGCAAAGGAAAACCATCACTACTAAAAGGTTGTAAAGGTGAACAATCATCAACTTGTTTAGGATGTTCAAGGAAAGCATTAGAGGTATGAACATTTGTTATCACAAGTTGGTTAACTAAAACCTTAGCGGATGGCTTATGTGAGATGAAGTCTTGGAGGGCTTCATCTAAAAAATCAAAGTCATCACAATCAAAAGGTTTGAGGGAGGGTGTTTTAGTAAGGGTTTTATGTTTCTCATTACAAATGCTAGAGGATGAAGTGAGTGAGAGGACACCCCTAAGGGTCTCATCTAACTTAGCAACATCATCACTACTAAGTGGCTTGGATGAGATGTTATTGTGAATTTGAATCATATGTTTAATTGGATCATTTGATGTGTTGTTTGATTGGTTTTGGATATTTGCAATAGTTTCCTCAATGAAAGTTGATCTAAAAGGACTATGAAAGATAACTAAAAATGGAACTTGTAAAATAGACATGTATGAGTCTACCCTCATTGCTAATATTAATATGGTATTTACAATTAAGTATTGCTTGATTTTTTATGCTTCACAAAATTAATGAAATATTAATCCAATTATAGATGATTGTAATCAAATAGAAGATCAAGATGTTCTTGGGTTTGTCATTGGTGAAGACCAAAGAATAGGTAAATATCAATGTCACCATTTTATAATGAAATATTAAAATATTTTTAGATTTAATCATTTTTATTTGTATTGTAGATGGCTTGAAATCATCTGATGCTTTGAATGATAACTTTAAAAATTCTATTGATTATTTATATCATCTGCTCCAAAATTTACCAACTAGGGAAGATGAAAAAAAAAAAATTGTCAATGTATAAAGAGATTGATAAAAGATATTCATACATATCTTCCTTCCTCTTCCACATTTACATCAATCCCTAGTTTAGATAAAATTTCTATGAGGAAAATATCACCATGGTTTAGTCCAAGTGAAATGCACAAACATCATTTAATTCATCAAAGAGACAATGTCATTTCTGAAGACTTGAATGAAACAATTGATGACTATGAAAATTTTCAATTCCCTTCTACAGGATATAGAAGGAAAAAGAAAAAAAGGGTCATTAAACGATCAGGTATCACAATTGAAGAAAAAAGAGTTAGTATCATGCAACAACACAATGAGCATATTTTTTCAAAATAATTTTAGTAATTTGCATTACAATACTTCTTGTTTTTATTTCATATGTTAAATATATGTCATGTTGTATGTTTGGATGATCAAGAAAGTACTCAATGACATCAATTACCTTTTTCTCTATTGATCTAAACCAAACAATAATAGATGAAATACAACTTATAGATGGTAATTTTTTAACTATTAAGTGTGTTTATTAAATTTATAGAAAATTACTTAATTCCTATCTCTAATCAAATTCCTAATCTTTATAAATTTACTATTGTTTATATTAATTACATAATGTAATTTTACACTTGAAAACTTTATCTATGTTGATGTGTTAAATATGTGTGGCATTGTAGCTTCAGGGGATCAACAAAACAGTAGAGAATATATATATTACATTTTTCTATTGATCTTAACCAAGAAATGACAATAGAGACAATGCAAAGTGGAGATGGTATAAAAATTATAGAACACACTTCAATCAATTTTATGTCTTTAATTTGTAAATTATTTTTTTCTAAGATGATGTATTAAATATGCATGTTATTGTGGCTTTAGATGATCAACAAAACACCCAACAATATATGTTACCATTTTCTATTGATCTTAACCAAGAAGTAACAACAATGGATGTAATACAAAGTAGAGATGGTAACAATATTGTAATTTGAATTTTATAAATTATAGATAAGTTTTTATTTGGTGGCCTAATTTATTTACTATTTAGCTAATTAATCAAATTTATGGCTTGAATTGTTATTTTGCAGTCAACTTTTCATCCATCAAGTGGCATGAGGAGGCTATATTTTGATGATCCACCACAAGTGTAAGATTTTTCTGAGACATAAGATCAATTGGACTATTGGAATTTAATGTGTAGTTATTCTACATGCACTTTGTATGTAGATCTTGAGATGACATATGTGACATTTTGTAAAAAAGCATTTTGAGTTGTTATAAAAGCCAAATTTGTATATGTGTAGAGAATTATTCTACACTTTTATATGTAAAAGTCTATATAGAGTATAATTTTTGCTTATGTGCATTTTTTTCAGCTTGAAACATTTAAATTTGAATGCATATTCACTTTAGAATGGTTGAATTATAAATAATGTGTTATAGATTTATTTCTTGTAATCAAATGGCTTTCCATGATGGTAGTCATAGTTAGATATATAATTTTTTAAAATTAAATAAATCTCAATTATGTATTACCCTTAGCCATCTTGAAGGGTCCCAATTTTTTTATTGTTGTGTTTCTTATGTGAGTGACCACATCTCTTTCATTATGATAAATTTTTAACTTTTGGCACAACAAGAATCATATCTGGTAATGATGTTTTTGTTTGTTTGATTTTTGTTTCTAATTTATCGCTCAATTACATGTTGCATTTGGTATAGATTAGATTTTTAATAATTTATTTAAAATATTTCATTTTAAATATATATCTAATGGTGACACTACTTAACTAAGTTATGAGTAGGTAACTATCAATTGTGTCATTTATTAAGTTATCAATTGTACACATACAAACTAGATCCACTTATCCATTCCCAAATGCTCCATTTCACATTTTTTGACCCATGTTAATAACAAATCAAAGAGATGTTTAGATCAAATTAAAACATATCTATAAAAAACACCTCAATGGATGTAATTGATTTTATATGTCTTGAGATTAGAATAGTCTTTGAAATCATTATAGGTCAAATATGTGTCATGTAGGATTGATCCTCCTTACCACACAAATGAACTTGTTGATTGTAGATAAATGTGACTTGTTTCACAATTATTTCTTCTCTTCATTGACGCTTAAAAATTAGTGGTATTTAAAATACCTTGGAAAATTGTTAGATAACATGGACAAGTTCTCCTAGGTCAATCCAATTGAATATGAAGGAATGATGAATTAAGAAATAAATCCAATATTACACTAAAGGGTGTATTTGTTGATATGTAATTGTATAATCCACATATTCAAAAAGGCTCAAAACTAAATGAGAATTAACATGGGTATGAAAATTTCACCATTATAATAATAAAATTATACTTTAAATTTTTACAAAAGAATGCAATCTATTTAAATTCAATCTATTTATTGAAGAGTTTGAATGGAATCCTGAAATTAACATATTGAGAAGTGTAGTCTTTGGACTGGAATAGTGAATCATTGAGGTGGTGTAGGAATGAAGTCATGATTCCATTTAAATTCTTCTCTCCACAGATGCAAGACATGTGATCAATAGTTTTGGGAGGGATAGTGCGTCATGGTTACCTTATCCCCATTCCTTGGCAGAACCATAACAAGACACTCATTACATTTGAATTTTTTTAATATTTGTTTTTTTGTTCATGTTTTATTTTACAATTAATTTTTGACCTTGTAGTGTTATAAAGCTAGGGGTAACAATGCAAGGAGATGTATTTAGGTGTAAAATATTTATTATACATGGTGGTAGATTAACCATGTACTTCTTTTTAATAATGATGTATTAAGAAAAGATTAAATCTAATCATTTGAACTTGATTGTGATGTGTCATCATTATTCTAGTTTTCATATGACTTTTCCTTATTGTATTTTGCATCTCTCTAATACAAGTGATAAATTAAAGCTAATTTAGTCATGTGGGACTCTCGCTCCAATGAATCAACTACATAGATTTTACATATATTGTATGGATAGACACAATTTGAGTACACTATGAACATATTTTAAAAAAATAATCTACATATTTAATATTTTGATTTATATCAGGTTCAATTATCTTTCCAATTGCATTTGTATACTTAGATTTGTGGAAAAGATTGAGAAAACATTGGGAAAACTTATCCACTTCATTTTATCTTGACAAATGGGTATGTGAACTCTAGTTCTTACATTTAGTTTATTTTATTTTTTTGAGCATGTTTCATGATTGCAAATAAGTACCAACTAATCCTATATATATATATATATATATATATATCTTACTAACCAAACTTGTTGAAATAATTACTTTCCTATAATATTTTGAATGTAGAAAGAGATAATTTTATTTTGAAATCATAGTTGCAAGTCTTAATAAGTTTTTTTTTTCTTCCTCTAGTGGTAAAATGTATATATTGTTAGTTTTTGAACTAATGAGACAAAATTGTAGCATACATATCTTCCATTGATTTTTCTCAATTTGCATGAAATTGTTATTATGAATAAAAGCTATTTTTAGTTTACATATTGTTTGCTGTGTAATTTATAACACCACCAATACCTCACTATATATTATCCTTCAAATTCTTGAACTAATTCAGATAATCAATGGTAGTCAATTATTTAGCACAAAGATAATAATTTGATGATATAGGCAATAAACCTTGACAATCCAACACTACTTGCATCTCCAATAATGCCCCAATATTATTCCATTGAAGGTGTAATTAGGTCCCTTTTCATATGCAACTACAAAGTTGGGTTCGAAATTTAGATTACTACAAGTTAAATCAACGCCAAGGAAAAATTGGTTGTGAGAGGTCTAAGTATTCAATGGGGAACATAATGGTGCTTTTTCCATTTTTACTTGACTTGTCAAACTAACCTTAGATTCCATAAAATTAATACATGGGTAGTCAACACACATACCAACCATATTGTATAGTTATCACTATTTGAGATAAGCTTTATGCCAAGTTATTGATATTCAAGAAAAACCTTATATTTATGTTGAGATTTATAGAATTATCTGAAGCTAGCGTAATACTTGGGGAAACCTCTATCTTGAATAAATTCTTGATTAAAGAAAAATATTCACCAAAATTAATATATTCTTAATAAATTGAAAACTAGCATACAAAGGAAGGGCGCTTTCCTCTTAGCATTAATGTTGTTTTCTCACCACCATACTATTGTTCCTTGCACCATGTGATGGGTAAATGTAGGTAGGTGGAGGAGAAGTGACAGTCACAAAGAGAAAGAAAAGGGGGAAACAGGAAGCAGCCTTGTTTAGGAAACTCATGAGCATGCAAATTATAGGTTCTAGTTGCACCTTAAGACCATGATTCTCCAATGTTCTCTTAGTTTCTCTTGCGAAGTAGTCAACTACATTTAGGGTTGTTTTGATATAGTATTATCATTAGCAAAAATTATTCCTTCCTCTTCAATCTAGGAAAACAGTGCATTTTCTAAGGCTATTTCTTCGTATTACTACAAGGACTAGGATAAGTTAATGGCTAGTAGGCTTCAAATTTTAGATTAACTTACAAAAATTAATACAAATTGAACATTAGAACATTGAATCTATGACAACATTAAAAAAATGTAAACAAGAGAATAAAAAAATAAGGTATGCATATTTTTTCAAACAATCAAATTCTAGTCATTTGTCACATCATATCAATTAAACAGTTGAATTATAATCAATGTCACTCCCAAAATCCAAAAAACACATTTTTTTTAACTCTTGTTTTTAATTATAAATTATTTAATAATTATTTTATCTTTTAATATCTCGTATTTTCTAAATTTGATTTAATTTTATTAACCAATATTAAAATAGAACACCTTAATACAATATCATAAAATTAATTTTTGTTTTTACTTTTCTCTAACAAAAGCTTTAACTGTTATTAAATTTTTCAATATTTAAAAGAAATAATAACACAAAACTTTTAATCCAATTTTTTTAAATGAACATTTTAATTCTTTGCCCCTGCATTGACCCACGACCTGCAAATTTCATAAGCAATTTAAAAGAAATAATAAGCGCATTGACCTCCAGATTTTAAAGCTATTTAAACTTAATTGTAAACTATTTTCGTCCGATTTGAAACAGTATAAAATACAATTTGGGGCTGATTTGGAACTCTGTTGGAATAAACTTAATTTTTGTTTCAGTGCCAAATTGGGAAGGCCGGAAGCTGAAATTTACTGAGCACATTACTATATTAATATAATTTAATTACTTGCAGAGGGAAGTACGTGGACCTGCAGGACCTGAAGACAGCAGAGGTGGACGGCACAGCAGGGAAACCGTTAGGCTAGCAGGGCTGCAGGGAGTTTGCACGGGCACAGATGACTGCATAGACAGCTCCCAGCATGATGGCTGCATAGCCAGTGCCGAGGATTTGGTGTTTAGAAACTTGGATAGCCAAGTGTTGTATAAGGCCGAGGCATTTATCACAATGTCATATATTCTGGAGGCAGCATTTTTTGCAGGCGCATCTCATGATTGTAATTTCATTAATTCCGGCAGCGATAATTCTGCCGATATGCATTTTTATTATTACTTTCTATATTAGAGATAGTAAAACAGCCTCTCCATGCTTCCACAGTGCATATTTAGATTGATATGTTCGATCAAGGGTTTTAAAAATTTAAGGGATAAAGAGAAGTTGAATCGCAGAACAGGGCTGAGCAAATCTTAGAGTCCATGGTGGAGTTGTGTGTCAATAATCTGGTCGATGGAATTGGAAAATCAGAGGCCTCCGACAAAATCTTAGAGTCCATGGAGGCCCTCATCAATCAAAGCAACAAGAGGAGAAGGAATTTACCCACTTTTGCATACCACCCTTCCATTTCCCGACACTGCTCCTCCATTCAGCAATGTTACAATGCTCTACACGAGGGACAATTGGCTCCAACCCTCGGTACGCTTGCAACTTATTCATAAAGTGGTTTTTGGCAGCTTATCAAATTAAGAAGTGATATATTGTGTTGTTTTCTTTGATAGTTGAATTTGGTGTGTTATGAATACAGAAGCAACAGAGACAAGTAACCTGAATGGTGCTTCAACCTCTAAGAGAGAATCAAATAGAAAGTACACCAAAGTTCGGCGTCGGCAGAAGATTCAGCATTCCACAACCCTCATGAAGGTATGCATTTCTCTTTTCCTTTTTACAGTTTTCCAATCTTGAAAGATTTCTAGATTGATAACTTACCTTCTATCATATTTCCTTGAAGTAGGTTGATAACTTCAACAGGAGCTTAACACTCCTATTACAGAAAGAACTGCAAAAAAGTGACGTGAGGAAAATTGGAAGGATAGTGCTTCCCAAGGTACCCAATTCTTAATCAATACACATCTCAGTTCAGTTTCTTTTTTGTGCTCCCCACTGTTATTATAATATTCTTGAATCCATTCTTTGTATTCTTGAGCTTACTCTACATCCTTTCAACATGGTTTCAAATTAAACTGTGTTTGATTTTCAGAAAGTAGCAGAAGCAAAGCTTCCAAAGATTTCAGATGACGGCATAATAATTAAAATGGAGGATTTTGAAACGTCCCACATTTGGCATCTACGATTCAGGTATTGAATTGTTCACCATAGAATGCTTCCAAAACAATAATTATTGTGCCTCTAAACCAACGTAAATGGATCATGAAAATTACTCACTAACATTGTTCTATTGGTGCAGATTTTGGCACAATAGGGGGACCATAGTGTATGTACTAGAAAATACAAGTAAGTACAAAAGTTTTCTTTCTGCATCTCTAGTCCATTATTCTTGTTCATCTTTACAAACACTGAAAATTGAAGATTTGGGACAGTTGATTTCAATCCACAATGAAAAATTGAATGGTTTATTTCAGAGGATTTCATTCAATTACATGGCCTGGAAGCTGGAGATCACATGTCGATTTATGAAGATGTGGAAGGCCAAATGGTGAGTTTGTAATAAATGTAATTCAGATTATATAATTTATTTTGTCATTTTATATTAAACAAAGTTTATTTTTTAATGGATCAGGTGATTAAAGCCACAAAACTGGTAAAGGCGGAGCCATTAGCGACAATGATAGAATGCGAGGATGCGCTTCCAGCCAATGATAATGGAAATGATGATACTGTCACTAGGCCAGGTCAAGTATTCGCTTTAGGAATATGTAACTCCAACAGTGTAGCAAAAGAATGTGAAGATATTTCCAAAGAGATACATGTTGACCTTGATGATGATGATATTATAAGATATTGGAGTAGCCCCGTTTGTGACCTCACCAGTTTATAACTCATATTTTTGGACTGATTTATTTAGTGGCCCTGTTTGTGACTTCACCCCATTTCCAACCTCACCAGTTCATAGCTCAGATCAATTTTGGGCTAGTTTCTTTAGTAGCCCCGTTTGTGACCTCACCCCCCAGTTGTGACCTCACAGGGTCATAGCTCAAAAGCATTTACTCCTTGAAGAAAAATAACTATTGGATGTTATCATGTTTATTATTGGGTTAAACAATATGAATCTCTATATTTGAATCATGCTAATAGTAGACGATTTTTATTAAATGTCAATATTGATATTGTTTTTTGGATTATATCTCATTATTGACTATCTTTTGTTGTGTAGATATATTTGTTATTTTAAGTGAGTGTAGGCACATATTTCCCTAACAATGATTAATTGGAGAAAATTGGCTTGGGTTAAAACACATTATTAGATATTTATCACTTCAAGGTAAAATTTTCACACTGTGTCCCTTTTAGCTAAAAGGCTTTTGATAAAAAAATAAATTATTTGAAATAATTATGGCTTGTGTGATACGTATGTGGCCCCATGTGTTTTGGTGAAAGGGTTTAACCTAAACAACTGACACATAAACAAGAAAGAAAAGTCTCTCTTTTATGACAAGGTTTTAGTCGAAATATTTGTTATTGAAATAATTTCACTTGAAACTATTCAGCTAGCAACTTATGAGGCCGACTTAGTCCCCTTTTTCTTACAAATTTAATAAAACCTTATCTTCTACTCTAGATTTCTTAAACAAGGTATATTTTCAATAAATTCTAAAAATTCCCTTTGCTAAAGCTCAAAGACTAAAATCTAATTGTTTTTAATATTTTAATTATTATTCATATATTTTTTTAGACTACAACCAAGTTGTTAAAATCAAAGATAAGGTTGATTGAATTTTTTAAAATATATTAAAAATTATTTTAAAAATTTAAGAAAAATATGGTGCATTGGAAAAGAGAATGCTCTGGATAAAAGGTATACATGACAAATAGTTTAGAGATGAATAAAAGGCTTCTTGAAACTATTATATTTTCAATAAATTTGACTTTAAAATTTTATTAAAATTTAAATGTTTCTAAAAAATATCCCCTTAATTATTTAAGATGGCTATGTAGGAAAGAAATGAAGGAAAACAAATAAATTTACTATAGTAAAAGTGGAGGTTTGTTGATCTCATTTTCTAATTAGGAAGTAAATTTTCTTCTTAAATTATATATATATATATATATATATCCAAATAATTCAAAATAAAAAATACAAACACAAACTACACTAAAATTTATCTATTTCATTAGTTTATACATGTAGACACTCTAAAATGGACTAATTATTCTTTTAATATTTTGATTCTATTATTTAATTATTCTAATATTATCCACTATAGTTAAATATTTTTTTAATATTTAATTATTATCAAATTTCCTCCACTATTAATTTAACAATCTCATATTATTTAATTAATTTATATTATTTATTCATTTATAGTAATTAAATAATTAATGTTGTGGGCGGAAGGGTGGAAGACTTTCCACATGGATTGTGGAAAGTCTAGCGAGGGAGTGTGTTGTATATCCAGATTGGGGTGATTGGGGTGATGTGGGCATCAAGTTTGTTGCTTGTGTCACAAACTCTCACTTTTGCTCTTGTTCATACCGTTTGAGCTAGAAGCAATAATGGTGAGGAGGGCTTTAGTACTTGTGAAGGATTTGGGCGATATAGGTGGTCACATCTCATTAGTTTACCTCTACATTCGATGTACTCATGCATGTATATGGCAACACACTATGATTTTCGGGTAGGTTAGGGTGGTGGGAATGCATTGTACATCGTGATAACCCAACAAGCTTTCAAGGCCCTCACATCCTCGTTCTCTGATAGTTGGTAATTTGTAGATTCATTTTCCTTTCTCTAGCTCTAGTTTTGGTGAGGTTTGTGTTAATGGTGGAGGGCTCTAAGTTCACGATGAACATGTCAGTGGATACCTTGGTATATTTTGGAGTAGACACCCTAATTCAATTGGGTTACAAAGAACGAAAAAATGCCTTCTCAAGCATTATAGACTAGTGCCTCAAGCACATTCTATTAAACATTGATCCTTTGACAACTATAATGGTAAAAATGGTGCTCAGGAAGGGGCATTTGGTGTCACATGAAACATTTAGGGTGAGTTCGTAGATTGTCATAGGTTTTTTGGCCTCCCTTCTAATATTCACATTGCTAAGGTAGAATCCAAAGCTTTAGTTTGTAAATTTTTCAAGAAAGGGTTGATGGAGGGTTTGGATGAGATCCTCAAGGTGGAGATACCTAGAGTAGGGGCCTTGCATTGAAAAGATTTGGAGCTAGTTAAAAATTCAGGTGAAGTCATCAAAATTTACCCATTCCTACTGGACTTGAAGGGCATGGCATTGGTTTGACATAAGATGATCATGACAGTCAGAGCCAATTTCCTCAAAAAAAGTTTGTGGTCTAGAAGTGGAAGACTTAAAATTGGTGCCAAAATTTGACACCTTCGCAAAGGCCAACGGTTTTATATAGGTCAGATGGTTTTGTGGTTTTGTGGTGTCTCTAGGATAAAGGTTTTTTGGTTTTTCCATATGCTCTATTTTGGTTTGGCTTTGGGTTAGTTGACCATTACTTATCATTCCATCTTCTAGGTAGTCTAGTGTGGCGGTTTCGCTGGTTTAAAGCTAGTATGAAGGTGGGTCAAGCCTGTTTGTTTTTTGTTTGGTGTTGGGCATGTAGTTGTTAAGCCCTGATAATCATGGTGGATCTTACATCTTGCAAACATTTGTAAATATGGTTTCAGATCAATATATTACTTTATTACGAAGCGTACAAAAAAAATAATGTTATTTAATTAATTTACTTATTATTCTTCTATTTCAAATATTAATTAAATAATTTATTATTTAATTAATTATCACTTCTTAAATTAAGTAATTATTTTAATTATTTAATTTAATTCCTCAACATTATCTTCTTTTAAGAATAAATAAAATTATTTTATTTATTAATGCAGATACCCAAAATTGTCCTAGCCTTTTAGCACCAATTATGGTCATTTCCAAATGATTAAATAATGTTTCAATTGTTTAATTATTATCACTAATGCATATTCTACAATTAATTAAATGACTTTATGTTATTTAATTAATTCACTTTATCACTAATCTTCTTAATTAAATAAATAAATCATATTTATTTAATTATGTATTTAACTCTGCATATTTCATCCTAATTTTTGGCTTCTCTCCTGGATAACTAGGTTGATAAAGTCAAGGAAAAATTGCTGCTTGAAAAATTGTTTAGGGAAGATTTAGTGGAAGGGGTTGATGAAGTTCTACGTGGTGTGGTCATTGGATGAGGCATTCCACACCCCTACAACTTGGAGCTCCTTTAGGGTTCAGAAGAGGCTATCAAATTGTACCTATTTCTTCTTGATTTGAGTGGGCCTACCCTCATGAAGCATAGGATGGTAGCAGTAGTGGCGATGAAGTTCTTGAAGAAATTATTCAAGTTGTCGATAGCTGGAGCTATGGAATGGAAAAAAGAGTTCAAAGAATTTGCTGAGTTGAACCATTTTTTGTAAGTTTGGTTTGTTTGGGCCATGAATTCGTAGATTAGGTTATTTTGTATTTAATAGCTCAGATTGTGCTATGTTTATGGAAATAGCCTTGTCAGCCATTTTGGTATAAGTATGGGTTTGGTATTTTTTTGGTTGGGTTGGTTGGTGGTGGTCTCATGGTAGCTATCTAGTTTTTTGGCTTAATTCCTAGTGGTTGATGGTGGATAATTATCCTGTGATGGTAGATTTTTGTAGTTTGAACATTTTTAATATGATATAAATCTAATTTGGGTTTTCAAAAAAAAAAAATGTATTTAACTCCAGAGAGTGTCGAGCTAAAAAATGGAGCAAAAAAAGAAGAACAATAGTGGTTGGAGAAGGGGCATCTCAAAATGGTAGACAAGTGGTGATCATGAATATAGAGGTTCTACAGAAGTAGGCACCCATCCACATGGAAATTGAGGTCAAGCTTGGAAACCCACACAACATCTGGTGTGAAGGTATGGGTGGTTAGGGAATCAAAGATCAGGGAGGCCTATGCATCAACCAAGTACTAGGAATGACCCTAGTTGGGCTTCCCAGAGAAACCAAATCTGACCAAACTTAAGGAGGAAAAATATAAGATAGGGCAACAAATAGGCAAACAAAACATGGGTTCCAAAGATGAATGTTTGTGATGGAGAGCTCTATGTCCCCTGGATCAAAGAAGAAAAATAATGAAGATTTTGACCAGCTACATGCAACTGTGATGGGATTATCTAAATATGGAATTTTTTTCAAATGGACTGGAAGCAAAGCCCCAAAATGGGAAGTCATATATTGGTTTGCGAATGACTTCGAAGGCTGAGTAAGAGAAAAAACCCTATCTAAAAATTTCTTTCTATTAGAATGAGTAGAACAAGACATCAAAAAGAAAATTTTATTTGGGGAACCTCTATATTTTAAGGGTTTTGCTTTTATAAAGTAGACTAGGAACCAAAATTTAATCCTAAACAACACAAATCAAAGAAATTCCCTCACTAGATTAGTTTGGATAATTTACCTCCCGAGTACTAGAGTGAAGAAACATTAGGGAAAATTGTTGAAGACCTAGGGACTTTCATTAGTTTCGAGGAAGAATTTTTTCTAGGAAAATAAGGAGTACCTAAAATTCTAATTGATTTAAACACTGAGCTTAGATTCTTGGACAATTTAAAGATCCTTACTGAGAAAAGAGAATGGCTTTAGAAGGTTATAGTTGACACAAAAGGAGGTAGGTGCATCTTGAGAAAGGGATATATAGCAAGTTGCTTGAAAGAGGAAGGAAAAGTGAATGACTTGGCTCTAAATGAAGGCTACTGTGGAAGGGGAACCAAAAGAATAATAAAATAGGAGAATGCATAAACTAAGAGCATTTCAAAGGGGCAATGAAGAGAGGAGATAGTGGGGATTATGAATGATTAGAAGATCCAAGGCTCAGATGAGGCTAAGGAATCAAACCCTAGTGGACATTCGGTTAAATCAGCTTGCCTCGAAGAGCTAAAAGACTTAATGAGAGATATAGAGGAACTAGAAAAGGACATTAGTGATAATATATTAGCTATCTCAACACAAGGAATGAATGAAGAAAGAAATAGGGAATTCATAGACAACATTTAGTGTGATAATGTAGCCTCACCAATGAGGTAGATAGTTGAGACAAAATCAACCCTGTGGTGGGGTATTGAGACAACCCATATGGGAAATGATATAAAGATAGTTTTTTGAAGATAGATATAGTAAATGGATTGGAAGAATAGGTTAGGGAAACTTAGGAAATCACATTTCCCTTCAACAATGTAGAGGGCGATCTAGAGGAAGGATTTAATGGATTTGTTATCCTAGTAGACCATCAATTGTTGTTTGAGGTTGTAGTTGAGTCAGAGGAAGAGAAAGGGGAAATAATAACCCTAGGAAAATTAGGGATCAAACAACAATCAACCAAAAATTCTAGATTGGATTGTGGGAAAGGGAATTCAAAAGGGAGAAATTTAATGTAGGAATTTAGATCTATGGATGGTGATGTTGAAGGGCAACAAAAGCTTACTTTGTTGTTGAATTTAGGGAAGGGAGAACCCCTTCCCCGATTGCCATGAGGATACTTTCATAGAATCTTAGGGGATTAAACGCCCCTAACAAATAGTTTTTAGTCAAAAGAAGATTCACTTTGACCAAAACAAACATAATTTTAATATAGGAAACAAAAATAAGCAATGAGGATTTAGAGACACTCAAGATAAAGGTCATAGGGTGGAATGTTGTTGGGGTGCAAGCAAGTAGGGCTTCTAGTGGTATAGCAGTTGTATAGAAACCAAATACGGTGTAGATTAAAATGGTGGTAGAGAACCCAAGTTGGCAGTGTTGTTGGGTACATAGTATCTAATCCAAGATCAAGTTTGGACTCATAAATGTGTATGGGATCAATTCTTGTATTATAAACCATAGGTTGTGGCAATAAATTAAGGTGTTCCCCAAGACAATGCAAGGGAAGAATTTAATTTTAGTTGGGGACTTCAATGTAGTATTGGAAGACCGGGATAAACTGAGTGGAACTCAAAGAGAAAATCAATCTGAAAAGGATTTCAGAGATTGGATCAAAAGAAATCAAATTATCAATATAGACTTTATAAATGGCACTTACACATGGATGAACATTACATTGATCCCTTGTATGATAGGTGAAAAACTGTATAGGTTTTGTTTTGGAGAGGTTTAGAAAAATTTCTATTCCTATTTGAAGCTAGTGTTTCCCCTAGCGCTGGACCGAAACACCTTCCAATACAATTGTACATTCAATAGGATCGGATTCCTACTCCTTCTCCCTTCAAATTTGAAAACATGTGGCTCAAGCACCCAAGATTTTGAAGGCTAGTGGAAGAATGGTGGGCTAGATTCCAAGTAACAGGATCAAATATGTATTATATAATAACTAAATTGAAATGGTTGAAGCAGAACATCAAGGATTGGAATTGAAATTATTTTAAAAATATCTTTTAAACAAAGGAGAGCATAGAGGAAGACCTTCTTAGCATGGAAGAGGATATACTATAGAATGGAATGAATCAACAAAACTACTTCAAAGAGAAAGAACACTTAGGGAAGTATGAAGACATTTTTTCCAAAGAAGAAGTCTTTTGGAAGCAGAATTCTAGAGAATCTTGGCTCAAAGAAGGGGATAAGAACACAAAATTCTTCCACAACAACACAAGACAATGAAGAAGTGTGAACCAAATCACTAGTTTAAAACAAATCGATGGGTTTGCAAATGAGGAACCAAGGGAAGTAGTTGAAGAAGTGGTAAGATTCTTTAGTAAGCTGATAAATAATTTTGAAGGATCAAGTTTGCAACATCAACAAGATTTTTTAAAAAATATTCCAAAGTTAGTCAAAGAGGTGCAAAATAAGATTTTGAATGAAAAATACACCAAGGAATTCTGATAGCTTTCTCATGGAAGTTAATAAAATATTCATAGCTTTAGTACCCAAGAAAGAATCCATTAAATCATTGGATGACTATAGGCCAATCGCTCTCTACAACATAATATATAAAGTTATGACAAAGGCCATGGAAAATAGATTACATCTCATTCTACCAATGGTGGTTGTCGAAGAACAAATAGGTTTTATCCCAGGGAGGGTGCTCTTGGATGGAATTATTATTGCACAATGGGTGATACATTCAATTCAACAAAATAGACAAGCCAACATGATAATCAAAATAGATATTCAGAAAGCCTGTGATATGGTGGACTAGAGATTTTTGATCAAGGTTCTTGAGGCCTTTGGATTCAAAAATCACTAGCTGAATTGGGTTGATAACTGCATTTCCATACCCAGATTTTTAGTTCTTGTAATGGCTCACCTGAGGGTTTTTTTTGAAGTGTCATGAAGGTTGCAACAAGAAGACCCAATCTCTCCCTTTCTGTATATTCTCATGGTGGAAGCTCTAGGGAGAGAAATCACTTGTGGCATTAGTTCTACCCAGATTGATGGAATAAGGGTAACAAGTGACCTATAGGTGGTATCTCATCAGTAATTTTTTGATGACACAACATTAATGGGAGAAACTAAGAGGAAGGGGGAAATAAGATTGAACACAATACTTAGGAAGTATGTGTTGGTTATTTTTAAGAGCCAATCAGATCTCACCAAATACTATGAGGTTTCCAAATTCAATTCTTGAATACTCGAGAGATAATTGGCCAATGAACGAGATGAAACTATAATGTTTCTTCTCCTGCACTTTGGGCTCTGCAAGATTTGGGAGGGTATTCCCATAATGTGTATCTTATGACTCTCCTAAAAAATTAACTGGTAGATTGTATAAAAAAGTAGATATATTCCCATCAAAAGCTAAGTAGATGAAATCCTTCAAGAAATTGGCACTTCCTTAAAAGAATTAAACACCTAAAGCTGGGAATATAATACAATATCAACCATAACAAAAGGTATATCAATTAAAGATTATTTATGAATGTTGTTCTAAAATTGGATAATCAGAACCATGGGAAATGCATACAAGACTTAAGATCAGTGCCATATCTATGGGCTAGGAGTCTGTTAAAAGATGCAAGACAATTGAGAGGGGGGTGAATCAGTTGTCATAAAATTAAAACTTAAAAAATCCAACACATATCAATT
>VDFB02379711.1:209739670-209943889 GCA_007258455.2 Sequoia sempervirens | reverse complement strand
AATGACAAAACTTCTCAAGTAAATATGGTGATAGACAAAATAGAAAGAGGCATAAGTGAGCACTTCAATACCATCTCGTAGGGTAAGCAGTTCAATTATTTTTTGGCATGGGATCAACAAATGGCGAAAAACTGGTCTTTGATTAAAGTTTTGAGTGGTAGGCTTTAGAAATTAAAGCAAAATGGAAGTTACCCCTGAAAGGCAGACTAAAACTTAACTTTGATGGGGCCTCTAGGGGCAACCTGGGGCCCTCGGGTGTTGGGTTTGCAATTTGTGATCGTTCAAGTAAGTTGGTTTGGGCATCTTCAATAAAGCTACAAGAAGGCACCAATAATGATGTAGAAGCCTCTAGTCTTTTTGAAGGCCTTAAATACTATGTAGATAATAATCTGTGTAATGTAGATTTCGAAGGTGATTGCAAATCATTGTTAGTGTTATAAGTAAAAACAAAGCCCCTAGTTGGAAACTGCAGAATTGGTTGAGTAGGTTAAAGCCGTTGCTGGAATTAGTTGGCAATTTCATGATCTGCCATGTTTACAGACAAGCAAACTGTTTAGCAGACATGTTGGCGAATGAAGGGATTGATCAAAGGGTCCAGTGCAAATGTTTTGATAATTTTCTATCTTGGCAAAAAGCCAAAGAGATTCTAAAATCTGATTTAGAAGGGGCTCAAGGTGAAATGTTGTGCTTCAAGAGGTATATAAGCGGTTTGATGGTTGGCCGGTTTGTCTCCCATTCTCATGTTCCCTAGCTTCAGCTATCTTTGTCAGCGCCTAAATGGGAAGGCTTGCTAAGGCTGCAAGGTATCCATTACTGTGTTGGTGCAATTGTTAGGTCGATACCTAGCAAAGAATGTGCATTCTACCAGAAGCAAGTGGTGGCAGAAGGTTGCCAAGTCGTCTGAATGGTAAATTGGGCCGGATGGTAAATGCAACCTTTGTTGTATGGCCTTTGTGCAATAGTGTGGTTGAGGCACATTCAAGCAAATAAGATGGTTGTGGTGGTTTACTAAGAATTTCTAGGTCTGGAAATGTAATCCTTTTTTTTTCAAGTAAATTAATCGAGCGCTATCCTCTCTGATAACATTTCGCCAAAAAAAGAAAAAGAAGAAGTGTATTATCAAAAAATAGTTTTTCAAATAAAAATAAAGTAAATAGTGTAGATAAATTAAAATAAATTGTAAATAAAAATTAAAGTTTACACGTCCATATATGTAGTAAATAAAATAGCTCAAGACTTAAATCTCTCAACATTTTTTATTTAAATGTATTTAAGATGTTTATATAGGTTCCACTTCCTCCTACATCATTTTCCCTTTTAAATGATTTTGTTTGGTTCTCTATTGCACATTCTGTATTCTATCTGGCTAATCTTCTTTCTTTTACACCTTCACTTGTTGATTTCTTCTTTTAGAACTTTGTGACTTTTGAGACTTTATTTTATTTTCTTGCATGCCAAACTATTATTTTGACTTTCTATTGTTAGGAAGAGTACCCACAAGACCCCTATCAATTAAATCATATTTTCACAATTATTAAACATTGTAGGCATTTGCACGTTAACTCTTCAAGGAGATTAACACATGTAGGCATTTCCATATTAACTCTTCGAGGAGATTAACACATTAATCAGATCTACAAGAATTTTAGCAACATTCCAACATGTAAATAACATTTATAAAAGAATGAATGAGAGAGATAGAAGAGAAACCAACCACAAGAAAGAGAATGACTTAGATATACCCTAGGAAAATCCTTTCAAGGAAAACTCAGCCTCCAAAGCACTGAACTAATATATTATTTAGCAACAATAAACTTGTTACAATACAATATCAACTTCTTGTCTCCATGGAGATCAACATTATTTTCCTTTGGTGGAAATCTGACATTGTAACCCTACAAAAAAATCTTCTCCTATTTCTCCACCTCAAGCTCTCAATATATAGACTCATGGGGGACCAAAAAACCACCATAAGGCATTATCATGGGCTTAAACAAGATCCCAAAATACTATGGTAAAAGTCCCTACGACCCACACTCAATTATTTGTCATTTACTACCTTTAGAAAGATGCTTTACAACTTGTCATAAGTGGGAAAAATTCATAATCCACTTTGTAACCTCCCTCTTAATCATGCTTTTACATGTCATAATATCTCTTACACCATATCTTTGTCATAGATGGTCGTACACATATTTCATTACAAGATATTCTTTTATAAGCATCTTTACACACGTAAATGCCAAAATACACATGGCATAATGGCCAAGGCATAAAGTGGAACATCCCATTTAATTGGGACACATAAAACAATAAATAATTAAATAATCCAAACATTATGACTTGTAAGGTGTATGACACACATAATTACAACATTTATCGTCACCACAAAATAACTCTTTTAGTAGTTTTATTTAACTTTCTACATTTTATTATGCCCATATATGACATAAAGAATGTCATATGAATCTTTAATGTATATTTATTTTTTATTTTTTTCTTTATGTTTAAAAAGAATTCTCTTATGATCTTTTATATCTTCATTTAAATAAGTAAATGTTTATTTGTTTTTCATATTTATTTGATTTACTTAATTAAATAAAATTTTGATTTATTTAAAATGTTTATTTATTTTATTTACATAAATATAGGCTTTTTAAAAAAAAAAATCAATAAATTAGTATTTTAAAAAAAATATTAGTGTATATATTGAATCATTAAATATATTAGTATTTAAAAAAAAATATTAGTGTATATATACATATACACTAATGGTTGTACTTGCTGCACTGAACTTAGGAAAACAAATTTGCCGTATCATTGAAGCCATAGTTGAAAAACTCGCCAATGGCAAAAACTCGCCAAGCCCGGAAAATACGGTATGGAAAAAACTCGGCAACTTAAAAAATTGCTTCATTAAAAACTTTTTTTTTTTTGCAAAATTCAATGATAAGATGCATCCAATGAGTCAATAAAATGAGTACATAGAAGAAACAAGCTGAGTCTAGTTATATTTGATTGATTTGAAAGAAAATTAGATACAAAATCGCATCCCCATGTGGAATGCTTAATACGTTGATACTAATAGTTTGAAACAAAATGAAAATAGCAAATTGTTTTAGTAAAACTGAAAGTAAATACAACATTAATATATTTCAGCTTTTACAAATTCACATCTTCCTCTTCCCATGTTTAGTACTTCTCAGTATGGGAGAGGGTGTAGTCGTAGGCATTTGCTGTGGTTGCTCAACCTCCATCCCGGATGTAAATCCCACTGCTAGCAGCTTTGGCACTGCCAATGTCTCCTCCTCAGGATCATCCTCAATGTCATCCAATGAGAATGCAAATCCACCCCCCTCCTCCATTGCCTATCACTCAAAGTCATAGATCTCATCCTCGGAAAACAATGTAGGTTGCTCATCTCGCCCTATCCAATCATTGTATGGATCTATCTCATCCAAATCAATTGGATCATCTGATATTTCCTTAACCTGTTTTTTGCGCAGCCGAAGATTATATTGCACATATACAAGGTCATTCAGGCATTTTTGAGCTAGTTTGTTCCTTTTCTTTGTGTGGATGGCCTCAAACAAACTCCAATTGCGCTCACAATTGGACGAACTACAAGGCTGTGATAAGACACGGAGGGCAAATTGTTGGAGATGTGGGGTATTTCCACCCCAATTTGACCACCAAACATCTACAAAAAACAAATTAAGAGTTACAAGAGAACTTAGAAACTTAGAAAGGAAAGTCAAAACTCAAAAGTTGAAAACATATTTTATCAAATTATCAATATTTGTAACTTGTAAATTTCAAATTTTATACCTGGTGGCTGATTGTGTATTGCTCTCTTTGCTAGCTCTAAAGAGAAGAGTGCACCCCTTTTTTCTCTATAACTTTGGATTTCATTAACAATGAGGTCTGCTGCATCAAGGTCAGGTGACATCCTCTGAATGCACTTCATGAGGCCCTCCATAACCTCTCCAGTAGGATCTGAGTAGGTGCTTGAATGGAAGAAATGAGGGTTCAAGAAGTACCCTGCTACATGGAGGGGTTGGTGGAGTTGATGGTTCCACCTATCAATAATCTCCCAAATGGGATCAAATTTATAATAATTTCTTATAGCCTCCTTGGTCCTATCCATGGCCTCATAAAGATATCCCATTGGGATTTTGAAATATTCCGAACCAATTTTTTCAATTTTTTGATTACAAGGCAATGCAACACACATCCTTTAGGGTTAGCACTTAAACCAAAACTATGCGGAATACAACTCTAACCAAGAATGTACACTAGGATCCCGAGTTGGGCAAGGTGTGAGCATATGGTCAGAGGATCTCAATGCATGCTGAAAGTAACTCTAACCAAGAATGTGCCCAAGATGGACGAACATATGGTTAGAGGATCTCTATCAACTACAAGTGCTGAAAGTAAACTCAACACCAAGAATGTGCTTTCAAACTCGGAGTGGGAATGGAGCTACCATATGGCGGAGATGCTAAGTATGACAATGCAATTTAGAGTAAATAGGCGGCAAGCCAGCCTCGTCCACTTATTTAGTGGGTATTACAAAGCATGAAGAACAATTTAGAAGAAATGCTGATAGTACTACTGTTCAGCTTACAATATAATGAAGAATGCCTGCCAAGAGCATAAGATTAGAACTAGATAGTGCTGCAATAAAATAGAAGACTCTCCCTTGCTTAACAATAGCACCAAAACCAATAACTCCACTCAAAGACCAATCTCAATGTTCTGATTTGTGACAGACCTGCACTTAAAATGCATAACCAGCACTCTAATACCTCACTAAAATGCACATATCTCTCTCACCACTCGCCCGATTGATGTGAAACCAAATGCAATATACCCTAATGAAGATGGCGACCAAGTTTGAACACTAAAACCCCACCAAAGACTCCTCAATCTTTTAGCACGAATTCCAAGAAGGTACCAAATGGTACAACCCTCAAGGAAGGGCGATTTGCCTTGGAAAAATCAGAATCTTCTTCAAAAAATCTGCAAATTTGCTCATAGAGTCGCCCAAGGTAGTTAGAAGGAAAAAGGCAATACCCAAAATGAAATGATTTTTATTTTCTGATATATGAGTAAAAACAACTTCCAGCTACACAGAAACAACAACTCCAGAATTTGATGTAAAATGCAAGAAAGCAGAACTACAAAGCAAAACAATGCAACAAAGCAAACCTCACTACAAAATCCACTCAAACTACAACTATCTCATCACTAGTTGCTATCTCTCAAGCAAGAAGCAATGCCAAAGCTAGGAGGCATACATTCCTCGAAGCAGTCCCAGTACCATTCCGGCAGCATAACATTCCTGTAGACAAAAGATGAGAAATGAAGAGTAACTGCTTCGTTATATAGACCCTAAGAGAGAATCTCTAGAAATCTCTAGAAGGTGCGCCCCACTTCAAGACATTTTTAGGTTTTTGACTTTGACTTGGCTGCTCCTTCAAAATGGCGTACCTTTTCTTTAGTGATAAAAATCACTTTAAAATAAAAATAATCTCCCCAAGGTTGGCGTCCAACTTCACTTGGGCATTTAGACTATAGAAAGATCAAAATAATTCATCATGTGATGACCACCCTCCAAGTCCCCTTCTTTAAAACAACTTTTAATTCATATTACTAGGACAAGGGGTTATTTTATAAAATAAAACATTATTGACTTAAAATAACTTATTTCTCTAAAATTAACCCCTTAAGCCAAAAATAAAAATTGCCCAATGAACTACCAGAAGAGGAAGGTTGACTGAACTGGTGCTGACTGGACCACTGCTAAATATAGAATTTACTAAAAATAGTAAATTCAAGAAGTTGCTCAGAATGCAGTGCATGCGCCACTATTGCGAAGCTCTCTGAAAACCCAGAAAGAATCCGCAATCCAAAATCCCAAACTCCAGGATGTCGCCGTCATAACTTACTAAAAATAGTAAGTTCGGAAGGGTTGCCCGACGCAGTTGCATGTCATACCTCTGCGGAGCTCTCTGAAAACCCAGAAGGGGTCCAGAATCCAAACATCCAAATTCCAACATGCAGAACCCTGAATCCTCAGAAGAACCCATCAAACAGCCAAAAACCCTAATTCTGCCACTGACTAGCCTACAACACTCCGGGGATAGGCCATCAATCACTGAACAGTGTAGTGCTAAAACTGGGGTCATTACAGATTTTATCCCCATCCAACAAGTGGAGCACTCTAACCAAGGGCTCCGACACCTACAAATTACAATATAAAAATGCAAAAAGATTATAGTTTCAAATTTACAATGAAGACATTAAATTTTTTATTCAATTTGAATTCAAATTCAAAGTTTTGAAATTGAAGTTACCTTCACAATCTCTGCTGCCCTTTGTGCAAATTCAATATCAAACACAATTTTTGACACTTTATCTCCTTCTGGCTTCTTCGAATAGGTTGAGTCCATCCACAGTTGACTCACAAACATTTGTTTTAAAGCCGTCAAAGAACTAAGAATGCTTTGCAACGTTAAGAAAATTGTTGCAAACCTTGTGACACCTGGCCTCACCAATTCTTTCCCATGGTTGTGCTCCCTCATCAAGTGAAGAACCCAAGGGTGATTGTAGATATATTTAGTGATCCTCCTCGCATCCTCTACAATTGGTGTGACCCTATCTAGTTTTCCTATGTCCTCCAAAAGAAGGTCAAGGACATGGGCTGCACATGGTGTCCAAAAAATTGAGGGGTGTCTATCTTGGAGGAGTCTTCCTGCTGCCACATATGTTGCTGCATTATCAGTTATGATTTGCACCACATTTGCAATCCCCATCTCCATGCAAACTTCCTCCAACATCTTAGCCAAATTTTTTGCACTTTTTACAATGTGGGAGGCATCAACTGATTTTAAGAACACCACCTCTTTTTTGCATGCAACCAAGAAATTAATGATGGTACGGTTTTTTCCATCCATCCACCCATCAGAAAGAATAGAGCAGCCATATTTTTGCCATTTTTCGTTTTGCTCCCCTACTGCTGCTCTTGCCCTTTCAGTTGCATTACCAAGCAACCTACAAGTACAAAGTGAAATTAAGTACACAATTTTAATTTGTAAACAAAAAAATAGCTTAAATTCATCATAAATTAAACTTAAAAAACATAAATTAAAGAACATAAACTAACCTCCCACTCAAGTCCGTGCGAGAAGGCGCCTTGTAGCCTTTTCCTGCAACTGTCAATGCGGTGACCAAATTTTGCCAGTAAGGAGAACTTGCCACATTGAAAGGGATATTGTTAAAATACCAAAATTTGCACAAGCAATGCCTGCTTGCTTATGCGCCTCCCTATTCCATCCAGTCGCCTCTAAGGAAGGTTGTGCACTAGGTGTGTTTCTAGGCACAAAATAACTATCCAACCGTGTAGGTCTTGCAGCTGCCCCTGCCCTTGGTGCTCTTCTAGAGGAAGATGAAGGGATGGAGGCCGAGGTGCTAATGGGTTGCCTTGACCTTCGCACACGTGGGCCATGAGGAGAGCCCACTATCTCCTGAGTAACATCATAATCATCATCCGACTCAATTGGAGCACCTTGAGAAGAGGCAATGGTTGCTTGCATTGCTGCTCTTGCCTCCTCTCTTTGCACTTTTTTTTCTTCTTCAGCTGAAAGTATGGCATTCATATGTCTTTTTATTTCTTCTGTTGTTTGAGGACATTCCTTAGCATCACGTTGAGGGATCCCTGCAAGGTGGTACTTGAGGCGATTGATGCCTCCACGACATATTTTTTTACATTGAATGCAATATACTGTGCCAGGTATGGGTCCTATATAAGCATATTTCCAGGCAGGATCTCTAGCTTCTGGAGGACAAGTGCCTACAAATCCCGCAGGCACGGATGGGACAGAGCCTGAGGCAGAAGCGGGTTTAGAAGCCATTATCAATTAATTATTAACCTACACAAAGTGAAAGTCAAAGCACAACTTGTTAGTTTTTGATAGAAAATTTAAAAACAAGCTAAATTAGATTAAATCAAAAGAGATTACTTTAAGTTTAAATAACTAAAAATCTATCACTAGCTTCTAAACATTTTCATAACAAAAATATTGGATTTAAAAAAAAAAAAACTAGGGTTTCAAAAAAATGTTAAAAAATGTAAAAAATCTGAAAATTACTTCAAACTAGTAAAAAATTAAGCTAATCTAAGATTGTAAACATGTTATTCAACAAAAAAGAGGATTCAAAACAAAAAAAAATAACTAGGGTTTAAAGAAAATTTCAAAAAAATGAAAAAATCAGCAAAATATGTAAAAAAATCAGAAAAATTCATAAAAAAATCTTGTTTTGATGAATCTAAATGCATTTAAATCATTTTCACACTACATTTCAAATGATTTTTAAACATAGAACCAACAAGAATGAAGAATTGTTTTTTAAAAAAGAAAGAATAAGAAAAATAAGAAAACCTACTTGGAAATCTAATTTGCCCTCTAAATTCGATGTAAATGCCCTTCAAATCTTGTCTTTTGGATGCAAAATCGCTGCAAATGAGTGCACAATGCCTTGGAGAGGTTTTTTGCTGAGTGTGAGAAGAGAATGAATGAAAAAAAAGAAGTTAAAATCGCTTTTAAGCGGCTGCCTGGGCGTCCTCAAAGTTGCGCAGGTTTTTTTTAAAAACTTGCCGTATATTTTGGAAAAACTCGCCAAAAGTACGCTGAGTTTTTCCAGAATGTACAACGAGTTTTGCAGGCGTATAATTGCCTCGAAAACTCGCCAGCCAAAAAAACTTGCGAGTTTTTGTTAACTCACTGAGTTTTTGGCGAGTCTTGCAACTATGATTGACCCTGAATCTTGAGCTTGGACTGATAACTTGACCTTAAGATGCTTTTAGATATAAAATAATATAATGCTTCCACAGTCCATAATAATGGGGAAAGGAATTTTTGGAGAAAAACTGTGTTCAATGATACCGCCTCAAAGTTTCAAAATGTTGATGTACAAAAATTGGGCACAGTGTTTATCTAATTTTTTTTCTCTTGCTTTTTTATGATCTATTAAATCTACTATCAGATAAAATTAACATTAGAAAAAAATAATTAATTTAAAGATGCATAATTCAAATGATATTTAATGTTTAAATTTATCTTATTATATATTAGTAGTCAATTATTTATTTATCTTTTAGAATATTTCGTAGTCTCTAAAGAAAAATCAAGCCAATTAAATATCAAGATTGCAAAATATAATTTATAAATATATAATTAAAAAATATATTTAAAGTAAAACCAAGATTATTGAAATATATAAAATACTATTGGTGCAATAAATTTATTAATGTATGGTTTAGAATTATAAATATAAAATAAATATTTAGAATTGAAGTATTCTATAATTAATTTAAAGTCTAAAAAATTATAAGCTACAATGTTTTTTAGCAATGAATGCACCTTTTAATTTATAGTTCAAAATAATAAGAAAATGTTAACTTTTATTGTTTGAACTTGATTTTTTTGGGGAAATAATTTGCTTTAATTTTTTTAGTTGTAAGATTTGAACAATTTTGAAATCATGAACTATTTGGTTATGTATAGTTTACTTTAAACCAAATACTTAAATAATAAAACTAATTACCTTTGGTTATGTATAATCTACCCAGAACTTTGGAACCGAATAATTGAAAACTAATTATCTAAGAACTTGTTTTTTTAAATAAAAAGAAACAAACCTATAAAAAATGAACAAAGTGATAGTTATTCTATTTAATGTTTTCAAAATGAAACACCCTCACTATTTATAAATGAATAAAATAGAGATTAAAGCTATCAAATAAGATGTATAACCACATACACCTACACCAATTATGAACATGAATTCAAACCTTGTGACATTGCTTAGACCAGTAATGTCTGAGTTCACATTAGCTATTAGTAATTGGAAATGAAGTCTCGATGACATAAATGTATTAAGGTGCATGGTTCTAACTTATGACAACACGGGGCATGCTGTAAATAAAACTTTGCCACCTCAAAAGCTACACATTATATCATATTCTCAAATCTTTTATATGGTAAGAAGCATTTTTGATTGACACTTAAAAGACTTCGGCAGGTACATATTGCAGGTGTTGGGGATTGCCATTTGGCTGGTGTTGCTAGTTTACCTGATCCATGCCCTCTGCCCTCAGCAGCAAAGAAAAAGGGACTACGTGAGAAAGAGAAACTCTTTTATGCACCAATGTCAGATCTTGGTGATCTCCTGTATGATAAGGATGCTGTTTACATAAACATTAATGATCATATGGTTCAGTTTTCCAAACAAGAGGATGATAATGGAGCAACAGAAGCAAAACAAGGTAATTTTGCCTTTTCATCATGTTAACAAATAGGCGTCCGACATTCCTGCCACTTGTCTTTTTTTCATCATTTTTCCTTAGATGTTTCTTTTTATCGAGATTCATTTTTCTATGTATGTTTCATATTTATTTTTAGGTCAGGAAATGGACTACAGATGAGAGGGTAGAATAGTGTAGGAGACAATTAATTAAAACAAATATACTGTGTGCCTACTTTTATCTATTTTTAAGGCACACATCTGATAGTATGTAATCATTATAGCTCTTGGAATATTGTGCTGTTTCAAACAATCAGTCTGTTTTTCTTTAATATCACCCTTCCTTTTCTGCCAACTTACATACTTGGATGGCCCTGGCTTGTCATTGGTAGATGTGTTGCTCCAACCTTATGGAAAAATTGTTTTCTGTTTATTTAGGGAATGCTCCTGATGTGGGTGAAGTCCTTGTAAAAACACTGCAGAATACTAAGTATTCTATCAATGAAAAGCTGGAGCAGAGTTTTATACAACTTTTTAGAGGAAATCCACGGAAAGATGCTAATCATACAGACAAGGAAGAACAATGCAGCAGTGAAGAAGAGAATAGTGACAAAGAAATAGAAAATGGTAATCAAAGTGCTGGTCATGGCAAACACAGAGAAAATGATCAGGGCTTATTTAGTTGTATTGCTTTAGCAGATACTGTTAATTCTGGTTCATATTCTGATAGTTTTTCAGATGAAGATGATACAGGGAGAAGCAATGAACTTTACCATTCCTCAGACAAAAAATTGCCAAATGGAAATGATGGACATGCCATTGTCAGCACCAATCTACCAGAAGAAAAGGTTACAGACATGTCTGACAGTGAGGAGGAGCCCCATCTAAAATGTAATATGAGAGAGGTATCAGAGCTTCAAAATGGAAGAATAAGGAGAAAAGCTATCTTTCTTGAAGATGAGAAGGAGAGCAATCCGAAGGTATGATTGTCATTGTTTTTGGTGATTTGAGCTTTTCTTGTCATTTAATTAGATGTTAGTGTATGCCTCTTGAAATTTTGGATGCAATGCTTTAGTTTAGATCACTGATAAAAAGTTCAATAGATCTAAAGCATTTGTTTGTCTTATTACGTTTCCAAGTATATTTGTCATTCACATTTTTGGCTATGTTCTTGTATTTGCAACATGCTAAAAACGCCAAATGCCCACATTGGAAAATTCTTTCAGAAATTGTTTTCTGTAAAAGCTTTTGAAAATTCATTCAAACAAATCATACTTGGTCCTCTAAAGATTCCCTTCATCTAATGGCATTCATTCATCCACTTTCGAAAATTCTTTCAGAAATTGTTTTCTGTAAAAGCTTTTGCCCACATGCATTTTATGTGGACTATCAGTGGTAGAAATGTGGAGTACAAGAGAATCTGTATTTATTAAATAATTATTTAATGGTTCTTATCAGAAGATTATGAATTGAATCCTAATTCAGTGGTGCCATTATCTCTTGTAGCCAACTCCATAGTCTTTATCAGCTGTCTTCTTTCTTTGTCAATGTGACTTCAATTTTTTGATCTTTGGCTGCTTTATCCGGTGCCTTTTTCTTGTCATATTTATGAACTTCCTCCCCATTCTTTGGGAGCTTTGAACAAAATAGAAACTCTATTATATGACAAATCTTTATTAATAACAAACTATTAATAAAATAAATTTAAGCTATTTTATATTAAAAACTTTGTTATTAAATAAATTAAATTAAATTAACATACCTATCTTTAGAAAAATCTATGTAAATTTTTTCAAGAGATATCATTTCAAGGTGTCTATTTTTGACAAGATTTGTGATTTAAGTAGAATAGGCGCTTGCAAATGTTATTTCTTGGCATCTTTTACATAGATTTTTCTAAAGATAGGTATGCTTGTTAGCCCCTCTCGCTCGATAAAATTGGTTTTGTTCCGAAGGATGTTTTAGCTCTAAAGCTTTCTGCTGCAAATTTTCATCAAAAGTACCAAGTTTAATGTTGGATACAATCAAAACGAGTATTTTCTTGCCACCTCCTCACCATATTAGCTCTTTGTTAAGATATATATATTTATACAAAAAATCCTCAAAAAGTTAAGAATAAAATCTATTACTTTATTCCATTTGCTAATATTAGAATTAATAGAGAATTTGTGAAAATTCAAGACCTAGATATTGTCCAAGGTATTACAACAAGAGGACTCTTAGAGATGAGAGATTGAAGTAAAGACCTTTCAAAGGATTCAAGTTCTTCAGAGTGTTTGGAAAGGGAAAGAATTCCAATAGGGTGGCGATCAAAAAGAGTAGTAGTAATCACTTTGACCACATTATTATCCAAAATAAGAGGAATACTAAAAAAATAAACATCCAACATGAGTCTATCTAATTTGGAAAAAAACCCTTTTGTTCCCTTTTTGAAAATTAGATAATCTATTTTCTCCCCCTTTCATTAATCTTTCAAAACAAGAAGGTAGGGCAATTCCCCTCCTCCCATCCATTGAAACACTAACCTTACCATCATCTAATTCCATTGAACTAGACAAAAAGATAAACCCTTTTGTAGCATATGACAAAAAGGCGAGACCCAATTTCTTTCCCCACACTGAAGCAAACCAATCATCTAAGAATTTTTAAGATGGCAATGTGTTGAAAAACTCTCCGAGTAATTGACAAGTTTTAAAAAACTCCTAGGTTTCTTTTTTATTGCGAGTTTTCCTCGCATTTACTCTCCAAAATTGCTCGCTGAATAAAGGAGAAAAACTCGCTGAGTTTTTGGCTAGTTTTCGCCAAAAACTCGACGAGTCCGCAAAAAAAACTTTATTGTCCAAAAAAAAGGGTCTTCCAAGGCCGCTAAAAATGCATTTTCATTTTATTTGATTTTCTAGGTACTCTCGAAATCCAAGTTTCCAAGTTTGCCTACAAGTCTTCATCTATAATATCATCTAGTTCTACCTCCCCCTAGTTTTCACTAGACATGGGAAGAGGAAGATGTAAATTTTGTAAAATATATTAATGTAGTATTTACTTTCAGTTTTACAAAAACATTTTCCTATTTTCACTTTGTTTCAGACTATCAGTATCAACGCATTCTACATGAGGATGCCATTTTGTACCCAATTTGCTTTCAAATCAATCAAATACAACTAGACTCAACTTGTTTCTTTTATGTACTCATTTATTGACTCATTGGATGCATCTTATCATTGAATTTTGCAAAAAAAAAGTGTTTTTAATGAAATTTAAGCAATTTTTAAGTTGCCAAGTTTTTGCTGAGTAGTGTTTTCTGGGCTTGGTGAGTTTTTCAATTTGGCAAGTTTTTCAACTATCAGTTAAACAAACAAAAAATTCGAACAGATTTCAACCTTGATTCTTCCTTTTCAATCACATATCAAATTACTTCATTCGGCTTTAGGGTAAGAATCACGTGGTCACCTTGCAACCTGTCATTTTGGAGTGAAGCTTGAATGTGCCCTCTATCCCGCAAAACAAATTTTGCACCTTCACAAACAACTGGATTGTCTCCTATAACCACGACTTTTCTGAATGATTTACCATTTTCAACTTCTTTTCTAATGCATTCCTCCATGTTAAGTGCCATGAACCAAACATCATATGGATCTGGTAGTGAGCAACAACTGCTGATAGGGCCTCAGATTCTTGAGCATTAGCAACACCCAAAATAAAAAACCCTGGTACTCTCACAAATTTCAGTATAAAAAAGGTGGCTAAATACAAAACAAAGCTAGGCAAAGACATTACAAGGCAATAAAATCAAACAACACAAAATTAATAAGGAAATGCAAAACCAATAACACAAAACACAAAAAATGACCAAGAAGACAACTGCCAGCCAGCAAACAGGCAACAATGGAGGGTGAATCTTCGTCTTCCTCACCAGAGTGTTCTACACCAACTCCTTTGCACTCCTCTAAATCAAATCATGTGATAACTTTTTTCTTTGTCACCAACTTTGTCCAATTATATACTTTTGGTTTAACACCAGTCTACGCTTGGTTTCCTTTAAAGGCTTTAGTTGAAATGCTATTAAGTAAACATACTCTTCTTCAGTCCAAAATTTGTTTGCTGAACATTTTCCTTGAAACATGCATCTGACCATTTCACATATAGCTGAATTTCTTTGCAGTGTCCTTTTTTTGCTGAGGAATATGTTGGACTCGAGGAACATTGAGAGGGGGTGGCGGGGTGAATCAGTGTTCAGCAATTTTCTTCTTTTATTCCAGATCTTAAACCATTCACAACACTTAAACAAAAATAAAGATGCAAGCACATGAAAGAGACAATCAAAACACCATAACACCAAGATTTTTACGTGGAAACCCTGTTAGGGGAAAAACCACGGTGGAGATTAATCCACAATTTATACTCTGTTAAAAGTATGAGAAAATAGGGAATGCACATGCATTTAGGCACACTGCCTAGAGCTCACTGCTCAAAAAGCTCACTACTTACATGAAGGTTCACTTCCTTACAGAATGATTGGATTACAACAAAAGGTTGAACTGAGAGGATAGCATTTGCAAATGCTTGGTTTTAGTTTCGGTGAAGCTCAGTAATCGATCTTTTGTCTTTCTAACTGATTCAACACTTCTACTCTGCTCTGCTCTGCTCTAACTTGCATCACAAAACATTAAATGCACAAGTGAAATTGTGCATAAATCGCTCAAACACCCTTCTGATATTCACAACACACACCTGCTCTGCTCTCACACTTATTCACACACCAAAATGAATTACCGATCTCATATATATATCCGCTACCAAGATTTCAATCGCTCCAAGTCAGCCTCAACAAAATATGAAATATTCTCCAACGGTCGGCTCAAATCAGAAATCATATTTAATGCGCACCCATCAAAGTTGGCCAAACCATAGCTAGGACCCAAAACAAAAATGCTCAAACATCCAGACATTTAAACAATTACTCCTTATACATCCGCGACATGCCAAATTCACTTAGTTGGCCTTCAAGAACAAATAAACAAAACATCATCTTGCCGGATCTCCTAACTAATACACCGATTTATGTGACACCACAAAACTTAGCAATAAAGTGATATAGATGCTTAACAACTTTCCCTGAGATCCACAACACAAAATGATGATCCGGTGAAGCATACAAATCAACATACTAACCGGATACCCTGTTCTTCATTTTCTTTGCCGGTAAAACTCTGATCTTTACTCTACTTGCTAGTATGAGCGAACCCTGATCTGCGGACCAGAATAATGACTTAGGTTGCCATCAATGACAACACTAGAAGCCATATGCCAGCTATATGCCAACAAAATATAGGCAACTGTTAGCTATTTTTGAATCCAATGGTCCTTGAAAAATTAAAAATAGACTCATTTTAGTAAATTTCATCATCATTTTTGTCCTTAATGCATTGATATTCTGATTAGATTGCATTTCAATCCAACTTTGAAATTCCTGAAAGTAATCATATGCCCATGGCTTATATTTGAGAAAAATCATGAAATTTTATTTGAGCTTTAACACCCCCGTCCCCCCCACCAAAAAAAAAAGAAAATGTCTTGCATCGACAATGTCATTGGCCATCACAAGTACACAAATCCCTCTAAACCAAAGAAAGAAAGAAATAACCTATATTGATATACATGAATGACTAGAGTAGGTCAGTGGGGCTTGAAGTCAAAACTGCAAATTACAATAGCACACTACTAAAGTTAAAATAATCTTTAAGGAATTTAAAAACATAACCATACACACATGCATGCACACACGAGCGCTTGCTCTGTCTCTCACACACAAAAATGAATCCAAAAATGTTATAAAATTTGAAACTTTATTTGGTTACAAGTTTGATACACTAAAGATAGGATGCTAGTATTTCAGCTATTCCTAAAACTATTATAACATAAGTTGTAATTAGCATTTTCAGATTTTCTATATGTTGTACTCCTTGAAAATACTTATTTTATAAGAAAAAGGAGAATTTGACATGTACACTATTCAAATATGTTACTTATTGTTTACAGGATTCTTCGGGAAGTGATAGTGAAGATGGCTCACAAAGTGACGAGGACATTTCTCCAAGTGATGAATACAACAGTGAAGATGGTACTTGTTACTACTGTGATTAATCTTTGAGTTATTACAATGAATAACCAATAGGATTTGAGGAAATTCCTATGATGTAATATCTATTTAAAGTTAAAACAATGATAATGCACCAGTCAAGGATAGCCTCACATAGTATCTTTTGCTTCTAATTTCAACAGGGATTGTCTAATGTTTAAATTAATTTTAGACCTATTTTGTTGCACTGATCTAATCATACTGTATATTGCAATGAAGTTCTATGTCATAATAAAATTTACACCCATCAAATTTTGACTTGTCTAAATATTGTTTGTTTGCTTTGCATGCCTGGTCCATTTTTTTCAAGATACAGGTTTGATGGGTAATGCTTCAAAATGGAAAGAAAATTTGATTTCTAAATCACTTTTGAAGAAGAAAATAAATTTGATGGACCTTGTGTATGGTCAATCTGCATCAATTTCTACTCCAAAGTCCTTTCAAGGACTTACAGAAGATAGTGACAGTGATGGTAGTGATGAGGAGGAAGTGTTCAAGCTGAAACGGAATTCTGAAAAGGTAATTGGTAATCTGTCGTCTTTGATGATAGTTTTGTCAATGATTTTAACTATTTTGTCTGAAACATATGAAATGTAGCTTAAAAGAATTGAGTGCATATAAATTAATTACCTTTTAGAAAATGCTAACGAGCCATTATGTGTGGGATTCATATTGTTCTTGGCCAGTTAACTATCACTTTTAAATGTTGAAGTTTCTTGAAAAACACGTGTCACCAATTATAGTGCCATATTGTTAATCTCTGCTGCTTCAATTATCACCTTTAACTGGGGATGTTTCTCTCCAGAAAGTAAGTCCCATGTTGTAATCATGTTTTGAGTCTTGGAGACTTGAATTTTAGGAAGAAGTAAACAAAAATTAGGAAGAGGAGATTTAGGTAGCCTGAGCAAATGATATCAGCACATGGAATCTAACTGATATAATATGGTATATGTTTTATAATGGTTCATTGTGTATTGAAACATCTCCACATTCCTTATTTTCCTCCAACCAGGTCACATTTACCATGGAGTAAGCAAATTGTGTGATGGATAATCATTTGCAATTTTTTTGTATGTTTTTTGTTCTGCAAGCAATGACATTTACACCAAAAACTTAATATTTTTCTGCTTGTACTTTGACAGAAAAAACGTGATGTGCATCTCAATGTTGAAGATCCTAATGCTGATGACTGCACTAAGTCACAGGTAGACGATTCACAGTTAAGTGATTGGCTAAATCAGGATGTAATTGAAAGCATTCGCGACCGCTTTGTTACTGGTGACTGGTCAAAGGCTGCTCGCCGAGGTGAAGAAATGGATGGGAGTGATGAAGATGACGATTCTGCCTATGGAGATTTTGAAGATCTGGAGACAGGAGAGAATTACAGAGGAGCTGATGCTAATGATAGTTTGGAGGACAGTAAAAATTTGAAGTCTGCAGAAGAACAACGAAGACTGAAAAAGCTTGCACTTCGTGCCAAATTTGATTCTCAATATCCTTTCTGTTTTCCAGTCATACAATGCCTATATTCTTAAAGATTTTTAGTTTCCATAGTTCATAATATTGAGAAACAAAGGTTTTGGAAAGCACTGTGTGTCTAATCTCTTTCAAGACGCATCCTTAGGATGATGCAGGATTACAAGTGCAGAGTTGACCTTATACAGGTGACTATAAGAGTTGGGGAAATCCAGTTTGTAATATCCAAAACAATATTTTTGCAAAATTTTTGATTTTTGTAATGCAAAATGATGCCCTAGTTTTTCTGATTTTCAATTTCTGCTAAACCCTAGTGTGCTGATATAATTTTCTGAGTTTTATTACAACATGAACAGCAGCACATAATGCAACCAAAAGATAGGAAAACAACATTCATAACTCATGCAAATACTAAAGGCGTGTGCATTTATTTTTGGCATTGACCTAAAAAATTACCTCAAATATTTCTTTTTTGATTCATTACTGGCTTACGCAAATCAAGCAGCTTCTTCATGATGCTTTTATTATGTTTTGTATTTTAGTTCAATTGTTATCCAAGATGGATTTTTTTTTGGATTTATCCTTGACTACTGCCTTACATATGATGGATCTGAGCCTTTGGACAAAGAAGAGGATGATGTGAAGAAGACCAAATATCACACAAGTCAAGTTGGACAAAGTGACTTCTTAGATAAGGTGAATGGCTTCTACTTGGTTTAGGGTTGTAATATGGCTTGTGCCTATAGACAATCAGTTTTTTTTGCAGAAATTATTTGGTTGCAGTGTTATCTTTTTATATTACAAATGGGGAGTTTAGCACAGTGATAGCATTACAAAATATTGGGTACTTTAGATTTAATTAGCGGAATGTCTTCCTTTTTTCAGATTAAGGAAGAGATAGAGCTTCGCAAGCAGAGGAATTTAGCTGAGCTTAATGAGATTGATGAGGTTACTCGTCTAGAAATGGAGGGATTTCAAACTGGTTCATACTTGAGGTTGGAGGTGCATGCTATGCCTTTTGAGATGGTCAAATATTTTAACCCACGGCATCCAGTACTGGTTGGAGGGATTGGTAGAGGGGAAGAAAGTGTGGGATACATGCAGGTTTGTTATCTGCCATCTATCACCGAAACAATCTTTCTGAGAATGATATTCTGCTTAGATTTTATTTCCTTGCCTTATTTGTTTTCAGGTTCGATTGAAGAGGCATAGATGGCATAGGAAGGTATTGAAGAATCGGGACCCCATTATAGTTTCTATTGGTTGGAGGCGCTATCAAACATTGCCTGTCTACTCACTTGAGGATAGAAATGGGCGCCACAGAATGCTCAAATATACACCGGAACACATGCATTGCCTTGCAACATTCTGGGGCCCTCTTGCACCTCCCAATACTGGGATGGTTGCTTTCCAAAATTTATCTAACAATCAGGTCTGTCTGTGTTCATAGTAGCTTATAGTTTTATCTGGTACAAATTAGATTCTTTCAAAGTATCAAATTCATTTAACTAATTTGAGTATTAATGCAGGCATCCTTTCGGATCACTGGAACTGGTGTTGTATTAGAGTTTAACCATTCAGTTCAAATTGTTAAGAAGCTCAAACTTGTGGGGCACCCCTTCAAAATTTACAAAAAAACAGCCTTTATCAAAGACATGTTCACATCAGCTCTAGAAGTGGCTAGGTTTGAGGGCGCTTCTATCAGAACAGTTAGTGGAATCCGAGGCCAAGTGAAGAAGGTATTGTAAAAAGAATTACAAACACAACAGAATTCTCCTTTAACATATACATTGAAGTTGTTTTTGATGTGACATGACTAGGATCTATGTTGCTTGCAGGCTGTGAAGTCTGGACAAGGGAAGGAAGGTAGTGTGAGGTGTACTTTTGAGGATAAAATCCTCATGAGTGATATAGTTTTCTTAAGAGCATGGACTCGAGTTGATATTCCTCGTTTCTTTAACCCTGTGGCAACATCTCTTCAATCTCGTGATTATGTTTGGAAAGGCATGAAAACTGTTGCGGAACTCAGAAGAGAGCAATCTCTTCCTATCCCTGTAAATAAGGATTCTTTGTACAAGGTGAGGAAACTAGCATGCTACTGGGAAACTATTTTGTTTTCTTACATTTAATCACCTTGTAACTCATATTGATTCTCTTAATTACAGCCTATAGAACGACAACCCAAGCTTTTCAATGTATTGAAAATACCGAAGAAACTGCAACAAGCCCTTCCTTTTAAGTCAAAGCCAAAAGATCTTCCAAAACGAAAAACCCCTTTACTTGAAAATCGTCGTGCTGTGGTTATGGAACCTCATGAACGGAAAGTTCACTCTCTTGTCCAACAACTGCAAACAATAAGAAATGAAAAGGTATATCTTTATACTTAACAGCAGTCAGCAATTATTTTGTAATTTTCTTTCAAAGATTTTAGGTCAAGAAAATTGTATTGGATTGAATGTCATTTTCTATGAGAGATTCCTGATTAGAAAGGTCTACAGTATATCTCGATTACTAAAATGTTATGTACGTGCAGATAAAGAAGCGTAAATTGCAGCACCAGGAACAAAGAAAAGCATATGAATTGAAAAAGAGTAAAGATGAACAGGTCATGAAGCGACGACAGCGTGAGGAACGGAGAAAACGGTACAGAGAAGAAGCAATGCAAGAAAGACGCACAAGGAAAAAAATTGAGTAATAACTCGTCTATAAATTCAAAACCGTACACAGGTTTCAACTCATTCTGTTGAATTCTTTGAAATCTACAGTACTGGCAAAAAGTATTTCAAGAGAGAGTTGGCATTTCACGATTTTTTAGGAATTCCAAATACCCAAACAGAAGGGCTGGTTTCCTTTGCGGCAGTATCTGTGCATGATTAGCTGGTCAATGGATGTGCAACCAACTTAACAGCCCCTGGGCAAAACCATAGCAACTATATTTAGCATGGAAAATTTCTTGCTCAGGATTATGTGATTGAGATTGATGTAGTATATGTGTTTCAAGAGTATTTCAAAAGAAGCGCTGAACAATAGCTGTAATCTTCACAGTTTTGAGCAACATTACATTGTATTTTGTTAGGGTTGAATAATGTATTGGTCAAAGTTGTATGCGATGATCAATTCAATTCCTTATTTTGACATATTTTCTTTAGGTTTTGAGTTTCACGTAACTGAGGAAACAGCTTGACACATTATGATGCTTCTAGAGTATTTGGCTATTTCCAAATGTATTCAATTGGATTGCTAAGTTAACTACTAAAAATCTGAAGTAGGTATTGGAATATGATAGGCACGGATTAAAGCTGGAAGGTAGTTTTAAATAAAAAATGTTCAATGTGAAGTAGGTACTGCAATATGATAGGTAAGCATTAAAGGTAGAAGGTAGTTTTAAATTAAAAATGTTCAATGTGAAGTATGTACTGGAATATATGAAAATCAAGAAAGCATTAGTAACATATGAAGAATGCAATAGAAAATGGAAGGCACAATATGTACAGCTTGAAAGTATTGGTGAGCTTTTCGATGTTCGGGTGGACTGCTTTAGTATTACGAGTCCTAACTCGATGTTACACATAAAAACTGTGTATTTAATAAAATGTTTTTGGAGATTATGTAAGAAGGCAGGGTCTATAATCACAAAACTAGATGAAGCATCTAGCGAATATTTGACGCATCATTTATTTCTTTATGGGCATTGTATGCCTCTAATTGCCTCAAGTATAATATACATATTAGCATACTATTATCATTGTCATCTATGCAGTCCATAAATTGCTGTTTGCAGCTGCTAATCTCACAAGGACTATTTTGTAAAATCAATTATGTTTGACACTGAAGGCTCAATCTGTTAGTGAGGTGCAGTTATTAACTAGTTATGCCGAGAGGTGTTCCTACAGTGCCAGCATGGACCTGGTGTAAACAATAACTCCTGCAAAAATTGATGTGTAGGTAATAGTTGAATGCATGGAAGCCATGCATTTGTCAACTCTATTCACAACCATTGGAAATTCAAAAGTTTGTCGCTGAAATGTAAAAGCACAGGGTTAAACATGTTACGGTCTTTCATGAGTTTTATTAAGGTGCTCTGTGTGAGAATCCCAAATAAGAAAAGATGTTCCTTGCACATTATGCTCGCATCCCCTGTTCAAGGATGAAGGTGGGTCAGGGCAGAGGTTTCTGTTCAATGTTTTGAAGGCTTATTCAGTTTATGATGACAAGCTTGGATATACAGTCCATGAATTTTGTGGCAGCAATTATGCTGCTCCAAATGACCCAGGAGGAGGCATTTTGGAGCTTTGTCAAGCTGCTTAGAGGTGAAGAAATGGATGAGCTGTTGCAAGAGCTCTATCTCCCCAGCTTGCCGCTTGTAAATCAGTACACATTTCAGCTATGGAGATTGCTGCAAGAGTACCTCTGTGATGCGGTGGAGCATTTCTAGCACCATGAGGTGAAAACCAATGTGTTTGCAATGCAGTGGTCTATGACCCTCTTTGTCTATAGTCTACCTCTTGATGTGGTGGAGAGGGTCTCGAATGTCTTTCTCTTTTGAGGGGGTTAGAGTTCTTTTCAAGGCGGGCTTGGCGCTCAAGGTACCATATTAATACTCTAATCCAGTAGGATTATGGAAGATTGTGGGCGTATTGGCCCGCTTTTAATACATGGATGCCCATGTACTCCTGCGAATTGCCACTTGCATTTGGATTACTAATACCCAGTTGGAGGAACTTCGCTTGGAGTACTGGACAATGAATAATGAAACTAAACGTGTACTTTGCTAACAATATTTGAGTTGGCACTCACTCATTTGCTTCATTGCTTTGATTGGACTGTGCAGGGTGAGGTAGATATGGCGGAAGAGTGTTGTTTGCGGTGATTACAAAAGCAATAAGCTATTTGCACATTATCTTTTAAAGGTGCTAGCTTTGTCACACAAGACCCCCGAATTTTTTCTTATTACTACATTTTGATCAAATCGCAAATATCTTTTAGCGAAGCAGATACGGTATTCATGCCTAAAATGCGAACCTTTTATATAAGGAGAGTGGAGATTTCTAAATTAGATAGTGAAAGGGGACATGCGATGAAGAGTGCAGAACGCTTGCCAAATCCACTGTTTGCATGGCTGGCCATGCAAACTGTGTGCAGTCTGTCCACTTTTCTTTGCATTGAATGCATCATTAGAATATTTTTGATTTGGAATTTAATTTTTTGTGCATACAAGGAAGAATAATAGCTTATAGGGGTATGCAAATGTGCAGGTGCAAAGTTTTTATTAGGCAACAATTCTAGGAGCTGTTGGTCATTTATGTTAAATGTCTTGGCCAAGACATCTGTAAGGGGATTGGCTCCAAAGAGGGCAGATGCAACCACTTGAACGCCAGGCAGCTGGCTGTTAAGAGTAGTAACTGTAGTAGCATGTGATTCCCCAACGCTTTGCTGAAAATGCACCAAGCTCCTTGGTATAACATACACGTCTCCCTTCTCCAACTTTTTTGAGAACATATTATTTGTGGTGATAAAACTGGCCAAAACAGCACCCTCCAATATAAATATCATCTCAATAGCATGAGGGTGAATATGAGGGGGAATTCAAACCAGAGGCAAAATTCTCCACGGTTCAATGACATGCCTAGTGTGTTTACAGTTGGGAAATTTTCTACATGACCTGCGATGACATGCCTAGTGTGTTTACAGTTGGGAAATTTTCTACATGACCTGCGATGACATTGAAGCCAAAATCTATGTAATTGAGCAAGAATGGGTTTGAGTACTCCTATAATGTTTAGTGTAAGTTATTTATAGTTACTCCTCTGTCCTTTGAAAAATCCACCAGCTTGGAAATTTTACTCTCATTTTCCTCTGCAATAAGAGCTTATGTCTAAAGATTTTGAATTAAAATGTTAAAATGAATTATTGTAGTATATAATTTTTATTATATAAAGTTATGTGTGGGAATTGAAGATTTGGATTCAATTAGGGTTCAATGTTAGGGTAGGGTTAGGGTTCTATTAGGGTTAGGGATCCATTAGGGTTAGAGTTACAATTATAGGATAAAGCTTTAGGTTAGGGTTAAATTAGGGTTCAATTAGGTTAGGGTTAATCTTAACCCTAACCTTGATTATTAACCTTAACCTTAACTCTAATGCTAACCCTAAATCTAACACAACCCAAACTCTAACACTAATTATAACTCTAACCCTAACCCTATTCCCAACCCTAAAAATAACACTAATTAACTCGATCCCCAATTCTAATTCTACATCTAACCCTAACCTTAACCTTAATTCTAAAAATAGCACTAATATAGACCCTTATCTAATTGAACAATAACCCTAATCTTAATACTAACCCTTACCCTAATTGAACCCTAACCCTAACCCCAAGATTTATTATAGAACTTTAAACCATACCCCAAATCTAAGCTTAATTGTACCCTAATTAAATAATAACCCTAGCCCTAATTCCACCTTATACTCTAATTGGCACTTAACCCTAAATGAATCATAACCCTAATTGAATCATAAGCTTAATAGAACTAGGGTTAGGGTTAGGGATCAATTACAGTTATGGTTAAGGTTGAATTATTATTTTGGGTTCAATTAGGGTTAGCATTTAATGAGGGTTAGTGTTAGGGATC
Source organism: Sequoia sempervirens (assembly GCA_007258455.2). Lineage (NCBI taxonomy): Eukaryota > Viridiplantae > Streptophyta > Pinopsida > Cupressales > Cupressaceae > Sequoia > Sequoia sempervirens. The sequence goes on along the minus strand of VDFB02379711.1, from coordinate 209,919,335 downwards.
AAATAAGGTTCAATTAGGGTTAAAGTTCATTGTTATTGTTAGGGTTACATTCAAATTAGGATTAAGGTTGTAGCATAAAGCATGGGTTAGGATTAAGGTTATGTTAGGATCAGGGTTGATATTCTAGGATAGAGCTTGGGGTTAGGGTTAAGGCTAGGGTTGTGTTTATGATTAGGGTTAGGTAAGGGTTTAATTAGAGTTCATATAGTGTTAAGAGTAGGGGATATGGTTAAGATTCAAGGAAATATCTTGGGGTTAGTGTTAGTGTTAGTGTTAGTGTTAGTGCTAGTGTTAGGGTTAGGGTTCATATAGGATTAGATTTAGAGTTAGGTTTAGGGTTAAGGTTTTAGGAAAAACTTGGGGTTAGGATTAGGGAAAAATTGGGGTTCACTTAGGGTTAGGGTTAAGGTTACCGTTAGGGTTAGGCACCTCGAGAAGGATATTTGACTCATAAACTTGCTTCCGTAATAGATAGAGTAAAATTAAAAAAAAAAAAGTTTCAAAAAGGAGCCAAAAGAAGACATGCAATTTGAATAAGATTCTAATTTTGCAAAAGAATTACTATTTATCTAAATACAAATATCTTCTAAAGAGGAATTGTTGCAAGTTTGAGTAGTTGGTGTTGTCATTGATGTCTACTGATGGTTGAGAAGTTGTAATGATGCTTTGTTGTCATCAATAAGTGCTACTTATGTCAAACTCTAGTGTTGCTTTGATAAGCTTTTGTCTGTGGACGTTTGGTTGAGTTGCTATGTTGCAGTTGGTGCGGGGATGATGAAAAAGTGGTGAAGATGATTAGAATGTGTTTTTGGTGCTTGGTTTCCAAGTTCTTTTGAGAAAATTTGAATAAAAGAAGAAACAATGTGTTGTAGATGTGTTCTGACATATAGAGTGGTGTTTTGGTTTTTGCTCCGCATTTCTTCTATATTGAAGATATGCTTGTGCAATTCAAATGTGATGATCAAAGGTGTTCATAGGTGTTATATCTAAAGTTCCTTGGCTTGGATTGTTGTGCAAAGAAAGTTGTGTTCACCACTATGTGAACTGTGCATTACAATGGTGTTTGGAAGAAATGGGTTTGCTTCACATTTCTCCACAATTTGGTTTCTAGTTTTGTGGTTCTAGAAGTGTGTTGATAAGGTTCATATCTACCTTTAGTCAAAGTTGTTAGTGGTTTGATGCTCTGCGAGTTGATTTCTTGAGTTGCATTGTGTGGAACATTATCTGGGTGAACAAGATCAGTTTGTTCTTCAAGTGAAAGTTGTTGTGAAGGAATCTGCTGGATTTCACGGTGTTTGTGGAATATTCTAGATTGTGTTCAAGTGATATTTGTTGTCTGTGAGTCATATCTGGATCATAGGAAGCATGCACTTAAATGTTTGATGGTGTTTACATAGGTTCTACCAACCTTGGGTGTTTACATTAATTGTGAATATGCTTTGATGATTGTGGAAGTGTGGCCTGGTGTGTGTGAGTATATTTGGGTCTGAGTTAAGGTGTAATGTGATCCGTCTTCATTCCTTTCCATGGTGGGAATGTTTTGGTGCCAACCTAATTTGAATTTGCATGGTTGAGGTGCATAGCTGACCTTGTCAATTGTTTTCAAGGTTGAAGAAAGTATAAATAAGTGTTGTGTTGATGGAGTATTGGTGAGTATAGTGTGTGATGCGAATTGCAGAGTTGTGAAGTGCAAATTTGTGAAGTGCAGTGTGAGCTTTAATGAATTAGACTATTGGAAGCAGTGAGCAGAAGGTGTCTACAATCTTTAGAAAGGCTGCAAATGTGTTGGTGATGTTGTGGTGGACTTTTCTGTTACATTGAGATGGATTTCTCATTGTAACATCCTTCTTTCTTTTTTGTAATATGGCAGTGAGCTCTTCTTTCTTCTGGGCAATGAGCCCCTCAACAATGAGCCTATTGTATTCGGTGTTGCAATTACTTTATATTATGAGCTAATCCTCACTGTGGTTTTCCTTTTCTTGGGTTTTCCATGTAAATCTGGTGTTCTATTGTGCATGGTGTTGATGTGTTTTAGTTTCTATTATTTGCCTTGATGCTAAATCGTTCTAAGAGATTAAAGGTTGATTAAGTAGTTGTGGATTTGAATGTTTATGAGGGTTTTGAAGTTCTAATGTACAACTGATTCACCCCCCTTCCCAGTTGTCTTGTGCATTCAACAATCCAAAGAAAAAAACCAAAATAAGACTGATTTTGTAAAAGATCTACTAATTTTCAATAAAATATGAACTAGTTGATTGTTGTCACGATTATATATATTTTTATTTTCTATTCAAGTTATTTTTTTTATTACTCTGTGTTAGGGTTAGAAGGTAGATATCTAACAATTAAATGCAGATTTGATCAATAAATAGAGAAATGAAACACACAGAAAAATTATAACACAACGAATTTAACGTGGTTCACCCAATCTGGGCTACATCCACAAAACTGCAACCATCCAATGATTTTATTATCCAGTGCAAAACTTATTACAATCTCACAAATAATCGCCTTTTTCATCATACTGTAACTCACATCCCAATGCCTTATAACAAGCTTAGAAGCTTCCAGATTAGGGTTCTACAAAGTCGGTTTTTTTTTCCTTTTTTGGTGATGACGCGAAAAAGTAGGAGAATTTTTTTTCTCGGGGCCTGCTGCTCTTGAAACCCTGCCTAGGGCACAGCCTGGCCCAACCTCAGACGCCGACAAGGATACATGAAGAGTGTACAATATAAGCATGATCAGTCACCACATAGCAACAATCTCCCACTTGGAGATTGATCAGGCTCCATATCAAACAATCTCCCACTTGGAGACCGATCCTGGATGACACTGTTGTAATTATTCATGAGATTGTAATAAGTTTTGCATTGGCTAATAAAATCATTGGATGGATGTGGTTTTGTGGATGTAGCCCAGATTGGGTGAACCACGTTAAATTCTCCATGTTATAATTTTTTTGTGTTTCATTTCTCTATTTATTGATCAAATCTGCATTTAATTGTTAGATATTTGCGTTTTAACCCTAACACTTAGGTATCTTATTTTTTTGTTTAGAATTTATAAATGGTTAAGACAAGGAATTCTCATGGAAGGAAGTCAAGTACCCAAAACCAAACCCATAATCCAATTGAAAATTCTAATGCAGTGATTGAGACAATCATTAACCTTTTGACAAAGCAAAGAGATAAGCTTATATAATTATTTGTATAACATTCTAACACAAACACTAATTCTATTTCTACACCTAACTCTAACACATTAAAAGTAACATTAACAATAATTCTATTCCTACACCTAGCTCTAACACACTAAATGTAACATTAACAATAATTATATTCCTACACCAACGCTTAACACACTAAATAAAACATTAATAATAATTATATTCCTACATCTAACTCTAACTCTAACTTTAATTGTTACCCTAACCCTACACAATAATTCTAACACCAACCCTAGTTGTAATTCTATTTCTAACCCTAACCTTAACACTAAATCTAAAACTAACACTAATTCTATTTGTAACCCTAATCCTAAATCTAAAACTAACAATAATTTATATTCTAACTCTAACCTAACCCTAACTTTAACTATAACCCTAACTTTGACACTAACAATATTTTTAAGTCTAACTTTAACTCTAACCTAACCCCAACCTTAATAATAAAACTAATTCTAACTCTAATTCTAATATTATCCCTCACACTAAAACCATTTCTCACCCTAAACCTAACTCTAAATCTATTTCTAATCTTGATCCTAATTGTAATTCTTAATCTATCTCTAACCCTAACCCTAACAATAATTCAATCTCTAATTGTAACCATAGCCTTATTTCTATCTCTAACCCTAGCCCTAACCTTAACCCTAATTATAACACTTACCCTAATCCTTACTCTAATCTTAATTGTAACCCTAAACTTACCCCTAACCCTACTTCTATCTCTAATTCTAACCCTAACCCTAACCTTATCTCTGATCATAACCATCAACCTTGATAGTACTTTTAGCAAAATGTCCTAGTTCCTAGTTTTTTCCCCATGTCTTGAGCCTCAGAATAAGTCTATCCTTGCTAGGGTTTGCTATAAATACTATCAAAGGCCTTTGTTTAGGTCTAAAACCCTAAAAAATTCTAGGTCCAAGCTACACTGTAGCTACTTTTGTTATAACTTTACATTGATCGTTGATATCTAGTTACTCAACCTTTAAATTATGACTTATGGGTTGTGTCTTCATGTATTTACCGACCCCTCCTACCTAAATCACCGACTAGACCTGTGGTCTAAAATGATTTATCAAATGCCTAAAGTCTTATGTTTGTGTCCCCATATTTTATTTGACCCAGTGGCCCATTCGTTCCCTAGTGGACACAAGTTGTTTTGAAAGCACATGCCTTTGAGCCCCTTTAAGTTACCTGTGCCCAACATGTGGACCCCACTATTCTATTATGCAAGATTATTGTATTGTGAAAATAATGCTCAACGAAACCAATGAAATATTGACAGGTGTCAACTTTTTATTTAGAGGATTCCACAATTATGTGGGAGGTATATTACTAAAAGCAAAATGGTTTGCGGAACTATGGAATGATCAACACGTGGGGATTGAGGATTTTTCGTTGCCATTGTTGGAAGAATGAGGAAGAAAACCCTTCGGTGTGTTGTCATTGATGCCAACATTGTTTGGTGACAATTTTTTTGTCTATCTGGTAAACAATGTTTGTGTTACCCTGATCTAGTAATTTGATCCGAAATTGCTCATATTGAAAGACTGATCTATTTAGTTTTAATATGTTATTTAGGACTATTAAATGCATCTATGAACAAGTTTTCAACGATTTTGGTTGAATGGGCTAAAAGATATAAATGACAAAAGATCAACATGCTATTTTATGCTCAGAGTTGTGCATGGTGGTATGAGTTATTTGGTCCAGATTCCTTTGGTACTCTAATCCAATCGTTATGACTTTGGGAGATGTTTTATAGGTGTAAACTCTACATTTATTCCACATGGCACACACTCATAAAATCATATGGTTAATTGATGATAGCCAGTTTAGTATATTTTTGCAATCAAGTCTTCCTCTAGCCGACATGAATAAGTGGTATGAAGATTAATATGGTTGTGCGAATGTCAAAGAGATCCTTTTTAGGTCCATGCCGACCTAAATCATGCCTTGCACATTTTGTTTGGTGAAGTTCACAAGCTATTTTTGAATTAAGTATATGTACATCCAATTAGGCCAACCTAATTGATGTGTGTGGATGTAATAGCATATATATATGTAAAACACTTTTGTATTGAAGGTGTGATAGATGTGCGAAATACGAGATGTGATAAGAGGAGATATGTGACAATGTGATACGAGCTTGAATAAGTTCTGTATCAAGGAAGTGTATGTTGTGAAACTGCAAATCGGTGCAGGATTTTGCATTTTAGAGCTTAATTGGAACTAAATTCAGCACATGAAAAGTGTATTCCATCAGTTCACCTCTTGGCAGTGACTCACACTCTATTTTGTAATCATTTTAGGTAGTGAGCCTTTCAAGGATAGTGAGTCCTGGCTATAAGCCATTGTAATATCTTATGAAAAATTATAATATATTGTGAGCTAATCCTCACCATGGTTTTTCCCATTTTGGGTTTTCCACGTAAAAATCCCAGTGTTTATGTGTTATGTGGTGTTATAAACTCTTTCATGTCTTTACTTACAATTGCAATTAGATGTGCTTTAATGTTTGGGTGGTTTATAGTTGAATTGTTTAATAGAATACTGATTCATCCCCCCTCTCAGTATTCTGGGTGTTCAACAATTGGTATTAGAGCTTGGTTCCTTTAGAAAAGACGAACAACTTGAGGAAGATATTGGAGTTTGAATACATGGATGAAAAAAGGTGTGCTACTCCTTTGGATGAAATCTCTGCAATTGAATGCATAGAAGATTACTACACAATTGACAAAGAACTCAATGCTGCTCTTGAAGATCTGGACAAAGTTGAAAATGAGAAGGAAATTATGAAGGAGAACCTAAAGGAAGCAAATGAATGCATCAAAAATTTAAGAGAGCAAATCAAGAAGTTCAAGGAAAGGCACAGAGAAGTCAGTGATCAGTTGAAGAAAGCAAATGAGGACATCACTGGACTAAAAGTGCAAGTGGAAGAAAAGAAGAGAATTGAGGACTATCAGAAAGCTGAGATTCAAAGACAGATTAATGAATGCATTAATCTTGAATAAGAAGTGGTAACCCTAAGATCGGATCTGGAGAAAGCAAGAGCTCATGAGAACAAATTTAAAACAAGTTCTACAAGGCTGGATGAACTTATTGCAAGACAAAAACCTTCTAAGGACAAAAGTGGTTTGGGACTTGAAGAAGGACAAAGTTCAAAAGCAAATCAGTCCCCTAACAAGGTTGACAATCAAAGGAAGACTCAAGGCAATGGTAGAGAGATCAAGAACCAAAGAAGCAATACCAGAAGGACTCCCATTAGAAAACCTAATGCTCAAAGGTACTCATCTTTCAATGACATTTGTTTTTCATGTAGTAAATTTGGTCATAGGGCAATGAAATGTAGAAGTCGAATGAATCAAAATGTTGGATTCTTTTTTGGACAATGCTTTGTATGCAAGAAATTTAGACATAGAGTTGCTGAGTGCAAAAGTCAAATGATGCTGAATAGATTCAATAGTGGTAGAATGATTCAATATTTTCATGGTTATTGCTACACATGTAATAAATTTAAACATAAGGATAACTAGTGCAAATCAAGGAAGAATTCAAATAAGTTTGGTTAGAAAAATGTTGTGTGCTACACCTATAACAAACTATGGCATATTTCAAGATTTTGTAGAAGCAAAAATGGGAGGAAATCTAATCTGGAACAAAGGAATAAACCTGTGAATAAAGTGGATCCTACTGAAGTTAAGAAGGAAATGGAGAAGATCTGGAAGAACAAGGAAGAACCTGAGAACAAGGATCAACCTAACACATCTATACCTCCATCTGGTACAGATAATTCTTCTAAAAACTAAATCCAATACTGGGTTTAGGGGGAGCAATTATAGAGAGATCTAATAAACCCATGATATATGAGGTGTCAAGCAGTGACACAAAGATATGTGATGTAAAATGACATTCTAAAGATGTAGAAAAATTTTCTGACATAAAAGATGCAAATTTGAAGATTTGCATAGCATTTTAGGGATTACAATGTATTCATAAGGTGTTTATCACCTTTTTGGAGATCAAATGCAATAAATGCGAAACTAGGGCAGATCAATAAGGTATAAAGTGAAAATATAAGTCAAGTTAAATCACTTTTACACATTTGAAGAAAGCATAGTGATTTGAAGGAGATTTGAAGGTGATTCAAAGCATTTGGCATCATACCCTAGTTTCTGTTGAACCGTGAAAAAGGTATTTTTAGCTATCTATACTTTGTGGGTTTGCATTAGAAGTAATTTCCATAGGCATATACAAAAAAATTGAGGGAGAGATGGCCACACCAACTGTGGTTGAGACTTTTGAGAGACCTAGACCGAAATTCAAAATGTTTTCATGGAAGGTTTTTGACATTGACCTTATCGGTGTGTTTTCACAAATTCCAAATAATGTCTTGCCCATCGAGGATACTGGAACCTACATTCATGGGAAATTAGAAGAATTTGATCATCAAGAACTCAAGAATCAATGGCTAAAGGAGTTAACTGGAGATAATTTCTTAGTGAAACCAGAATATGAAAACCTTGTATGGAAGAAGCTAGATGTATGGAACGGGTTCCCCAATTTTTGTAGTGGAATGGATGTGAAGTTTGTAAGGATAGCACATAGTAGAGTGCATGATAAATTTGTATGGACAAGTATTCCTGGAATAATTACCAAAGAAGTGATCAAAGCTGTGACTGGACTCTATGATACCTGTAAGTGTGAATAAGTAAAAAGTAAAAGAACAACTAAAACACTTCTTAATAAGAAATTAGATCAAGATTAACATGAATTAAACTAATTTAAAATACTGAAAATCCCGAAGATATCTCATTGTCTCCTATCTCCAAAGATTTATCAAGTTACAGAAGCTCTCAGATTTGTAAGCACCGTAATTGTTTAAAATGCCTATCTAGAGAATGAAATGGATGCTAAATGCTGTGATGTGATGATTGCAAATGATTTCTAAGTGATATGAAGCTACTGTAAACTATTCTAATGAAAACTGATAAAAGGAAGCTACAGTAAAAACTAATGATGCTACTGTGATATGAAATCTATTGATGCCATGATGCTATGATGCTATTTCTAATGATAATGCTAATGCTTATGATTTCTTGGTTGCTTGAGTACTAATTCCTGCAGAGTAAGTTTGCATAAAACTAGGATTTTCTCTAATGATTTTCATGCTTCAGAAGGTTGTATATATAGATTTTCGGCAACAGTTTTGTATAGGGGTAACACAACAGAGGATGAGATTAAAGCTGGAGATTTGAATGATAAGAGATGAGAAGGTGGAGCTGATCATGGAAGATTTTTCCTCCCCATGAAAACACCAGGCAAGATGATAGGAAAGATCAGAGGAAGAAGATTGAGAGGATTGCTTGCAGGTTTGTCCTCGAGGCTTTTCCAGTGAATGCTAGTTAAATTAATTAGATTTTGAAAAATCTAATTTTATTGGTGAGTGAATAGAGGGATTTGATTTATGCATTTATTTAAATATTTTTGGTTTATTTAAATTAGCAAAAAGAGATAAATAATTTAATAAAACAAACTATAAAAGTTTGTTTATTAAATTAAATAAAAGAAGAGAAGTATGATGTAATAATTAAATAATGCCAACTATTGAAGTTGTATATTTAATTTAAGATAGAATTTAATGGATAAAGTATAATAATGATAATAATTAAATAAAACAAAGTATTTAATTTTGTTTATTTAATTAAGAGGAAATAATGTGATAAAATAGAAGAATTAAAAGTGAACTTAATATAAATAAATATTTCTATTTATTTACTAAGTAGATGAATTTAGGATTAATTAATCAAATAAATCATATTTAATTAATTAGATTCTCCAGACCATTTTTAGGTGTATACATTTTTCCTGTCTTTGAAGTGATGTGTTTACGCATTGCTTCAAAGAAAATTTTGTGTTGCTGCTGCTAGTATTGACGAAAAAATTTAGAATGCCCCAGACATGTTTTCAGGTGATTGATGGATATATGCTCCCTTGGGAGATAAATTAATGAATTTTTGATTTTTTTTTTTTTTGAATTTTTCAAATTTTTGATGATTTGATGTAGATTTGATAAAGATTTGATGATAAAATAATTTATCTCCCGATAATCAATGAAGAAAGTGGTCCTGGATGAATTTCAATTTATCTCCCCTTTGATAAATTAAATTAATCTAAAAAAATCCCCTTTTAAATAACCTATAAAAGGTTAAAAAAATCATTTGCACATTGTGACTTTTGAAAATTTTGTGAGAGATTCTTGTGCTACTTGGAGCAAGATGCCAATTCCATATCACACCCACCGTTTCGAGTGTGTTCGATGACATCAATGGCCGGTCGCATTCGGACCTCCGATATGTCTATTTTTTTCCTTGGTTTTCATGCATTTCTTATTTTTTGTGTATTTTTTGGATTTTTGAATTTAAACTCCTTTTAACACTTTTTAGAATCCATTGTAGTGCTTTACAGTTCCATTGTAGCACTTCTAAGTTTCGTTGTAGCGCTTCTATAATTTTAGCGCTTAGGAGGTCTATTTTAGCGCATTAGTAGGTTAGATTAGCGCTTTACAAAGTTTAGCGCTTAGGATAGACGTTGTAGCGCTTTTGTAAGATACATTAGCACTTTCAGAACTTTAGTGCTTTGGTTAGATTTTGTAGTGCTTCGACCTCCTATTTTAGCGCATTTAGAGTTTTAGCGTTTTTATCAAAAATGTTAGCACTTTGACCAAATAGAATGGCGCTTTTGATAAAATGACACTTTGTTCGTCTGTAATAGCGCTTTTATCTGATGAAATGGCGCATGTCATTGTTTTAGCATTTTTAATGCCTTTTTGAGTGTATTTAAATTGAAGTGTTGTGATTTTTGTCAATTTGTTCTTGATGTTCTCAATTTATGATCGTATCAGTTGTTGGTTTGATATGAATGATTTGTCTAATCAAATACATGATTTTTTGACCTCATGATAGGCGAGGCCTGATGTTTATTTTGATGATAACTATCCTCATGATAGGTGAGGAATAATTATGATTGACATACCTCATGATAAGCGAGGTTGATTTGATGCATTGATGATTGATGTCATGATAGGTGAAGTTCAATGATGTGTGCTCATGAGATTTGATTAAAATTCTCACCAAGAGCTGACTTGATTTGATATGGTATTTTGATGTTATTTGATGATTGACATGAATTTATTGACTTTGATCTTGTTATGATAATAGGAGCGATTGCGGAACCTCCAGGTTCAAGAGCGTTTCCCTTGGACATTTGATCTTATACCATGGTTGGCACAACTTGAGACGACTATCATCACATGTTGTGGATTGTATCCTCTTTTATATATGCCCCAGATTAGGATTAATCGGGGTTTGTTGACAGTGCTAGCCGAAAGGTGGCATAGCAAGCACAACACCTTTCACCTTCCTACTAGTGAGATGACAGTCACTCCAGAGGATGTTTGGAAAATTCTGCAGCTTTCAATTGTTGGAGATGTTGTCATATATGATTCGACAGAGCAGGGTGGGATTGATGCCCTTCATAAAGTGTTTCAGGATGATCTTATTGCCGAAGAGTGGATTCCATGGCGTGAGATGGTTGATGCATACGCCACTTTGCCTACAGTATTTGCTGGTTTCATTGGAGGATTCCTCAGTCTTGATCATAGGTCTAAGGGATTCTTGGTTGGTTGGGGTAGAGTTTTGGAGAGTATGGTTGTTCATGGCACCAAATTCACTTGGGGCATGTGTATGCTTGCCCATTTATATCATGATTTACATTCAGCTGTGTATCTCAGTGGTCAGAGTTTATCGACCAATGTTACTTTGCTTCAGGTATGGGTGTGGGAGCACATAACTGTCACACGTCCAGTTCCAGTTAGACAAAGGCCACCCATGAGACCTTATGTGTTCAAATATGCTGACCGACTTACTCAGTCTAGACTAGGTAAGTTAGAGTATTGGAGGAGAGTTATTGACGACATAGAGTCTATGACATGGCATCCCTACATAGATTGTGATCATTGGGACGATGATGATATTCAACTACCATTTCTTTGTCAGTCAATGATCCTGAATGGCGGTGCTCGTCGAGTATTAGAGAGATTCTTGATCAAACAGGTTTACAGACAGTATGGGATGGTACAAGGTATGCCCTAGGGTGTTGCTCATTACACTTGTCGCTAATCGGATACAACAGATTGGGGGCCTTGTTTGTCACATGCTGCTATAGTTTAGGAGTTTCAGGCCTTACAACCATTTGAGTGGGACATTCGGCCAGATATTGTCAAGCCTCTAGTTACTATAGATTATGCTGAGTTTTTTTCTTTGCATCCATTTCCACGCCTTACCATTCCAGATGAGCCTACCCCATTATCTGTAGAGGAGGATGTTCCCGTTGCGCATGGTTAGAGATGAAGGAGAGAGGATGTTGGAGGGGTTGAGGCAGAGGATGTTGGTGTGGTTGGTGAGGCAGATGTCAAGCCTAAGGAGGATGTTGGTGGTGAGGAGGATGTTGGTGGCGAGAGCAGCGAAGATGAGAGATTTGATAGTGGAGAGGCTGCAGGTGGGTCGAGCCCTACTTTAGATCTTCCTGGTGAGACTATGCCTCACAAGAGGCAGGCTATGGGAGGTGTTTTAGAGCAGCTGCAAATAGCAGATCTCTAGGTTTAGTTAGAGACTATTTAAGAGTAGCTTCTTTAGGCTCAAGGTTTACTAGAGAAGACCCAGGCTTAGATGCAGACATAGGCCGAGTTGCATGCAAAGATTCTATCATCAGTACAAGCTTAGTTAGTCACAGCTCAGTCACAGATTGTAGCATTGATAGGTGAGAGGGATGTGGCCAGATAGACAGCTGAGGCAACTCAGGCTCATATTACTTCATTGACAGTTGAGAGGGATGCAACCAGGTTTGCAACAGAGGGTGCTCAGGCTTCTGCTGATAGATTACAGAGACTGGAAGATGGTACCTCCCTGGAAGATTACATGCGAGAGGTTGCTCGTAGTGGTGAGGAGATTGAGTTTTATAGAGAGAGATATTATGACGTAGTTCCTTCTGAGTAGAGAGTTATCTATGCGAGGTATCATTTTTCTAGCTCACAATCTAGGATTGTCAGTGCAGGTGTTACCCAACCTCTACCTAGATATCTTAGGGATCCCGGTTCCTCTAGTGGTAGGGGTCCTAATCCTGCTATGCCTATACCATCTGGAGCCAGCAACACCTGATTTGTTGTCCGTGTTACATTTGAGATGTGATGTTCACTTTGATTATTTTGATATACAACCATTTTTGATATTATATCTCTCTTCATTTCAGACATCATTGTATACTTGACATTGTGATTTTGTTATTTATGAGATGCAACAAATTCTTTGGTCTATTATGTGTTCTATATGATTCTTTTATGGATGCATTTTTCTTCAATATTTTATATGCTATGTGATGGTTTTATTATTATGATAGTATGTTTTGATATGAAGTTGTTCTCTCTATGATGCACATAATGGTAATGTATGGATGCATGTTATATGGAAATATGATGTATGTGGATTCATGATATATGGATATGATGTGTTTAAATGATATACTATATGTGATGCAAATATATGATGTAATCAAATGGATGGAAATGTTGAATGATATATGATGCAATAAATTTGATGGTCTTTATGATCAAACAGATAGATTATATATGGATATGTGATATAATAAATGGATGGATTTGATGAGTTATGATAATGATGTATGTTTGTGAAATTGGAATGATATAGATATATGTTTGTTGAGATTTTTGTTATGATATGATGAGAATGTAAAATGATTTGATTGAAATGTATGAATGATGAAATGATGATGTAAATTATTTTAATGTATGTAAATGGATATAATGATGCAACTATATGATCATGGGGATGTTTTTGTTAATTTCAAGTATACTCAGTCTATTATGATAAAAGATAATTGTTTAATGAATTATTTACCAATTTTATAACAAATACTCTACAGATGTAACACTATTATGGATGCAATCTACTTTTACCATGCAAATCTACATGTAAACATAGACATTTTAACAATACTTTTGTGCTTTGTATCATCATTGAGATTTTAAAATGTTGAAAGTGAGTACAAGCATCAAAGGTATAATGTAAACCGATGATGACTTGAGTAGTACTTTCATGATTTTTGATATTGCAAACAAACACAAGCATCGAGGTATAATTAAACCAAGATGACTTGAGAATTTCTTGCATAAACAAACAAGAATTAACCACTTTCCTATGTGAATTGGAATTCCATTCATGATACTTTGTAGAGCATTTCCCGTGATGATTCACACAGTAATTATGATTAATTCATAGACAACAGACAAAGAAAAATACCATTTCTTCTTTCTAGCTTCTCTAGTTCAATACATCATTGAGTTGCTCCAAAGAAATGATAACAATGATCAAAGTAAAACTTATCCAAAATTTGCTTAAAGTATTTCAATCATTATTCAGATTAGATCATCCATCCTGATTTTGTGATGTTTTTTTGTTTTCAAGATTTTGGATCAAACCTAACCTAAAGACTTGTCCTAGGGGCCTCGGGGGTTGATCAAAGATTAGCCTTACCTACATTATACATGCAGAGACCACATAGTTCGACTGACATAGACACATGTTTTTGACTTTTTGAGACTGAAATTTTGACTTATTTTTGGATTTTCTGTTGTGATATGGATGTCCAATGTGTTTCTGTTGGTGATTGATGTTTGATGTTGGGTTGTGTTTCAAATATTGTTCCCATTTTTTTTGTCTTCTTGTTGTTTGTCCATTTTGTTAAGCTCAAGATTTATGATGCCCCCAATGATTTTTAGATGTTGCCCCCAAGCTAGGGTGAGACATGACCATGTGATATGATATGATAATAGATGTAAAATGATGGTGGAAGTAATGACCATGAAATGTGTCCAAATAGATGGGAGAGCTGATTCAAATCACAAATAGCGCCTGTTTCCAGATTTTCACTATATGTTTTTATTGCAACTTTTCATTCTTTTTGATTTTTTTAGTATTTTTCTGTTTTTCTGATTTTTATTTTTGTATTTTTAATTTTTTTGTATTTTTCTATCACCAGGATGCTTGTTTGCCAGGTTTTCATCTAGGTAACCATTTTTAGAAACTAATTCATGCACTAAGTGATTCAGGTATAAAACTTTATGAGATGGATACTTTTGATAGGTTCATCAAACAGATCCCCTTCTGGTGTAGGAAATTGATATGCTCCTGATTCATACATTGATATGATTCAAAAGGGACCTAACCAGTTAGGCTCAAACTTGCCTTTCTTTTCTCTATCCTGCTGATTCCTAGGGTTTTCCTTTAGGACCAAGTCTCCAATTTGAAAGAATCTAGGTTTTACCCTATGATTGTAACTCCTTGACATTCTTTGTTGGTAGGCCTTCAAATGATTGACTGCTTGCTGACGGTGTTCATCTAGTAATTCCAGTTCCTGTAGCCTTGAAACTTCGTAATCCTCATATGCTATGACACCCTTTAGTGATACACAGAGTGATGGTATTTCTACCTCAATTGGTAGAATGGCATCTGATCCATACACCAAGGCGTATGGTGTAGCTCCTGTTGTTGTTTTGATGCTGGTTCTATAGGCCCATAGTGTAGGATTTAACTGAACATTCCAATCACGTCCAACATCATTTATCATCTTCTTCAGTATTTTTAGGATTGTTTTATTTGAGGCTTTTGCTTGGCCATTTCCCTGTGGATAGTACAGTGTTGAAAAATGATGTTGAATATGGAATTATTCACATAATTCCTCGACGTCCTAATTTTTAAAAGGCTTACCATTGTCTGTGATAATGGATTGAGGTACCCCATACCAATAGATGAGGTAGTTGAGTATGAAAGATGAAATCTATTTTCCAGTGACAATTGTTAAAGGAACTACTTTTATCCATTTTGTGAAATACTCTGTTGCTGTGATGATGAACTTGTGCCCATTAGATGAAGAAGGATTTATTTTCCCTACCAGGTCTAGTCCCCATTGATAAAAGGGCCATGTGGATGTGAAAGGTTGTAATTATTGCGTCAACGCATGAATTAGATTACCATGAATCTGACATTTCTGACACTTTTTAACATATTGATATGCCTCCCTCTCCATGTTCGGCCAGTAATACCCTAAACAAAGGAGTTTCTTAGCTAGGGTTAGCCCACTTGAATGAGTCCCAAAAATACCTTCATGGACCTCTAGTAAGGATGTTTCAGATTCATGATGCTCTAGACACCGAAGAAGAGTACCATCTAGACCTCGATGGTAAAGGATGTCAGCGATTAATGTATGTCGTGCAGATTGACAAATAAAGTTACACTTTTGGTTCTAGAGAGATCAAGAGGAAGAATGTTATCTTTGAGGTAAGTATAGATCTCTCCATATTGTGAGGGTTGAGTGTTGGTTATGTGGCATATGGTATGTGAATTAGGATTATCATATGCATGATTAGATACTTGTTCAACCATAAACTCATATCGACCTTTCTTTTTTGATAATTGCAAAAGGGAGGCAATTGTTGCCATGGCATCTGTAGCTTTGTTTTCTGCCCTTGGTATTTGCTCGAACTTGATATCCATGAAGTAATTTTTTATATCATCCATCATTTGCTGATAAGGAATGAGCTTCTCATCCTTTGTTTGATACTCGTCATTTACTTAATAAATGACAAGCTGTGAGTCCCCATACACTTGCATTTCTGTGATTTTCCATTCAATAGCTATTTTGATGCAAATAATCAATGCTTCGTAATCAGCTATATTTTTTGTACATGGAAACATTAACCTATAGGATCTTGGAATGGCGTGTCCTTGAGGTGTGACAAATAGAATTCTTGCACCATCTCCTCTTTGTGTATATGATCCATCAAAATAAAGCCTCCATTGTTTTGTTGTAACATTCATGATGTCGGCATCTGGAAATTCAATGTTCATTGGATGATGATCCTATAATGGAGCTTCAACTAGTTGATCTGATATTACCTATCCTTTGATGGCTCTCTTGTCGACATATTGGATGTCAAACTCGATTAAGATCATGATCCATTTTGCAAGTCTTCCTGTTAGAGCAACTTTACCAAGTAGGTATTTTAATGGGTCTATTTTTGCTATGAGCCTGACTATATGAGTCAACATGTAGTGTCACAACTGCTCGGTTGCAAATACTACTACCAAACAAGCATTTTCTATGAATGTATAGTTTATTTCATATCCATTGAGAGTCTTGCTGATGTAGTAAACTGCTTGTTCTTTTCCTTCAGAATCCTCCTATGCTAATAGAGCTCCTAAAGATATGTCAGTTGTTGCAATATACAGTAATAGTGGTCTTTATGCTATGGGTGGCATAAGTATTGGAGGTGACACCAAATAATGCTTTATCTAACTAAAAGTTGTTTCACAGTTTTGATCCCATTTGAATGAAACATTTTTATGAAGTAGATGATTAAATGGGCAACTCTTATTTGCTAGCTGGGAGATAAATATCCTGATGGATTGTAACCTACCTTGTAGGGATCATAATTGTTTGATATTTTTAGGCGGTGACATCTCCATTATTGATTTAACCTTAGCTGGATCCACTTCAATACCTTTTTCTGACACTATGTAACCAAGAAGTTTTGTTGATGTCACCCCGAAGACACATTTCTTTGGGTTCAACCTTACATTGAATTTTTCCAATCTAGTGAAGATTTTATCAAGTATTTCTAGATGTCCTTCCCTGGTGTGTGATTTTGCTAAGATGTCATCCACATAATCTTCCATGAAAGTATGCATCATGTTGTGGAAAATTGTGGTCATTGCCTGCTGATATGTCACACTTGCATTTTTCAATCCGAAAGGCATGAAATTCTAGCAGAATGTTCCACAAGGGCAAGTGAATGCTATCTTTTCTTGATCTTTAGGTCTATTTTTATTTGATTATATCCTAAGAAGCCATCCATTATAGATAATATGACATGTCTTGTTGTTAGATCAACAATTATGTCAATGCTAGGCAAATGAAAATCATCCTTTGGGCATGCCTTATTTAAATCCCTAAAATTTGTGCATATTCTGATGCTATTATTAGGTTTGGATACTAGCACAATGTTTGAGATCCATTATGCATAATCTATGGACTTGATAAAACCTGCATCCAATAATTTCTTCAGTTCAACTTTAACCATAAGGGTAATGTGGGGATGCATCTTTCTCAATTTCTGTTTGACCTGTTTGATTCCCTTTGGTAGTGATAGATGATGCATTAGGAGTTGTGGATCCAATCGTGGCATGTCAGAATAAGACCATATAAAAATTATGTGTCGCTGCTCAAAGACTCTGGTGAATGCTGGCTTCTCCTGTTCTATCATGGATGCTGCTAGATGTAAGATCTTTTCTTGTTCAGTTGTTCCCAGATTTATAGACTATGTCGGCTCTACTAGTATTGATGATTTGTCATAGTAATGATCTAGGAGAGTTCAAATCTTCCATCCTTCAATGCCTCAAAAAGGTTTTCACTGTTGGATACATTCTTAATTTTTCTCTTTTCAAAGTCTAATGCTGCCTCAAAGAGGTTTTCAACATTAGATTTATTTTTCCTATTATTATTTTTACAACTAAAATATTTGGCATCCTCCTATTGTAAAGCATCGATATGAGTGTTATGGATAGTACTTGTATCAGTTTCATCACTACAAAGATAATTTATGATGGCATCATCGTTTGAAAAGACTGGTATGAGAATAGGTTCAGTGGGTTCCTAGTCAATAAGTTCGGGGTGTATTAAAGGTAACAAGTCATCAGTTTGAATAAGGCCCACTGTTGTAAGTGTCATGATAGCTAGGTGGTCAAAGTTATTGGTAGGAAGTTTGAGGTCTATGAAAGTACTCACCTCCAAGTTTTTTGACTCACTCAATGTCTGATCGTCCTCACTTGAGTCATCAATATTTGTTGATCCCATAACAAATGTTCTATTTCCCGAACCTTGTCCCTCCTCTCTTAAGGGTGTATATACTTGGATAACATCAACCTCTTTGTCAGTATAATATGTAGCAGATAGATGATCCCATTCATATTCATTGGAGTCTGTGTCAGAGCCATCTCTCATTTGTAGTATCCTTTCCACTGCTTTTTGGGTTTTTTCCTCTTTTTGTTCAGTTATGTAGCCTAATCCTGTTTTATCTTTAGGCTGCAATGTTAGAGGTTGAATGGGTTCAATAATTCCTTCCTTTCTCTTGCCAATTGGTCCTTGACCTTTGTAACCCATTTTCTCTAAAATGGCCTTCCCTTTTCCATACTGATCTATTTTGATGTTGACGCTTCCTCATCTTTGTATAGCCAACTGAGAATGGCTTTGTCTTCTGACTCATCTTCGAGTGTACCTGCTTTTATAAACCTTTCATTTAGAGCTATGATGGGTTACGATGAACTTGGAGTTTTTAATATGGGCTATCCATATGTTTTTGGTGATGGTAGCAACTATGATAGGCACAAAGATTGTTCAAGAGAATATTCTCCTAAACCCTTTTCCTTTATCTGAACCTTTTCTAAAATTTGTTGTGATAATTTGTTTATAGGACCTTCGGTGTTTGATGTGTCTGTGATAGTTGTTTCTTTCTCTAGATTCTTCTTCTCAACCCATTTAGATATGAAATTGGGTTGGCTGTCAATTGTGGATGAAGTAGAAGTATTTACTTCTCTATTATGAGGTACCAGAGTGCCTTGAGTTGCTTTTAACATGTTGCAAGTCTATGGATTGTTGTTTTCAGTTGATATGGTGACCTCCTATCCGTTTACTAGAAATTTTAGACATTGATGGTATGTTGAAGGTACTGTTGGTATGTGGCGACTGATCATGCTATACTGTATAGCCCATGGTATAATATACACCCAAACACGTATCCTTGCCAGGGTTCAGGGGGGGCAGCCCTTGAAAAGCGGGGGTTCAAGGGCGACAACCCTCGAGAAAAAATTTCCTCCTACTTTTTCGTGTCATCACCGAAAAAGGGAAAAATCAACGAAAAAGGAAAAATCCGATTTTGTAGAACCCAAAATCTGAAAGCTTCTAAGCTTGTTAAAAAGGGGTTTGGATGGGTGTTATAGTATGATGAAAAACACGATTATTCACAAGATTGTAATAGGTTTTTGCACTGGATAATAAAAGTATTGGATGGCTGTGGTTTGGTGGATGTAGCCTAGATTGGGTGAACCACGTTAAATTCTCTGTGTTATAATTTATTCTATGTGTGTTTTTAGTTTCACTGTTTATTAATTAAATCTGCATTTAATTGTTAGATATCTGCCATTTCTAACCCTAATAGGTACCACTTGCATGTCATGGATCCGTGGATGACCCAATAGTATGTTGTATGTTATATCTTTGTCTAACACTTGACAAACAATATTTTTGACAATCGTCCCTACCTAAATTGGAAGTATGATAAGCCCTTTAGAAGACTTTTCCTCTTCATCATATGCCTTTATTGTTATTTTTCTTCTGGCATCAATGGCATTGTCAGAATAGCCTAGTGCATGAATTAGTTTTAAGGTACAAATATTTAAACCAGCTCCTCCATCTATTAGAACACGTTTAACACGGTGTTTATGGATTAGAACTTCTATATGCAAGGCTACATTGTGGGGGTGATTTAAAGATACATCATCTTGTTTAGAGAACGACATATAATGAGGTGTGGTGAGATGTCCCACCATGGCTTGGAATTGACAAACATCCAAATTATTAGGGACCGTTGTAGCTACTAGAGCCTATTCTAAAAATTCTTTGTGTGATGGTGAAATTTTGAGTAGTTCTAGAATGGATATTTGCGCGGGCATCTTTTGTAATTGGTCTATGATATTGTATTGATGTGATGGGGGATCATTATTTTTGGAGGACATTCCTTTCAGTATTACTCTGGACTTCCCCCTTGTCGTTATATTGACTTGTGGATGGTCTTGTGTTTCCCTGATCTTTAGGACATTGATTTGATTATCAAATGTGTTTGCGCTTGGCATTATGTTTAGGGATTCAATGTCATTGATGTTTGTGTCATATTTTTGAGCATCAATGTCATTTTTCTCTACCTCAGAAAGGCAAAGAATGGTGGTGTCATAGACATAGTTTATACCTTTTCCCTTACCACTAGAAGAAGACTCTCCTTTTTCATAGTTGGGTAATAGATTGGTAAATGTAGTGTGATCATTGTTTGTCTGATGCCCTTCAACAAACACCTTCTTGGCTTCGATCAAGTCTTGTATTAGGTGTTTTAGTTGCATACAGTCATTTTTTTTGTCCTTTATTCTTATGGAAATTACAATAATCTGCATCATTCCACCATGATGGTTTTACCTTTGGCTCCCAATTTCGAGCTTCTGGTAAAGTAATAAGTCTATTTTCAATGAGTTCTCTCATTGCTGATTCCAATGTTTGTCCTAATGGGGTGAATTTTCATCGATTGGATTGTCTTTGGTATGATGGTTGTGATTCTCCATTGTTGGTGTTATTGTTTTGAATAGTGCCCTAACTGTTGTTTTGGTTTTCATTTTGATTTGCTTTGGTAGTTGATGCTGTCAAATTGAGTACTAGTTTTATATTGTTAGTTGTAGGTTCATTGCTTCCAATATTTCTATTTTTCTGCCAAAATTTTGGCTTGTCATTGTTTCCATAGTGATTTGCGTTATTGGATGTTTCACTATAGTGCTTAATCACTCCTCTTTTGACTAGGGCTTCTTTGATTTTGAGCCCATTCTCAATTAATTTTTTGAATGTTTGGGGACATTGCAATTCAAGTCTATAACTCATCTGATCATTTAAGTTGTCTAGATAAATAATTCAATATTCTCCTCTTTAGGTATAAATCGAGGATATCTAGCAGACAACTTTATCCATCGTTGTAAGAATGATAAGAATGTCTCATCATTTTTCTATTTCAGATTATATAGATCCTTTATGGTTACGTCATGTGTTATGCTGAAGGAGAATTGAGAAATGAATTTGTTGACCAATTCTTCCAAGGATCTAATCCCTGGTTGTAATTTTGAGAACCATTCCATACAATGGGCCCCCAAACTCCTAGGAAATAATCTCATGAGGTATGTATCCTCCTATGCAAATTTGAGGCTCATTGTTCTGAATTCCCATACATGGTCAATAGGGTATGATTTTCAATTGTATTTTTTGTATTTAGGAAACTCACAATGCCTTGGAAAGGGTATCATATCCACACATGGATGAAAAGGGTAAGGACAAATGTCCTTTAATAAATATGTTTTTGTGGTTCCTGTTTGCATGTTTTGAATTTTTGTTGTAGGGTTTGCATTTGAATTGTCAAAGCAACCACTTGATCCGTATCCTGGGTGTGGTTTGGTTCTATCTCATTGGTTCTAGGTGTTTCCTTCAACTGATTGATGTCAAAATATTTTATAAGTTTGACACCTAATTCTGCTAACATCAAGAGGTATTTCTCCATGTCTTGTTTTAAGACCTTTTCCATAAATTTATGAAAATTTGGGTCTTGTTGGGCATGTTGTATATCTTCTTGTGTTAGTTCATTGTTCTCGTTTTGTTGGTATTGGAAAAAAGAGATTTCTTCAGTCATGTTTAGATTTTCAGTTTCTTTCTCTCTGAGTTTTTGTCTTTGCAACCTTGTTAAGATTGGCATACAAGTTTTTTATTTCCACTAAACTTAGATCTTCTATGTGGTGTTAGTGTCAATTTGATTTTTAAAGAAGCCCAATAGAATGATGTATTCTATTGACAAGGCTAAGTTAAAATTCCTAATTACTAAGATTTGTTTCGTGATGGTAGGATGTCAAAATCCCGATGAGGAAACTTGGCTCAATAATCTAGGTTTTGTTTTGATAACTGGACACTTTGTATTTTTCCCGATCTAGTGTTTCATTTGAAATAGTTTAAACTTGTAAGAACCTACTTTGTTTCAGGTTTTTAGGACACTGTCTGATCTATAAAATCTTTCTGACTGGTAAAAATCCTATGTTTTTGATGTCCAAATGTCTGATAGTTGTTTCAGAAGACTCTATTTTTCTTTTTTTTTGTGGAAGCGCTAATATAGAGGGAAAAAGCGCTATAACATAATGCATAAGCGCTAGAATTTCTGATAAAAGCACTGTAAAGTAGTGCATAAGCACTAAGACAGAGTGAAAAAGTGCTGAAAGATTGGCTAATAATTGACACTAGTATGTTTGATAATGACAGAGTGTTATAACATTAATCAGAAGTGCCGAAACAGACATGAGAAGTGCTATGTTTCACCTTGTAAGCGCTAAAATATGGCTCAAAAGCGCTAGAACGGTGTGACTGGAATTTTGACAGTTTGGTTTGCTATGGTAGAAGCACTGTAAGATTATTCAAAGTGTTAAAATAGAGGGTTGAAGCGCTAAAGCAGAGATTAGATGCGCTATAGTTTGTATCAGAAGTGCTATAGCTTTTGTTTAATGCCAAGTAGGGGGTGGAAATATGGGTTTCTCAGCTGCTATGTCTGCTTTCTCTTCTTCTTCGTCTAAGACTATGGAAGCTGTGAGGAATTGATGGGGTTTTTCGTTCTTTTCAAAAATAAATGTTCTCAAGCTACTGATAATGTTAGTTTGAGTGCCTTCAATGTGCACATTACTAGGCTGAAATATTGGTGTGGTTAGCCCTGGTTGTTGAATGAGAGCTTTAGGTCACCAAATGGTCATAAGGTATGATGTATGATGGTTTCAATACCTTACTGTAATGTTATTCATTACCTATTCCCAGGCAGGAGGTAGTAACATGGGTCTTCCTACTGATATGCTTGTCTTTTCTTCTTCTTCATTTAGAATGATGGATGCTGTAAGAAACTAATGGGGTGTTTTATTTTCCTCAAAAATGAATGCCCTCAAGCTACTGATAATGTCGGTTTGGCCATTTTCAAGATGTATAAGTCTAGGTTGTATGATAGGTGGTATAAGGATTGGTTGTTGAATGGGAACTGTAGGTCACCAAATGGTCATAAGGTGGTAACTCCTTGATTTTGGATGTCAACCTAAGGTTTCCAAAGATTTATCTATCATAAAAACTAATCAGGTCTAGTAGAGTATTCTATGGCAGGTTGTGGAATGGAGGATTGACGAATACATTGACTATGGTTAGATTCTTGTGAAAGAGCGCTTCTCTAAATATAGGCTTGTGAATTCAAAGGTTCTACAACATAGTCATCAGTGTAACCCCTATAGAAATCATGAAACCTATGGAGGAAAGTTCTATGATGAAGCAAAGTCTTCCTATTCTCATACAAGAATGTCATCTTTGCAAAAGATGTCTGTAACTAAGTGGTGTCTTGGGTTTTTTAATTCTCTTGGAAAGATATTTTCTGACAAAATTAGTGGTTTTCCAATCTCTAATCATATGTTCTCAGTTTTGATTTTGTTTGATTTGTTTGTATTTTTCAGAATGATCTTTTATTTGAATTTTAATGATTTTGGAATACACAACACTCAAATGAAGACAATTGTTTTTAAGAGTTTCTAATCTAAACAGATAGTGTATGTTCAAAAGAACCATGCATGGTCCTATTTTCACTGGTTTGATAACAATAAAGCACTTCAGATAGACTCACTCTTAATAGTTAAAAGGTCATCGTTATACTTAATAGCCCACATCTTAAAATTGTGTCAACTCACACAATCGTGTCACCCCCTAGAGGGCACTTGTGTTTTTGTCTTTTCCAAGCATGTACTCAAGGTTAGATTTCTTGATCCCCTGAGCAAACGGTCCTCAAAAATTATATGGTGAGTGTCTTGGGGGAAGATTCTTCCCTCCCCTTGCACTGCGAGTATTACAATGTCTGGTTACTGACTCAGCTAGATACTACACTAGGTTCTTAGAAAGGGTTTCCGTTCAGAGGGACAGTAATAAATTCCCTCAGGAGATATCCCAACCTTTAGAACAAAGGTTTTAGGGATGGTTATCTTGCACACTTCTGACAAAAGTGGGTTTCCCTAGATTTGCTTTAAATTTTATAGTGGGGTGGAAAAACCTGGCTTTGGTTTGAACCCACTTAGGTTGTTCCCATAGGGTGAGTATTTTTTCCCACTACGACAAGTCTTCTAAAGTATGTAATAAAACTTGAAGAATGCATAAAAAGGATGAGTCTGGCTTTTTGGATCACCCAGTTAAGGGGAGAGCATATGCCTATCAACCATACAAACACAAAAATCACTTGTTCAATTTAGAGCCCAAAGAAAATTTTTCTAATCTATGTGAAGATGTTGCTTCACAAAAAGACATGGTGTTCATTTTTAAATCCCAAATTGAAAAGTTTGGTGACTACTCTAGATTGATAAATTTTTAATCCAAATGAAAATGTGACTATCCTAGATTGATTCATTTTTAAACCAGCTGGAGAAGTGTCTATCCTAGATTGATTCTTTTTAATCCAATTGAAGAAATGAAATTTACTGGCCATGAATGGGTCGGATCCAGAAAATGAATTATACAAAAGCGCTATGACAGTGCTCAAAAGCACTATAGAAATATCTATAAGCGCTATAGAAATAACTCTAAGCGCTATAGAAATAGCCCAAAGTGCTATAGGATTTTAGAAACACGCTATTTAACAAATGCTGGATGTTACTGTCGACCTGTGTTGGATTGTAGGATCAAAGTGGTAAAACAATCCTTCAAAGCGCTGTAATTTTCCTCAGAAGTGCTAGAATAGAATTCTGATGCACTATAGTTTGTCTTAGAAGCGCTATAGAATCTTCCAATCACGCTAAAATAGATTACGCTAGATTCGTGTACGGAAAATTTCTAGACTTGTTAAAAACATGGGGTACGACCCCACGGTGGGCTCTAGAATGTAAGTGTGAATAAGTAAAAAGTAAAATAAAAACTAAAACACTTCTTATTAAGAGATTAGATCAAGATTAACATGAATTAAACTAATTTAAAATACTAAAAAGCCTGAAGACGTCTCATTGTCTCCTATCTCCAAAGATTTATTAAGTTACAAAAGCTCTCAAATTTGTAAGCACCGTAACTATTTAAAATGCCTATCTAGAGAATGGAATGGATGCTAAATGCTGTGATGTGATGATTAAGAATGATTTCTAAGTGATATGAAGCTACTGTAAACTATTCTGATGAAAAATGATAAAAGAAAGCTACGGTAAAAACTAATGATGCTACTGTGATATGAAATCTACTGATGCCATGATGCTATGATGCTATTTCTAATGCTAATGCTAATGCTAATGATTTCTTGGTTGCTTGAGTACTAATTCCTGCAGAGTAAGTTTGCATAAAACTGGGATTTTCTCTGATGATTTTCATGCTTTAGAAGGTTGTATATATAGATTTTCGGCAACAGTTTTGTACAAGGGTAACACAACAGAGGATGAGATTAAATCTGGAGATTTGAATGGTAAGAGATGAGAAGGTGGAGCTGATTGTGGAAGATTGTTCCTCCCCATGAAAACACTAGGCAAGATGATAGGAAAGATCAGAGGAAGAAGATTGAGAGGATTGCCTGCAGGTTTGTCCCTGAGGATTTTCCCGTGAATGCCAGTTAAATTAATTAGATTTTGAAAAATCTAATTTTATTGGTGAGTGAATAGAGGGATTTGATTTATGCATTTATTTAAATATTTTTGGTTTATTTAAATTAGCAAAAAGAGATAAATAATTTAATAAAACAAACTATAAAGGTTTGTTTATTAAATTAAATAGAAGAAGAGAAGTATGATGTAATAATTAAATAATGCCAACTATTGAAGTTGTATATTTAATTTAAGATAGAATTTAATGGATAAAGTATAATAATGATAATAATTAAATAAAACAAAGTATTTAATTTTGTCTATTTAATTAAGAGGAAATAATGTGATAAAATAGAAGAATTAAAAATGAACTTAATATAAATAAATATTTCTATTTATTTACTAAGTAGATGAATTTAGGATTAATTAATCAAATAAACCATATTTAATTAATTAGATTCTCCAAACCATTTTTAGGTGTATACAATACCAAACCTGTATCAATGATAAAGGCTATGAAAAATGATGTGGTTATGAAATTAACTGGTGCCACATATGATGGGAGAGCATTGAAAAACAAACCTATTACCAACCCTGCTGAGAGGTATGTGGCAATCATGATAGGTCAGAATATCTACTTCACTAATAGAGGAAATTTGGTGTCTACAACTGCAATTTATGTTGCACATGACATGGTGGTAAATGGAAGAGACTATGATTTATGTGAGTTTATCCGCTAGCAACTTATAGACAATTTGAGCCAAAACAAGTCAAAGAAATATCCATTCAAGTTTGGAACATTGGTAGTCTGTTTGCTACTTTACTTTTTGAGAGAGCTACCTAGAAGGAAAAAAATTATATGGGATACTAGTAGACTGGTTTCACATAAAATATTTGATTATTTGCATAAAATTGGAGACTTCAAGGCTCAAGGTGCTGCTCTAACTGCATTTTTCATAGTTTTTCAGAATAACATGCATGAGAGAAAGAAGTCCAAAAAGTTTAGTAAGAAAATATGCACATGACACAACTTTCCTGGTATCGACAAATGACTGCATTATAGAGGTAGTAGAACCTAGAACTCTATGGATAGAGCCTCAAGGATATGAGATTGATGAGAAAATGGTTGAGGGTCTCATTGAAATATTGCTGAAAATACCCAAGGAACCCTCTCAGCCTCAGAATGGTACATATGAAGAGAATTCAACTGAAGTGTATTTGGAAACTTTAACACCTCAAAGAGAAAAAAGGGTAAATAAAAATGTTGAGGAATATTTTGCAATGCATTCACTTTCAAAGGATGATGTTGATAGGTTAAGGGAAGTTGCAATAGAGAAGAGGGCCAAAATAGTTGAAGTTCCCTCTGGACATAGAAGATCTGGAAGAGCACCTTCCATCACTACCTCTGCATTTCCAACAAAACTGGTGCAACTGTAGCAATGAAAGAAAAGAAGGTAGAACACATTACTGCTGCAATAGTTAATGTAACTGCTTCATCCAAACCCAACACCAGAGCTTCTAAGAGGAAAAATGTACCCCTTGCTACACCCTCTGCCACCTATAGAAGAAGAATAAAGCAAAAGGAAAGTAGAAAAAGAAACATGAGTGATGCGGTAGAAGACGAGATTGACCTTGGCTTGCAAGAAGTTCAACTAAAAAGGAATAGGAGAAGCAATGCTTCCACCAGCAATGAAGGTACTTCACAAGAAGCTGAAACAAAAATCAAGGTGGCTAAAGACAATGTTGTAGTCTCATTTGATGAAGAGGAGACATAGGAAGAAAAGAATGCTTTCACAATTTATGTGAATGAGAAGGAGGATGAAGGATCATCTAAGCCTGTAGATGAAATTCCCAACTCTCCTTTGGTAAGAGACCACTCACCCTTGAAGTTGGAGCCCCTAGTGAATAATATGATAGAATCTGATGATTTTCTAGCTACTGCTAAATTATTTGATGAAGCTAATGAAGAGGATAAGGAAACAATTGTAAATGCTTTTATTCAATATATGATTATTTTTGATAAGAGTATGGAAGGTATAAGAAAGAAGGTGATTGACAATGTATGGGAAGCTCTAGTACAGAGAAGGCATGAAGCTGTAACTATTGATGAAAAGATCAAATCTAATGACTTGAACACATATGGATCCTCCTTGTATTAGGATGATGCTGCTACCTTGTCAAAAGAATATTCTAAGAGGTTCAAGGTCAAAAAAAGAGTCACCATTCTAATGGAAAAACAAAAAGACAATACAAAAAAGTTGAGACAAGAGACTCTTGATACAATAAGGTAAATGACAAAGAAAATTGGGATGAAAGATGTTTCTTCATCTCATACAACTCAAGTAAAGGAGCCTGCTAAAAACAAGGGTGTTGACACAAAATAAATGATTCCTTCCATTGCCAACTTACCCATTTTCAAAGAAGTAAAGGATCATTTTATTGAAGAGATATCACATTTGGATAAGGTTGATGACATACATGCTTATTTGGAGACATCTACTCCTTTGGAAGATACAGAGGATACAACTAGAGAACATACTGAAGATCAACATAAAAATGATACTGGTAACAATCAAGAAAAACACCATGTGAATATTGGAAATGGTGGTGAAGAAGATAAGAATGAAGAAGAAAACAAAGATGATGAGGACAAGAAGAAGGAAGAAAATAAAGGAAAACCATCAGAAAATCCCTCCGAAGAGGAAGAAGAGGAAAATAAATAAGAAAATAAGGAAGAAAAAGAGGTTGGAAGAAGTGAAGAAGAATCTTCAAAAACCATTGAGCTATCAAAGCCATCTGAAGAATCATTTGGAAATACTCTTAAGGGTCTTCTATCAAGGAAAATAAGGATTCAACCTATGATTCCACCTCAGTTGATTCAACTTCCATCTCATCTAGGCTATGTGGATATGAGTAATATCTCACTGGTTTAAAGAATATAGATTATTGGTACCTTTCTTGACTCTAGTAAAAAGGAAATTATTGAAACCCATTAGAAAGGGACTGAATTGATAAATGATGCCATCAAGGCTTTGTAGGATAAAAATTTCTAGTGCCACAATTGATGAATCCTTAGCTCCCATTGAGAATTTAAAGTTCTTAGTTGATTCACTCAAAGAATACACCTCTAGCCTAAAGGAGCAGACTGAAAAAGAGGCAGAGTCAAGACTTTTGGAGAAAAGGTTACTGATATTGCAGGACAAATGTGCAAACACACACAACAAGGTGTTGCAATGTTTGAAAGAAGTAAAGGAATGTGAAGAGGAAGCTCAAATACTGTTTGTGTATTGCATGCGGTGTCCAGATGACACTTGAGGCATTAAAGACTTAATGGAATCAATAGAGTCACAACT
This sequence comes from Sequoia sempervirens, assembly GCA_007258455.2. Lineage (NCBI taxonomy): Eukaryota > Viridiplantae > Streptophyta > Pinopsida > Cupressales > Cupressaceae > Sequoia > Sequoia sempervirens. Next base: position 209,890,212 of record VDFB02379711.1, on the reverse strand, counting down.
TTCCAATGCCTCCAGAGCTTACAACATTGCAAATGACAGATTATGCTTCACGGTCTTCCATTTCAGACCTATAGAGAAAATTGTTTACACTTAAAAGGAAAAAAGAGGATGCAATAAGGTGGTTTGGACAACTTGGAGATCTGGTGAAGTCCAAACACATTCCAGTGTCAAGTGCCTTGGTAGATGCAAAGAAACCTAAAAAGATAAATCTTAATCCATCCACTCCGAAAGAAGTTCAGAAGAGTTCTTAGTAGAGCTGGAATCATTGCACAAAGCACTTGTTAGAGAGAAGGGGATCTGGGATGATGGAAAACCTACTTGGAAATCCATTCTCAAGGAATTAGTTGGTGCCCCTAGTTTTAGTTAAGTGTTCCTTACACTTTTTTTTCTTTTATGTTATTTCAATTTCTTTTTGCAAGTTTATCATTGGAACACCCTTTGTCCTTAATGTCAAAGGGGGAGAAGTTAAAGTGTTGGAGAACTTATTTTTGAAGTTATGGAATTTTGAGGGGGAGAAGTTTTGAAGTTTTGAAGAAGTTGTAAAGAGACTTTGATGCATATTTGGAAGGGGGAGTTCGCATAGTTTGAATGAAGAGAATTTTGAAGATCCATTTTTAGCACATGTTTCCATCAATGAAAAAGGGGGAGATTGTTGGAAGAATGAAGAAGAAAACCCTCTAGTGTGTTGTCATTGATGCCAACATTGTTTGGTGACAATTTTTTTGTCTATCTGGTAAATAGTGTTAGTGTTACCCTGATTCGGTAATTTGATCCAAAATTGCTCATATTGAAAGATCGATCTATGTAGTTTTAATATGTTATTTAGGACTATTACATGCATCTATGAATTTTTTTTTAGTGATTTTGGTTGAATGGGATGAAAGAAATAAATGACAGAAGATTGACATGCTATTTTATGCTCAGAGTTGTGCATAGTGGTATGAGTTATTTGGTCCAGATTCCTGTTGTACTTTGATCCAGTCATTACAAATTTGGGAGATGTTTTAGAGGTGTCAAATATACATGTATTCCATAGGAAACACACTCATAAAATCATATGGTTAATTGATGATAGTCAATTTGGTTTTTTTTTGTGATCAAGTCTTCCTCTAGTCGACATGAATAAGTGGTATAAAGATTAATATGGTTGTGCGAATGTCAAAGAGATCCTTTTTAGGTCTGTGCCAACCTAAATCATGCCTTGCACATTTTGTTTAGTGAAGCCGACAAGGTATTTTTGAATTAAGTATATGTACATCTAATTAGGTCGACCTAATTGATGTGTGTGGATGTAATAGCATATATATATATGTTGGTGCTTTTTCCATAAGAGCCTTGAAGTTCTCTAAAGGGTAACCGACCCTTATGCTCAAGAATATTCAAAGCTAGTGGCCAAAAAATGAGTAAAGGATTTAGATACCTTCAGTCCTACTCTTTATGCTCTGTGAGACCTAGGAGGGTGTTCCTTATTGTGCTCAAGTAATGTTTGTCTAACTAAGAACATATTTATACATAGATCGATTCCCATTTATTGCAAATAAACACAATTCACTGAAGATTTGGTAGACCATTGAGTAAATTATTAACTATTTGCTAGGAATAAGGGAATACTTCAAAACTCATACTTCATGATTTAAAGATTTTTAATGATTTTTTTTCTAATTTTAAATCCATAGCTAGGTGTATCATTAGTTCATTTATTTTCAATATTTCCTAATAGATAGACCAATGCTTCATTAATTGGGATAACAGAGTCAGATATGCAACAACTAGTAATATATCAACGATTTAATTCAGACATTGATGAGCTATTGCTATAATACTTTTTAGTATTCAACTTACTATATCTAGAACATCACTTCTTACCAAATCCTATACACTTCACTCACAAACCTGTGACTGTATTTAAGCATTTAATCGATTCTTTGAATTGAAGCCAAAACAAAAACACACATCCAATTAAAACAATTGGAGACAAACAAAAAGATCATTCATCATTTTCATTTATAATCTGCAAGAGAATTGCATAGGAGAGTACATGCTCGAGAACTAAAATTTTCTTTTATATCTGTGGCTTCTATGAAAAATATTTTAAGATTCTTACCTACATGACCCATAACTAAGGAAATTTATTGTTCTATTCATTGATACTTTCTATAGTATGCTCCTTCTTGAACCTAGCTTCTACCTAGACCATCACCGGACTCCAAAAAATTGAACTCTCTATAATGAGCCCTGAAATCTCTTTTATAGAACAAGGGAGCAACAAGCATAAGACTCAATTATAATTTAATTTCATTTCATTTGAAGATCATTTTTACTAGACTTCAAGAGACGTTCCCCAGTTAGTTACAATAAAAAAAACTAATTATGACAAAGCTTAAAACGTATGTGATTAATGAATTTTCCTAATCAGAAAAACCTAAGTGGATAGAAACCCACTCTGTCAGCACATTTAATCACATACTTAGTATTAAATAAATCTTTTCATGTCATATTTACTTGATTGCCCATGGGATTTAATACACTTGCACTTCATTATAGCAGGACAGCGGGGAGTGATCTTGATTCAATCTTAGAATATCGGCCCGTACCCTACCTTGCTTTATTTTCACCTTCCCACATATACCAGTATCTGATAGAATTGATGGTCAAAATCCCAAACACATGACAAAAGAATACATTCTAATATAGCGCTGTTTTTAGATCATAGTACCATCTCGGCCAAATTTAGCAGCGTTTGATCTCCACTAAAATCCATCAGAGCCTTTGAAATGTTCCAAGTGGCAGTCACCCACTTGCCCACTGAGAAATAGGAGATAAAAGTGGGCACCTCATAGGATGGTAGGGAGTAGTCACGATTCACCCACGCTACCAGTCATCAACTATAAATCTCTATCCTTATAAAAGATTCGCTGCCTCCACAGCTTGGCAGATCTCTTCATGAAGCAATAGGTGTCATCATGCTCGCTAGCCCGTGATATTTTCTAAGTATTAAATAAATCCCAGTGGGGTGGCAAGGAGTGGTGGAGATTTGACCACATCACCTAACAACCACCATAGATTTCCTTTTAAAACCATTCATCGATCATAAGAAGATATCAAGGCCACCACATAAAGGAAACACATGTCTAGTGCTCGCCATCCAATGTGACTAATCATCCTTAATGCTTAGAATGGATAGGTGTGTGGGAACGGTCCAAATGAAAACATGTGTTACGATGCTAGTCATTTATTTTTCTCCAAGCTTCGCTTATCGATCTTGTAGAAGCACTAGTCCCACTTCCTGACATGACACATGGAAACCGCTTGCCATCTTGTTCAAATATTTTAATGAATACAACCAAACGAGAACACAAGGAATGATTGAGATTCACCCCTGATGATCGAATGGTCATCTTAAAACTAAAATATACTCATATCACAAATGTTATCTTTTAAAAGGGGGCCACTACTAGGTCAACGAAAACTTAACCCTTAGGCAAGAAAACTTAAGACTTAAGGTGTTAAATATGAAATTTCAAGCCCAACCATAGGAAAATTAAGTGTAGAAAAGGGAATTTAGTGATCGACAAACCTAAACCTAGGGGGTTGGTGAAAATAATGATTCTAATGGCATAAGTGGTGACTTAGACAACCGAAGACCGGGATCAACAAGTCAATGCATGAATAGAATTCCTAAGGATGTTTAGAATTATAGGTCAATTTGAAGGGTTTTGGCAACACAAACCCTAAAAAAATAATAAGGACCATAACCTTAAGCCTAAAATGAGGGTCAAAGCTGAGTATTGCAAGTGTAAACATGGAACCAAAGAAAATTTTCTGAGGGGTTCCATCAGTGGCTCCTATTTGGGATACATTCCTCTCACAGGCATGGTGAGATCCAAGAATCTCAGGTGAAGAAGACCGGGCATAGGAAACAAAACTAGGACCAACATATGTACATTTTTACATAAATTACAAAACCTTAAAATGACATATTCAATCTCCATCTTGTCTGAAGCCTTCATTTGGGGTGCAAGTTTTCAATATGCACTCTGCAAATTTTCTTGACTTCAACTTTACTTGGTGGCCCCAAGCCACTAAACTTAGGACTAATACTTACCCTTGTCAAAAAACAATCTGTTGAAGGAACTGATTTCCCTCAATCCACATTTACCTTTTCCATACAACTACAACAAGTATAGAATTTTTATTATAAGCAGAAAAATGGGATTACCACTGCAATCTGCTTGACTACAAACACTGCCACTGACATCTCTCACAAATTTTCTGAATATACCATTGCCAATGTAATCTTTGTCATTTTGTATTGTATAATTAGGCATAAAATAAAAAATTCTCATTATCACATGACACATAAGTGTTACATTCATCACATGAAACATATTCACATTGAAAATAACATTCCACGCTTTCATCTTATTGTCATGATCCACCAAAATACCTTCCAACTATACTGTAAACTAAAAAGTATTCATAGTCCTCCAAATAGCTAGCACCATGACACTCAACCTTGTTTGTAACAACTGTATCAAATGTAAATCATTCATAAGCAATTCACTCAAGGAGCTCATCAATGTGTTGCTCTATTTGCTTAAGGTCACATTCTAACCCTGTATCAGATGCATTATTAGAGTTCTCAACAAAGAGTGGATTATCTTTCCACCAATAAGGATCACCATTTCTCATTTCCAGTGAAGATGGAGGCTCAAAAAATAAGGGGTTTACCATTATATTCATTGCTGTCATAAAAGCCTTAGCCTCCTTAACATGAAAATCTAAATATTTGATATCATCAATGTATTCAAAATCATTGCAATCACTAGAAGAGCATACAAATAAATTTTCAACTCCATTCACTTCCTCTATAGTTAACATCTTTGACTCACATTCTGAAAACTCTTCACAGGAAGAAAGTTGTTCCTCCTCAAGCAAACATTTGTTTCCATCATTATCAACATATTTCTTATTTGCAACAAAGGATTTGATCTCTTCTTTATGAGAATAATCATGATCAACAGAGAAATGATCATACTTAATGACATCATAGTTATTATAGCAAGAGGACTTATCAATACTTAAACTATGTTCAGAATTTTCATACTGAATGCTTAGTCTTATGTCTTCCATAGGAGTATAGGTATCGGGATCTTCAAAAGAATTGAAACCACACATTTCATTGCTTCACTGAGGTATGCATTTTCAACCTTTGCTTTACTCCCTTCTTCCTTAAATGACCTCATTGTTTGACTCATATGGGGCAGCAACATTATTATTATCATTGCAGATTGAAAATATAATAGCCTTTTGATGATCATCTCTAATCTTTTCAAAACAAGAAATGCATTCACACACTTGGTCAAGCCTAATTGGCTTCAACTCACTAGTACAAAAACAATAATAAACTACTAAAAATTGCTTATCAATGATTACAGTGGGCATTTGACCACTAGTAGTTTATTTCTAGTCATATATAACATGACCATATTGATAACTAAACTATTTTTTGTCATTTATTGGTTGTTTTAATTGATTGATTTGGTAGTATATTTAGTCATCAATTTAGTGATTCATTGCTGTGATCTAGTCACTTATTTAGTCACTTTTTTCCATTGATATATTTAGTCATTGATTACTGTAATTTGGTAATTTATTTAGTCATTTTTTATTCACTGATATATTTAACTGGTCACTTATTTAGTTGTTGATTTAGTCATTGATTGTTGTAATTTGGTAGTATATTTAGTCATTTTTATTCACTGATTTTACTAGTCATATATCTAGTCATATTTATTCACTTTCATTGATTTCTGTTAATTGGTAGTATATTTAGTCAATTTAATTATTAATTGATTTCAATTAGTAGTATATTTAGTCATTTTAATTAATTGATGTTTGAGGATTTAAGCATAAAACACAAAAATACACATCAATCATCAATTGCACATAATAAGACAACCATTGAGAAGGAAAAAATGGTGAACTTTATTAATAAAAGAAAGGCGTTCTAGTTACAACTTAAAAATAGAGTATTACAATTGTTATTTTGAGTCACAAGATTGAAAATCTGAGTTACAATATTGCAGAGAATGACTGCAAGAAAGAAAATTCTCCAAAAGACTTCTACAATGATGGAAATGCATGCTTGGAGCCCTTCAATGCGAGCACATGCCCCTTTCATCTCTTAAAACTTCTACAATGTGGAAAATATTCCTGGAGCAAGTTGTAACGTGTAGAATCCAAGGAGAGTGTTGATTGTGTCCCATATATGAAGCTCTCTCCTTCAATGTAGTCAACAATAACCCAAGTAGAATATTTCCTCCTTTATATGCAACGTGCCATCTGATATGAGCAACAGTGTGCTGCCTTTTCCACCATGGATGAAGCTATGCCTCAATACAACCAAAAATAATAATATTAGTCTCAATTCATAAAGAATAAAAGTGCATTGTATATCGCAAGTTTACAAAAGAAATTCCAAACATAGTAGAAAGATAAATCAATTAAAAAATTATAGCCTTGTCAACAAATGCCTTAAACAGAGTGTTCAACATAGGCTTGAAATATGCATATTGAACCCTTGATTTCAGAACGTTGTTCAAATTTTAAGAAAAGGTGATATGCTCAGATTATAGAATGAAGTTGACATTATAGAATGAAGGCTATCAACACTAACTAGACTAGAACAACATTATCAATAAAAATTTCTTGGAAACCAAGCCCAAGAATGCCATCAGACTTAATTAGACAACAAAAATGTCAACCTTGGTTCATGTGTTGTCCGAGTAAAGACCTGCACCATGGAAGAATCCATTTATACATAAATTCCAAATTAATTTGATGAGAAAAGATCTTTGATATCCAACTGGGAAGCCTTAACATCCAAAAATTACTAACCTGATGTTTCACAACAAGTTTCCCAACTGTGACATCATCTTTACTTAAGAAACCAAATATTGATCTGTTGCCATATTGAATCTCTCAAGATTCTCCTTCACAAACAAAAAATGATATATATTAATTTTTTACCAACTTTCTTAATATCCCCATGTAAGTAGATTAAACTAAGTGAGGTTGAGGGTTTGAAGAAGAGTACCATCTTCTTGGTATGTGCTTGAATTTGATGACTTGTATCTTGAATGAAAATAGCAAGCTAGCTACATTGTAAAATCATTGTTAATCATTGTTACAAAAATAACCACAAAATACTCTTTAATTAAAATAATCCTTCTAGATATTTTAGTTAATTTCTAAGAGAGCTAATTTCACTATCCAAACAACCATCAATCTATTTACTGTATATAATTTCCAAAAATTCAGAATTTGAATGTAATGAAACTAATCAGAATTACCAAAGATTTGACACCAAAATGTAGTAAAAAATGAATTGTTTGACAAAATTCCTCAAAGAGATGTCATCTCATGGAATGAAATGATATGATTGCAGAATGTGCACAAAATGGATTTTGCAAGGAAGCTCTCAAAATATTTGAATTAATGAAGCACTTTGGAACACTGACATTGAAAGCTTTTCTTGTGTTCTAGATGCATGTAGTCATACAAGTTTAGTGGATGAGGGCTGCACATACTTCACACATCGGTAACCCTTATTGCATTACATACATAGTTGATCATTAGGTGTCCATGGTTGACCTTCATGCCTGCGCTGGCTATCTTGAGGACACCCTAAACATTATTACTAAGATGCCAGTTAAACCTTTGGTTCCTGTGGATCATATATGAATATAGGCTGAGTATTCCAACAACACTGCTTTTTTAGTTGGATCCTAAAAATGCTGCAACTTATGTTCTCTAAAACATCTGTGCAAAAGTAGGTAGGTGTGGTGAGGTTCAAATAGTAAGGAGATTGATGAAAGATAGAGAAATTAAAAAGATACCTCCATGTAGTTGGATTGAAGGGCATAAATGGGTACATGATTTTTGTGTAGGAGACAGATCACATCCACAAACATGGGAGATCTATGCAAAATTGGAGAAATTGGCTTGGAAAATGAAGGCAACAGGGTATTTCCAAATTCAAGACTTTTACTCAATGCTGTGGAATAGAAGAAAAAAAAATCATTTATCTAACACCATAGTGAGAAGTTTGCAATTGCATTTGGTTTGTTAAACATGGCCCTTAGTAAGATTATTAGAGTTGTTAAGAACCTTCGAGTATTTTATGATTTTCACACTGCATCTAAATTCATCTCCAAGATTGTTGCAAGAGAAATTGTTCTAAGAGATGTAAACTATTTCCATCATTTTAAACAGGGACAATGTTCTTGTGGAGAATATTGGTGATGCTAAATGAAACAATATGAAAAATAGGCTTACACTATAATAATGTGCACTACATCAAATATCCAATAATAGCAAAGGGACATCCATCAAAGCATAACAACAAGGATTTTTTTTGTCATATGTTGTAGTTACAAGTGCCTTGCTAGACATACACGAAAATGTGGAAGCAATGTACACAAGGAAAGCAAATTGTTTCAAAAAAATGCCTCAAAGAAATGTGCTATTTGTTTTTATAGTTTAACTGTGATACCACACTATTTTGACATGATCCTTGAGGTGATGCAGGATGTTACCACTACATCACACCGTTATTGCTCAACCTTCGTGGTAATGTGGGATGTTACCGCTACACCACACTATTATTGCTCGGCCTTTGCGGTAATGCGGGATGTTATCGCTACACCACACCATGCCTTCTTAGATCTTGTGAGGATGTGGGATAAGTATTTTTAGTTACCACCATACTCCACATTTATTGCTCGACCTTTGGGGTAATGCGAGATGTTACCACTATACTGCACCATGCCTTCTTGGCTCTTGTAGTATGGCGGTATTATGAAACTTGTCACAATAGTCTTATGAAACTTGTCATGACCATCTACTACCTTGACACAATAGTATTATGAAACTTGTCAATATTTATGGGAACCTTTTAAATTGCATTCAGATCTATAAAGAAACTATCCTATAGGGATGACAGTCCCAAGAAACATGGCAATGGTTCCACCAATAAATAGTTAACTAGAAACCATGAATTTTCAATGCATAATGGAGAATATATAGAGAGTTAAGTCAGTGAGCAAACATCCTTGGAGAATTTTCATCAAAAGTAGGACAATCTAAGAGTTCGTAGTAGAAAATCATATATCCTCAAAGACCTAAGAGTCATAATAGACCTAGTGATAGCTTTTAGAGTCATAAGAATAAATTCATAAGAGAATATATGCAAGAGCATGAAAAGACACTAAGATGGAAAGGAATTTGGTAGAGTTGAAGAATCAAACTTGTAGTGAGAAGGTAGGGAGAACAAAGTAATTTACAATTAAGAGCATCATGGCAGTTTGTCAGGTGACTATATTTGGGAAAGGAGAGAACTTAGTGACAACATTACCATTAAAATAGTAAGGATACTCAAAACCCTACCAAACTCTAGGGCCTTTTTCATCACCTTGTAGAGATCTCAAACATGTATGAAAATATTTCATAGAGACTAAAATCATCTCTATTTTTGATCACAAAAATTAAGAAAAAGTAACAAAAATTTAGATTTACAAGTGACGAAAAGAAGTACATGGAAAGTATATTATGCTATTTTTTTTTTTTAAAACTTAACCATTACTATCCAATACAATATAACAAAATACAAATATACAATGAAATATTATGATTAACAAAATGATAATTTTAACAGTTATCTTAAGGTAGAATTTTTTTTTTTGAGCAAGAGAAAAATAACACCCTTAGATTATTCTGAAGAAATAACATTTTAATTTACATCATTTTCAAGCAACAATTTTTTAGATCCGTCTAGTTGTACAAAAATCAAATCAAATCTGCAACGATCTCAAAGATTTGAAGGTTTAAAAATCTGCTATTTTTAGATCTATTCTTGGGTGTATCCTACAAAATTCATCATAAAAGGATGGGTCATCACCTCATTTAGACTTGGATGTGGAACTGCCTTTGCTATTTCCATAGAATCCAAAATACACCTAACAAATGCTGGAAGAAATAACCTTGTAAACACACAAAAGGAAAAGCTAAATCAGTAGTAATTTACTAATTTTTATTCAACTTCTCTGTAATCATTTTAAGTACTTGATTCTATTGTACTTTAAAGATTTATAATATGAAGTGTATCTATTCAAATAGATTAAATAATTTTAAGTTATAAAACTGATAAATAGGCTTTAGCAATTCAAAAAAAATTCCATTTCTAAAATTTTAAATATCTTTACTGTATCTATTTAGCATTGTTAGAGAGTTGCAAATTGTGAATTGTCCTCTGTCCTATAGGATTGAGAAAGGAAGAACACTATAAAAAAGTGATTGAATCATAACAAACAATCCAAAAACAATGAAATTTACTATCAAATGGTGACAAAGATCTATCCTCTAAGTCATTTGCACATGGTGATTGAGAACATAGTGAGTAAGAAGTAAAAGAGCACTAGATCATAGCACTGCAAAATGGTCATGAGTTATGCATTGAACTTCACTGTTCTTTTGATAAAAAAAGAGATTGAGATAATAACCAACATACTGATGTGCACAGAGAATGTTCATGGAGTGCAAACTTCCTTACAAAGAAATTACCATAGTAAAGTTTGAAGTGAATTGCACCAGCTATTTTATGCTGATATGGATATGTTCTAGCCTATAGTTAATTATTGTAGCATAACAGATAGGATAAATAGTTGTTCATATACCATTGTTTCAAATTCAAAATTTCTATACCTTATTCTAGGAGAAAATCGTAGGGGGATTCTATACAAAGACACCATTGTTTCAAATTCAAAATTGCTAGCTCTTTCACAATTATTTGCTTCATTTATTTGATCTAAGACAACCTGCTGTATAGAAGATGCTCTCAAAATCATAGTAAAATCCTTTATTCTGGGATGACTGTTTAGAATCTTTCCCATCATAACAATGAACAAAAGCATCAATCATTAACCTAAACTTTGCAAGAGTTTCATCAAATTCTAATTTTCCACTCTCTTTTCCATTCTGAATTTTATTCCCAATTTCATCCATGAAGAACTTCCTTAGCCTATAGATCCTGTTGTTAGCCATAACTTTACCAGGTGTTGAGGATAGCTTTGAGTTTTTACCCAAGCAACAATTGAAAAAAACTCAAAGCTATCCTTGACACCTAGTAAAGTTATGGCTAACAATAGGATCTATAGGCTAAGGGAGTTCTTCATGGATGAAATTGGTAATAAAATTCAAAATGAAAAAGAGAGTGGAAAAGTAGAATTTGATGAAACTTGAAAAGTTTAGGTTAATGACTAATGCTTTTGTTTATTGTTATGATGGGAAAGATTCTAAACAGTCATCCTAGAATAAAGGATTTTATTGTGATTTTGAGAGCATCTTCTATACAACAAGCTGTCTTAGATCAAATAAATGAAGCAAACAATTGTGAAAGAGCCAACAATTTTGAATTTGAAACAATAGTGTCTTATGTATAGACTCTCCCTATGATTTTCTCCTAGAATAAGCTATATCAATTTAGAATTTGAAACAATGGTATATGAACAACTATTTAGCCCATTTGCTATGCTACAACAATTAACTATAGGCTAGAACATATCCATATTAGCATAAAATACTAAGTGCAATTCATCTCAAACTTTGTTGTACTTGAGTATGATAGTACTTGAGCTTTTGGTGTTTCTAGATAGAACCTATAGTAGAAAAGTGTAGTCTCCATATGAAGGAACCATCTTCAGAGCTCTTCCCTAAAATGCAGGTTAAAAACATTAGAAGAAAAGCAATACCATAATTCTAAAGTAACAATTTGTATCAAGCCAAATTTTAGAAAGTATAATTAAAAAGAAAAATCCTTACAATTGGACCTCAAATTGGATAAAGTAGATTTATGATTTTATCTTTAGAATGTAGGAACTTTCTCTGTCGGAGCTTCACGACCTCAAATTGGATCAATAAAATTTATGATTTTATCTTTAAAATGTAGGAAATTCCTATGTCGGAGCTTCACTACATCAAATTGGATCTGAAATTGGTCCAACAAATTTATGATTTTATCTTTAGAATGTACAAAATTTCTCTATTGGATATTAAAGATCTCAGGTTGGAAGAGAAATTGGACCAATAGATTTATGGGATTATCTTTAGAATAAAGGAACTTCCTTTTGGAATATTCAAAAATTCCTACACTCAGGTTTTGCTTCCGAGCAAAAACACCTAGAAGTATTTTAAATTAGTTGAAAGTACTCTCCAACCTAGTTATGACACCGATAACAATCCAATTTTCTCTGAACCACCCATATCTGAATGTTGCATCACATTCTATTCTTCCTACACATAAAATTCCACATATTAACCCCTTCTAAATAAAACTAAAAATCATCATAAAACTATAATTAATAAATCATTTCACCTTCATAAAGAATTCAATGCCATTTACTATAAAAAAATGCTGTATAAATCATGAAAAAATCCATGAAGCCATCCATCCAAAGAGAAAATAAGCAATGAAAGGATTTGAGAAATATAAGTCCAAAGGGTTATGCTGTAGTAGTAATGGAATCATCGTAAGAGCACAACCAAGGAACAAATTCTTGTGATTGTAATTATGTGATCCATAACTCTATTGGTCATGTGTCACAATTGTGCTATAACAAATATATGATGCATTCATGTGTGGCCCAATTTTAATGTGGCTATGGTGTGACAGAAATGGAGGCACTCCTATGAGCACAATTCATGTACAAATCACTGTTATCACAATTAGGTGTCAATCATCATTGGGTGCATTTAGGTTGACTCAAGTTTAACAGGTTATGATGTAATGAGAGCATGATCCAAGAGTGATTACCTCTTGTTGCAATAAAGAGCCTATAACTCTAGTTGATATGTAGAGTGGTTGTGTTATATCAATTATGTAGTGCATTCAAGCATAACCCATGTTTAATGGGCTATTATAGAGAGTGATCAAGATTTTCTAAACCTTATGAATGTTACTTAAAAGTGTACAACTTAAACTACAAAACAAGTTTGTTACATACTTGAATGCAATCTTGGGTTACCACAAACTATAATAATGTGATCTGCTAATAACCATTATGGAAAGTATTAAAGCAAGATCCATGCTATATAGGATACATTTAATTGATCAGGTTTACATACCTTAATGATCAAACACAAGCTTCCCACACACTCTAGAATACAATCCAAGATCATACCACAACCCTGTCAAGACAACTACTTTCTTACCCAAGATTTAAGGTTCTTTTTAATACCAACAAAAGCATTGGTAAGAGCATGACTATGGTACAAACCCTAGGCCTCCGTAGAAACATAACCATAACTCTAGTGGATTAGTGAGGTTGCAATACCATAAAAATTGAGACATTGTAGTCAATAACAAAATCTTGCAATCTAAAGATTATAGCCAATAACAAGCACACTATGTAGCTCAGTGACATTTGTAAATGCAATCTATGGTAAGAAGAATTATAGTCACTTTAGGTGTGACAGTCAAAAAGAGGCCGAGTAGTGACAAGATAATAAAGATCAAACCTTGCATAGTAAAGTGGAGATTTTAATAGTGGGTTTCCTTACCCCCTTACTGACCTTAAGGGTTTTTCAAATGCTTTTGGTAGTGTTAGACAAGGCAAATGCAATTAGGGAATGAATGTCCAAATGAAGTAACAATGGTAATCACAAATTCAATGTTTCTTCTTAGCCATTGTATAATGGAGGTAGTGGATTGCATGTTTGAGAAGTGCTTTGAGACTCATCAAAGATGGGAGAATAGTGAATACCTTGTGGACAGTGAAGTAGTGATAATAAGGTTGAAGGATCTTAAGACCCACAATACCATGAAACAATGGGTCCCCTATAGTAAGTAGGCATTCTATAGGGAATATTTTGATTCTATAGAAAGATGCTCATGAAAGGAATCTTCAAGTGACAGTGAGTGAGCTATTTGAGATTGCAGCTAAGGGTGCAATATCCAGTCTTAAAGACAGTTAGCAAAGTAGTAAATGTTCAAGAAAATCAAATTGTACACAACAAACAATTCACAATGTTATCTTGCATAATTCCTTGAGTTTGAAGACAAAAATCTCATCGTATCTTGATGAAAGTAGTGACCTTAATGGTCAATCATTGACAACCATGATTTTAAAACATGCTATTGTGATTTTAGAAGAGATTGAAGGTGGATTATGGAACTCAAGGGTTACCATGAAAAGGATTAAAGCAAAAAAGGGATCTATTTAAAAGCTATTGTCATGGAGATATTGAAGATGTCACATGCAAAACCCTAGCAGCTGGAGTAATGAATACAGTTCGAAAGAGGACAATGTGCTGGGGAAGATATCTCCACATTATCTAATCATAGGAAAATACATCATTTATTTATTTTTTTACATTAAAAGAAATCATTCTAAACCCTATATAGGATACATTGATACTTCAAAAGCATCTGATTTATTTTTTTAAATTAAAAGAAATCATTCTAAACCCTATATAGGGTACATTGATACTTCAAAAGCATCTGAAAGAATTTGAGATTATGCAAATATATTTCAATTAAATACCTAGATTACAAATAGTAGTGTGAACAATGTAACCCTTGTTGAGTAGACTAGGAATGAGATAAGAAGCAATGAATCCTATGCCTCCTGTCACACACATCTCCTTACCGTTCTCTGCCATTCTTTACTAAAACACTTCTCCATTTTGGCGGGCTACGCCTGAAAATAATGTTTCGACCAAGGTTTTAGAGTATGTTTATTAAAATGAAAACTCCATTCTAGCATGCTACACCTAAAAATAAGATTTCCATGAAAGTTTTAGGGTATGTTTATTAAAGTTTTAGAGTACCTATTTTGGTGGGCTATATTCTTGATTCCTTAAATGATTTATTCAAATGGATTGTGACTAAATAAATGACTAACTATTTAGTCATTTTTTATTTGTGTGACTAAATAATTTTTAGTCAACGACCAAATTAGTCATTTATTTACTCATTTATAGTTGAGTTGCAAAAAATTAGTAGAATTTAGTCATTTTTAGTTATTGTGACTAAAAGTTTTAGTCACCTAGTCATTTATTTTCCAAATTCTACTAATGACTCCTTTGGTAGAGAACTAAAACCTAGTTCATAAGATTCATAAAATAAATCGATTCATACTAAATTTTTAGGTTTTTGACATTCAGGAATTATAGACAAAGTATCTATAAATCTTGCATAGAGATAATGTGATGATTCTCCTTCATGTTTCCTTATGCAAGAGAGGGCTTGAACAAAGACCATAGGATCACAAATGCATGAAGCTTCTTGAAATTTTTTTTGGGACTTTATATGATCCTCATTATGGAATGATGTGTGAACTAAGACATTAGGGGTGTAAGTGTTATTACATTTATTTTCAATTTATGACTTACATCTTTTATCAACATTTGGTGTCTTAGGGCAGCAAACACTTGTAGAAAAATAAATCCTTTGCATTCCATATTTCTAGTTGTTTTCAATGTTCATGGCTATCCAATAAGCCTAATGAAAGGTTTAAGGATCCTTATCTCTTAGCAGATAGATAATCTCATTATCAAAAGATCCCAAATAAACAACCAAACACACTGCATCACTTAATCTCAAAATCTCAAGAATATACCTCAATGTTTTAGCAAATCTCTGATTAAATGATGGAACCAACTCGTCCTCCTCTTTCCCAATGCTCATAAATTTATTAAGCAAAGAACTAGTATTGATTCTTTCACCAAATAGCTCCATGAACACTACTTTAAACTCACTCCAAGAATATATAGAGTATGTGGGTAAATCAGAGAACCAATCTCTTGAATCTCCTTTCAAAGATTGAAAAAATAGCCTCATGATCACATCCTCATGGTCAACTTCATAATCATCCATTATATTATTGAATTTGTGCATATGCTTACTTGCCGATTCAAACTTCTAACCATTGAACTTTGGTAAGTGTTCCTTGATTTTAGATGGTATGACATTTGGGAAACCACAAATGCCATCAAAATTTATGGCCATGTAACTTTCAATGCTAAAACTTCTTTTATTACATGATAGGGGCCACACACTATACATTGTTACATTTGGGTTGACATAGGGATGCATAGGTTGATGATACATTTTCTTATACCTCTACAAGCCTTTTTATATCAACTTTGCAGTTGCACAGGGTACTTCAAACTTCTTTTACAACATAATCTTAAGCTTTTACAATGCAGATTTCTATCTCAACTTGCTTAAGACCTTCTAAATGAGTTTCTTTCAAAAATATTTCATACTTCACTTCATAATAGATATTGCAATCTAGCAATGCAGAAGTATGTAGAACAATCACTACTATTCCCTTTCTTAGTGCTTAGTTTCACTCAATAGGGAAACAATTTTTTTTCATGACTTTCAAATATGGTTTTCATATACAGATGCATCCTTCTTGAGAATCAAAATGAAAAATACCTAGATATGTTGCAGTTACTATAGAATTTTCTTCCTAAGTGGAAATATTTGTAGATCTGAGTTTTTCTTCAAATATTCACCAGGTTCTTGAGATAGAGTCGCCACCTCTCTTCACAGAGGATTGAACTTCAAGCAGTATGAAGCTCCTTCAAAGATGAATTTCATTTTGGGTCTTCTCCAATAGCAGAGTCACACATATTTTTTTTGAAATTGCTACAAAAATACCACTTCTAGGTCCAAGAACTTTCAATATCTAAGCAAGACATTCAAATTCATTTAAAAATTGACTCTGTGGTTTTGAAACTTTATTGACTCTTAAGGATAAATGATCTTCTATCAAAATTTTCTCAAATTATTCCCCAGTAGAGTTGTTAATCTATTGGTGCTTTTTCTAGCAAAACCTTGAAGTTCTCTAAAGGGTAGCCAACCCTTATGGTCAAGAATCTTCAAAGCGAGTGGCCAATAAATGAGTAAAGGATTCAGAGACCTTCACTCCTCTTTAGGCTCCGTGAGACCTAGGAGGGTGTTCCTTATTGTGCTCAAATTATGTTTGTCTAATTGAGAACATATTTATACACAAATCGATTCCCATTTATTGCAAATAAACATAATTCACTAAAGATTTGACAGACCATTGAGTAAATTATTAACTATTTTCTAGGAATCAAAGAATACTTCAAAACTCATACTTCATGATTTTAATATTTTTAATGACTTTAGTTAAAATTTTAAATGCATAGCTAGGCGTATCACTAGTTCACTTGGAAGATTTCCTAATAGATAGACCAGTGCTTCATTAATTGGGATAAAAAATTTAGATATACAACTAGTAATATATCAACCATTTAATTTAGACATTGATGGGCTATTGCTATACTACTTTGTAGTATTCAACTTACTATATCTAGAACATCACTTCTTACCAAATCCTATACTCTTCACTCACATACCTGTGACTGTATTTAAGCATTTAACCGATTCTTTGAATTGAATCCAAAACAAAACCACACATCTAGTTAAAACAATTGGAGATGAACAAAAAGATTATTGATCATTTTCATTTATAATCTGCAAGATAATTGCATAGGAGAGTATATGCTTGAGAACTAAAATTTTCTTTTATATGTGGCTTCTATAAAACTAATTTAAGATTCTTACCTACATGACCCATAACTATGGAAATTTACTATTCTATTCATTGATACTTTCTATAGTATGCTCCTTCCTGAACCTAGATTCTACCTAGACTATCACTAGACTCCAAAAAATTGAACTCTCTGTAATGAGCCCTAAAATCCCTTTTATAGAACAAGGGAGCAACAAGCATCAGGCTCAATTATAATTATATTTAATTTCATTTGAAGATCATTTGCACCAGAGTTTGAGACATTTCCCAGTTAGTTACAATAAAAAAAACTAATTATGATAAAGCTTAAAAGGTATGTGATTAATGCCTTTTCCTAATAAAAAAACCCAAGTGGATAGACACCCACTTTGTCAACACAATTAATCACATACTTAGTATTAAATAAAGGCTATCATGTCATATTTACCCACTCACCCGTGGGAATTAATACACTTGCACTTCATCACAACAGGACATCGAGGAGCAATCTTGATTCAATCTTAGAATATTGGCCCGTACACTACCTTGCTTTATTTTCACCTTCCCATGTATACTAGTATCTGACAAAATTGATGGACAAAATACCAAACAAGTGGCAAAAGAATAAATCCTAATATGGTGTTGTTTTCATCATAGTGCCATCTCGACTAAATTTAGCAGCATTCCATCTCCACTAAAATCCAAGAGAGCCTTTGAAATGTTCCACATGGTAGTCACCCGCTTGCCCACTGAGAAACAAGAGATACAAGTGGGCCCCTCACGTGATGGTGGGGAGCGGTTAGGATTGACCCACATCACTTGTCATCAACCATTAATCTCTATCCTTATAAAATATTCGCTGCCTCCACAACCTGGCAAGTCCCTTCATGAAGCAACAGGTGTCATCATTCTTGCTAGCTTATGATATTTTGTAAGTATTAAATAAATCCCAGAGGGGTGGTGGGGAGTAGTGGAGATTTGACCATGTCACCTAAAAACCACCATAGATTTTCTTTTAAAACCATTTGCCGATCATAAGAAGATATTGAGACCACTACCTAAAGGCAACACGTGTCTAGTGCCAGCCAACTTGTGTGACTAATCATTCTTAATGCACAAAAAAGATGGGCGCATGAGGAATGATCCAGATGAAAACACATGTTATGGTGCTAGTCGTTAATTTTTCTCCAAGCTTCACCTGCTGACCTTATGGAAGCATTGGTACCACCACTTGACATGTCACATGGAAACTACCTACCAACCTGTTCAAATATTTTAATGAACAATAAAACTAAACGTGTGCACGAGGAATGGTTGAGATTCACTTGCGATGATCGAACGGTCAGCTTAAAACTAAAATCTGCACATGCCACAAATGTTATCTTTTAAAAGGTGGCCACTACTAGGTCGATGACAACTTAACCCTTAGGCAATAAAACTTAAGACTTAAGGCGTTAAATATGAAATTTCAAGCCTAACCATAGGAAAATTAAGAGCATAAAAGGGAATTTGGTGACCAACAAACCTAAATCCAGGGGGCTAGTGAAAATAATGATTCTAATGGCATAAGTGGTGACTTAGACAGCTGGAGACCGAGAGTAACAAGTCAATTCAGAAATAGAATGCCCAAGGGTGTTTAGAATCATAGGTCAATTTTGAAGGGTTTTAGTAACACAAACCCTAAAATAATGATGAGGACCATAACCCTAAGCCTAAAACAAGGGTCAAAGCTGAGTATTGCAAGTGTAAACATGGAACCAATTTTTTTTTCTAAGGGGTTCCATAAATATATATGTGAAACACTTTTGTATTGAAGGTGTGATAGATGTGCGAAATGTGAGATGTGATAGGAGGAGATATGTGACAGTATGATGCGGGCTTGAATAAGTTCTG
This sequence comes from Sequoia sempervirens, assembly GCA_007258455.2. NCBI lineage: Eukaryota > Viridiplantae > Streptophyta > Pinopsida > Cupressales > Cupressaceae > Sequoia > Sequoia sempervirens. Next base: position 209,870,713 of record VDFB02379711.1, on the reverse strand, counting down.
CATCAAGGAAGTGTATGTTGTGAAACTACAAATCAATGCATTATTTTGCATTTAAGAGCTTAATTGGAACTGAAGTCAACACATGAAAGGTGTATTCCATCAATTCACCTCTTGGCAGTGAGCCACACTCTATTTTGTAATCATTTAAGATAGTAAGCCTTTCAAGGACAACGAGTCCTAGCTGTAAGCCACTGTAATATCTTATGACCGATTATAATATATTGTGAGCTAATCCTCACCCTAGTTTTTCCCATTTTGGGTTTTCTATGTAAAAATTCTTGTGTTTATGTGTTATGTGGTGTTATAATCTCTTTCATGTCTTTACTTACAATTGTAGTTAGATGTGCTTTAATGTTTGGGTGGTTTATAGCTGAATTTTTTAATAGAATATTGATTCACCTCCCCTCTTAGTATTTTGGGTGTTCAATAGCCATATGTCTTCTCCAAAGACCATATGAGTGCCACTTGTCATGTTTTCAGAGCATTCCACAAGTCCACAGGGTATCTTGAGAAGGGCCCCAAAGCACTTCGCAAAATCATAGAAAAGGGACATGTGCCACATTCTGGAGCTATCAAATGCCATGAGAGGAAATGTGGTATGATCCTAAAGGGTTTATCAAAAGGTTCTGTCAAAAAAAATGGGAGGTGGACACATGTCATGATTTTATAGGCATTCCATGAGTCCACGAGATGTGTAAAAGGGGGCCTAAATGAAGTCCACAAAATTGTGGAAAGAGGACGTGTGTCATGTTTTAAAGCTATCAATGTGGACACGTACCTAAATCTTATTGTTTCTATCAAGTTTTGAGATTTATGAGGTGCGTATTGAGTGACATGTGGTGCAATCTTAACAACATTCTGTGATTCCACAAGCTCTTTGTAGTGGTTCAATTTTCATGCAACAGAATTATGAAAGTTTGCCACATGGCCAGTGATGATGTTAGTTGCTTTTTTCATTTCTCTGGCGATGTGCCTCATGATGATGTGTAAAGGTGGTCTTGCATGGATCAATCCTATTGGTCAAATATCTTGTTAACTCACGTCAAATATTTTCAAAGCAGTTAAGTTGATGATGACTTCCAGATCTTGTCCTTTTGTTTGAAGATCAATGACCTACATATAAACTTAGCAAATAGATGGCTTCATGCTTTGGCTTTCATGAGTTGAGAGTAATGATAGAAAATATGGTTTTATGTTGGGTCTTTAGTGAGTTTCCTTCTATAAATGCTACAATCCAATTAGTAAAATGATTCACTTGACATTCGAAGAATTTGACGAGAGAATTTGTAGAGCTCTAGAGAATTTCACGACAATTAGGATTTCCAGAAGTGAAAGAACAAGTACATTTGTATTCAGAAATTTTACCCTAGTTGCTGTTCTAAGGTTGAAATCAAGTTAAAGAATGCATTCAAGTATCCTGAATTGTTCCAAATTTGCATAAGCTAGTGTCTGAAGGTGTCAAGAAGTTTTAAAAACATTCTTAGAAAACCTATTACACCCTATCTCTTGGTTATTGAGTTATGTTTACCTTCATGGGTGAAAATGTTAATAAATGTAAATTGTGGCTTTAATATATTCAATAGATGAATGAAATATGTAAATTTGCATTAAGGTGTTATTGATTGTAAAGGAATGATTATGCTTATATTGATAAATGCAATGAAAGAATATGTATTGCATTGTGAATATTTTAATGCTTTGTCAATGCAAATATTTTATGATGCAAATGAATTATATGAGAATGGCTAACTACTATGGCAATGCACTAAGTTGGATGCAAGAAGGAATCAAGCCTCAAGTATGCAAGAGGGAGCATCACTCAAGAGAGGAGCTTGGTCTGGTAACCCATAAATGATCCTAACTAAGCTTTCACACACTCACTTCTAGTTTGGTCAAGTAGAGTCAAGTAGAGTTAGATTAGGATTTGGTAAGTAAACCTTGGTTGAAGTTTTGGATAGATTTGGAAGATTTTTTGGTCGTCTTTGATTGATTATTGTTTTGGTTTTGGTCTTTGAGTTATCATGGTTGAATCTTGAGTATAATCCTTTTCCACATAGTTATCCTTACATTGATTTGTATGTACATTAAATGCATATATATTATGACTTGTGCATAAGAGCATAAGCATGTATGTGTATATATGAGTAGAAATACTTATGAGCATACATACACAGGGAATCGATTATATATATATATGTGTGTGTGTGTATATACACTTACAATATATTCCTGCTGATGAAGATATGAATGTATTTATGTTGATAAGAAATAATAAATATGGAATGTATATGCATATATATATATAGATATATAAATACATGTATCTATATATGTATCGAGAATGTTACATACATATAAATGCATATTTATATATTATATATATATTTATTCGAATAGTGAATAATGTATTTTATTATCACATAGTTGAGGGGCATATATACACATATATATGTTGTGTTATATGTATATATATTAAATATAATATACTTCATAGCATGAAATAAGCCTTCTTAGTGCATTGTTTACATTGTGGAACATTTTTTTAACTAAACATATAAAACATAAAGCATTGTATATACATATATGAAGGAAACATTATGTATAATGCGTGATATGCTTGCAAAGCGCATTGTATTTAATATAACACAAAATAAGAGTGTCAAAGATTTAAAGCGCTGCAAATGTTATGCTAAAGGATAGCACTATGATATAGTGCATAGAAATGGGTTTAAAAAGCCAACACATAGGCTGTAATGGATAGCACATAAACAAATAACATTGCATGAAGTATTTAAAAGTTGAGTATTGTAAACCATGGTATGGAGTGTGGGAATAAAAAAACCATAGTATGAATATTACATGGAAGATTTATTCAAGTAATGTGAAGGAAGAGTGAATAACAACATATAAAGAGCCTTGACCTGGTCTTTTCCAAACATAAACCAAAATAATAGGGCACATGATGAAATATGTGGTGCCAAAGTATGAATTGTTCTCATCTTTTAGAAGTCTATTTTACATTTCATTTCCTGTGTATGAGGCAAGTGGAATAAGAGAAATAGTCAAGTATGAAGCTGGCTGGGAAAGGTCGATCTGTAGAAACATTATCCTTGCATTTTTGAGTTAATCACTTTATTGTCATGAGAATACAATGACTAGTTGAGCATATGCAATTATTCATCATATTAAATCTGCCACCTTGAATCTTAATAGCTAAGTTGAAACTTTGAGTGAGAGAAGTGACACGAATGAGAGCTTGTTTGTAGCCTTGGAGTGTTTAGGTTTTTGTATAAATAGGAGATAATTCTTCATCTCATGAACACTTTTTACTTTTCTTATTTTGATTACTCTGTTATTTTGCAACATTTTGTGTGAAAGTGAATTAGTAAGCTTGAGAGCAGTGAGTTGCATTGTTATTTGAATTTGTAATTCTTGAGAGGATTGGTAAGAGGCTAGGAGTGAGAGGTTGATTTATCTTAGAGGAATTTATCAAACGGGTTTGGGGAGTCAAGCTAGGAAGAAGGAATTATTAGTGGGAGCATTTATACATGCATGCTGATTTCTATTCCTTTTCTTTTTATTCTGGAAGGATTGTTTTGTTTGTGATTATTTCAATTGTGAAAGGAATGTCTTTGAATGTACATAGTGATTCTTGGTTTAGCTTGTTTGTTTCTTTATGGATTCTTGTCTTCGTGAAACCTTTTTGGTTGGGTTACATTTATACTTATATGTATATGCATATGTTCTATATATTGGAATTTGAGTGGTTATTAGGAATTATACTTAGTCAAGTAGACTAGATTAATATTACATCGAGGTGATTTATTGAATTGATAGCTTATGAAGATAGGTAAATCCTTATGGTTAATGTGGATAGTAACACCACGTTAATAATGCATAATAGTCATATCATCATTGTTAGATTGTGAACCTTATTGATAATTTATATGTGAATTGTATTGTGAAGAGGATTATGGGTGCAGAAGCACCAACCCCTCGCAAGATGATAATGTCCTTAAGATAAATATACAAATATTGTGAATATTGTGAACATGTGATTATATAAGTTATATTGAATGTAGAAATTTTATGATTTGTTTGTGATCACTTGATCATTACATTACTTTTGATGGAAACACTAGGTTGGAAATAACCTATTTGGTAGGGTTTTTATTTGATTACTGATTGAAACAAATAGGTGGAGAATAACCTATATAAAATAATTAATCATTTTATTGTTGATTATGCTTTCAAATGGAGTCAACTTAATTTTAAGTTTATAATTTTTTATGGAGTCCTTTATTTATAGGAATATCCTTTTTGTTTGAGGCCATTTATTGTTGAGATCATGCCTTTAAGATGAGTTCGTTTATTGTTAAGTTGTTTATGAATTTTAGAATATGAAGTTGTATGTGAGTTTTGAATCATGAAATGACCATAGGTTATTTCTGGGGTTAGGATAATCCAATGGAGGGGATAGCTTATGCATATGAATTACTTTAGTTGAAATGTCTTAGTAAACTAGAAACGAATATAGGTTATTCCTAAGGTTAGGATAATCTAGTGAAGGGGATAGCCTATGCATAGAATATGTGTGGTCAATACAAATTGAGCACTTATTGTGGTGAATGGGATTAATCTCACTCAAAATAACTGGGTGATGAATCTTTGGCCAAAGTAGTGTAGGTTGCCACTATCTACATGATTAGTTCACAATGATCTAGTTATGCATAATATTCCTATATTTTCATACACGTAGGTTGTAGCCATTGTATGGGAAAGTTATAGTTATGTAGGAAACTTCACAATTCTCAAGAAAGGCCAAGGAAATCATGAGGTTACCAAACCAATCTCTTTGTCAAAGGGTGGGGCCATCTTACCATTAGGTAGATGTGTGGAGAACCGCAGTAAGTTCGAGGTTGGTAGAAAAGTGCTTGAGTGATGCTTCTCCTCATTAGTTGGTGGCTAATATTTGGAAGGGGGATTACCTAGGCCATATGTATTTCTACTACCGGAATCTTAGAAGCACTATGCATGTATTCTTGTATCCATTTATATGGAAGATTGTAAACATGAAAGACAAACTTGAGATTATTCAATATGAAATAAGTACTTTGGAAAGATTGTGATAATACAATATAATACAATGGAAGTTTGAAATAATGTTTATTTCAAATGTGCATGTTATCTTTGTTTTAGAAAATAAAAATTTTAAATGCTATGTGAGGGCATCATGGTTAATTCACTTGTGGTTAAAAACATAGGGAAATTTTTAAATAGAACAATGGGCATGTTACAAAACCCTAGTTTTAATAGCAAATTGTCATCATGAGCCCTCCAAAAGACCAACCTTTTGCTTCAAAGGGAATATTAGATGAGGACCTAATTTCCCAACTTACTGGTTTGAAAAAAGGCCAATTAAGGTTCATGGTTCAAGTGTGGTGTCTAGGATGGTGGAAAATGCCAGTGAATGTAGAGATGCAAAGTTACCCTTGTTAGGATGACAATTATTTGTTCACTGGTATGTGGAGAAATTCAAAGGTACCCATTTCAAATGTATGGACCTATGATTTAGGGAAACTGGTAGTATCATAGGTGTTTGTAGATGTGGATTTCCTCAAAGTCATTGCAACTAGTTATGATGAAAATATAAGAATGATTAGAGTTTCTAATGGTGGTGAATTAATTAGAATTGAAAAAGCCTTCATCTCAGAGGTGTTCAAGTTGAATCTCATTGCAAATAAGTCCATTAATTTTGAGTCATTCAAACAAAAGTACCAACAAGATAGGAGTAGCTTTAGCGATCATTGGCTTCCTAGATACAAAGTGAAGGGTTTTGATAGGAAATCTATTAAAATACCCCCAAATGAAGCTTGGATTCCTTTGGAGATTACTTCATCAAAACATACTATGCTTTATGCTAAGTCTTGGGAGGGGATTCACAAGAAAATATTCCAATCACCTTATGTACATGGTAGTGGACATTCAAAACCCCCTCATCAATATTGAATTTGATTTTGCAAATTTTATTGAAAAATCCATCCACAAACAATTAGTGGAGGTAAAAAAGAGAAACAAAATGATCAACTTCAGGTGGTACTCCTTCTTATGCGACATGTTCTTATATGCAGGAAGTGGCAAGTGGGATAGTTCCTTTCTAATACATTCAGGTGATGGAAAAGGAAATCCCATCCCTATCCAATTCTAGAGGCATATTTAGGATAGGCACTGTGAAAAGGTAAATTTTGTTGTCTTTGAAAATTATTTTGTGAGAAAAGTGCTCACACATTTGGGGGTTGGTGAGATTAGATTGTAAAAGAAAATCTTTATTCATTAAGGTGTGAGGATAGGAGGCCAGAGTTGGGGGTGCAACACAATTGGTGAGACTATTATATCCATGCAGGCTCTACATTTTTGAGAGTATATGGGTGCCCTGTTAGACCATATATTCTACCCAAAATGTGCCCTTTAGGATAAAATTTCTAGAAATTATGTGGCAGCTAAGTGAGACAAAAAAGTTTCACCTTGGAGGGTAGAAGAAGGGTTATTTATTCCCTTATTCCATACTTTTTTCTAACTTTGATTTCAATAGAGAAGGATTGGATCAATTGTACCTTACATTGAAGAAATATAGGATGAATCAAGAAATCTCAAGATCCTTTGATCTAGAAGGCTTCATCAATTAAGTTAGGGTTAAAATAATAAGATCAACCTATTTGCATAAGGTTTACTTTAGTGAATATCTCATGAGGAATTGTAAAGATGACAAAGAAGTACATGGTATAAAAATAAAGTGGACTATATTTAGAAAGTTTGAAGAGGCTAAGAGCTAAAAATATTTTAATTATCAAGGTGCACTTTTAGAAATAAAGGATCCAACTATAAGAATCAAAATGATCTTGCAAAACATTGATAAAATAATTGGAAAGGCCCCAACTCTTGAAGAGAGGCCCACTTATCTCTTGTTAAACTATCTGTTTATTCTTTTAAATAAAGGCCATAGGGGTCTGTAATAATAAAGCCTACTCAACCCTCTCCCCCTCATGCACAACCACCACCATATCCCCCTTAAGCACCTCCATCACCTCTAGATGTGATCATTATGGAATCCCTTCCACATGAGCAACCATAGAAAAAAAGGATTGGTACACCACCATCGGTTGATTATCCTATTTGGACTGATGAGGATGATAAAATTGAGATAACAAGGGAGGAAGTAAATAAAGAGATTTTGTCTCCTCAAAGAGAACTTGAAGTTATATTGCCTTAGAGTAGGTTAGGAATTGATGTCACAAGTGGAAGAGACAATGCAAATGACATTAGAGAGTTGGCTTGCCAATAATTCATTAAAGATAATGAATTTGTGAAGACCCAAGAGTTTAAGGATTTTTTCTTGAGGTCAAAAAGAGAAGAATACATTAAAATTCTTGAGCAAGAAAATGCAAGAGTTCCCACAGAATAATTTGAAGAGGTGACAAAGAAAGTACTAACAGAGATGAATTTTAATGCTATGAACATTACTCTAGAAGAGGGGAGGAAAATAGTGAGGGCTAGTGTGATACTACTACTCCTTGAATGGGATATTTCCCCTATCATAGATTTTGCCACAATAAGGAGGAAAGATGAAGTATTTTCCTCATAGGAGTAAGCACAATTAGCACTATCAAGGTCAGGGTTCAACCCTAAATGATAAATCCTTTTAATTTGGGCCCTTTCTCCAAACACCAATAAGCCTTAGGTTACAAAAGAAACCCAAGATATTAGTGGAGGCCTTGTAATAAAGGGGGTGTCTAAGACCTCAGCTGTTGAAGCTACTATATTAGTAGCTGAAACTACTATATTTATTGAGGCCAATACTAAAGCTCTATAGAATAAATATGATAAGTGATTACAAGATCATTTTGCACTTACAAATGAGTATAAAAAAATAAAAATAAAATAATCCCAAGAAACACCCCATCCATTAGATGCTCTAGTAGCTAGCTCCTTTTTGACACCACCAACAACATATTTGATGAGAGAAAACAAAGAGCCCAAAGAAAATATTAAGATGCTAGAGGAGAAGTTGAAGGGTGTCCATGGAGTGTTAGGAATTTTGGGAGATTTGATGTCCAAATTTTTTAAGAGGGTAGAGAATATACATAAAGATTATTCTCAATTGGCGAATGAAATAAATAGGGTGGTAGGGGATAAGGAGAAAGCTAGGGAAATTATGAATAAGTGGATCCCTAAGATAAATGCATTGCAAGGAATGTAGAAGGGATAAACCCATGAGCATAATCTCCCAGAGAAAATTTTTTCTACCTACAACATAGCCAAATTAGCAAGATAAATGTAGGGATAATATGGATCAACTAACAGAGAAGGCTAAGAAAAAGTTGAAACATTTTAAAAATATAGAGATCATGATAATTCCTTACATAAAAAATGAGAATAGGGAGATCAAGGAATTCCTTCAATGGAAATACCAGTTTAGAGCATTAACCACCACTCTATCATTCCTCATTTGTGACGACAAAAAAATGATATTGAACTCTTTAGGACTTGTATGGATAAATTAATTGATACTAATAAACTTTTAGAGGATTTTGAGAAAGAGACTTATTTAATTGTGTCTAGGTATACTCAGTATATATAACATTGATTTGATTGTTGCATACAAATATCCATCAGAGAGGATATATCTATTGGAATAACCACCAATGTCTCCCTTTGGATTTGAGACCTGGACTAATTTCCTCTTTTGGATCTACTTATCTTTGGCATTTGTATTGGATGTCAATAAGTCCATCTTTTAGCACAATGATAAATATGTTCCAAAAAATAGTATTAGAGATGGGTCACGGGTTCGAATCCCCTCGAGTGACGTTGAGGGGGGATTTTCAAACTAATTTCTAGTGTCTCCCTTCAGATTCAAGACATGGACTAACCACTTCCCATGGATCTACTTATCTATGGCATTTGTATTGGGTATTAGCAGGTTGATCTTTTGGTGCAATGAAAAACATGATCCAATAATATTAGGCTTGCTATAAAAATAATTAGTTACTAGGATTATGAGCCTTCATTATACAAATCCCAAATTAAGGAGGGATTTCTAATTGTTTGAATAAAATGATATTTGGTAATTCTTTCATTATTTTTTCTTGTGTGGTCTACTCAACATAAGCTCCAACAAACTTCAAAAGGGAATAGGTTTTCAGCTTGAGAAGTGAAGCCTTAACGAATAATCATTCACATATTCATCATTGCAACATTAGCGGGTATCTTCTTTATCAATTCAAACAACCTTTTATCTTCTAGTAGAATGTTCTTCTTGTCTTCTTTAAAAGGGTTGTTTTTCTTTTATTTATTCTGGGACAATACTATAAAATGAAAATGTGACATTTTTCCATGGCCTGAAGCTTATTTTCTCCCTTGTTTTTATAAATGGGAATTCAATGCCATTTTGAGAAGGATCTTGAAATTATGTAAGTAGAGCACTTTTGTATTTTAAGTCTGTATATGTCTGGTCTAGGTTATAATAGAAAAGGATGTCAATGTAACTACAAATTTTGTATGATAGTTCTAGCTCATAGTATCAAATACATATGTAAATTTTACAAGAAATTATCTCCTAAATGTATCTATATTTAACATTTATGAATAAAAATTGATCACGGATCTTTTCTATTAATCTTTGTAATTTTTCCTATGAATGAATATTTCTTTCATGGCTATTACTCAAGGAGGACATTAATTTGCTTTATGAGAGATGTTGAATGTTTTAGGTGCATGAGAGGATTGATAATTAGAATTGATTGTAGAGTTCTGAAGGGGTGATAGTGTAAGGCATTATCACTAAGCTTTAGAGTTAGAATGAATATTGTTGTGCAATTTCTCAATTATATTTCCCTTGAATCTATGGCCTAGGTCTAAGGCACCAGTTTGAGAAATTTTTTTGGTTATGTTCTTCATGATCACCAATTTTAAAAACCAAATTTACATTTCAATTAATATTTATTATTATGTTATTTACATACTCTTAGACACCTAGTTATATTATATTAAAATACAAGAATTTAACCCCTTATGTTGTGTATCTAAAAATATTGGTCATAAAGAAGAGAGTATATCTATTTTGAAGTAATATATGGTATCAATTTGTGCAAAATCTTAGTCAATATTGCATAGGACCAACTTCTAGGTTCTATAGAGCTTCAAGCGCAAAGGAGAAAATTGTTGAAATCCTTCTATTTGTTGGCCAACCCCTAAAATAATTGAGTATAAGAATTGGTTATTCATTTAGGTCTTCTAGGATTCAGTTGGAGCTTACAACATAAAAATGAACCAATAGAATGATGAATCTACTGGGGATGAATTGCAATTTCAAGAATCTCTAGAATATCTAGTTATCATAAGTATATTTGTTTGAAGTTCCTTTCTATTATTTTCAAATCTTGGTTTCTTTTTTTGTTCTTACAATTCCCTCTAAAAATATTTGTAAATATTAATTCCCTAAGTTGGTGGTAACTCTAAAGTATCCTTTCTAGTACAAGTATAAAAGAGAGGGGATCAAGAAGTCATGGATGAAAGATCTTTGTTTAGAGAAAATCTTGGAAATAAATTGGAATCAAAACTGCCTACTGCAAGACAAACATGGAAACTTAAAGATACAAGTAAGTCAACTCCTCCTCATGCTATTCGTAATACTTATAAAGATGACGTGAATAATTTAGAAAATTCAATTGTTAAATTTGTGGAACCTAGAATCACTGAGCTAAGTGAAACTAATATAAGGAATAAGTAACTCTGGATGGATTTAAAAGCACAAAAGGATTTCTTAGAAAAGACCGAGAAAGAAATTGAACAACATCAAAGAGAATTTGATATCAAACAAGGTATCTATAGTCAAGCTAATGACCCCAAAGTGTCTAAGTGAGTTTCCCATGAAAAAAATCAAATTTCAAGCCCTCTTGTCCAAGATAAAACTCATTTTTCTTATAGAAATCCTGCCTTTCCAAATGTTGTCACAAATACTTCCCAAATTATCCCACAAATTTCAAGATCTGGAAGTATGCTTGAGATCGAAGATGAATTATTGAAAGAAGTAAATGATCTAAAATATGTATTGAATAGACTTGAAGAACTAAAGATTAGGGAAGCTATCAATGTAAGAGATGAAAGGAAGAAGATGATTTATAACATGGAAATTTCTTACCACTCTAATAATGCTTCTACTTCAGTGCTATCAAATCCTACTACAATTAGCAAAACCTTGAATTTTCCTCTTGTTAATCCTGATACAAGTACTTGGAGTGATCCTATAGTAGCTAGCACATTTCCAATAGCTTCACATTCAAACACCTAGTCACAAGGTTTGAATGCAAGAAAAGTTTCATCAAATGTAAACTCTACATTGAACATGAATCTGTTGTCTTAGAAACCTTCTACATCTAAATTTCTAGATCAAAAGGAATTGGAATTATAGAAGGATGTTGAGTATCTTAGAGCAGAGATAGAAAGAATGAAAAACATAAGAATTAAGGATGTTATGAAAAAGAGGATATAATTTCTCAAAGCATCTTATGGATTTATAAATCCTTTTTCCTCTAGTCTCAACTCTCAAAATTCACCTACCACTTCTGTCCAAAATATCCCAACAATTGAATTCACAACCTCAACTCAAATAGATCAAGGCATACCTCAACCCAATACACAACCTCAAGTGAGCATTCCATAACAAAAATTGGGAGGTTATGGGTAGTATGAATTTTTTTAGCAATATAATCCCAATGTGCTCAATTAGGTGGGAAAAATTAAAACCCATAAGGAGGAAAAAATGTTGTCAACCAACATCAAAATGCTCAAGGAAACCCTCAAGTGAATCCAGTTATATGGAATTTTCCTACAAGAAGGCCTTTCCAATTTGAAAGGTATAGGTAATTGAACCTCACTGGTATCCTTGGATACCCTAACCCCATACCAAATGACATAAGAAATGTATTATTTAGATTCTCAGGAAATAATGCAATTTCAGGTGAAGATCACATGAGATATTTTCTGAATTTGGTTGATGATTTTGAATTAAATATGAGGATGTTGTTATGAACCTATTCATGCAATCTCTGACAGATGATGCTAGTGATTGGTACAAAATTCTACCTCAGGCTAGTATTGGGTCTTGGGAAGAGTTTAAGAGGGTGTTTAGAGAACAATATGGTGAAAAAAATGATCCAAGGTTTATCATTAATGAATTCACCAAAATTACAAAAGGACACAATGAATTAGTTTAAGACCTTAACACTAAGTTAATGAAATTAATGAATAAAAATCCACAATATTTGAGACCTAGTAAACATATGTGTTTAGTATTATATTGTAATTCTTATGATCCCAAGGTGGGTTATCAGTTGAGGGATAAAGATCCTCAATCCTTGAGGGATGCTTTCAAAATTTCACTACAAATTTGAAACAATAGAAAAGCTTATGGGAAAGCTAGTAAGAGGGATGATGTGAAAATCCTACAAATCCTAAAGGACATTCATCTAAGGTTGCACCTTCTAAGGAAAAACTTGAAAAATTCATGATTGTATTGAAGGATTTGAGTTACAAGGTAGAAAAGAATGAAAAGGTTTGTCTCAAGATAAGCCTAATTATCAAAGGAAAGATCAAATTCCTAAGTTGTTAGATCAACTATATAACACAAAATTGCAAAATGACAAACCAATACAAAATAACCAAAGGATAATGCCTAATAAAGAAACATCTAATCCTCTAAGAAAGAATAATGAAAATTTTATCAAGGACAATCCTTGGTGTATGATTTGTTAGTTTCCTCATTCTCCTCAATAGTGCATGGTAGAAAAATCTATGCAAGAACAACAAGAACCATGTGATGATTGTGATTACTCACATATTAAAGATGAGGATGTGAATATGATGTCTCATAAGATATCTTTCACTTTTGATGAATATCATTTTGATGACTGATGTACAAATATTGATGTTGATGATAAAATATGTAAGTCAAGGGTATAACACCAACATGTATTATCTAAGGATGAAAAAGAGGAAGGTATGAATCTCACAATTTTGAAACATCAAACTTTGATGTTAAACTTAGAATACCTTCAAAAGAAGAGATTAAATCTCTATCAACTATTGTAATTGCTTAGGTAAAGAGAAATTACAATTTTAGGAGTAGAATAGTCAATAATGATCAAGGAAAGGCTGGTAGTATCTTTATTAAAGAACATAATAATGATAATAAAGATAAAAATCCCTATAATAAGAAAGATGAAATTAAAATTAAAGGCAACGATGCACCTTGCAGAGGGAAAAGCTTAGAAAATCCTACAAATCAAAAGAGAATCAGGATGTTGAATGTGCTCAGGAGATCAAGTCAAGTGATAGAGAAAAGAAGACCAATGGAGAAATTGTAACAATTTGTGACATCCCAAAGTACAATATAGTTGACATGATTTAGATATTATCACAAGTCAAAAGTATCTGTTCCTCTACTAGAGATGACAAGGATCGAGGAACATAAAGAGAAGGTAGTTTCCCTCACCAATGAAGCAACTACAACCTCTAATGAAATTAAGGCGATTAACCCACTTGAAAAGGGTAAAGAAAAATCAATAGGAATGGATCATGATAAAATAAGTAATGAAGTATCATAAGTCATTTTGGGTACTACTTTAAACGAATTTCCAAACCAAGTTGATTTGTTTTATGTGACTCCTCAAATGAACAACAAATTGATCAAAAACTGCATGATTGATTTAGGAGCTTCCAAAAATGTCATTTCCTTAATTATTATGCAAGAATCAGGGTTACAAGTGAATAGAGAATTTGGAAAATGCTTTGCTATGGACTCAAGAGAAGTTCCTATCATGGGCATAATAAAGGATGCACACTTCAATCTTGCTGCATTTCTTGAGAGGGACTATACAATGAATGTAATTATTGTTGACATTCCACCCCAATATGGAATGCTTCTATCAATAAAGTAGTCAACACTAATTAGAGGAAGTATGCAAATAGAATTCTCATATGCCATAATCCCTATAAATGGCAGGGATGTAAAGTTAGATAGAGAAAAATATCTTCTTTCCTTATTGAGGATTTGCAACCAACAAAGTGTGTATATTTTTTTTGATGTGGACATAGATAATTTTGAAGGGTACACAATCTGCTAAGAGGAAGGGTGAATCAATAGATCAAATCTATTTAAAATTCTCAACTTCAACACATATATCTAAACATGAAACTTGAATTTTCACTACTACTAACCATGAAAATGAGCACACACCTAAGAACACCAAATATATGTGGAAAACGAAGATGGATAAAACCATGATGAGAATAGTTTCTTGGATCTACTATCCAAATCTAGCCTCATAAAGTAGGAATATAATTAGTGAATTTACAATATGAAGTAGGAACCAACCTACTGGAGAAACCAATCCAAAAATTTATTTGTAGGAAAAAACCTACTAGAGACACCAATCCCCAATATAATGATCTAAGCACCAGATCTATGAGTAGAATAATATTCCTACAAAAATACAATGATAAAGCTTGCGGACCTTTAGTGCTGATTAAACAACTTAAAAAATCTCTGAACTTGATTCAAACACTCCACTACACTCATTAAGATCTTCTAATAATGACACAGTAATTGAGATGCTTCACATTGAATAACACATGTTTTCACAATCATCACCTTGTATATCCATTCACCACCTTCTTCAATTAATTTCACACTATGCATCTACACAAATGTATGATTATATACAAGACATTACATTAACATTACTCCATGTCGGCTAGGGGTCCATAATTAACCGAGATGAAATAAGGTGGACCTAAATGTGATTTACATGAAACGTCAGCCCTAAATCAAATTTGTTGCAACCAAAGGAACACAATGTCGTGCACTTCCATAGGAACCTTAACTAGGTCCTATATTAACACCACATGCTAAATTTGAATGCCACACATTACTAGCCATTACAACATAGTTCTTGAACACCAATTGATTGATAGACAAGCACATATAGCCTTTTTTCACTTCACAATTCTTTCATGCTAAGCATATCTTCCTGTGTTGCGAAAAAATGTATAGTTGGACATTTTTTTATGCTCACTTGAGTCTCTCTCATGGAATTTGGCTTGATTTTCCCTAGATTTAATGTTGTAATGTGGTCAACACATTCACATTAGGTCTTGGACCCTTGTGAATCATTAAGAATTCTAGGATGTCTTATAAAAGTGTTGAGAAGTGTTGTAACCCACTGTCACACTTTTATAGGACCCTTCAATATAATTTACTTAAATAACTTCTTTTTACCACTTACCAAGTCTTATTTCAAAGTGTTGTAAAGAGTTGTAACAAACTCTCACACTTTTCTAGGATTTTTTTCATCACTAATTCAACCCTTTCTTATGTTTAAATGACCCCTTAATGCAATTTCTGACCCTACTTAAGTGTATTTTTGAGAATATTCCCGTTAAAAAATATAAAAATTCACTTTAATTCCTAACACCCATTAAAATTTCCCTGGTGGGACTAAGTTGCCACTTGGGGCGACTTAGTCCCACTAGGCACAAAAATCAAAATAATTTCAAAATTTTGGCAGGATTTTATTCTCTTAACCTTAAGGTCGGCCTGTGATGTGTTATTTTTGGGAAATATTGGAAAATCAAGTATAAATAAAGGGTTTTCCCATCATTTTGCATCTCCTAAATTCCCTATTCATTATTCATGCAATTCATTCATTTACTTAATCATTCTCAAGCATTCTAAGCATTCTAAGCACTTTCAAACATCCATTGGAGCATCTTGTTGCATATCTTCAGATTTCTACATCAAGGGTTTGGTGAGTTTGTGAAATTTCATGTTATTCATTCATCATTATCTCTTTATTTCATTTCATTATCTAAGGTTTGATTGCCAAATTGGGGTTTGACCAAGGCAAACCCCTATACTCTAGCCCTTAACCCTTTTTCCCCTCTTTGCATGTGTGTTTGAAGGTCTTATATGAATATTTGTCAAAGAGTTTGGTAAAAAAATAATCAAAGTCATCAAAGTCAACAAAGCCCTAATTGAAGCTTGGAGACCTTTTTCAGCGCGTTTTCTACAAAATCTGAACCATACATCTATCAGGAAGGGAAGTGCAGACCAAAAGCTACAGATTCCTGTCCTAAATTTCTTGAGATTCCTAGGTGGACTAAGTCACCATATATGGAAAATTAGTCCCACTACAAGGCTTGAAAAGTTATTTTTACATTTTTGAGTACCCATTTGGCATAAATCTATTTCGCTAGAATCTCCCCGAAATAGGACTAAGTCGCCCAGCTTGGCGTAAGTGCCCCAGTTAGCTTTTCCAACCAAATATATAGGATTCTAGAGCCTCTCCACATAAATTTTTTATTTCTAGGTGCACCTCTCTAGTCTTGTTTAATTATGTTATTGTTTACTTGCATTCTTAGGTGTTTTTGCATATCACAATGTGTTTTCAAACAAGTTGCATTTCTTAAGTTTTTCATTAATAAATCATTCCTTTTATCAGTTTTTTGTATTTAGGACATTGCATTTAGTCATATTTCAATCATACTAGCATTAGTATTTAGTAAGCCTCCAAGTTTTTTGTGGGATACCTTTCTCCTTTAGGTGAAAAACCCTAGAAGTGTAAGAGAGCAACCTCCTACAAATATTTGTGGTTCATTTTGGTGAACCCAACTTTTGCACACTTTCTTTTTGATTTCAAGTGCATTTTCATCCTAGGTTTAACTTGCATCAACATTGCATTGTTTAATTCACATCCTAGGGTTTTAAAAATTGCATTAGTGAAAAACTCATATAGCTTGCATTTTATTTCATTAGAAAAGAACAAAATTCTACATTTTAATACTATAGCTGCATCTGAAAATCTAAAAAACATCAAATTTTATTTAAAAATTCTAAGAAAAACTCAAAAAAATCATCACTGGTACTAATTCGCCACACCGGGTGACTTAGTCCTTCTACACATTTTGCACTATACTTTATGGCATTTTTTGAGCATTTTTTGCATTTTTATTTTTTGTTATTCAATTGCTGTTATAGTTTCCAAAATTGTAGTTATTAGCATTTTATTGCTCTTAGTTTTATTGTATTTTAATTCACAAGCATTTAGAAACCTTTGCATGAGTGTTTGTTGTCATATTGCTAATACCTTAGTGAGAAGAAGCTCAAGACTCATGTTATCCCATGATAATACACTTGTTGTGGATCTTGGATTGTCTAACACTTCCACTCCTAGTATTGCAACTAGTACACTAGGCATGGACCCTACCTTTAACAATGCTTTGCCTTCCAATAACATGCAAGTTGACACACAAAATGATCACATTCTGCAAGACAAAGTCATTAAAATTCATGAAGACTTAACACATCTTCAACATAACTTATGTCTTGAAAACATTTCAACCATTGTGATTCTTGCTATAGAAAACATCCATCACTTGATTGAAAGTGATGAAGGCCTAAACGTTATGAAACAAATTGTTGAGATATACCAAAAACATGCTCTTTCCACCTCTAGTACATCCCAACCAGCAAACACTATGGTTAGTCAAGGAGGACCTACCACTCCTTCTCCTTCAACAGTAGCATCCATACCTACCTATACCACTCCTCAAGTCACAACCACAATGCAATAGGTTAGCAATGTGATACCTTCCTTGACTATTCTTGCTAGCATTCCTAATTCTTATGTGGCATTGCATGTTCTCTCCTCTTCCACCATACCATCTATAAGCACTCCATTCACTTTCCCTACCACTACATACACTCCATCACCACTTTCCCTTCCACCTCATACCACTTACACTGACCCTCTCATAACACAACTTTTCCAAACCATCTCCTCCATGCAGAAACAAATATCCACCATAAACAAAAACCAGAATGGACTACCCATCTATTGTGTTTGTAGTAGCCCACTATCTCTAGAAATACTACGAACATTGATGCCACAAGGAATAGAGATGCTGAGATTTGAGAAATATGGTGGGAAGAGAGATCCTATCATGTTAATTCTTACACATCCCTATGTAGTGACTTTGTCCTTGACAATAAACTGTTAGCCAAATTGTTTCCTAGGACTTTAAAAGGCATTGCCTTAGAGTGGTTTTTATCCTTACCAACAAAATTAATTAATTCATTCAATGAACTAGTTGATGCATTTATAAATCATTTTCAAGTGCATATAACTCCAAAGAAGACCTTGGCCAATTTGATGAGATGCAAACAACATGAAGAAGAAAAAATAACTGATTTTATCTCACGATATCAATCACTTTACTCTCAAATCGATGCCAAGATTCTCATTCCACATCTTGAAAAGATGTTTATTGAAAACTTGCAAACTCAACTTCAGGATAAACTCACAATGACGAAATTTCCCTCCGTTATGCACTTGTGTACCACCCTTTGTGACTATCACAATTCAGTTAGTAGTAGTGATGCAAAGTCCACTTCTAACAAAGCTGAAAAATTTGAACATGGCACTTCAAACAATTCAAAACCCTTTAGAAAACAAAACAAAGGATTTTTACAGTTCAATCATCCTCAACAACCAACTAAACCCATCAAAAACCAAGTAGCAACTGTTAAAGCCGCAATGTATTATAGTTATGGAGATCCAAAATGATAGTTTACACCTTTACCAAACACTCTTCATAACACAATGCCACAACTTTTTCAGAAACAAATGATTACTTTACCTACTGTTAAACCACTGGATCCTACTAAGAATTTATGTCCAACCTTTAAACCCAATGCTTATTACCATTATCATAGAAAAAATGGACATGAAACAGAAAATTCTAAGCATCTTAAACACCTTGTGCAAGACCTCATTGATTCTGGTCGTCTATCCGTTTCAAATGTTAATGTTCAAAGCGATAAGTCTATTGCCCCACCCAATCAAAATTTGCAAATTTTCATCGATCCAATGCCCAAACATAATGTGTCATTTTTCAAAGCTAGTGAAACTCAAAAAAATTATGTGATGAATGTTCATATAGCTATTGAACATCCTGATCCTATTCTACATACCACTACTACTAATCCTATGAATGAAATGGTAGGTGCGATAGATGTTATCCATCGTAAGGGACAACCTAAGAAATCTCTTGATATTACTTTCTCTTCTAAGGACATCTTTCTAAATATTTCTAATGGTCCTCTTTACATAGTCGACCATATTTATGATAAACTCACTAATGGGATACTCATGGATCCCACTTGTGGAGAGAATGTGGCCACTGAGGAATTTTTGGTATTACATGATCTTTATCAAGACATGATTATGAAAAATCGAGAGGATGGATAAAAACACACAATGGTTTTGCTTGCCCTACGATAGGATCAATTCATCCTTCCATTATAGATAGGACCTAAAATAGTGGATGTTACATTCTCCATCATCCTACAGTCAAACCACTTTTTTTTGTGGCTAGGCCATCCACGACTTCACTCAATGAAAGCTATCCCTTTGGTCATACACAAATGTTTAAAGTTTTTGTTAGACAATGAAATATTAACTATCCACCATAGTGGCTTTAACCCTTTGTCTTCTAAAGGAAACTTCTCCTTAAAATCCCTTTTTCCAGAGCCTATGGAACCTATCACACCTCACAAAGACTTCTTTTTTATTGCTCACCAAAAATTTAAAGCAAAGAAAATTGCCGAATTATCTCTCCGCAACATGTCCCCGTCCACTTCTGACAATCCTATTCTAGATGAAACAATGCTTCAACCTGAACAAGAACCAACCCCTCAACCTCAACCAATACCCAAAACTTCCCCCACATCGTCTAAACAACTACACAATAATGATAACAACCCCGTCTTACCTCCTCATATAAAACAAGTTTATAAAGCAAAGGAGAAAGTGGATGAACAACCTTCCATGGTTTCTTTTGTTCCTTCCCCCAGGGACGAAAAACAACCATTGGTTGATCAACCCACTCCTTCACAAGCACACATTGAAAATAAAACCAAAAGAAACATAGGAGCTAGGGAGTGTAGGAGTAGATGTCGTGCCCTTGCTTGCAAGTTACAAGATGCCAAAAATAAAGAAAATAAAAATCCGCACTTGATAGAAGAAATGGATGCCAATCATCCTCCCCAATCACAACAAAATGATCCAATACAACAACCACAACCTATGGTACACCCTTCATTGGACATTATCATCCATCCTCCTGTTGTGATTAATTTGGATGATGATGATGAGATCACTAAAATAGACGAAGAGGTGCATAATAATCTGAATAAACTATTTTCCTCTTCCATTAGTTTAAATGAAAAATATTCTACAAGTGTAGAAGTTGGTACTTTCCCTAGTTCAACACTTGCACTTGTCCCTTTGGCTAGTTTCCCACCCTCGGTACATCATGAACATGACTGGGAGACATATGACTTGATTAATGGTTGACTTGCATCTGCCTTACTAGTATTTTGCATTTTCTTTTTCTTTTGTGTGTGTGCCTGTGAGTATCGTGTTCCCCCGTAACATGATGTTTGATGTTCTCTCTTTGTGAAATTCTTCTATTTTTACCTTCGTTCTTCTATATGTTGTAGATTGCTTTTGCCTTTGTCTTTTTTTTCTTGTGTTTTCCTTTTGGGGATGATGCAAGGTATTGAGATCGAAATGTCTCTTTCATGTTGACCCAAAAGGATGCTTTTCCTTTGCTTTTTCTTGTGTTTTCCTTTTGGGGATGATGCAAGGTATTGAGATCGAAATGTCTCTTTCATGTTGACCCAAAATGATGCTTTTCCTTTTCTTTTTCTTGTGTTTTCCTTTTGGGGATGACACAAGGCATTGAGACTGAAATGTCTCTTTCATGTTGACCCAAAAGGACCCTTTTCTTGTTTTTTCCTTTTGGGGATGCAATGAATTGAGACCGAAATGTCTCTTTCATGTTGACCCAAAAGATTTTCCTTTTCATTTGCCTTTTCCTTTTCTTTTGCTTGTGTTTTCCTTTTGGGGATGATGCAAAGTGTTGAGACACCCTATGTCTCTTCCATGTTGACCCAAATAGGACCTTTCTTTTTCTTTGTTTTCTCTCTCTTTGTGTCATTCTTCCAGTTCTATGTATTCGAGGAATGATGACAGTTTCAAGATCTCTAAACAAAACATTGCAAAAAAGAACATACTGACCCCAAATCCATAGATCCCTTATGTTTTTGGTGTTTTCATTTTGGGAGAAACCCCTTTCCTTTTTCTTCCTTTCCTTCACATGACGTAGCCTTACTCAAAAACATATGACTTGGGATAAGGGCTTTCCAAGTTGGCTCTCATGTCTTATTTCTTTTTGCATTTTTCATTTGCTACTTTAAAGAAATTGTTCACAGTACAGTGTGTAGCAATTCCTTTAAAGTGGAGGCATACATTGGCATTATCATTTTGCATTTTTTTTATTGGTTCTTAGTGTAGCTTTCTTACTTCATACGATGCATTTTGTCGCTTTGTGGATGACATTTGGTGTAGTGTCCTTCATGAGCGTGATCTATCTTAGCATATTACATTCCTATTAGTGGCTTGATGCAACACACTGAATCCCCTTAGTTGCAAATTTTATATTCTTTGATCAGTCCTCTCTTGGAGACATTAGACACAATGTTCCCTAAGTTAAAAACCTTGCATGAACTAAGCAAGACTCCTTTGAACATATTTTACATGTTTCATTTTGTATTTGTTATATGACCACCTTGCATAACACAATTTTCATGCCTATAGCGCCATCACGTTTGTTCATGATCTCCAAGCATACAAAGTTTTGCTTCTCTTGTGAAGCTCAAAATATCATTTTCTTTTTTGGAACCTTATTAAAGTTATGAAGAGGTATAAATTTGGTATGGTTGAGGGGGAAGCCCATTTCGAGGAATGAATTCTCCCCATAGCCACCTACATGTGTGTGAGTGCATACCAACCATGAGTGTATGTTTCTCACCTTTTAAGCCTTCTCACTCGACGCACAACCATGGGTTTCATCACGTTAGAGTGATTATACATTTTTTTTTCTAGACAAACAACCTAGATTTGATCCACAACGAGATGGAAAAATGGTCGAATCTTGATCCAACTTTCTTTATTTTCTTTCAACTTCTCTCTTTCAATATTTTTCATCATTCTCATGTGTGTTGCTTTGTACTTATGTTTGGTTTGCCATGGGATCTTGATCTTGGGGCTTGATCATCCCTCTTGATTATTGTCATCTCATCTCACCAAGAGTTGGTGCATTTGGATCCCTCTCGATATGCATATTGGGCTACTTTAGTGTGAGTTTGAAGCAAGTTCATCCTCTCACTAAAGTGGGGGCTTAATGTGTCACCAAAAAATGTATATTTGGAAATTTTTACGCTCACTTGAGTCTCTCTCATGGAATTTGGCTTGATTTTTCCTAGATTTAATGTTGTAATATGGTCAACACATTCACATTAGGTCTTGGACTCTTAAGAATCATTAAGAATTCTAGGATGTCATGTAAAAGTGTTGAGAAGTGTTGTAACCCACTTTCACACTTTTCTAGGACCCTTTCATTATAATTTACTTAAATAACTTCTTTTTACCACTTACCAAGTCTTATTTCAAAGTGTTGTAAAGATTTGTAACAAACTCTCATGCTTTTCTAGGCTTGTCATCACTAATTCAACCCTTTCTTATGTTTAAATGACCCCTTAATGCACCTTTTGGCCCTACTTAAGTGTATTTTTGAGAATATTCCCATTAAACATTATTAAATGGACTTTAATTCTTGACATCCAATAAAATTCCCCTGGTGGGACTAAGTCACCACCTAGGGCGAGTTAGTCCCACTGGGCACAAAAGTCAAAACAATTTCAAAATTCTTTGTAGGATTTTATTCTCTTAACCTTAAGGTCGGCCTATGATGTGTTATTTTTAGGAAATATTGGAAAATCAAGTATAAATAAAGGGTTTTCTCCTCATTTTGCATCTCCTAAATTCCCCATTCATTATTCAAGTAATTCATTCATTTACTTAATCATTCTCAAGCATTCTAAGCACTTTCAAGCATCCATTGGAGCATCTTGTTGCATATCTTTAGATTTATACATCAAGGGTTTGGTGAGTTTGTGAAATTGCAAGTTATTCATTCATCATTCTCTCTTTATTTCATTTCATTATCTAGGGTTTGATTACCAAATTGGGGTTTGACCAAGGAAAATTCTTATACTCTAACCCTTAACCCTTTTCCCCCTCTTTGCATGTGTGTTTGTAGGTCTTGTATGCAAATTTTTCAAAGGGTTTTTTCAACAAAGCCCTAATTGAAGATTGGAGACCTTTTTCAGCCCGTTTTCTACAGAATTTTAACTAGACACCTATCAAGAAGGGAAGTGAAAACCAAAAGCTACAGATTCTTGTCCTAAATTTCTAGAGATTCCTAGGTGGACTAAGTCACCATCTATGGTGAATTAGTCCCACTACCAGGCCTGAAAAGTGATTTTTACATTTTTGTGTACCCATTTGGTAGAAATCTATTTCGACAGAATCTCCCCAAAAAAAGACTAAGTCGCCCAGCTTGGAATAAGTGTCCCAGTAAGCTTTTCCACTCAAATATGTAGGATTCCAGAGCCTCTCCACATCACATTTCTATTTCCAAGTGCACCTCTCCAATCTTGTTTAATTTTTTTATTGTTTACTTGCATTCTTAGGTGTTTTTGCATATCATAATGGGTTTTAAAAAAAGTTGCATTTCTTAAGTTTGGCATTAATAAATCATTCCTTTTATCAGTTCTTTGCATTTAGGACATTGAATTTAGTCATATTTCAATCATACTAGCATTAGTCTTTAGTGAACCTCCAAGTTTTTATGGGATACCTTTCTCCTTTTAGGTGAAAAACCCTAGAAGTGTAAGAGAGCAACCTCCTACAAAAAATTGCGGTTCAATTCTGAAAGCTATGGAATATGATAGAACATATGTGGACATACTCTCCATTCAAACCATAGAGCCAAACTCGCCTTCAAGAAGAAATTCTGAACATAATTGTATTGCTAAAGAAATATCTCTACCCTAAGAAACTGAACTGAAACATTCCACAATAGACTTCTAGATCCTTTTGTCAATATGAATAGATGTAGTATGATACTAATGATAACATTCAACTTATTTTTATCAATATAAATTGCAATATATAATTTCACATCAACTCAAAATGATATGGCATTATAGTTACATTTAGTTCTCATTGATCTCTTGAAAAGATTCCTTTGACATTAATGACAACCTTTTTCAAATAATATTCCCCTTTGTCATTGATGGAAAAAAAAATGATGGCCACACATGAAGACATATATAATATTGAGAAATATAGTATTTTGAGTTCCACTTCCCCCCCTTTGAAGTAAATGGAAAAGGTCAACACTCCCCCTTTGCATTTTCGATACTCTGCTCAATCTAGAAACTTGTTTCCTAGATATAATCCCCTTGAGTCCATACTGCACTGCTTTTCAGAATATTTTGCAAGAACACCAAGATTTCTTGTCATAGGGAGACCAAGATCACACCTCAACATGTACTTCCTCTTGATTTAAGAGGAGGGAGAAAAAAATCCCAATTTCTTATGGATAAACTCAAAAGTATCCTTAGGAAGTTGTTTTGTGAAAATATCTGCTACTCGCTGATGAGCCCAAAATATGCTCATAGTTTGGATATTATGATGAAATTTTAATGCCTTTACTTTTGTTATTCGTGGTTGTTTAAAACTCTTTTGAAACCTTTTATGGGGATATCCTGTAGCAAAATATTTGCATATTCTTGCAGCTTATTGTGTTGACTTGACTATATTTATTACCCCGTTGACTCCCTAAATGACTGGTATATTGCATGCAGTTTTTGAATGATGAAATAGATTTAAATGTGTGATTAATAAACACATATTGTGTATGTTCCATACGCCTTTTCTTTCACATTTGTTACCTTTTTTTTTTGTAGGTTGTTGAAGAATGATCGAGTCAAGTGCAGCCGATCTCGACCTTGCAGTAAAGTCCATTTCCTGCACGACTTTGAGGAAGCTCCGACGAAGACTCTTTGATCGAAACCGTTGGGAAAGATTTTTAATGACAGTCAATCTGGAAAGAGTGGAGCGCTAGATTCTCTCCGGATCGAGTTGAACGCATAAATTCATTTATGAAGTTTGTTCCTTGATTCTGGGATATACTTTACTTTCACGTCTTTCTTTGATAGGGTTAGTTAGTTAGTTGCTCTCCTGATTTTAAATAAATTACTCCTCCTGTGCGAGTGAGGAGGGAGATTATAGTTAGAGTAAGATAGAAGCATAGTGATAGGAAGATAGCAGATATCATGTAAGAGTCAGTATGATAATGAAAAGCAGAATCTATTTGACAAGAGATAGAGTTTGTTGTTAGTTTATATACCAACAAAGCAATGTATACCATTCTATTTTCATGAATAAAGTTTGATGAAGTTCCGAGTTCAGCACCTGCGTAATCAGTAGATGCTTATTAAGGGGGCCCACTTAGTAAGTATCTGTAGCTAGTTAGTTAGCTGTTCTTTTCTGTTGATCTTCAGTTAGCTTTCATCTTTGAAGTTTTCATACAAACTCAGTCTTGTATTGCTCCTGTAGTATAGGGAATCCATCCCTATGCCTGTTCCTGCAACATAAGGCTAGTTCATAGTTTGTGTTTCAATCGTAGTTGTTATGGTTTCTATTTTAATCAAATCATAGTTGAGTTAAAGAACTTTGCATTACCTTCCTGTAGCGTAGATAGAATTCCTTCCAAGTATTTATTTCTGCTAAGTTTTGACCAAAACCAGTTCTTAGTGCATATATTGTGCTGCACCATTTAAAGTATACGTCCCCTGGTTTGACAAGTAAATGAATGTCCATAGAGAGATATTAGTCACCTGTTGGAATGTCCAATTCTCAGAAAAGGTTTTACTGTGATTTTCATATCTTTTTGTGGGCCCGACCATTTTTGGTGCCGTTGCCAGGGATGGCGTTAAGCTAATAATTTGTCAGAAGTCATTTTTAGCATTAGTTTAGTTTGTTAGTTAAATTTTTTTAAAATATTTCAAACCACCATTCATCGTATTGCATGCATAGAAGAAGAAGAGACGCACTGGGAAGGTTCCTCCCTAAAAACCTATTTGTTGAACTACCATTTGACCCAGCTGACAATGAACCTAAAGAAAATCCATTCGCTCTGTTATTATAGCAAGCAAACATAGCAAATAATCCACCTAATAATCCACCTCCTACTTTTGAGTTTCCCATTGTTCCCCAATGAGATACTGACAATATTAAGAATATACCTTCTTCACTACTTCCAAAATTCTATGGCCTAGTCACAGAGGACCCTGAAACTTTTCTGTTTGAGTTTGATGTCCTCTGTCGCAGCTATGACTACAACTCAGACACTCATAAACTGAAGTTATTTCCTTCCACCATGAAGGAGGGAGCTCTCATATGGTTCATGAGTCTGGGAAGAGGCGTTGTTGATAGTTAGGTAGCCATGCAGATGAAATTCCTTGAGAAGTATAAGAAATATTGTAAGAGTGCCAGCAAAGGTGATGACATTCTGAATTCAACAGAAGGAGGATGAAAGTCTAGAAGATTATATTTCCAGATTTTTATTTTCACTAAAGAGGAACTCAAACCATACTCTCAACAAGGACTCTCAGAAACTACTCTATCTAAGGGGAATCAGTGATGCCTGTATAAACACCCTGGACTTGATGGGAGGAGGTGATATAACTCAACTGCCTTGGGATGATATAAAGAAAATATGTCTTAACTACTCTCAAGCAACAGTTAAGAAAGGTTGAGGTCATTATGCTACAATGGGGAAGTCTTCTTCTAGTGGAGTTTCTCGGATGGAGATAACAAATTTGTTGTCTGACTTCAAGCAGGACATCATAAATAATATGGCTATACAACTGGACACTATGCAAGCTCAGAAGAAACATGAGGAAGCTGAGGTAGTTTTGGCCGAGTTCTGTCCATATTGCAAACAGAAGAAGTGTGACTGCAGATACAAGATGGTGGCTAATTTGGAAGCTAAGCAACTACCTACTGACTTCAAGCTAGTAGAAGGTGATGATGATCAAGTGTTCTTTGTTGCACAAAGGAGACCATGGGACCAAAGACAAGGTATGCCTCAAGATCCTTTAAATTTTGGTAATCCTTATTCTGGCTATAATAACCAATGGCAACATGCATATGAACCACCACCACCCTGGAATCCACCTCAACCAAGTTGGCCTAATTACCAGACCCCGCAATGGCAATCTCCTCAAGGAGGTTGGCAGCAGCCACAAGGACAATGGACCCCACCTTTAGGTAATTGGCAGCAAAATCCTCAATGAAGAGGTCCTCAGCAATGGAAAAACTAGTCCCCTGGATTCCTGCAGCTTCCACAACCACAACCACAGGCTCTTATGCCACCTCTTGCATCAACTGCCACAAATACTGGACCTCCAAAACAAATGCCTATGCCTGCCCAGCCATTGCCAAATCCCAATAATAAGCAATAGCAGCAGCCACAATAGCCTACGTATCTTGCCAAAACCAACCAATATCAAGCTTATGTCTTAAATGTTAATGACATCCATTTGAGGTCTAGAACCACTTTACCCGCTCCAAAACTGCCTCTAATTACTGAAATACCAGATTCTCCCCTTGAAGAATCTATTGCGCATATGCTTATACCTAATACAGTTTCTAAGGAGCCTGTTTTGCAAAGTCAAGACAAACCACCTTTTCCTCAGAGGTTGCAAAGTACTACATTTAAATCCATGGAAGAACCCACTTTTGACATTCTGGATCAGCTCAAAAATGTACAAATTCAAATCCCCTTATTTCAAGCTATTAAATATGTTCCCATTTTTGGAAAAGCTATTAAAGAGGCCTGTTTGAAGAAGCCTGGATGAAAGAAAAAGGATCCTCAAATAATTCATGTCTTAGGGAAATTGGCTGATATAATGTTGGGAAATGTAGTCATCCCAAAGTATATTGACCCTGGAAGTCCTGTAGTGCAGATAAATATAAATGGCCAAATTGTAAAAAATGTTTTGATTGACTTAGGTGCTGCCATTAATGTCATGACAAAGCATACTATGGACTCCTTGAACATTTAAAAAATTAGGTCTACACCCATAGTTCTGCAGCTTGCAGATAGCTCCACAGTTAAACGTGATGGGATGGTGGAATATGTAATTATCACTCTTGAATCTTGGGAGTATCCAGCTGATTTCACAATATTATCAGTTAAGGCAAATTTAGGAGGGTATCCAGTTATCCTTGGTAGACCATGGTTAGCAACTGCTGATGCTTTTATAGGATGCCGTTCTAGAGATATGACCATTTCTGATGGATAATCCATAAAAAAATTGGCTCTGTATCTGCCTGCTAGACCTCAACTAGTTTTGTCCCAACCTATTTGGCCAGATGTGGGGGAAGAAATTGAAGAAGCCAATTCCTTGGCTCAATTAATGATGCTTCAAAATGATCCATTCTCACAACTTCAGAGTGAGGATGCTTTGCTTTTTCAAATTCTACAGTACAACTCCGATACGGGTAGTTCATCTAATCCAAGTGGCAGCCATCTACAATGTTTCTTGCAACAACCAAATTCTAAGAGTTCATTGCCTAAACTTCCAGCAATTTTTAATAACTTGCTTCCACAAGAGGTCACCTGTAGATTCTATGAGTAATTTCATTAACCAGATAGAATTGTCTCCAGGTCACTGTTTGAATATCAATAGCAAGCTGTCACAATCTCAATAGGCTATCTTATTAAAAATGCTACAAGATTAGCATAAAGATTTTGCATGGGAATATCGGGACATGTAAGGAATAGATCCTCGAATTTGTACTCGCAGGATATATATCAAAGAAGATTGTTTACCAGTTAGACAACCTCAAAGAAGAGTAAATTCAACACTTAGAGAAATAGTTAAAAGTGAGCTTCAAAAATTGCTTGATGCTGGTTTTATTTATCCAATCTCTTATAGTCAATGGGTTTCTCCATTAGTTATTGTCTCCAAGAAAGGTAGAAAATGGAGAGTGTGTGTAGATTACAAAGAGTTGAACAATGCCACTAAAAAAGAGCACTTTCTATTACCTTTTGTAGACTAAGTATTGGACTCACTGATTGGCAAAAGATATTTTTCCTTTTTGGATGGTTACAATGGGTACAATCAGATAAAAATTACCCCTAAAGATCAAGATAAGACCACTTTTACCTGTCCATGGAGAACATTTGCTTATTCGGTCTTGCTTTTTGGTCTATGCAATGCACCAACAACATTTCAGAGAGCAGTAATTAGTATCTTTGCTAATATATCTCATGACTGTATGGAGATTTATATGGATGATTTCACTATCTACGGAGTCACATTTGAATAAGCACTGGTGAATTTAGAAAAGGTATTGAAAAGGTGCAGAGAGCAAAATTTGTCTCTAAATAGTGAAAAGTGTTTTCTAATGATGGAAGAAGGTATTGTTCTAGGTCATCATATTTCAAAGAATGGAATTCAGGTTGACCCTCCTAAAATTGAAGTTATTTTGAATTTACAAACTCCTGTAAAACAAAAAGATGTCAGAAGTTTCCTTGGCCATGTAGGGTATCATAGAAGGTTTATAAAAGATTTTAGTAAAATTTTCAGTCCACTTTATGCCTTGTTAACTAAGGATTCTCAATTCGAGTGGACAAAGGCCTGTGAAAAATCTTTCCTGCAACTAAAGGACTTGCTTACTTAAGCCCCTGTTCTTCAAGGTCCAAAATAGAATTTTCCTTTTCACATACATGCTGATGCCTCTGATTTTGGTATAGGAGCAGTTTTAAGTCAAATAAAATTCAATTAAGCATGCTATCTACTTTATCAGCAAGAACCTTCAAGGTCCTGAGCTCAACTATACTATTACAGAAAAGGAATTGCTCGTAGTAGTCTATGCTTTGAATAAATTTAGGCATTATGTCATAGGTTATCAGATATTTTTTCCATACTGACCATGCAACAATCAAGTATCTGATGAACAAACCTGCCATTTCTGGTAGATTGGCAAGATGGCTCTTGTTGTTACAAGAATTTGACATTACAATAATTGACAAACCAGAAAGAGCTAATGTTGTAGCTGACTTTTTATTAAGACTTCAATAAGCTGCACCTGTTGAACATGAGGTCATTGATGATAGGTTTCCAGATGAATACTTGTTTTCCATTGCTGCACATACACCATGGTATGCAGACATTGCCAATTATCTAGCAGCAAACAAAATACTAGCCCACTTTTCTTCAAAAGAAAAGAAATTGTTAATAGAGAAAAGTTTTAACTTTTCATTGATTGCAAATTGTCTGTTTTATACTGGACCTGATCAAGTGATGCGAATATGTGTAAGAGAAGATGAGACTTATGATATCTTGCATGTTTTCCATGATGAACCATGTAGGGGACATTTTGCAGCAAAAAGAACATCAATGAAGATTCTTATAACAGGGTACTACTGGTCAACATTACACAAGGATGCTGTGGCCTATACAAGGAAATGTGACAGATGCCAACATATGGGAAGACCAACCAAGTTAGATGAAATGCCACTATATCCACAGGTAATAGTCACCCCTTTTGATAAATGGGGAATGGATTTTGTGGGACCAATTGATCCACCATCAAATGACAAGTCATACATTCTAGTTTGCATGAACTATGTAACAAAGTGGGTTGAGGTAAAAACTATGACTCATGCTCGAGATAACAAGGTTGCTAAATTTTTGTATGAACAAATTTTCACTAGATTTAAAGTTCTCAGAGAGCTTGTAACTGATCAGGGAGCTCAATTCACATCGAATCTGATCACTGGACTAATGAATGACTATAAAATCAAACATAGGAAGTCCAGCCCCTATCACCCTCAAGCCAATGGTCAGGCGGAGGTAACAAATAGGGAAATTGAGGTGATCCTAACAAAGACAGTGTAGCTCCATAGAAAAGATTGGAGCAATAGACTTCCTAAAGCAGTTTGGGCCTACAGAACTACATGGAAGACAACAACTGGGTTTACACCTTTTGAGTTATTTTATGGGAAAATAGTCATGTTACCCATAGAATTTGAGCACAAAACTTTGAGGACAACTCTTGAACTCAATATGAAAATATTTGAAGCACAGAAGGACCGTTTCCTACAGCTAAATGCTTTGGATGAAATGAGAAAAGCAGCCTTGTAGCACACAGAAGCAATCCAACAACAAAGAAAGAAATGGCATGATCAACATATCAAAACTAGAAAATTTTCTGCTGGTGATTGGGCTTTGTTATATGATTCCAGATATCAAGAGAACCAAGGTAAGCTCACAACACACTGGCTTGGCCCCTATGAAGTTGAGAATGTGTTTGACAACAGAGCTGTACAGCTGGTAACAATTGATCTAGTTCGTTTCAAATTGCTCGTTAATGGCCACCGACTCTGGTTGTACCATACACCAGTTTCAAAAGAAGAATTCATGTAGTAGTTCATTCAGGTTCCTTCCACTACTCTTTCTGCAGCCAAAGGCTTTAGCCTTTCTCCTGCAGCTTCACCGTAATTTAAAAAAAAATATGCTCATAATAAAAGTTTTCTTTTTAAAAGGAAACCCCTTTTTCTCCATTCTCATTTATCGCCCCATCTCACTTATTTATCTTCCATCCATCCATCCATTCCATCCATTCATCTCATCTACCCACGTCACCCATCCACTTCATCCATCCACATCACCCTTAATTAAGATATCATTCCCAACTGTCAACTCATGCAGACACCGTCATCTTTCTTCACACGTACATGCAATTATCAAAGGTACGCCATATCTTTTGTTATCGCATATTTGATTTATTTTATTCTATTCATTTATTACTATGATAGTACCAATCATTATTACCTGATCTCTGCCTATTCTTTAGTACATGTGAGGGCACATGTCATACTATAAGTAGGGGGTGAGGTAATTCACTTTTTAAAACATGTCTTTTCGTCGCTGCCATAACTGCGCAAATAACCTTTCTTTATTATTTTTCTAGTACTTTCCAAATATGATCGCATGTCCTTCTTTATTGCATATTTTTCTTGTAAATTACGATTAAAACTGCTTGTTCAAAAAGTTCATTTTTGGAAAAGAAAGAAATGTGATGGCATGACAGAAGAAAAACCAGAGCAGAAAGGGAAACAGAGAATTTGAATTTTCAGTAAGGAATTGAGTTCAGCTAGGGGAAAATTGTGAACATGGGTGGTTAGCTGGTGTGACATGAGCCTGTAGCTCATGAATTATTATTGCAAAATCCTCAAACAGTCCACGCATTCAACCTCTGTGGATGGTTAAACTAATTCTTGAGTTTAAATGCTTTTGATGAGGAGGCTGCTGGAGAATTTTTGAGAACCCTTTCTAAAGGGGAAGCCACTGTATGGGGTCTAACGGTTGTTGCAACTGAAGACAAAATTGCTGAAGTAACCAGACTTCTAGCCGTTGGAGAAATTTTTTTTTCAGATGCTGCCACTGCAAGGGTTGAGTTTTCAATGCCCACTGATGGACCTTTGGAAGTCTCCAAGCAGGGATGCAAGCGGGTATTGTTGCCTCCTCCTTATTCAGAATACACCGCTTACATAATCAGGTATTTAACCTATGAAGGCCGTTTCTCCTACCTGCATTCTTATCATTTCAAATTATTAAGTCATATGAGGCATGGGTTAGTTGTAAATGTTATGAATTTCCTGCTAAAATTTCTAGAACAAAGTGCCCACAGAACCCAACAAGGGAAAGATAATTCTATTACTCACCATGGCCTTATCAAATTACTGATTGAACGCTCTTTAAGAGATGTTTCACCTCTTTCCTAGCAACAATTCGTTGCCCAAAAGAGCTTGCAAATTCTAAAACTCCCTAGGGTACTTACCCCATGGCCTTAGAAAAAGAAGAAATAAATTACATCTACCAGTAGAATAGGGCATGGGTCATCTACTCTTGTAGCACCTGGTCCTGTAGCTCCCCCACTGAAATTATCTGCTCGGGTACAAACTAGGTCTACCACTAGGAGAGAGAAGGGAAAAACAAAGGCAGGTGAGTCATCTAGGGCAGAACAAACCCCAGAGTCTGACCCTCATTCTCAGAAAAGGCAATGCTCTTCTCCTGCAACACCTTCCCCTGCAGCCGTCTCTCTTACAACAACACCTGTTGCTAACACCAGTTCACCATCATCCTCTGGCAGGGAAGAATCCTCTAAGCAGACTAGAAAGAGGAAGGCTACCAGAACACCTCCTGCAGCCGCACCAGTGCCAAGAAGAGTTTCCACAAGGAAACAATGTAAGACCTCCCCTGCTTCACCTCAACTAGAGGTTATTGTAATTTAAGAAGGATCTATAGGGTTTGAATTTGATGTTTCTCAGAATGTATCTGAAAATTTTGCACAAAGTTCATTCGTTCCTGAAGAGGAACAAGTTGAGACAAAGGAAATAGAGCATAATGAGCAAGGGTTACCAAATCTTGATGACTTGGCTACCACTGCTATGCAATTTTCGAAGGAAGCACAGTCTTCTCCACTGCAGCAACAAGAATTTATCTTGCAGCAAGAGCAGGAACTGACTGAACAATTGAATGTGCCTAGTGAAGCTACATTTCACCCTACAACTTGTAAAGCCATTGTTGTTTATAAGAAGACGTTTTTGATTGAGTTTCTGGAATATGTCAAAGCTAACTGGGAAACAGTTACATTGCAAACCCTGAATTTCTGGCACATAGCCCATACTGACATGCAAAAAAGTCTATGGGAGGTAGAGAGGAAGAAACTAAAAAAGGAAATTGAAAGTCAGAAATAGGAAATTGTTGAGTTGAAAGCAAAAATGGATGAAATGTTAAAAGTAACTGGTCAGATTATGGAATGCAGACCACCACCCAGAGTTTATGCTCTGTGCCTTAAGGAATAGTTCTTATGGTTCCAACTAATGAGAATATCCAGAAATCAAGATCCTATAATTCACACTGCTAAAATTTTTTACGAGGCATACCAGGCAGCCCCTAATTGGTTAAGAAATTCTCTGTGTGAATTTTATTTACATGGCTTTTTAATTCCATTTGAAACAGAATGGAACCCTCTTCTGTATATTGGTGATATCCATTTGAGATCATTTATGTCATGGGAAGCAAATGAAGCGAATTATGGTAGGCAATGGGAAATATATGAGGAAGCTGAGAGAAATGAGCCTATTCCATTACGCTCTCAAAGTTCAAACCCCCATGCAATGTTGAAAAAATGGTTTGCTCTGACATATGGCATTAATAATATTACAGCCAGAGAGAAGATATTTGATCTCAGGAAATAGGTATATGATGAATTTCAGGAACAATCATATTCATTTTGGAGACTGGCATACACTAGAAGTGAGAAAAGGTGGGAAAGATTAACTGTTGGACTAAGAAGATCTGAACCTCACAGTCCCCTAAATTTCACAGTAGCTCTTAAACGATCAAATAGATATATATAGTTGGGACTTCAAAAGAGATTTGAACTGTGGTTTCCATTGACATTCAGACCTCCTGTGCTAATGTGGCCCCTTTATCCTTATTAGGCTACCAATCTTAATGATGATTTAGAAGACCATAGGTATGAGAGGTGCTAGGCTTTCAGAGGATTTTATTACAGGTTTGGAACTCCATTTTAGAGTCATGCAGCAACCACTGACTATAGAGAAACCACCAGAAAAGTTAATGCTAGAGGACCAACATTAGGCTAAATAGGGGGCAGTGATGAGCCCAAAATATTCTCATAGTTTGGATATTATGATAAAATTTTAATGCCTTTACTTTTGTTATTCGTGGTTGTTTAAAAATCTTTTGAAACCTTTTATGGGGATATCCTGTAGCAAAACATTTGCATATTCCTACAACTTATTGTGTTGACTTGACTATATTTATTACCCCGTTGACTCCCTAAATAACTGGTATATCACATATAGTTTTTGAATGATGAAATAGATTTAAATGTGTGATTAATGAACGAATATTGTGTATGTGCCATATGCCTTTTCTTTTGCATCTATTACCTTTTGTTTCGCAGGTTGTTGAAGAATGATCGAGTCAAGCGCAACCAATCTCGGCCTTGTAGTAAAGTCCATTTCCTGCACGACTTCGAGGAAGCTCCAGCGAAGACTCTTTAACTGAAACCATTGGAAAAGATTTTTAATGACAGTCAATCTGGAAAGAGTGGAGTGCTAGATTCTCTCCGGATCGGGTTGAATGCATAAATTCATTTATGAAGTTTGTTCCTTGATTCTGGGATATAATTTACTTCCACGTCTTTCTTTGATAGGGTTAGTTAGTTAGTTGCTCTCTTGATTTTAAATAAAGTACTCCTGCATGAGTGAGGAGGGAGATGATAGTTAGAGTAAGATAGAAGCATAGTGATAGGAAGATAACAAATATCATGTAAAAGTTAGTATGATAATGAAAAGCAGAATCTGTTTGACAAGAGACAGAGTTTGTTAGTTTATATACCAACAAAGCAATGTATACCATTCTGTTTTCATGAATAAAGTTTGATGAAGTTCTGAGTTCAACACCTACGTAATCAGTAGATGCTTGCTAAGGGGGACCACTTAGTAAGTATCTATAGCTAGTTAGTTAGCTGTTCTTTTCTGTTAATCTTCAGTTAGCTTTCATCTTTGAAGTTTTCATACAAACTCAGTCTTGTATTGCTCCTACGGCATAAGACCAGTTCATAGTTTGTGTTTCAGTCGTAGTTGTTATTGTTTCTATTTTAATCAAATCATAGTTGAGTTAAAGAACTTTGCATTACCTTCTTGTAGCATAGATAGAATTCCTTCCAAGTATTTATTTCTGCTAAGTTTTGACCAAAACCAGTTCTTAGTGCATATATTGTGCTGCGCCATTTAAAGTATACATCCCCTGGTTTGACAAGTAAATGAACGTCCATAGAGAGATATTAGTCACTTGTTGGAATGTCCAATTCCCAGGAAAGGTTTTACTGTGATTTTCATATCCTTTTGTGGGCACGACCACTTGCTCCTTGTTTTCAACATACTCTAACTTCAACTCCTTTTATGCAACTTTCTCCCTCAAAAAGATACTTTATTGCAAGATAAATTTTCCTTGAATGCATTACCAGATGATTTGATATGTTTATAGCATTGGTATTATCATGAAGAATGGAAATAGGTTCATCAACCTCAATATTCATCTCCTTCAAGTTCTATTTCATCCATAACACCTGAGTGCAACATGAAGTTGCCACAATGTATTCTACTTCTATTGTAGATAAGGAAACCCAATCTTATTTCTTGCTCAACCATGATACAAGATTGTCACCAAGAAAGAAAGCTCCACCACTTGTGATCTTCTAGTCATCTATGCTTCCTGCCCAATATGCATTTGTGTATGCAGTTAAAGTGAAGTTTTCACTCTTAAGATACTGCAAACCAAAATCCATTGTAGCCTTCAGATACCTAAATATACTTTTCATAGATTTGACATGAGTTTCCTTAGGCGCTTCTTGAAATCTAGCCGCCATTTCAACTGCTTGCATTATATCCGGTCTAGATGTAGTCACATACAATAAACTACCAATCATGGACCTATACAAGGTCTGGTCTACTTGAGCAGATTCAACATCCTTACTCGACTCACATTCGGTTACCATGGGTGTACCTACTGGTTTGCATTATTCCATCTAAAAATTATTTAATATTTCCTTTATATACTTGTTTTGAGAAATGAATATCCCTTTGTTTGACTAAGAAACTTGCAAACCAAGGAAGAAAGACAATTCACCAAGTGTTGACATTTCAAACTCACTCTGCATTTCATTCCAGTTTTCCTTGCACATATCATCATTGTTTCCTCTAAAGATAATGTCATCAACATAGAAAAAAATAATTAACAACTTG
Organism: Sequoia sempervirens; assembly: GCA_007258455.2. Classification (NCBI taxonomy): domain Eukaryota; kingdom Viridiplantae; phylum Streptophyta; class Pinopsida; order Cupressales; family Cupressaceae; genus Sequoia; species Sequoia sempervirens. The sequence continues at coordinate 209,833,759 of VDFB02379711.1, read as the reverse complement.
CCTCCTATTTTTATATACAAATTTCTATCCGCACTACCTCTTCAAAACCCTTGCTATAGAAGATACTTGTCTAACCTAGAATACCATTCTCTAGGAGCTTGTTTGAGTCCATAAAGAGCCTTCTTCAATTTTCACACAAAATTTAGATTATTTGGGTATTGAAAGCCTTTTGGTTGCTCAATGTAAACTTCCTCTTCTAACTATCTATTCAGGAATGCATACTTCATGCTCATCTAATACACTTTAAAATTATTGAATGCTAAAAGAGCCAAAAATATTCTAATTGCCTCTAGTCTTGCTTTCAGAGCAAATGTCTCTTCAAAGTCAATTCATTCAACCTGAGCATATCCTTTACAAACAAGTCTAGATTCATTCTAGATCACTTCTCCATATTCGTTCAAATTATTTTTGAAGACCCACTTAGTAATAATAACATTCTCACCTTTAGGTCTTGGAACTAGTTCCTAACTTTAATTTTTCTTTATTTGAGTTGGTTTTTCCTCCATAGCTTCTACCCATCCTTTCTCTTTTCTTTCATCAGTATAGGACCTTGTTTCAATATGTGATAGTAACGAAAAATATACCTGTTCATTTGATCTTTTAGTATTTATCTGGAGAAATCTTTATCTTCTTCATAATTAGAGTATCCATCCTCATTCATGAAGAAACTCTTTTATTTCTTTAACCTTTATTCCCTTTTTAAAATGATTTATTTCCATATTTTTTCTCAACATTGTTAGAGTCCTTATAAGAAAACTTAGCCATAAAATGTCATACTTCACCATAGTTAAAAAATTTGAAAGGTAACTCACCTTTTTAATTTTTGGAACTTATATGTAACTTTCTAACAAAGTTTGCTTCCTGCAAATCTGATCCAACATCAGAATCTCAATCAAATTTCTTCTTGGATTCTCTAAATGCAACCTCTTTCCTTATTGAGTTTTCCCTATCAAACCTCATTTCATATCTATTCAAGATTTTATGTAATTCAATCATTTTAAGGAATTCAAATCTTTAGCTTCTTAAACATCAAAAACTTTAGAATCAATCCTTCTAGGAAGAGATCTGAGTACCTTTTTCATAACCATGCTTTCTTTCAATTCCTCACCAAGACCTCTGACAGAGTTGAAAACTTCATCAACTTGGAGTAGGAATGTGGCAATGATTTCTCCCTCCAATTTTAGACTTTCAAACTGAGCTCTATGAGTTTGAAGCTTTGCTTCTTTCACCTTGTCATCTCCTTCACAAATGGTGTGCAATTTACCCCATACTTTCTTTGTTATTTTGCACTGCATGACCTTCAAAAATTTAGAGTTAGAAGAACCACACAAAATAACATTCCTAGCCTTGGAATTATTTTCACAAGCCTTCTTTTTGGCTAGATCCCTTAGAGGGTTTTCAAGAATATCATATCAATTGCAACTAATTTCTAAATGTCAAGAGCTAGGGCCATCAAGTATGCCTCCATCCTCACTTTCTAGAATGCATAATTCGATCAATCAAAGAGTGGTTCATTATTCTTAGGAAATCCTTCTTGTGTCATAGAGTGTGCCATCTCTAATCTACCTTAAACTAATTAAGCTTCTTCAAAGGAAATTGAATATGATACTAATGAAGGGCACACAATCTATTGAGAAGGGAGGTGAATCAATAGATCAAATCTATTTAAATTATAAAATTCAACACATATATCTAAACATAAAACTTGAATCTTCACTACTATTAATCAATCAAATGAGCACACACACATGAGAACACTAGATATATGTGGAAACCCAAGATGAGAAAACCATGGTGAGAATAACTTCTTGGATCTACTGTCCAAATATAGCCTCACAAAGAAGGAATATAATAAGGGACTTTATAGTATGAAGTAGGCACCAACCTACTAGAGACACCAATCCCAAAATTTTTTTTTTAGGCACCAACCTATTAGAGACACCAGTCTCTAGTACAATGCTCCAAGCACCGGTTCTATGAGTAGAATACCAATCCCATAGAAATAGACTAATACATCTTGCAAACATTCAATGCCAATTACATAGCGTACAAAATGTATAAACTTGATTTAGGTACTCTACTACTCTCCTTAAGATCTTTTGTTAATCGTGCACAATAATCGAGATGATTCACATGTTGAACACCCAAATAATGAGAGGGGGTTGAATCAATACTCCTTTAAACCAATTAAACATAAGCCATCCAATTATCAGAATATAAATAACTACAATGATGAAAGAAAGCATGAATACAACCACAAAATCATATGACACATGAACACTAGTATTTTTACATGAAAAACCCAAAAAGGGAAAAACCATGGTGAGGGTTAGCTCACAATATATTATATCTAGATATAAGATATTATAAAAAGGCTCACTACTAGGTTATGACACACTGTCCAGAAAAAGGATCACAACCCACATAGAAAGAAAAAAGAAGGGTTGGCAACATTGCCTATTTGAAATGATATATAGCATTATTGATGATGTTTTTTGCACAGCAACAACTCAGACAAAATATAATATCCTATCTCTCTTGAAAGGTAAATCTCTATCAGCAAGCCTTAAGAGATAACCCCAAGGTCTCTAATGTTAGGTCTTGACAATGCATAAACAACTTAGTGATAAGTATGAAAATGCTGGTAATCACAAAGGGACCTTACTACAAGAAAATACTGAATCTTTAACTTATTAGATCTAGAAATATGATGATACTTCAATCCTAAATCTAACCCAGATAATAAAGAAATAACAAAAGGTTAGGGTTTCAGAGAGATTCCTAAATTTAACTACTCCTAAGATTAACAATGCAAATGATGAAATACTTGAAATGGACCAATCCCTCATAAACTAATTCATGCTTAACCCAGATAAACCTACAATCTTACAGAAATAGTGCAATCTTCTAAGGTATTAAGATTTTTAGATTATGAACATTCATCTAAGACAACCCAATTGCAATTGAAATGAATAAATCTCCACAATTGAACTAAGGACAATGAATATAAAAGTCTAGGCTAACTTTGCAAAGCAACTAACAATCAACTAGCTGCAAAAAGTATGGACCAGGGATTGCTACAAACACTTCAAGCATCAAATCATGAACACCATTGAATCAGATCTAACATACAACTAATAATCTTGAGCAATTTTAAAGATAGAATCATAAGAACCATGCAAGATAAATCAACACAAAAGAGATCACCAAAAAATCACAATGTCTTCAATTGTATTGAATCATCGAATTACAACAACAATTCCAATGTTCTGTTATAGCATTTGCTCAGAAATTGACTAACTTCTATATCTTCTCTACTGCTTAATTCGCTCTAAGAACTATTTGTCTTTCTATTCTATGTTCTTTATTCTATCCCTTATAAATGAGGCAAAATGCCAAATTTATAGGAACCCCAAAGCATGTCGGCCTAGCAAGGGTTTACAATCATAAAATAGCCACAAACAAGCCAGCCCAAGGAGAATTCAAAATAAAACAAATCAGCATTAAATGCTTGAACTCAATCCAGGTCAGCCTGGGATCTTCAATGTAATTCAAACCAATGCTTGGAAAATAATAGGGAAGCACAAAATTCGATGTAACCTTGCATTAAATGCCTCCCTCCTTATCCTGTACTATCAAGAATGCCCTCCAAGTAGGCCAAGGGATGGAGTAACTAGTACTTGAATTTATCCTTTAATCGAATTAATTTCATCTCTAGAACTTCCTTGATGACACAATTAAATTCAACCTGCACTCAGCAAAAGCCACCATCAATAATATCCATTATAACATGAAGGTCAGAATTACCCCATCACAAATAACATATTCATCATTCAAAAAATCTGAGCAAAGATCGAAATCAACCTAGAAACATCAGTAAATCGCCTTCTACACAGTTCGGGATTTCAAGCCAACTGCATAATCTAGGCCAGGAAGGGATTTCGGGAAAGTCCAGGCCAGAAAGGAATTTTGAGGAAATCTAGGCCAGGCAGATTTTTGTGAAATAAGCACAAAATCAACAATGGATCATTGAAATGTAGAAAAGATGCAGATAACCTTGTGTAATTTATCAATTAAAATCATGGAATGACAAGTTTTTAACATTAAACTCATCCAGTTCACCCAATTTTGAAGTTCCACAACACTTCCCAGAAAATCCAAAAAAATTCGGCCGGATCGGATTTTCACGAAAATAAAGATATCGCATGAACTTCAAGAAAACGAGGGGAAGAAGGAGAAACCAGGAAATTCTGGGATCGATGGAAATCCGTGAAGAAGGCAGGATTCCAGATTTTCAATGCATTCTGAGAAAATGGAGGGGGAAAGGAAACTCAAAGAAATCCACCAGCACAGGAAAATCCTGAAGCTGAAGGAAAACCCGAATATCGGCAATCTAACACGGTCTCACTCAAATTGTTCAAAGATCACAAATTTGAGGACCCTGGGCATAGAACCAGCTTAACCTAAACCTTCCACAGATCTTCTTTGAATCCTAGGTTTATTCTAAAGAAAATTAAGATGCAATGGGGATGCCCTAGGCATGAAACCCTAAATTTTAACCATGAACGCATAGAGCAAGCCACGAAATGCCCAAACACATAGGAATTCAAAATCCAAGCAAGGCAACATGTACATACCATTTGATGAAGTGGAAATTGATCATGGAAAAAATAGACAACAATCCGAACACCTGAGTAAGCAAATCAATGAATCCAAACACCCAAATCACCAAATCCCAAATGCAAAAGCAATACACAATGAAAGATGGGAGAAAATGGTGCAAAATTCGCTTAAAATTAACCAAACTCACTACAGAGATCGAACCAAGGTGCAATAATGAAGCCAAAAAAACAAGCTAGAGAAGTTTGGAAACCCAACAAGACAACAGACTTCCAGAAAAATCTGGCCCACACAGAATTTCGTGAAGACCAGAAATTCCTGAACCATCGTGTTTAGCCAGAGTCTGAATGAAATCTAGGAAAATCTGGATGGTGTGGAAAATCCTGAAACAGTGCAAAAACCTGAACTTGGCCCAAAAATTAAGATTTTCAATATGCGACTTAAGGGGGAGTCACTTAGGCAAGCAAGATGAACACTTTAAGCTCATGCCAAGGCAATGCAAATCCTTAAAATCAAAGGGCCAAAACAACAAGAGCGGAAGAAAAAGAGGGTCTGTACTTTCAGCGGGGTGTGTGTGCAAAAATTGCACAAGCATCAATAATATGCTATATTATAGTTCCAATGAAGTACAAAATGATCTCCACAATAGTCCGAATCAATACTCTACTCTTGTTCAAAATCTACTCAGTACTGCATCACACATATGTAGGTGAACCACCATACATGTCGTATATCTCTTCAACATTCACATATAATATGCTTTGCTATCTCCACCTCATACACCACATTCACTCCTCTCTAAATTTTTTTATGTTAGTCTCCTATATATATCCACATCAGATGTAACCTCAATTAGGTTGGCCTAATTAGAAGTAACACATAAGATTAAGCATGTCGTCCTTAAAGCATTTTATCCACACTTAGCACCTAAATTAAAAATTCAATTTACATCAAGATAGGTCAACATGGACCTAATATAAATCCCACATAAGATAGAGTTACTTGCTTATCTTCCACAAAACATCAAACGTGTTAGGTTGGCCCAAAAGTAGACCTAAACACAAAATCTTCAAGTGTACATGAAATTTTCCAAACGTGTGACCTCAAAGCTCGATCTTTCTTTGAATTCCCATTCAACTGACATTTATCAACTTATATTTGTCATCAGAAAACAAAATAATTATTTGTGAATAAATGAAAAATCTCCCATATTGATGCACTATACAAAAAGTAACTGTGATATATGAGACTGAGCATTGTCATTCACATCTTTTATGAAAATTCATAGAATTTCATAAAATCTTGAATATAGCTGCATATGATGAAATTAAAACTATAGTTAAAATCGTAGAAGGCTATGCCAACTTGCAGTGAAGTGAAAAATCAAAAACTAACTCACTAAACCACAAAACTGTCAAAGGAAATACTTAGCCAATTTCCTAATAAGCCATACTTTTCAGACCAACTTGCACTGTACATATGTCACCAAAAATACTTCCACACTATGCTAGGATGAGCATAACAGTGTTGACATCAATGACAACATTGGATCAAGTAATATATATATACACTTCATGCTCATGTTTCCAAATTGCATTATCAATGACAAACTTCCAACTTCCAACATCACATTGAATAACACATGCTCACACAATAATAAATTTGTATATTCACTCACCACCTTCTTCAATTATACTTCACACTATGCATCTAAAAAAATGTATGATTATATAAAATACATTACATTAACATTACTCCATGTCGGTTAGAGGTCTGTAATTAACTAGGACAATATAAGGTGGACCTAAATGCAATTTACATGAAATGTGTAACAGGTCAGTCCTAAATCAAATTTATTTCCTCCAAAATAACACGATGCCATGCACTTTCATAGGAACCTTAACCGGGTCCTATATTAACACCACATGCTAACTACTACATGCTACAAGCTATTACCACATAGTTCTCAAACACCAACTGATTGACAAAAAATCATAGAGAGCCTTCTATCACTTCAAACTTCTTGCATGTTGAAAATATATTTTGAAAACTATGGAATATGATATAACATGTATGGGAATACTCTCCATTCAAATCAGAGAGCCAAAATCACCTTTAGGAAGGAATTATGAACATAATTGCATTTCTAAAGAAATATCTCTACCTTTAGAAACATAATTGACACATTCCAAAATAAACTTCTAGATCCCTTCTGTCAACATGAATAGATGTAGTATGATACTATAGATAGTTTTCAACTTATTTTATCAATATACACTTCCACATAAACTCAAAATGATATGAAATTATAGTTACATTTAATTCTCATTGATCTCTTGAAAATATTCCTTTGACAATAGTGAACCCCTTTGACATCAATAACAACCTTTGTTCAATTTTTTTTAGAGTTGTTGAGTCACAACAAACAAAAGGTGATACTACACCTATGATTGAGGAAAAAAAAGAGCAATCTTAGGAAGATGATATTTGGACCATGTACTTTGAGGGAGCATACTCAAAGGAAGAGTGAGGTATAGTGGTGATTCTCATATCACCACAAGGTAAGTCTTACAAGTATTCATTCTCACTGGAGTTTCAATGCAAAAATAATGTTGTAGAGTATGAAGATTTATTGTTAGGACTTAATATGATTTTAAAACACAAAATCAAGAAACTTAGAGCCTTTGGAGACTCTGAGTTAGTTGTATCTCACATTAGAGCTAAGTATGTATCTAAACATAAGAGATTAAAGAAATATAAATCTGTTGTATGGGATACCATAAAAATGTTTGATGCATTTTTATTGACTGGGTGGAAAGGGAAAAAAATAAAATGGATGATCTACTTGTAAACATTGCTTTAAGGCTAGATGATATAACATTTTCTAGTATTTCAAAAGTTGAGGTACAAAAATTCCTTCTATCCTAGATAACATTCAAAATTGGTAGGTATTGAGTGATGTCTTAGATTTATTGAAGTTTATGCATTGTGTTGATGAATACCATAGCCAAGAAATTGATTTCCAAAGTTGTTTTTGAAGTTGTGGATGGGAAAGAAACTAATTTTTGGAATGATGTGATCCAACTAAAGATAAATAATATTCCCCAAGGTTTAGTGGCCCTAGAGAGAGTTTTTGATAACTTTGACAAAAGTAGTCCTAAACCAATCCATTCACATGAGCAAGATTTAGAAGAAATAAACTTGGGAACATAAAATGCACCTAAGAAGGTGTATATTGGGAGAAAATTAACCCCAAAAATCAAACTAATTATTATTATTATTTTTCTCAAAAAGTATAAGCATGCCATTGCTTGGTCATATGATGACCTTAAAGACTATTGTTTCAACATGAAATTCCTCTCATTTTAGATGCCAAACCTTTTAGGAAAAAGTGAAGACCTATTAATCTAACATTTGCACCTAAAATGTAGAAAGAGTTGATGAAACTCAAGTATGGTGGAATTATCAAGCTAATTAGGAGTTCCACATGGGTTTCAAACTTGGTACCATTAAGGAAGAAGAATGGGGATGTAAGATTATGTGTGGATTTTAGATATTTAATCATATCTTTATTAAAGGATAATTATCCATTACCAAACATGGAGACAATACTTCATAAAATATATGGTTGTGAGTTTCTATCAATGATGGATGGATTCTCAAGGTACAAATAGGTGAATTGAAGGAATTAAAGAAATACAACTACCCTCACCACACCATGGGCCACATATTTCTATGTTAGAATGCCATTTTGCCTAACCAATGTAGGAGAAACATTTTAGTGAGCAATGGATGTTGCATTTTTAGATTTCATAGACATTTTCATGGTGGTATATCAAGATGACCTAACTACATATTCCAAAAAGGAAGAAGATCATTTCATGCACCTTGATTTTTTTTCTAAGGCTTTGGAGTATGGTATTTCTCTAAATATTAAAAAATATGTGTTTGGAGTGACAAAAGGAATTTTTTTAGGTCTTATTATCTGTATGGGATCAAAATTAATCCAAAAAGGGTTGAATCTATAGAGAATATTCCACTACCTAAAACAACCAAAGACATTCAATCATTTTTTGGGAAAGTGAACTTTATGAGAAGGTTTGTGACAAAATTTGTAGAAATCACAAGGTCTATTTCAAAGATGTTAAAGAAAGGGGAATTTGTGACATGGAATAAAGAACCATGTAAAGAATCTTAAAGCATAAAGGAAGCAATAAAGAAGGCTCCTGTGTTAAATTCTCTTGACTTTTCAAAGAGTTTTCAACTATTCTCCTTTGCCTCATTCCATACCTTGCTACAATTTTGTTGCAAAAGAATAATGAAGGGTTTGATAAACCTATCTCATTATTTAGTAAATCATTGCTGGCTATAAAACTCAAGTATGAAATGGTGGAGAAACAAGCATATGTACTAGTTAAAGCAGTCAAAAAATTCAGATCTGATTTAGTGGGAGCGTAAATTATTGTATATGTTCCAAATGCTGTAGTCAAGGATATATTTACACAACAAGAAGTGACTAGAAGGAGATTTAGATGGAATAATTGTAATCCAAGAGTTTAATATTGATATCTAGATCACTAAATTATTTAGAGGACAAGGATTAGATAAGCTCATGGTTGAGTCAAATCTTGAAGCTAATCAAATGAACAATGTTGAGAAAAGTGTATTATCCCCATAGTGTGACATGAAATATTCTCCATGGTATAAAGATGTTATATTCTATCTGCAAAATATGTCATGTATAGATTACATGATTAATAATCAGAAGAGGAATTTGAAGCTACATGACATAAAGTACATCATGATTCAAGGTCATTTGTATTGGATGGATAGGGTTGGTGTTCTTCTCAGATGTATGGATGAAGAACAAGCACAAAAAATTCTTTAAGAAATACATAAAGGAGAATGTGGACACTATATGGCTAAGAATACTGCTCATAAGATCTTGAGGTCTAGATATTGGTGGTCTTCTTTATTTCATGATACACACAAGATGACAAGAAAATGTGATGCTTGCCAAATGTTTTTAGGAAAGTTAAAATTCTTTGGTGCCTTATATTTGAGGATATTAAATGTTGAGACCCATTTTCAATAGTGGGGTATATATTTTTATTAGTGAGTTTAGTGAAAGATCTAGTGGTGGTCATAGATGGATTTTGGTGGCTACAAATTATTTCACTAAGTGAGTGGAAGCTGGTCCAACCAGGAAGACAACCAATACATTTGTCATCAATTTTTTCATGGAGAATGTCATCTTTAGGTTTGGGAATCCTACAAAATTAGTTGTGCAAAATTATTACCTAGCTGGATTCTGAAGACTGTGCTTCATCTAGGAGTGCAGATTGAGTTATTTTGATTTTTGAATTCAAATTGCTATTGTATAATCTGATTTTTAGGTTGTTGGTCTTTGTATGGCTATAATTTTCATTCACAGCTCTTTGTGTGAATTTTTATTGGTTTTGGGTATTAAAGCTATATCTTTCCTACCTTGGGCACCCCCTTTCACCAATTTCTAGATCATACAAATTCACAACATTCTACTACAAATTTTAATGTCGTAAAACTGCACCTGTGGTAATTTCACACTTGCATATCTATCTCACAACATTTATGGCAACCTGTTGTATTAATGAAAAAAATACGAGTTGGAATTTCATGATTCCAACTTCATAGGGGACAAAGATGAAGAATTAGAAACTTGGATACCTCATTATTATAAAATTTTGAGTACACTTGCAAAACATGCAAAAATTCACATGACATGTGTTGAACACACCGAAATATTGAGAGGGGGTGAATCAATATGCTTTAAAATTTAATCCCATGCTAAAGTTAAGTTATACCAATTAGGTATTCATCCACTTAATAAAAACAAGAGAGAAGAAAATAAACCACACAAGAACAAATATGACACCAAATTTATGTGGAAAACCCCATAGAGGAAAAACTATGGTGAGAAATGCTGATAGGAGCTACTGTCCTAATCCAACCTCACAAGTAAATAACAATTTATAATTTGATTCTGGGATACAACCCAAGGAAACAACTACTCCTTGACTTTATTTTAGGGGCTAAAACTCAATGAAGCTACTACTCCCTAATTGAAAAAGGAATAACTGAAATATGACTGATTTATGGCTCCAACCTTTGGTAGTCATCAATTCTAAAATATTAGGTCTGTAGTGAATCTTGTCACATTCACTTGTGCACTCATTCATCTTCACACACTTCCATCATACTCTTTAGATATTTTATCTTCTATATATATATCATACACATGATTTGCAATTACAAATTCAATTGGCCATAGATAAGAAAGTATAAAACTTGTAACATGTCAGCTTACATCTTCATTGATAGTCTATAAAAATGATAAGATATTATTGAAAATTCTTCTAGATGAGTCAACATGACTCATACAACATCTCAAAAAACTTCTTCGACATTGTTCAAACATGAAATTGTGGTACACATCAAAATAATCACATAACCTTGTACAAATTCATTAGAAACCTCATAGGGCAACTTGGGAATCCATGAGGTCTGGGGCTCTACAACTTCCATATAGAAATGATCCTTATCCACCATGAATGTCACCTCATTCTCATATTTTTGGACTAAACTAGATGGTATCCTTTGTCTACTCTACATCTCATCTTACATATTCTTAAATAATCCCCAATAGAAGGTAGTGTATGATTTCTTATTTTGGAAATCACTCATATGATTTTTGATTTGTGCAGCTACTAGAGTAAACTTATCCCATATCTTTCCTTTGAAACCATGTAACTTATTCAATGAATATAAAGTAAGGAAAATGATAAAGATCCAAGCTTTAAGTTATAACCAATTTCCTTTGTACACTTTAGAATCTCCATCAATTGTTCTATCAATAATTCATAAAGATCGAAACTAGTCCTTCTTTCACCATTTAATATGTAGTATGAATTGAAATGGCAAACGTTGACCCTTCTATCTTTGTGAATTAAATATTGTATGAAATCCCCATAGAGGCATATTAAACTTTGGGTTAGTGATATCCTTCAATATTAGGGTTCTCTTATCAAAATTTTTCTCGATAAGGTCCATAACCCTTTCTTTCTTTATAGATCTCAACATCGGGATTGGTTTGATGGCACAAAGACTAGTAACTACCCTAATTTATTCTTTTATAATCATGTAGGGCTTATCTAACCAAAATAATTCTTCATGAATGCATCTCAAGATAATTCTTACCCATTTTTTCTATTGCAGAAGTTTAGAAAATATTTCCAGATATCTAACACTTTTGCAACCACATTTACATATTCTAGCTTATACACACCATTCTCATTCAGAAGCTCATGTAAGACCACTTAAAAGGATGAAGTATGATCAATTTGATTTAGCGGGGAATAGATGTAGATTATTACATCTTCACAGGACACAACATCCACAAGAATTCTTGAAAATGCACCATTTTTGTCAACTTCCATCACATTGAATGGAAACTTCTTGTATTTGGCTTGGGTTTTTCCATAATATCAATTTCTTGTGGGGTCACCATTGATATTCTTTCTAAAACTTCAAACACCATCACTAAGGTTTCACATAGATAGCTCAAAACCCAATCACACTTCTCTGCTCCAAACCTAAATGCCTTTGACTGCAAATGAGATCAATATGTTCAAATGAAACATAAAAATCCTTTAATTTTCCTTAACTTTCTGCCATAAATGCAATCATACTTATTAGGTAAACTGTAACATGCCATACATGAATAACACAAAATAAAATAAAATGAGACATTATGAATAATAAAATTAAAGACAAATTCAATTAGCTATTTTCCATCATAGCATCTCATGTCAAAATAATATTTAGTATTCATTTCCAAATGTCAATTTTTTAAATTACAAGGTTTGGCTTGGGCCATCTTGCCACTTCGTGAACTCAATTTACATTATGAAATACATAGTACAATAATCAAGAATATGGGAATTCCATGTGATCCTCTTCAACTCTTGCCACATCCGATGGATGATAACATGGTTCAGGCACTTTTTCGCGCAACCACGAAGCTATGCTTCTCCAGTATTCTTCCTAACTTGAAGAATGCCCGACCCTGCATGGAATACTTAACAAAATATACAGTATGCAAGGTGGAGTCTAGTGCATTACAAACATCTACATGCATTTCTATCTATGTTTAGAACATGCAAGATCTATGCAAGGAAATGATAGAGAGATTACATCATAATATTTAGACCATTCAACGTAATGGACTAAAAATACTTGGCCAAGCATATTTTGTATATAGCTAAAAATATAGATTTTGGAAAGAGAACAACCTATCACTTTTTTAGCCCATTTTCTACACCTGTCCTGGAAGATAACTTCCCACAATGTATAAGATAACATACATGTTATCTATGTTTTCACATTTGCAAACAATAAATCTAGTTTCAATAGTTTTTCCTAGCCAATCTTTCTTGAATCAATCTATGTACATCATTTTCTACATTTGATTCATTTGAATATCTCTACTTAACATGAATATGCAAGAACTTAACCAGATTTGACATTTAAGCAATCATATTTTAAACATAATACATGTTTTTAACAATATCATGAAATTGTCACAGTACATGCATCAATTTTCTATAGATTTCTAGTATTTCCTTTAATCCATATTACTTGGAATGAAATCTACATTTTAGATAAGAAAACAATATAATTTTTAAATGAATGTATACCGCATGTATGTGTAATGCATAAATGGAAGATTTATGCTTGTACACATGTATTGCCTTTTGTAAAATAAATGAGTATGCGTATATGTTCTTTAAAAAAAGAAAGTTCCATCACATATAGATTTTCATAGTTCAAGATGTCAAATTTTCATTGAAAACATAATGAGATTTAATTGAATTTATAGAATGTCACAATGATGCTTACATATAACAAAACATATTAAATCATCATAATTGTTTTGTGTTCAATCGAGCCCTTTCAAATGAGCTGGTGTTTTAAATCCTAGTCAGATAACATTCAATCAATAAATATTATGTTGGTTTGAAAATTGGTTTTTCCACCCTCTTAGTTCATTGTCAATAGTGTCGTTCTATTTTGACAAGAAGTTGTCCTAGATAATCTCATATTTCTAGGCTCCATTCATTCTCTAAATCAACATTTCCAATTAAATACAATGAACTTTAGCCATTAAAATTTAACTTATTTTTCAATCATGTTTAAGATCAAGACAACAAAATAACATCAATCAAATCTATTTATCCTTAAAATACATGCTCAAAGAAATGGTTGATACATAAAATATCGACCAATGTTACATGCCTTAATGTTAAGTCAATAACAACTATTTGATGGAACAATCAATTATGATAGTGGCACCACAAACAAAAAAGATCAGTGTAAGTATGTTACAAGAATGGAAAGATGAAGGTGTTGTCATTGATGTCAATTAGTTATCAACTGATTGTTGTTGACTATATATGTCGAGGATATTAAGAAAATTGTATTGAAGGAAGATTGCAGGTGTTCAGTGGTTGCTTTAGGTTTTTCTCCTATGTTTATGCAATTCAGATATTTTGATCATGGTTGTTGGAAGCTACTATATCCATATTTTTGGCTATTGATTCATTGTAAAGTGCGAGTTATGTTCACCAGTTGTGAACTATGGTTTTTTTGGTTTCTAGTTGAGGTCTGAGAGAAATGTTACTGGTCCAGATTTCTCTTTGTTAAAGTCTTATGACTTGTGGTTCTAGAGTTGAGTTTCCTTGATCATTTTGAAGATAATTTCTGCATCTGGAAGATTTGTGGTTAATGGTTCTATGTGTTTTACATTGGTTTGGTGACCTTGTGTTGAACACTAATTTTGAAGTTGATGAAGTGTGTTGGATCTATTTGGGTCCCTATGAAGCATATGTTTGGGTTTCCCTCATTCTAATTCCACCCTAGGGTGTTTTGGCACCAACCTAATTTGAATTTAATGTTGGATGGCTGAATTTGGATGTTTCAAAGTTGATGGTATAAATATAGGATGAGTTAGTGGTGAAATAGTGCCAATGCAAGAAAGATATGTGCAAAGAAATAGAGCAAATAGATGTGAGATTGATGCAAATCAATGAGTGTGTGTGATGTGAGTTTAGAAGATTAGTGTGAAGCCTAAATGTTGAGTTTCTAGATGCAGTGAGTAGGTGAACTCTATCATTCATGCATGTCTGCAAGTGGTTGAGAAAATTATGGTGGATTTCTCTGTTGCATTGAGATTGTGTTCTCTGTATAATGTATCTCTTCTATCTTCTTTGTATCTCTGTGGTAGTGAGCCCTCTAGGTCGTTAACCCTATTGGATAGTGAGCCTCTTGTAATCAATTTTTATATTCTCTATAATGTGAGTTAATCTTCACTGTGGTTTTTCCCTTATTGGGTTTTCCATGTAAATCTGGTGTTATTGTGTTTATGTGATGGTTTTCAGTTTTTGCACTAGTATTTAATGTTTAATCATTTAAGTAGTGTTAAGGATTAGCTTCGGTGAATAAATTAAGGTTTAAATCTGTGATAACTGATTCACCCCCTCTTAGTTGTCTTGCTCAACAAAGTATATCATCTAGTACTGATGATAACAAATTTAATTAATGACTGTGTATGCGTATATATACACACACACACTTCATTTATGTGTATATATCCATACACATACACATCGTAACAATGTATGGAGAAGTTAAAATTGCATCAAAAGGATTTACATTTAACCTATGGTCTGTTATGTCCCATTACATTGGCCACTACTTGGGCAACAAGTCACATGATATAATCATTCTTAGTACTCTATATTTTAGAGTAATATCTTTCGTTCCACATAATTGTAACATTGGAATGATGGGATTCACCCATCAGTAAGCTAAGGCTGAGAATGATGTTAATCTTTTATCCTGATAAGAAAAACACTTAATCTTTACCATCAAGTATAATACTTGATTGATGGCTTCGTTCGACCATCTCTAAGTAGAACAATAGAAAATGCTTTAACATCAGGTATGGAAATATTTAAAAAATAGGATTGATGGCATCATTCATTATGGTAAAATGACATTAGTCATTCAAAAAAAATACACAGAATGATAGAAATCATTCTTCAATAGTAAACATCATTGAACATAGATAATGATCATTGGATTTTCATATCAAGGAATATGATCACCATTTTTTCTTGATCATGGTTAATATCAATTCTTAGCCTCCACAACAAAGAATCTTCTCTGGGTGACTCTCTAGCTAAACATACTACTTGACTTGTCACTATAACTATTATCATGAGGGATTGCACTAGAATGCAAAGCTGTTAAGCTCAGCAATCCCATGTAACATGGAAATACTTTCGAGCATGTGGGTTGCTCATAATGAAAGTGAGTCTCCAAATTATGGGCTAGTTCCCCTTTTGATTTGCTATGAAACTAAAAGACTTGAATATGAAAAGGGATAGAAGGCTAAATGGAATGAAATGTAAAACTAAAATGATGGTGATGCACCTAAAAGATGATAAACTTGCAAATTAATTCACAAGGACCTCTCAAAGATTCTATCTGCACAACTAGATCTGAACAATTCAATCACATAAATATTTCATACAAAGGCTTTAATGAAACTATCCTCTTCGAAGGAAAAAATAATGTTTTCACAACAAAGATGATAACTCTGAATTATATGCACAATGTATAACCTGTGAAACTGAACATAATTGTATTCATACACTTATGAGTGAGACAAAAAAAAGGTTTCAAGATTGAAACACATTAAATTTCTTATCAAATCAAGCATAAGGATGACACCTAAAATCTAAAAGGCAAACTTGATAATATTTGAAAGATGAAAGGAAAATTCAACAATTGACAAAACTATGATAACTTGTAAAAGTTGTATTATAGTAAATTGTAAATAAAAGTTGAGTTACAAGATAATCTCTTTGCAGAATGCAAAGGTAGAAAACAAGAACTGAGAGAAAAAACTAAGTCTTTTATCAATATATACAAAAGAAGACAACTCCAATGTGCCAAGAGGTGGAACTGAAAGCCAATTGAGAGTGAAAAATATCCTCTCATGAGAAAAGAAGAAAATCCTTGAAAATAGAGCCCACAACTAAAGAAAATTGAACTCTGAATGTTGCAAAATCCTCCCCTCAATGTGCATGATCGAAAAGACTCCAAAACTGATGTGAAACTACAACTATATCTTAAAAAATATCCACCATTTGCTCCATTTTGTCTTTGCTTGATTAGTTAATTGGAAAGAGACTCAAGTCTCCACCTTCATGATTTGCATGATTTGATCTTCAGTTCACTTCACTTGTTTTCCTTGCATGATTTTTGAAAAGGTAACTATTTGATTAAATATTAAAGATAATCAATGTGATTATTTTGATATTTAATATGTGATTGTTCTCCCTTTTTAGACATTACATGTTAAATATTAAGGTAATAAAATATTACCTTTAATATTTAATTATATTGTTGTCTTCGTCTAACTCCATGAAATAAAAACAAGTCAAGTGTTACATTATCATTGCCATCTCTCTTTGATAACAAATTTCTAAAACAAATATTAAGACAATATGAAACTTGCACTTAATATTTGTCTAGAATACAATATGCATGCAAAAATTAAAAAAGGGCTTTTCAAAAGTTTGAAAAAATAATAACAAAATCCCTTTTTAATTCTCAAAATCCACCATGAACTCACATGCCTCCTTTGATACTAGGTTGATTGAATTTAAGTCAAGACCATAGCATTATTCAAATGAAATGATTTTATTTTGTAAAACATATTCAAAATCCCATCATCAAATTAGGGCGAGTAAAAGAATCTCGAACCCTAAATCATTCTTCATTTTTACTTTGTATTTTTTGGAGTCTTTGCTGTGCTGCCAGTGGGTAGGGTTTGAACTTGTCTTTCACCATTTTTGCACCATTCTTCTCTATTTTTGTGAGATTGCATGGAGATTTTGAGGGAAAAGAATGCAAAGGTAAGCTTTTGTCACAAATTTGGGCATCAACCCTCATTTTAGAAGCAATTTTAGGCCTTCTTGGCCGCGACCTGTGAAACTTACTGATGCATTTCACTTGTTCATTTTTGATGAATATCTCCTCTATTTCTAATGCCACCATTGAGGAGTCTTTAAAGCTTTACCTGCCATGGGTTTGACTATATCTCCTCATAAAAATAAGTGAAGGTAATTTTTCTCCATATAATCTGCACTTTCTTTATTATTTACTGGATAATGTGCTCTATTCAAATCTCATAGTGAAAATACAAAGAATTCATTTATTCTTTCTCATGACCTGAACCTCCTTTATTTGGGAATTCAATTTTCTTTGATACTGAAGCTCTATATATCACATGTTTCTTTTTGAAAGAAGCTAAAAAATGAGCTTGATGAATGGCATAATGGTGAATGTATTTGCTTCACTTGGCTTTTGAAACTTCAAAATTACAGGCCGTGGCTACAATTTTTTTTGAGTATTTATTATTTCTATATATGAAACAGGACAAAACCCTCCTTATGTTGTGAACTCCATGGATAGTATGGTAAACAACTCTATATAAATGCATTTTCATTGCTTGAAATTTGTTATCAAAGTTTTGTATGAAATCTTAAAAAAGTATATGGCTGCTATAGCTGAAGATAGTCTCCATTATATCTTGCTTTTTGTTGCTTTGAGAAAAGCCTAATTTTTTTTGGCATCTTACATGGCTGTAACTGTACTTCACTTTTCATTATGTAGAGGGATAAATGAAGGGATTTTTCTTTATTTTCAGATATTGAGGTTCTTTCCCATTTCTTACATTTACTGTGTTGAAAATTACTTTAAAATACTTGCATTTGAAACAATGATGCACCTCCATATGTGAAAAGAACCTTACCATTATTTTCTATGGTTCATCCTCCCTAAAGCTGTTCCTGCATGACTATGCTCCCATTTCTATGAAGGCTCTCTTGCATCTTATGCTATGACAAAAAAAGCTTCATTCTTTGCTATTGTTCTACTACTGTGAATTTTATAATGAATTTTTGTTCACCATCACACTTCATGATGATGCACTCCTTGTGATTATTCATATGAGGGCGATCCCACAATACTGGTTTGCAATTTTTGGCCAAATTGGACACTGAACATATTTTTTCTAACTAAATCTTCACTTTTGGGCACCTATAGCGGCTAAACCGTGAGGAAATTGAAGATGATGCAAACTAGTGCTTTGTGACATTTTTTTGTAGATTCTAAATATATATTTTTTAATTTTTTTGGAATTATATTGCACTTCTTTTTCCATCTCCTTTGAAAATTAGTTTTTTTAGTAAACACCATTTTTAGGAGTGACGCTTATCGTATAACAACTTTTTTTTCATGAAGGATAAAATTCTTTTTCTTTTTTAATTTAGATTTGTAACTACGATATCTAGTGCTTCCAATTGGTTTCATAGTGTTTTATTGAATATTTTTTCCTTAATCAAGTTTCAAAGTCAAACCAATTACAATTCAAACATAGGCGAGCTATATAACACAACTTTTTTTGTATGTATTGAAATTCATTTTTTTTTTTTCTGTTGGATCAAGGACTTCAATATTTGGTGCACTCATATTTTAATTTTTTTTTTGATAATCTTCTATTTTTCCACATGTGCGAACAAAGAACTTGATTTTCGGTGAAAAACCTACATTCACAAGAAATAAAAAATAAATATAATAATAAAATTAAATTTATTTAAAATTATACTTTTGGGAAGCTTATAATAAGGAATACATACTTACAAAAATAAATTTTAAATGAATTCATTTGATCCCCCAAAAGGTAAATCAAAAGTGGTTTTTTATTAGCATTTTGATAGGTACAAATGAGACTCTGTTATAGGTATGGTTTAAAACTAGCGGGGTTCTATCCAAGAGGGTTTGATCTAAGGTAGTTTGATCAAACCATCTTCAATTGGAATGTTTTAAATGGAACTTTTAAAGGATTAAATCATTATATTTTCTAAAAATATGTGATTTTAGCATAAATCAAAATCTCTCAGAAATTGTAAACCAACTTTGTGGGATCACCCATGAGCAATTGATCATTTATGATTTACTCCTTTAGATGTATATTTCCTTTTGAGAAATTATGAATGTGTTTCTTTCTCAAAACTCTTTTGAATGATAAGAGGTTGCATGCTGGGATCAACCCTTGTGGGAGCCACATTTTACACCACATGCTAAAATGTTGAACATGATAAACCAGGAATGAAACATGTACTTGTACCTGCACAGTGAACAAACATGTTAGATAAAAATAGTAAAATTCAATGTTCTTCTGATGATTTGCTTTGGATATCTTCAATACAACTGTTCATATTTCTTTTCTTGATTAGTTATAAGATAGCAAGTATCTTCTTGATTAGACATGCATGAGGTTTGTATGGAACCCTGAGCTCTAACATCTCCTCTTCTTGCAGATTTCCTTCTTGGAGTAGAAACTGGACAACTTCAATGATGCTGACACAATCTTTAACAATGAGATTCGTCATTCACCAGGCAATGAGGGGTCCTATATCTTATTTTATGCATTTATTTTCTTGTACCATCTTGATATTTTATATATGTTCAAATTCAGTTACTCCTATGACTTGTGTGGGACTTCAAAACAATTGCTTTCAAATATATCAGTTATTTCATATCATATAATGACTTGTGTATTTTCATTTGTGAATCACTACATAATATGAAATAACCAAATGAACTGTTTGAGGTATATGTTTTGTAATCATGAATAATAACAACAAGATACTTGAAACATGAACTATAGAAAATTTTTAGCTTCATAACCTAATAAATATTTGAATGTCTAGTTTTCTTATCTGATTTTCTCAAGTGTCAAAAATTTTCTCACCCTAGTTTAAAAACTGCTTGATAAAACTTTACTGATTTTGCTGGTAGCTAAAAATTAGTAACATTTTTGGCGACCTCCTTGCGATGTTTTCCTGTTAAATAAATAAGATCAATTGCCTTGCCTATCCATTGGGCATGGAGTCCATCTTTGTCCTTTTCTGATTCAAAATTCCTATAACTCAACATCAAACAAAACTGAAAGAAACTATCATAACTCTATTTAAGATAGATTTAGAAAACCATGCAACATCCACACTTATTGAAAGAAAAACATAACTAAAACAAAACTACCTTACCATACCCTAACCAAACAACCACGAAAACCTCAAACAAATCCATTTATTGTTTGGTTACAATTAAAAAAAAAACATTGATTTACATGTTTATGAACAGCTAAAACTAGATGAGGAACAAGAAGATATTCAATCAACTATTGCAATTCTTCATGAAGAATGTAAACAAACTCACTCACCCTATGATTTTGATCAACCAAACTACTGGTTTGGAGTAAATGAGCAAGTTGGCCCTATTGTCCTTTGATCTCAATCTCATGCTTGGAATTTGTTATGGAGAGATGCCTGATTGTGGGCATCCTATTGAGATGCTAAATTGAGTACTCTTTTTGCTGGCTTCTTTCTCATGTGTTGTCTCTTCAACCACAACCTCTTTGGTCACTTGATTATGTTGATCACAATCAATTTTTCTTGAAAGGTGCTAAGTTGTCAACAATGTTAGAGAAAAAAATTAAATGATGCTTGAGAATAAGTCTGTATCATGATCGACCTTATCATAGAAAGTATGCTATAACTCATTTTCATGATGGTCTTCAAAGATCATACCTTCAAAATATGCGATTTGCTACTTTTCTTGCTCTACATGAACAACCTTTGTTTGTGAATCAAACTTTTGATTTTCCAAAACATGACTATTTTCATTTGTCTCTTCTTGGATCTGCACCTTTCCTAACTAATTCCTTCCATGCTGCTGCTCAAAACTAGGCATTGATGTTAGTTTAATGATGCATTGCTCATCTTCACCTGCAAATCCTAGAAGTTCATCAAATAAACCAACAAAAATATGAACTTGAACATCTTTTTCTACTTCAACTACCTGTTGTCCCACCTTTTTCTCTTCAAAATATGATTGTCTAGAGTCTAAACTTGAAACAAATACCTCAAACTCATCCCAAAATGAGTCCTCTTTATTCCAATTTTCATTTTTTTGTGGAAGAGGATTGTTTATTACCTTATTGTAGCCTTGTTGAGGGGCTGGAACATCACCATTTTTACCTTCTTCTTATTGATTTGAGGCTAATACTACTATGATGTGAGACTCTTCTTGCTCATCATCAACAAAACATGGAAGTTCGTTAATCATGTCAATTAGATCATAAGAAACATCAACCTTTTCTTGATCTAAAACTTACTGATTTTCAAGTACAACTCCCTCTATTTCTTGATCTACAACCTGATTATCTTGAGAAATCAAGATATCAATGGATTTCTCTATGGATGGGGTGATTGTGTCTAAACAAGAAGTTTGAATTTTTGGAGGTTCTTGAGGTTGAACAAGTTGAAGAAAATGCTGCTTTTGAAAGATTGTAGGATGAACCTACTCAAGAATAGGCTCCTCTTGTATGAAGCATATTGTTTTGAATATAGGAATACCTCCTCCAAAAAATGGGTTTGAAAAAGTAACAAATGGGCTAGCTTCTTGCTTAATAAGAGACTCTTGAAATGAAGGGAAGCTCTTAAAACATGGAATTTCAAGATTGGAAGACATAGGAGAACCACCTTGACTGAAACTTGGAATTTTAACCTTGGGAACCTCCTGTTTGGCAAGTTTTAGCATTATTTATGTATTTTTTGCAGCAAGTTGTTGAGCAAGATTCTCTTCAAATTGCATCTTTTGCATCTCATATTGCTGATCTTGAAGATAAGCTTGATACTTTTCCTGTTCTTGCTGTAAATCACATTCTTGTTGACATTCATGGTTATAATCCTATGAGAAATCATATTTATAATCCTGTTGGAAATCATAGGTTGGAAAAACCAATTGTTCTTGTTGCACATTCAATTCACTCTTTCTAAATTGTTCTCTAAGAAACATGTTCCTTATCTTCAATCTTAAATCTAGATTGTGAATTTGTTTGAGCTTATCCTCAAAAATTTGAAACTCTTGAAGATGATCATAGGGATTGATCTATTGATTGTTAGAAAAATGGTGGCCTTGGGATTGATCTTGAGCATAGGAGGGCTGATATGAAGTATTAACATGGGTAGGAGGATGGTAAGAATGATAAACTTGCTGCTTATTTGTTGTGATATGGGAATTTTGATCAAAATTAGTATTATGGTTGTTTGGGTTTGGCTGATAAGAGGGTTCATGGCCAGTATTTTCATAGTAGGGGGTGGGTATATATATTGACTATGAAAATTTGACATCTTTATTCATATGAAGAGCTAGAAATTAGAATAAAAGCTTGATTTTTGAAACATACCAGAATTGGATCTTGTTGAAACTAGTAGATGTGCTCAAATTTTCTAGGTGTGTGTAAATCTTGCCTCCAAAGGTTATAAATACTGATTTTTACACCAAAAATCAGAATTATGTGGAAAATTTTTGGACTAGGAGAGTCCAAACTGTCCCACTAGGTGTGCCAAAAACTGTTATCATGAGGGATTGCGCCTGAATGCAAAGCTGTAAAGCTCAATAATCCCATGTAAGATGGAAACACTTTCGAGCCTGTGGGTTGCTCATAACGAAAGTGAGTCTCCAAATTATGGGCTGGTCCCCTTTTGATTTTCTATGAAACTAAAAAACTTGAATAGGAAAATGGATAGAAGGCTAAATGGAATGAAATGCAAAACTGAAATGATGGTGATGCACCTAAAAGATGATAAAATTGCAAACTAATTCACAAGGACCTCTCAAAGATTCTATCTACACAAATAGATCTAAACAATTCAATCACATAAATATTTCATACAAAGGCTTTAATGAATCTATCCTCTTCGAAGGAAAAAATAATGTTTTCACAACAAAGATGATAACTCTAAATTATATGCACAATGTATAACTTGTGAAACTGAACTTAATTGCATTCATACACTTATGAGTGAGATAGAAAAAATAAAGGTTTCAAGATTGAAACACAGTAAATTTATTATCAAATCAAGCATAAGGACAACACCTAAAATATGGAAGGAAAACTTGACAATATTTGAAAGATGAAAGGAAAATTCAACAACTGACAAAACTATGATAACCTATAAAAGCTGTTGAATTATATTAAACTGTAAATAAAAGCTAAGTTACAAGATAATCTCTTTGTAGAATGCAAAGGTAGAAAAGAAGAACTGAGAAAAAAAACTAAGTATTTTCTCAATATATACAAAAGATGGAAACTCTGATGTGCTAAGAGGTGGAACTAAAAGCCAACAGAGAGTGAAAAATATCTAAAAAATATCCTCTCATGAGCAAAGAAGAAAATCCTTGAAAAGAGGGCCCACAACTAAAGAAAACTAAACTCTAAATGTTGCAAACTCCTCCGCTCAATGTGCATGATGAAAACAACTCCAAAACTGATGTGAAACTACAACTATATCTTAAAAAATCTCTACCATTTGCTCCATTTTTTCTTTGCTTGATTAGTTAACTGAAAAGAGACTCAAGTCTCCACCTTTGTGATTTGCATGATTTGATCTTTAGTTCACTTCACTTGTTTTCCTTGCATGATTTTTGAAAAGGTAACTATTTGATTAAATATTAAAGATAATCAATGTGATTATTTTAATATTTAATAAGTGATTGTTCTCCCTTTTTACACATTACATGTTAAATATTAAGGTAATAAAATATTACCTTTAATATTTAATTATATTGTTGTCTTCGTCTAACTCCATGCAATAAAAACAAGTCAAGTGTTACATTGTCATTGCCATTTCTCTTTGATAGAGAATTTCTAAAATGAATATTAAGACAATATGAAACTTGCACTTAATATTTGTCTAGAATATAATATGCATGCAAAAATTAAAAAGGGCTTTTCAAAAGTTTAAAAAAATAATAAAAAAATCCCTTTTTAATTCTCAAACTCCACTATGAACTCACGGGCCTCCTTTGATACCAAGTTGATTGAATTTAAGTCAAGAACATAACATTATTCAAATTAAATGATTTTATTTTGTAAAAGATAGTCAAAATCCCAACATCAAATTAGGGTGAGTAAAAGAATCTCGAACCCTAAATCATTCTTCATTTTTACTTTGTATTTTTTGGAGTCTCTACTGCGCCACCAATGGTTAGGGTTTGAACTTTTATTTCACCATTTTTGCACCATTCTTCACTATTTTTGTGAGATTGCATGGAGATTCTGTGGGAAAAGAATGCAGAGGTAAGATTTTGTCACAAATTTTGGCATCAACCCTCATTTTAGAAGCAATTTTAGGCCTTCTTGGCTGTGACCTTTGAAACTTTTTGATGCATTTCACTTGTCCCTTTCTGATGTATATATCCTCTGTTTCTAATTTCGCCATTAAGGAGTCTTTAAAGCTTTGCCTGCTGTGGGTTTGACTGTATCTCCTCATAGAAATAATTGAAGGTAAGTTTTCTCCATATAATCTACACTTTATTATCTACTAGATAATGCACTCTATTCAAACCTCATAGTGAAAAAACAAAGAAATCATTTATTCTTTCTCATGGCCTGAAACCCCTTCATCTAGGTATTCAATTTTCTTTGATACTGAAGCTCTGTATATCTCATGTTTATTTTTGAAAGAATCTCAAAAATGAGCTTGATGAATGACATAATGGTGAATGTATTTGCTTCTCTTGGCTTTTGAAACTTCAAAGCTACAGGCCGTGGTTGAAAAACACTTTGGGTATTTCTTCTTTCTGTATATGAAACAATACAAAACCCTCCTTATGTTGTGAACTCCATGGATAGTATGGTAAACAACTAGATATATAAATGCATTTTCATTGCTTGAAATTTGTTATCAAAGTTCTTTATGAAAGCTTAAAAAAGCATATATGCTGCTATAGCTAAAGATAGTTTCCATTATATCTTGTTGTTTGTTGCTTTGAGAAAAGCCTACTTTGCTTCAACATCTTACATGGTTGTAAAGTGTACTTCACTTTTCATTATGTAGACCTGGATAAATGAAGGGCTTTTTCTTTATTTTCAGATATTGATGTTTTTTTCCATTTCTTACATTCATTGTGCTGAACATTACTTTAAAATACTTGCATTTGAAACAATGATGCACCTCCATATGTGACAAGAACCTTACCATTATTTTTTGTGGTTCATCCTCCCTATAGTTCTTACATGACTATGCTCCCATTTCTGTGAAGGCTCTCTTGCATCTTATGCTATGAAAAAAATAGCTTCACTCTTTGCTACTGTTCCACTACTATGAATTTTTCAATGAATGCTTGTTCACCATCACACTACATGATGATGCACTCCTTGTGTTTATTCATATGAGCAATTGATCATTTATGATTTAATCCTTTAGATTGATATTTCCTTTTGAGAAATTATGAATGTGTTTCTTTCTCAAAACTCTTTTGAATGATAAGAGGTGGCATGTTGGGCTCAACCCTTGTAGGAGCCAAATTTTACACCACATGTTAAAATGTTGAACATGATAAAATAGGAATGAAACATGTACCTGTACCTACATAGTGAACAAACATGTTAGAAAAAAATAGTGAAATTCAATGTTTTTCTTATGATTTGCTTTGGATATCTTGAATACATCTATTTATCTTGATTTTCTTGATCAATTATAAGTTAGCAAGTATTTGCTTGATTAGACATGCATGAGATTTGTATGGAATCTCGAGCTCTAACATATCATCTTCTTGCAGATTTCCTTCTTGGAGTAGCAATTGGACAACTTCAATGATGCTAGCACAATCTTCAACAATGATATTCGTCATTCACCAAGCAATGACGGGTCCCATATCTTATTTTATGTATTTATTTTCTTGTACCTTCTTGCTATTTTATAGTTGTTCAGATTTAGTTACTCCCATGGCTTGTGTGGGACTTCAAAAACACTGCTTTCGAATATATCAATTATTTAATATGATATAATGACTTGTGTATTTTCATTTGTGAATCACTACATAGCATGAAATAACTAAATGAACTATTTGAGGTATATGTTTTGTAATCATGAATAATAGCAACAAGATACTTGAAACATGAATTGCATAAAATGTTTAGCTTCAAAACCTGATAAATCTTTGAATATCTATTTTTCTTATCTAATTTTCTCAAATGTCAAAATTTTTCTCACCCTAGTTTAAAAACTGCTTGATAAAACTTTACTAAGTTAGCTAGTAGCCAAAAATTAGTAACAATAACAAAAATGACTTCCAAAATGGGTTTTTGGTTTAACATAATGGATCCTCTCAACAATTAGGAAATGTTAATAGAGGAAAGCATTTCATTGGTAATGTCTACCACAGAGTGGTATCATGCAAACATGACCCTATTGAGGTTAGAGCAAGTTTGGATGGATCTAACTATTGCATTGCTAAAAGATACAAAGCAAGAGTTGGTGGTTTTGCCCACTGAACACAGTGATGAAAGAAAAATTTGGGGTTTGGCTTACACTTCAAAACAAGAACCAATACATGGTTGCCATAGATAGTTGTATATTGATTGTGCAAACAAAAATAATGTAATCTATGCATTTATTGCTCTATCATTTGGGACGAATTGAGAGCATGAAAGAAAATAACATTCTTTTATAGAGAAGGAAACATCATATACACCAACATAAAAGCATGAGTTACCTCTTTGTTTCCATATGAATTCGGTGATTTTTTGCTTTGTTTGATATGGAAACAACTTTTCTTGCTCTGTTTGCCCTTCCTTCATGTTCTTTTCCCAAAATCCCTTTGCTTTTGCTTAGGATTCCACTCATTTTTTTTTTCTTCCCTCGGACCACTCTTTGACCCTAGATTCTGTATCTTTCTAAAATGGGAGGTAGTTGTCTTAACTCCCCCACGCCTCCTCATACATAGCCGCCCATTCCTCCATGCTGAAATAGCATAAAATATCTTCTCATGTTATGTTCAAGATGGTCAGTTAAATTATTTTCTCATGTATTGAATTTCCACATAAAACATTTTACTTTCAAATGAAGGAAGACAATTTTATATGTATCTATATATTCACACATCCATATAAATATACTCATTGTTCTATTCAAGAGTAGTTAATTCAGCTCATACATTTATATTTCCAACACCATTAACTATTATGAAATTCTCATCAAATGAACATGGTAAAGCAAATGCTCCATTAAATTTATTTTCCACAAGATTACCTAATTAGTCATTTATACATTTTACACAAGCAAAAATGATAACTACCAAGTTGCTAGCTAAATGCAAATGCTATTTTTCTCAATGGTGTTTTCATGTTCCAAATTCCAATTCTTGTTACCATTCATCATTTGGCTGAATATTCCTACCTCAACCATGTTCTTGGTCTTCAACCTGTCCCTACATTCACACACCAACACTTACAAAGTTTCATTAGTAACCAATAACCAATGATTGAAACAAAACAATTCCATTTTATATCAAAACATTCATCTTTCATATTCCATCATATGGATATACATACATTTAAAATAACATTGAAATCTCAAATTTATCACAAGTCAAATTGATAAATTCTATTTTCCATAAATATTTTAATAACTTAACATTTATTAATGCAAACAAAAATTTGATACGTGACATAAACCTTTTGTTAGAATTCTCTATGTCATCACAGGGATGAAAAGATGCTCAGAACACCTCTGCAAATCATTAATTCTCTTTGGAACCTTAATCAAAAGGTTCAATCTTGCTTAGCAAATTTGTACACTGTTGGTGTGAATAAAGTATTGTACCTAGTTAATTCTTTACTATGGACTTAGGGGACTTAGTTCATGTTGGAAAGAGACACTACACATGTTTTCTGGTGTTTTCATTGATGGCAAACCTTGTCAACTAGTCAATCCACATGTTGCAATTTTCTCATACCGGCAGACAGATTGAAGATCAGTGATTATCTGTTAAGCTAGAACAAAGCATCCGATAATTTTGTGTTCTTCGATTCATATGCAGATTTTCTGTTATTACTTTGTGTTGTGGATCTCAAGGAGTATTGTTCGATGCATAATAGGTGTTATTTGTAAATATTGGTGCCTCATATCAATTTGGGTGGAAGTTAGAAGGTCCGGTGAACTAATTTTCTGTTCATTAGTGTATGAAGGTCGACTTGGTGAATATAGTGTGTCGCAAATATTTGAGGAGTTATTGTTTAAGTATTTTTGTGTTCAAAATTTTTGGTTTAGGTCCTCACTATGTTGTGGCTGATTCTTGTGGATGCACATTGAATATTATGGATGATTTGAGCCGACTATTTGTGAATATTTCTTATTTTGTTAAAGATGACATATAACGATTGAATTCTTGGTGGAAGATATATATAAGTGATCGATTATATCATTTTGGTGTGTGTTCAATGTGAGTTGTTGTATGTTGCAAATGTCAAAAGGTCAATAGAGTGATTATGCACAGTTTCACTTGTGCATTATGGATTTTTGGTGCGAATTGAAGCAAAACAGAGCAAAAGAGCAGAATTAGTCAAAAGGTCCAGAATTCGATTGTTAAGCCTAACTAGAACTGTAATCAAGAATTTGTAGATGCTACTTTATTAGTTCAAATCATTGGAAGTATTCCAAACTTTTGTAAGGAAATGAGCTCTAGGCAGTGTGCCTACATGCAAGTGCATTCTCATTTTGTAATATTTTCTTTTGAGTATACTTAGAACAATATTGTGGATTGACCTCCATTGTGGTTTTTACCCTAACAGGGTTTCCACATAAAAAATCCTTGTGTTATGATGTGGTCATTTTTCTTATGCGCATGCATTTTTATTTTGGTTGAATGTTATCAACACTTTAATGATCAGTTTAATAAAGTTAAAAATTACACAACACTGATTCACCCCTCCCTTTCAGTGTTGCTTGATTCAAACAATTGGTATCAGAGCTCAGTTCCTCAAAAGAAGTTTAAAATATTGGGGAGGATATTGGAAAGTGTTTCAATGGATTCAAGTAGTCTTCAACAACAACTTATGGTGGTCCTAGATAATATTGATTAGGAAAACTTTGAAGTCCAAGAATTACAAGAAAATTTCATGAATGCTAAGAGATTCATTGAGTCATTGAAAGAAAAAATCAACAAGTCCATAGAGAAGAGAAGGGAACTTTGTGATCAGATCAAGCAGGAAGATAATAAACACATTGTAGATGAATAACTGAGTCAAGCCCTAAAAGATAAGATAGAAGAATGTGAAGAGTTTGCTAGGGATAATGTAGTTCTAAAGCATGAGACATAATCTATTATGATGAGGATGAATACGCAAATTGAAGACAAGAAGAAAAATGAAGAAAAGCTTGCCCAATCCCTGAAAGAGAAATCTGAAGAATGTAGTTGAATTACTAATGGATTCATTCAGTTGGAACTTGAGTTAGAACAATCCAAACACAATGAGGAAGAGCTTGAAAAACACATTGTTGATCTCAGAGATGAACTTTCTACTACAAATGAATTCAAGGAGAAGTTCAAGATTAGCTCAGCCAAGCTTGATGAACTGATTAAAAGTCAGAGGACTAATGGTGACAAGTGAGGTCTTGGATATGAAGAAGGAGAAAGTTCTAGATCCAAACAAAGGAAATATGGACAAAGGATGTTTAAACAAGGAACACTAGAAATGAACAACACTAGAAGGTATCTGGTAAGACAACCTAATGCTCAAAGGTTTAATGGAAACTGTTATGTTTGCAACAAATTTGGTCATATGGTGGCTCAATGAAGAAGTAGAATGAATTCAAGTGGTCCATCATTCTCTGGTCAATGCTTTAATTGTAACAAGTATGGTCATAAGTCAAATGAATGTAGAAATGTGATGAATTTTTTTTATAAAGATGTTAGATGTTATACATGCAATAGATTTTTCCATATTGCTAACCAGTGCAGATCAAGGGAAAGACAGTGGAAAAATTGGTTTGGACAAAGAAATGTGGTGTACTACAATTGCAACAAAACTAGTCATATTGCTAGATTTTGCAGAAGAGGTCTGGTAAATCAAAGAAGAAACATGTAGAAGGATGAAAAAGGAAAAGGGAAAGTTACTAAAAATTAGATCAGGAATCAGATGAAGAAGACATGGGTGAAGAAGAGTCCCTCTGTTGCAAGAAATGAGCTAGCACTAGAATCAACTTCTAGCAATTCCTCTGGCCTAGGGGGAACTATCAAGAAAATATTTCAAACCCCTTGCAGGAAATCGACTTCGGGGTGTGGATGAGTTTAGTGTTTGCATTAATGATCTATAGATACTATTGAACAATCAGAGAGAGTATTTATGCAGAATTGAAGGTCTACATAAGAGTTATCTTTTATAGTGTATGGAAATAGGGTATCCAGACGAGTTAGGGAAAAAGCATTTATTACATCAAAAAGGTTAGGTGTGCAAATGATAAAAGGTTATTTCTATCCTTCATTTGTCACTTTGCATTTTGAGAAGAAGAAATTTGAAGTGATCTGAAGTGAACTTTGGCAAAATTTGGTGAGAATTCAAGTGTGAAGGAAATTCAAAGTTCAAACCCTAATCTGGCTAAAAGGTATTTATCAAGAAAACTTGTAAATTTGTGAATTTGTGAAAATGGCTACTCCATTGGTAGTTGAAGTCAAGGATAGATCCCATCCAAAGTTTAAGTGGCATCCTTTCAAGTCTGTTGAGACTGAGCCCTTAGGTGCATTTTTTCTATTTTGTATGGTGTTTTGTACATTGAAGATATTAGGGCATACATTCATGCTAATATTGAGGAGTTAGGAAGCTAGCAATTGCTAAATTTGTATTCCAAACACATTATTGGAGAGGATTTTTGTGTTAAGCCCAAATTCAAAACCCTAGAGGAAAAGAAATTCATGCAAATTATGAAATTCCCCGTGTTTGATGAAAATGAATGGGTCCATTACATCTTGAGTTGAGTTCATGCTAAATTCATGTGGTTGAATCAACCCTTCAAGATTACAAAAGAGGCTATAAGTGTTGTTGTAGGTTTAAATTCCTCCGGTGGACTGCCAATTTTGAAATCTGTGAAAAATCAAATAGTCACTGATGCAACTGGTTCTATATTTGATAGAAGAGTGATGGCAATTGATAACATCATTGATATGGGTGTGAAGTTTTCCTTGATGGTTATTGGTTATATGATATATCACTCCAGCTGAGAAAATTCTATATCTGGTACAACCATATATGCAGCCTATCAAATGGTAAAGGAGAATGCAAAGTACGATTTATGTGAATTGCTTTGAAGTTAGATTTTGGAAAATCTTAGTAAGATTAAGAAATACAAGAAGAATTCCTTTAAATAAGGTAATTTTTTGCTATGTTTGTTCTTTTATTTCATGGATGAAGTTCTGGGCGTTGGGAAAGTGCATTGGCAAAGCGATAAGCCTATTGTTGTTCAAATTAGAGACATGTTATTTAGCCTTGGTGATTTGCAAGCCAGGAAAACTGTAATTTGGGAATATCTCAAAAACTTTCAGAATATAATGCAAGCAAGGGAAATAATTCCCACTTCTATTTTGGATAAGTATAAGGATACAATCTATTTTATGGTGGATATTGATCAGTGCTTGATGGAAGCGGCAGAACCTAGAAATGTCTAGATTATGCCAATGGGTTATGAAGTTGAGGAGAAAATCTTGGAGCTATATGCACAACATCTATTGTGTAAGCCTTTGGATCCATCTGAAGAAAGGTTTGGAACATATGCAGAGAAAAATATGCAATTCCATGAGCAATTGAAGAAACCAATGATAGTCCAGAGAGTGAGGAAATAAGTGGAAGTCTTCATAGAGAGCATGGGCATACCTACAAAAGCTATAAGAGAAGCAAGAAGGAAAAGAGAATAAGCTAAAAGTGAAAAAGGAAAAGAGCCTACTAAAACTGAATCTGGTAGTTTTGCAACATCCTATACTCAAACTAGATCAACAAGGAGCTCAACACCCCTATCTAGTCATGCAAAGAAGTCAGCTCCTGCAAAAGCTCAAGTTAAGGCATCTGGTAAAAGGAAGAAGGATAAGAGCACAAGAGTGTATACAACTATTTTAGATGATGAAGAGACAAAATCTGATGAAGAAGTTAGAGAAATAAAGCATATGAGCACCCCTGCAACAACAACAATAAAGCCCTCCGGTGAAGAGGAGAAAGCAAAGAAGAAGATGAAGCCTGACAAACCAAGTATGTCAATAGAGGAAGTTGAAAGAGGTATAATTAAGGATGGTACCTTTGATATTGTTGGTCAAAGAGTCCTTGAGGAGGCTACAATAAAATATTTGAACAATTTCAATATGACTCTTGTTGAGATAATGACACAGTTTCCTAAGGAATTATATGGAATTTTGGAGATGAGGAGAGTTGGTGCTAGAACTAAAGAAGAGCAGCTGAGAGAATGGGTTCTTGCAAATCTAAGTCTGGTAATGTCTATTGAAGAAATGAAGTCAATCCTAAAAGAAGCAAAAAGAGAGTTCAAAATAAAAAAAAGCATAAACGAGCTTATGTTGGGTAAGACTGAAGAAGTAGAAAAAGAAACTTAAAGCATTCTGAAGAAAGTTCTATTAAAGAACAAAATTGATGTTGTTTCTTAAGAAAAGAATGTGGAAGATATTTCATCTGGTCTAGTAAATGAAGAGGTTACATTTGAGGACACACATAATCCTCCTGATGTACATGATACAAAAGAACCTATGGAGATTGAAGCTCCTAAAATTGTGTCGATTGCAGAAAAAGAGATATTAGTTGAAGAAGTTGAAGCTCCAAATGACAAGAAAAAATTTGTGGTTGTGGAAATAGTAGTTGAGGAAAAGAAGGTTGAAGTTAAAGAAGTTCTAGTAGAAGAAAGAGACACTGCAGAGGAAGTGAAGAAGTTTCTAGAAGAGAAAAAGGAAGAATTTGATCTTGAGTTGGGAGATGCTCCTATTCATTTGTCTAACTTGTCCCCAATTCAGAAAATGAAAGTCACATCATTTGCACAAGCTAAGGCTAGGGAAGAAATTTTGAAGTCTCACATTGAGGATAGTGAGTTATTGAACCTGGAATCTGGCATTTTGGAGAAGATCATACCTACTTATGTTAAGGATCCATCCGGTTCTTCCTCCGATGAGCTGAAGAAACTTATAAATTTGGTAAGTAATCATTTAGAGTCACTTGAGAAGTCAGCTTTGGTCAAAGTTTAGAAGGAATTTGATGCTAGGAAGTTCAGTAGGTTGAAAGGATTGATAACTAATGAAGAATATCTATTAGCTACTTGTGTGAAAAATGTTCAAAGTGCATTGTCAAAAGGTGGAAGGATTTATAAGTTGTGTTTGTCTTTGACAAAACTTACTGAGGAAAATGAGAAGAAGGTTAAAGATCTTGAGAAAGAGTTAGTTGCTATCTATGATTCTTTTGATTCTTTAACTATTTCTATTGGAGAGCAAGAAGGTCAAGTTATATCCTTGAAAAAATAAAGAGTCCGAAGCGTGATAATGACAGAGTTGTGGAAAGAGCTGGTGAACTTAGAGGCCTAATTGGTCCAAAGATGGAGACCATGTTGAATGCTTTGAAAGAAGCACACGATGCTATGGCGGTCAGTGATCGAGTGAGCCTTGAATTTGTAGAAGTGCAATCTTATTTACTCTATGGTCACATAACTATTTTGGAAAATATCAAGAAGTGTTGGGACACAAGCTTGAACCTGTTAAAGACAAATTTTGCAGATATCTTCAAGTTTGTGTAAGTTGTTTGAAAAAAAGTTTGTACATATGCAATTTGAAGCTTTTTGTTTATAGAAGTTTTGTATGCAGATTCCCCATCTTTTCCATTGATGTCAAAGGGGGAGAATAGAATAGTGAAAAATTTATATTCATCTAAGGGGGAGTTGTAGTTTTGAGGTGTGGATGAAGATCTTTTTGAAGTTTTGGTTGGTAGTGTATTTTTGTTGGTACTGATCTGACACTTAGTCATTTTTCACTAAGTGTTGCCATCAATGCCAAAGGGGGAGATTGTTGGCAAGAGACACTGGACATGTTTTCTGGCATTTTCATTGATGGAAACCCTTGTCAGCTAGTCAATCTGTACATTGCAATTTTCTCATATCGGAAGAAAAATTGAAGATCAATGATTATCTGTTAAGCTAGAACAGAGCATCCGGTAATTTCGTGTTCTTCGATTCATATGCATATTTTCTATTATTACTTTATGTTGTGGATCTTAGGGAGTATTTTCTAATGTGTTATATGTGTTATCTATAAATTTTGGTGCCTCATATAAATTTGGGTGGAAGTTAGAAGGTCCAGTGAACTAATTTTCTATTCATCAGTGTATGAAGGTCGACTTGGTGAATATAGTGTGTCATAGATATTTGAGGAGTTATTGTTTAAGTATTTTTTCATTCAAAATTTTTGGTTTGGGTCCTCACTATGTTGTGGCCCACTCTTGTGGATGCACATTGAATATTATGGATGATTTGAGCCGACTATTGTGAATATTTCTTATTTTGTTGAAGCCGACATATAGCGATTGAATTCTTGGTGGCGGATATATATATAAGTGATCAATTATATCATTTTGGTGTGTGTTCGATGTGAGTTGATGTATGTTGCAAATGTCAAAAGGTCAGTAGAGCGATTATGCACATTTTCACTTGCACATTAAGGATTTTTGGTGCGAATTGAAGCAGAACAAAGCAAAAGAGAAAAATCAGTCAGAAGGTCCAAAATTTGATTGTTGAGCCTAACCGGAACTGTAATCAGAAATTTGTAGATGCTACTTTATCAGTTCAAATCTTTGGAAGTATTCCAAACTTTTGTAAGGCAGTGAGACTTTTAGTTTTGCGCAGTGAGATCTAGGCAGTGTACCTGAATGCAAGTGCATTCTCATTTTGTAATCTTTTCTTTTGAGTATACTTAGAACATTATTGTGGATTGACCTCCACCATGGTTTTTCCCCTAATAGGGTTTCCACGTAAAAAATCCTTGTGTTATGGTGTTGTGGTTATTTGTCTTATGTGCATGCATTTTTATTTTGGTTGAATGTTATCAACACTTTAATGATCAGTTTAATAAAGTTAAAAAATTGCACAACACTAATTCACCCCCCTTCTTAGTGTTGCTTGATTCCAATAGTTCACATGTTAAGTTTACTTAGGATATAAGCTTTCTTCTAGATGTCTTAGTTGTCTTATCTATAAGTCATAGTTGTCTTATCTAGACTTTACATTATCCTAGGTAGTTATGAGTTAGTTGTCTCATGTGATAGGATTAAGACACTTGTCATGATCTTGTCCAATATTATCTCTCATCCTTGCCTTTATAAGCAAGGCATCTCTAGGATATATTGTATTGCATAGCATTGTATTGTAGAGTATTACATATTGTATCATATTGCAATTCTTGTTTGGTGGAATAGCATCTTCCATTGTTGCTTCTCTCTATTTTTTGTGGAGGTTATTTGGTGTTGCAGATTGAAGATCTTGGTTGCTCACTTCAACATGGTATCAAAGCTTTGAATCTTGCAAGCTCCTTCCTTTTTTATTAGAGAGTTTCTACCATCAAGTTTACTATTGTGAGTTGAGTTTTTTTTCTAATCTTGCAAATTATCCATATGCTCTTTTCTTGCATTTCAATACGATCTTGAGAATCAAAAAGGGCTTGCAAAGATTTGCTAATCCTATATTACATGTATGCTTTTTGGTGAAATTTGGTGATTGCAACATTTTTGTCTATAGTGATAGTATTTAGGGCTTTTCCATTATGTCTAGGAGGCTCGAGAAAGTCAAATTTGACTATTTTTTCACTTGATTTGGTCACCATTTGCAACTTTGGCAAACAAGGGTTTAATGCAAGCTATTTTTTATTGGAGCTATTTTCATTTTTTCTTCAAAAATCCTTCTTTCACTCATTTTGAAGAAAAATGATTTCTGGGTTTTGTAGCCAGGGTCAAAATCTCATCTGGGTTTTTTTTATATTTTGCATATCTTGCATAGATATAAAGAAAACTACTATCCAAAAAGTGCCACTCATCATTTTTTACGAGATGAAGGTTAAAAAATTATTATTATTACTTTTTTCATCTTCTGCTTGTTGGATCAAAAAACAATTTCTAGGTTTTTGTTATTGTCTACAAATAGTGACTAGATTTTTTAGAAATCAAATTAGAAGTAAACTTCTTTTTGCTAAAAAAACTCGTTTCTTGTAGGCTAAATTCATTTTTTTTTTTTTTTTTTTTTATAAAATTCATAACTTTTGGCCACAGTGTCAGATTTTTGCAAACGAGATATTGCCAAAAAGCTAGTTCAACGAGCTTCATAGTGGTGTAGCTGATTTTTACAGATTTTGCCATTTTTTGCTATTTTTTTAGCTTGAAGGTACAAGTGCTTTTATTACTTGTAATTGGTATAACTTTTGCATACGAAGTCTATATTTGGCAAACTTTGTTTTGAAATTGTTCAAAAAATCGTAAGGAATCTATTTGTAACCTCTATTTTTAGTTTTGGCAATCTTATTTTTGAAAATTGTAAAAATCACTGTGTTATATAAATGGTTGATTTGAGCTTGTCACTTGTATAAATTACAAAATTTCTTCATTGTAATTTGCTAGGGGGGTTGTAAATTGAGTTTTAATACATATTGGGGGGCAATAAGCACAATTTAAGTGCCACATTGTCTTATTTCTTTTGGTGTTCTTCCATCCAACATGGCAGATTTAAGGAAAATTGAACTACTCACTCCACACAATTATCACACATGGAAGCTAAAAATGACTCAATTGTTATGGCCAATGTTAGATGTAGAACAACTTGAATTCACAAGGGATTATGAAAAATTTACCCATAGATGTAAAATGGATGAAGCAAAAGGGCTCATTGGCTTACATGTATTTGATAACTTGTTTCATATTGCGGAGTGGAAAACACCTAAGAATGTTTGGGATAAACTTGAAGAGTTGTATGGTAAAAGTAATCAGTTCAGAGCCTTGCAACTTCAAGCAGATCTATAATCACTCTCTCCCAATGCATTTCCTTCAATTCAATATTTTCTTGCATAATTTAAGTTGATTTTGTCACAATTAAAAGGATGCAGGCATGATAAATCTAGTGATGAATGTATCTTCTTGATTCTATCTCAGTTAAGAGGTCCTTATCAAGTGTTCTCTTCTACTTTCTACTCTACTATGTATTCCATAGGGAAATATTATAAAATTCCTACTTTTGAGTTGTTTTGTGAGCGTCTTACTAGGGAGGAGGCCAAGTTGTTTCAGTTGGATGCACTACCTAGTTCTACGAATCATGATCTAATGGAACAATCATCCAAGGGTAAAGGAAAGAGTAAGAATAAAACCAAGACATAATCATCTTCAGGTAGTGAGAATCCCTTCAAACTAAAGTCAAAGAACAATCAAAATTCCACTTCATCTCCTTCTTCTACGTTTGGAAATTCTTCTTCCAAGTCTAAGAAAAATAAAGGAGATCCTTGTTCATTTTATGGAAAAAATGGGCATAATGAGGCTCATTGTTTTAATAGATTAGAATCCTTGAAGGAATATATAAAGAAGCATAACATTTCAGTGCCTAAATATTTTTCCATGGGTAAAGGGAAAGCTCTTTCAACATGATCCATTCATTCATCTTCTAACAATTGGATTCTTGATTTAGGTGCTTCACATCACATGACCAATTCACGTGATCTTCTTTATTCCATTATTCATACTTCTACTTCTCAGATTGTAGTTGAGAACTCTTTAAAAATTCTAGTTGTGGGGAAAAGCTCCATTAAGATGCTAGATGGGTGCATTGAGGATGTTCTTCTTATTCCTGATATTTCAACGAATCTACTTTCCATATATCAGATTTGTCATTCTGGAGATGGAAAGTCATTTGAGTTTACTCCATAGAGTGTGACTACTAGATAGTTATAGGATATTGAGAAGGTTGTTGCTTCAGGGATAGTCGATCATGAGAACCATTTGTATTAGTTTGATGGATTTGAGTCTTCATCAGGTTCATGTTTTTTTTCTCATGCCAATTCAATGAGCAAGCTTTGGCATGAAATATTTGGGCACTTGAACTATATATATCTTTAGTAGATGCATGCACATAACTTAGAGGTTGGTCTTCCAAAGATATCTTACATGGATAGTGTTTGTCAACGTTGTGTTCTTGGAAAGAAACATCAAGATCCTTTTCCTAAGGGTCAAGCTACACGTGCAACCACACCCCTTGAGTTGGTCCATAGTGATCTCATGTCATTTCCAACCCCTTCTTTTTTCAGGGGCTAAGTATGTGCTCACATTCATTGATGGTTTTCCCCAACACACATGGGTCTAATTTTTGAAGCTCAAGAGTGAGGTTCTTACCATCTTCAAGACCTTCAAAATATTTGTGGAGAAGAAGTTAGTTTTCTCTTTGACGGATATGCATAGATAATGGGGGGAGCATGTCAATTAGGAATTTTAGGATTTTTGTAGTGGGCATGGTATTCTTCATTAGCACATAGTTTGTTATGCTTCTCAATAGAATGGTGTGGTAGAGAGAAATAATAGGACTCTCAAGGAGATGGCCAATTGTATGATTCAGTCTAGGTCCACGGATCCTACCTTTTGGGTTGAAGCTATCAATTGTGACAATTATATTTAGAACTATATGCCCCACAAGGCATTGAAAAACATGACTCTTGAGGAGGCTTGGTCTCATCACAAGCCTAATGTATCCTTCTTTAGAGTATTTGATAGTGAGGCTAGGGAATTCATTTTAGATAGTTGGCATAAATCAATGGAGAAGAAGAGTCAATGATAATTTTTTTTGGCTATTGTGAGGATGTGAAGGCATACAAATTATTTGATCCTAACACATGATAGGTTTGTTTCTGTTGTAATGTTAATTTTATTGAGTCTTTCATGTAGAAAGATCCTCCTTCAACTTCTTCTTCATCACAACCTACTCAATCTTCTTCAGTTGATGATGTTTTGCTACTTGAGGAAGATTTTGATGATTGTCTTGCTCCACCTCCTCCTAATTCATCCACTAGGACATGATGGGATCATGTTACTCTTGAGGAGGCTGGTCCTCTTTTTGGTGATCCCACAAACACTCACCACACTCATTTTCAGACTTCAAGAATCAATATTTTGAGTCATGCTATTTTAGATGATCCTCAGAAGTTTTAGATGCTTTAGGTATTTCAGAGTGGGATAGTGCTATGGTTGATGAGTATTCTTCTTTGATGAAGAATCATACTTGGGATCTTATACCTCTTCCTGAGGGAAGAAAGTTGGTTGGATGCAAGTGGGTGTATCATACCAAGTATGTAGTAGATGGTTCCATTGAAAAGTACAAGGCTCATCTTGTTGCAAAGGGTTTTTCATAGGTTGAAGGAATTGACTATTCTGAGACCTTTGATCCTATTGACAAGATTGATTCTATTCACCTTGTCCTTGCTATAGCTACATCATAGGGATGGTCAGTGTATCAGATGGATGTGAAGAGTGCGTTCTTGCATGGGGATCTTCATGAGGAAATTTATATGGAGTATCCACCAAGTCTTATGCATGACTCTTCACTTGTTTGTAGGCTAGGAAATTCATTGTATGGTCTCAAACAGGCCCCTTGGGCTTGGTATGAGAAGATGGATAGTTTCTTGTTTGCTTTCGGCTACACTCGTTTCCATTTTTATCCTATAGTTTATACTCAGAGATATAGAGAGGATCTACTCACACTTGTGCTCTACGTGGATGATTTGGTTCTCACAGGGAGTTCTCCTTCCATGATTCAAAGTACAAAGTGAGCATTGATGGAAAAATTTGATATGACCGACCTTGGTCTTTTGCATTACTTCCTTGATCTTCAATTTCATCAAACTTCTGAGGGCATGTTCATTTTCTAATAGAAGTATGCTCTTGATTTTCTTCAAATATTTGGCATGGCTGATTGCAAGCCTACCCTTTCTCCATTTCAGTCAGGTGTTATATTATCTACCAGTTACACTACTCCTATAGTTGATCCTACCTTGTATCTGCATTTTTATGGTAGTATTTTGTATTTGAAACATAGTAATCTTGATATTTCCTTTGCAGTTGGACTTGTCTCTTACTTCTCAAAGGAGCATCAAGAGAGTCATTGGAAGGTTGCCAAATGTATCTTGAGATACATTCAAGGCACTACACATTTTGACATTCATTATACATTAGGGGCTTCATTGGCTCAGATTGGGCTAGTGATGTCAATTGTCAAAAGTCTAATTATAGCTTTATATTTTTCCTTAGTTCTGGTTTGATTGCATAGTCATGCAAGAAGTAGACTACTATTTCATTATCATCGATAGAGGCTAAGTACCAAGGTGTAGGTCTTGCTAGTTAGGAGGTTTTTTGGCTTCATAAATTGATGACTGAGTTTGGATTCCCTTCCACTTAGTTCACTACTATTTGGTGTGACAAATAGAGTGCCATCCATATCTCTCACAATATAGTGGAGCATTAGCGTACTAAGTACATTGAGATCCACATGCACTTCATCAGGAACTCATCCAGGATGTTGTTCTCAGCTTGGAGTATTTTCCTATAGACCAACAGGTTGTAGAAATCTTCACTAAACCTTTGGCTTTTCCTCGCTATCTTCAATTGCAATTGATGCTTGGGGTGAAGAAACTTGTCCTTGGGGGGTCTTGATGATTCTTCCTTCTTTAGTTTTTATTTAAAACTTTTTTTCTCTTTTGGAGAGGAGTTTTCTCCCACATAGTTTTTCTCCTTTTCTCTATTTGTGATATATTTTTTGTTTTGTACATGGGTACCTCACCAGGCCTTGTTTTCGAGACCCAAATTTTGCATAATTTCATTGGTTTGTTCCTCCCTAAGTTGCACTTAAGGGGGGGTGTTGGTGTGAATAAATTCTTGTACCTAGTTAATTCTTTACTAGGGATTTAGTGGACTTAGTTCACATGTTAATTTTACTTAGGATAAAATATTTCTTCTAGATGTCTTAGTTGTATTACCTAGATGTCATAGTTGTCTTATCTAGAATTTACATTATCATAGGTAGTTATGAGTTAGTTGTCTCATGTGATAGGATTAAGACACCTATCATGATATTGTCTAATCCTATCTTTCATCCTTTCCTTTATAAGCAAGGAATCTCTAGCATATATTGTATTGCATAACATTTTATTGTAGAGTATTTCATATTGTATCATATTGCAATTATTGTTTGGTGGAATAACATATTTCATTGTTGCTTCTTTCTATTTCTTGTGGAGGTTATTTGGTGTTGTAGATTGAAGATATTGGTTGCTCACTTCAACACACACTTAAGGAATTGATTCATTTCATCTTCCATGCTGAAATATTCAACATTTTATCTTTTTTAGGGGGCTAAAGGATTTGCAAATGATAGCTCCCCCTGAGATAATGCTTTATCTCAAATTTTCACAAAATCTTGTTTAGAATGCACAAGCATAGTATCATCCTTCTTCACATTCTCCTTGTTTCAAGAATTATGGTATTTTAATTGATGTCAACAAGAAGTATACTGATCGGTGTTGTCATTGATGTCAACTAGGGGATGAAGATGTTGAGGATATTGAGAAAATTTTGAAAAGAGGAAAATAGGTTATACATGTGTAGTTGTCACCTTGAGGAAGTGTTGTGAGTACATGGAACTATTATTTTGTTGTAGAGTCTAAAGATAAGGTAATGATTCTAGAAGATGGTTCTAGTACTTGGTTTCCAAGTGCTATTGAGAAAATTTAATAAATAAAGTAAACAGTGTTGTGAAAATGATCATAGTGTGCCCCGTATTGTGCTCCATATTCTTTTTGATTTGATGCTACGCCTATGCATATCTTATAGGTTATTCAAGGTTGATAGAGGTTGCTACATTCAAAATTTGGGTTTCTGGATAATTGTACAATACGATACATTTTAACTAGCATCTGAGCCAGTTGTTCAGTAATGTTTTCTGTTGTTTCGGAGAAATGTATTTTCTCTACATTTTTCCACTATGTGGATTTAGGTTGTGTGGATTTTGGAAGTTTCTTATAATGTCTTTATCTTTCTGTGGTCAAGTGTTTACTCAATTTGATGCAATATAGCATAAGTTTTTCATTCATCAATATGTAATCAAGGGTTATCTATTGCTCTAAGATAAAGTATTTTTTGATACAAGCTTCAATGATGTATTTGATGAATCTTAAGTAGTTCCTATATTTTTCTAGATTGAATTCAAGTAAATTATTCTGTTCAGAACTTTTAGCTTGATCTAATGAAGTGTGTACTTAATGTTTATGATGTTTTGCATGGTTGTTGGGGACCTTGTGTTTAACACTACATGTGAGGATTTTGGAAGCATGTTAAGGTATATTGGGATCTATTTGGGTCCTAATTAAGGGTTTATGTAGGTAACCTTTCATTCCTATCCATCGCGAGAATGTTTAGGTGCTAACCTAGTTTGAATTTGAGTGTATAACGACTAGTGGTTGATATTGGAGAAAGTTTTGAGGTTGAGGTTGATACAAATATGAATGGTGTTGATAAAAAAGGGTGAAAAAGGGAGCAAGAAGCAAGATAGATGTGAGTAAAGTATATGTGATGCAAATTTGAGCAGTGTAGTGCGGACTTCTTGTTAGGGTTGCAAAGGTAGTGAGCTGAAGGCATCCAAAATCTTTCAAGTGTGACTGCGAAAGTGTGTGAGCAATTGTCATGGACTCCTTGTTGCATTGAGAAATTTTTCTCTATGTAAAATTATTTTTCTATCTTCTTTTATTCTTTCTGTGGCTACGAGCACTGGTTGTGAGCCTTTTTGGACAGTGCATCCTATTTTGGCAGTGAGCCTTTTTGTACTGATTTTGCAATTACTTATATTGTGAGCTAATCCTCATTGTGGTTTTCCCTCATTGGGTTTTCCACGTAAATATGGTGTTCTTATGTGTGTGGTGTTGTGATTTTAGTTTATGTTATTTTCATTTCATGTTTAATCAATCTAACAGAATAAGGACTAATGAATGCTTGTGGATTTGATTATTGTTGAGGGTTTTGAAGGTTTAATTTGCTACAAATGATTCACCCCCCTCTTAGTTTTCTTGTTCATTTCAACAATTGGTATCCAAGCAAGGTTCCTTGAAGAATATCTTAATTGCTTGAGGTAGATCTGGGATGACGAACAAGATTACTTTGGAGTACCCTAGATTTGATGACATAGATTATGCATTTTGGAAAACACAGATGGAAGGATATTTGTGTGCTCAAGGATATGAAATTGAGAAGGCCTACCAGACTACATACACTCCACCTCCAAATGGTCCAAGCACAGGTGCAAAATTCAAGGTGCATGAGATCAATGCAAAGGAAAGGTACATTATTACAAATAGCCTTTCAAAACTTGAATTAGTTAAAGTTATGGGTTTGAAGACTGCTAAAGAGGTTTGGGATAAGTTAGAAAACATTTATTAAGGAGATCTAAAGGCCAAGCAAGCAAAGTTGGAGAACTTGAAGGAACAACTTGAAATTATGCAAATATCTGAGGATGAATTTGTCAAAGGTTAAATTCAGAGAATTGATGAGCTGGTAAGTGATATGAGAGGTCTTGATACAACAATTAAAGAATCTAAAGTGGTGAAGAAAATTATCAAATCTCTTTCAGATTGTTATAGTGAAAAGGTATCTGCTATTGAGGAAACAATTGACTTTGATAAATACTCTAGAGATTAGTTGATTGGCACTCTAAATGCATTTGAAATGAAAAGATTGAAGAAATGAACAAAAGTAGAGACTTCTTTCAAGGCTATGAAATTAGAGAAGGTTAAAGAATCAAGTGAAGAAGATCTATATGATCTAGAAGCTAACTTCGTGAGAAATATGAAAAAGGGCATTGGTAAGTATCAAGGTAAATTACCTTTCAAATGTTCTAGCTATGGCGATATAGGTCATTATGCTTCTAGATGTCCTAAAAGAGCTGAAATAAATAAAGATAAAGAAGGGAAAGGAAACAAAGGAAAGATGATTAGGAAAACTTGCTATGTGAGAGAAAATGTTGGTATTTTTGATTATGAATTTGATTATGGAGACTTTGATGATAATGAATGTTTGTTTTTGGCTATAAAAGATGAATTTGGTTCTACTAACCTTGAAAGTTGTGTGAAGGAAAGTATTCCAGAGAAGGAAGATAAGGTTGAAGGTACTTTGGTATCTGCTTTTCATGTCAAAGAATATAAGAATTACT
Organism: Sequoia sempervirens; assembly: GCA_007258455.2. NCBI lineage: Eukaryota > Viridiplantae > Streptophyta > Pinopsida > Cupressales > Cupressaceae > Sequoia > Sequoia sempervirens. The sequence goes on along the minus strand of VDFB02379711.1, from coordinate 209,788,874 downwards.
GGGTTGTTGACAATTATTGCTCTAATCATATGACTAGAGACAAAAGTAAGTTTTTTAAACTTGAAAAATATGATGGTGGATTAGTTAAATTTGGAGATGATTTAGGAGCTAAGATTTGTGGAATAGGTTCAATCAGTTTTGATGGAAAGCATAATAATGACAATATTTACTATGTTAAGAGCTTGAGACATAATCCCTTGAGTGTGGGACAAATGTGTAGTAAAGGATACAATCTTGTGTTTAAGGATGAAGCTTGTGAGATTTGAAAAGGATCTAGAATTGTGATTGCTATAGGTAAGAGAACAAAAGGAAACATCTATCAGCTTAAGGGTGCTAATGGTCATTGATTTATGTCAAAGGTTAATAATAGTTGGTTATGGCACCAAAGGGTGTGTTACATGAATTTTGATAATTTGGAAAGAATTAGTTCAGTTCATTCTATGAAAGATTTACCTAAGATCATAAAACCTATCAATGCTATTTGCAAAAGTTGTCAATTTTGAAAAAAAATGAAGAGTATCTTTAAGGGAAAGGAATATTATGCTATTGGACTATTGGAATTAGTGCATATAGATCTTTGTGGTCCTACAAGGGTGAGAATTCTACAAGGTGAAAGGTACTCTATGCTTTTGATTGATGATTACTCTAGAATGACATGGGTTACTTTTCTTAGAGAGAAATTTGATGCATTGGAAAAATTTAAAGCATTTAAAGCTTTGGTTAAAAATGATATGGATTTGAAAATAAAGTGTTTAAGGTTTGAAAAGGTGGTGAATTCACCTCCAATGAGTTTAACATGTTTTGTGAAGTTCAAGGAATAAAGAGGCATTGTTCTGCCCCTAGAACTCCTTAGTAGAATGGAGTTGTTGAGAGGAAAAATAGAACTATTCAAGGACTATGATGAAAGAGGAAAATCTACTGGATGTCTACTAGAGAGAAGCTATTCACACTGCTATTTACATATGTATTGTGAATTATTGAAATATGTAAATGCAAAAGCAATAGATACAACACAATCAATGAGACATTGTATTAGAGAATTCAAATCACAAAACTAATCAAATTGAAACAAAATGAATTACCTAAAGTCATCCCATTGTTTCCTATCTCTAGGGATTCATTAAATCATAATGGCTCTTATATTTGTGTATGCACTATGACTATTTGAATGACAACCTAAAGAACAAAATGTTGGAAAATGCAAGAAACCTATTCCTACATGATGATTGATAAACTATATGATATGCTATAAATGATAATGATGCTATGATAAGGATATGATGCTAAAGACTATGATACAAATGCTATATAAAAAATACTATGATAACTAAGATGCAACTAATATTAAAGCCATGATTATGCTAAACTAAATGGTTCTAATTGCTAATTGCCAAATGCTCAAATGCTCCCAAATGCTCAAATGAAATTTCTACAGAGTAAGATTGCTCAAATTTGGGATATGAAATGTTGGAGGATGATGTTGTATTTATAGGATTTCCAAGGCATAAAATGATGTGGTAGCAACCAACAGTCATGATTTTAGTTGGAGAGATGAACGGTGGATAATGAAGAAGTTAGAGGGAATAATGGAGAGTGTTCCCTTTAATAGAACACTTTGCCAAGTGTGAGAGAGAATAAATGAAGGAAGAGAGCCAAGTGTCTCAAGTTTGTTTAGAATTTGTTGAAGAAAAACTCATTTAAATATTAAGGATATTTAAATTCATGAGACAAATGATGAGGTGGCAAGAGGAAAAGTTGTAGACATGTGACTAAATTCAAATTTGGAATTATTCAAATTTAGTAAGAAAATATTAATTGAATTAAAAAAACTATTTGAATTTGTTTATTTAATTAAGATTAGAGGAATATGATTTAAGATAAGAAGAATTAGAAAATGTGAACTATATAAATAAATTTAGAATTTATTTATAAGTAGACAAAATTAGAGGTTTATTAATTAAATACCTTGTATTTAATAATTGATTATCCTGACCTATTTTAGGTGTATACATTTTTCCCCTTCTTTGAAGTGATGTGTTTACACATTGCTTCAAAGAAAAAATTGCTGGTGTTGGTGATGTTGACAATTTTTTTTTGATATGCCCCAGACACTGATTTTCAAGTGATGATGGATATATGCCCCCTCAGGAGATAAATCGATGAATTTTTGAATTTTTAGGATTGTTTTGAATTTTTTAAATTTTTTATGATTTTCTGATGATTTGATGATTTTCAAATTTTATGATATCTCAATGATTTATATCCCGAAAAATGATACTGAACCTACCAGGTGATTAGTTGATTAATTAAGACCCCTTTAAAAAATAAATAAATCCCACTTTAATCTCATTTAATCACTCCTTTAAAAGATTAAAAAGGTGAAAAGAAACTCATTTGTATCATTTGCATTTTGAAAAATTAGAGTGATTGAGAAACTTTTGAGAAAATTTGGCAAGATGGTGATTCTAATCCAAACCCACTGATTTGAGCGTGTGCGACGTCACAACCGCCTGACTGCTTATGGACCTCGGATATGTACCTCAAAAACCTCCTTGTAAAATTTGAATCTCATTTTTTGCACATTTTTAATGTTTAAAATTATATTTTTTGTGTTTTAGCACATTGGAACCTTGATGTAACACATTGAATGCTTGTTCTAGCACATAGGGTCAAATTTTTAGTGCATCCATGCCAAGTTATAGCACATATAGTAAAGTAGCACATCCATACTTAGATTTAGCACATATGATAAATGTAGTAGCGCAATTGGTTTTGTAGCACATAGGTGATGTTTTCTGGTGCATTAGGTCAAAGTTTTAATAGATAGATCATTTTAGCACATTGATGTAGTGAGATGGCGCATTGATGAAATTTGATGGTGCATAGAGAGATTTAGCGCTTTGGGACCCTATTTTGGTGCATCAATGAAAGTTTCTAGTGCATACATGCTTTTAGCGCATAGAAAGTTTGTTTGAGTGCATCTAGGCCAAATTGATGAAATGTGAATTAAACTCCTTGATTTTGATGATTGTTGAACGCATCAGCCAATGTTTTGATGTTGATAGATTAGATGATGTTTGATCTCATGATAGGTGAGATTCAATGATAGGATGATGATAATTGACCTCATGATAGATGAGGATCAATGATAGATTGATGATTGACCCCATGATAGGTGAGGATCAATGATAGATGCTCACGAGATGTAATCAAAATATCATCAGAGCTGATTAGATTTATAGGTTGATTAATATTGATTGATTGATAAAATTGATAATTTGTGATATGTTATGATGATAGGAGCCTTCGACAATCCTCATGTCATGGGAGAATTTCTTGAGGACCTAGGATTTGATTCCACAACTAGATCAGGCAGATCTAAATGTGATTGGATGATGCAAATTAACTTCTTTGCTTGACATGCCTCAACATAGGATTAATAGGGGACTTATGAATGATTTGGCAGAGAGGTGGCACAATGACCATAACACATTTCACTTACCAATTTGTGAGATGATAGTGACACTAGAGGATGTTTATTAGATTTTGAGGATTCCTGTTGTTAGAGAGCTGGTTGTGTATGGTTCCACTGAGTAGGGAGGTACAAATGCATTGTAGAGAGTCTTCGAGGATGATAGGATTTGTGGCTATGATATTCCATGGTGAGAGATGGTTGATGCATACACGACATTTCCATGTGTTCTTGCTGGATTCATTGGAGGATTTCTATGTCCTGACCGTAGGTCAAAGGGAATCTCAGTCGGTTGGGGTTGGATTTTAGAGAGCATGATTATGCAGGGGACCATATATGCATGGGGATCCTGCATTCTTGCACATTTGTACCATGATCTACATTAGGTTGTGTACCTTAGAGCATCAAGTTTATCGGCTGGAGTTACACTGCTACAGATATGGGCATGAGAGCATATAGCTGTCACTCATCCCATTGCAGATAGACAGTGGCCAGCCGGTGGTCCATATGTTCATGGATACATAGGTCTAGTTGTCTAGCATAAGCTAGGAAAATAGGAGTACTGGAGGAGGGTATTGGATGATCTCAATACAGTTACATGGATGCCATCTCTTGACTGTGAGCAGTGGCCAAAGGATGATGCTAAGATTCCCTATGTGTGCATGGCTATATAATTGATTGGGAGGACTCAATTCATGATTGAAAGATTCCTTCTTGGGAGAGTGTTGTGACATTACGATAGAGTACATGGCATTCCCTAGGGAGTGGCTCTTTATGCACAGAGACGGGTGGATATACCAGAGTGGGGATCGAATTTATCATATGATGCAACATGTTAGGAGTACCAGGGACTCTAGCCAATGATATGGGAGTATCACCCAAAGATTATAGAGGTTGCAGTATCACATGAGTATGCTCACTACTTCTTTGTGCATCCCTTCCTACAGATATCTAGTCTAGATGAGCTGGTACCTACATTGGATGATGATGAGAGGGCACCACCACATGCACCTAGGTGGAGGAGAGATGGAGGAGATGATGAGAAGGAGGGAGAGAGTAGTGATGCTGGAGATGGGGATGGAGATGGAGGTGGCGAAGATGGTGATGGAGATGGTGGTGGTGGTGGAGGTGGTAGGTCAACATTATTTCTTAGAGTGTCTCAGAGGAGGAGATCACTGGTGGCTGCAACATATCAGCATGTTCAGACTTGCTTGCCTTCACATCAACAACATACATAGATAGCTACATTATAGTCAGAGGTATAGGCTTTACAGAGTCAGCTAGCTCAAATATAGGATCAGATGCAGACATAGGCCTAGACCTAGGCACATGCATAGGCACAGGCACAGGCATAGGCACAAGCACAAGCATAGATTTTCACACTCACAATAGAGAGGGATAGCCTGAGATAATAGTGTGAGAAGGAAGAGGGACTAGTAGAGAGACTACAAAGAGTGGCTGAGGGTACTACCACAACAGATATGCTTAGAGAGGTTACACGCGTCACTAGAGAGGCATAGTAGTATATGGGAAATTATCATTAGGTAGTGCCTCCAGAGCGACGGGTTAGTTATGCTTAGTCTGCTAGTGCTCATAGTGATTCTAGGACTAATAGTAGGGGTGTTATAGGTCCACCACCTCGCAAAGATCCAAGGGTAGGGCCGTCGGGTGGTGCAACAGGAGGTACAGGGCCGACATTGTCTGGGGCTAGCAACACATAGCCATTGGGATGATCCTTGATGTATTTGAGACATTTGATGATGTATACATTGATTATGCTGAGATATTGATTCACTACCATTTTGATGTTGTATCTCTCCACTTTTCCAGACATCATTGTATACTTGACATTATGATTTTGAGATTTATATGATATGCAATGATGATTAGTGATCCATATGTTATCTATATGATCCTATGATGGATGCATTTTATCTCTACATTATGTGTTATGTGATTTTTTAATATGATGATGCTATGGTTGATGTATGGATGCAAAGATGATATGATAATGCATAGATTATGATTCTAAATGCTTTATGGATGATGTTTTTATGTTATTTGAGATGAATGTGATTATGCAAATGATATGTGATGCAATTTATTTTTGTATTTTCCTGATGAAAATATATGTGATGTAATGCATGAATGAATGTATGTTGTAATAATGCTTTCTAATGTATGTATGATATGCAAATGATTATGAGAATGATATGTTTTTGTTAATGTCAAGTATACTCATTCTTTTAATGATAGATATAACATCACTTTAAAATCTTGTCAGCCTTGGAAAATCCATAAATATAGATGCAATCTAACTTAACCATGCAAATCTAAATATGCAAAGCTATCATTTTATCAATCGATTTGTTGTGTTTTTTATCATCATTGAGCCTTTGAATTGTTGAAATTGAGTAAAAACATCGATGGTATAATTACACCATGATGACTTGAGTACTACTTCCATGATTTTTGATATTGCAAGTTAACACAAGCATCTAGGTATAATAGCACCGAGATGACCTGAACGTTTCTCATGTAAACAAACAAGAGTTAATCATTTTCCTATGCAAAATCATAATGCCATCAATGATAATTTGTAGAGCATGTCCCGCGACAATTTGCACAGTAGTAATGATTAAATCATAGACAACAGACGAAGAAAATATCATTCTTGATCATAGATCCTTTATTTCAAGACATCATCGAGTTGCTCTAGAGAAATGATAACAAAAATCAAGATAAAACGATTGAACATTCATGCCAAAGTGATAAAACCATTATTTAGAAAGAACATCATCCATTTAACTTTGTTTTGATCAATTGATTTGTTTGTTTGATATGGATGGTTGATGTGTAAATTTTAATTGATGTTCAATGTTGATTTTTTTTTATGATGATTTTTGTGTTTGCTATGTTGTTTGACTGCTGTTTGTCTATTGGTTTAAGCTCAAAGTTTATTTCCCCCAATGAGTTCAATATTTTCCCCCAGTCCAGGGTAAGACATGACTGCCATGCCAGGATATGTACATGAGGTTTTGCGATGTTAGGTAGAATGATGGCGAAAGTGAATGGCCAACACATGATAAAATAGATGGAAAAGCTAATATATCACAAATAATGCCTATTTCTAGGTTTTAACTACTTGTTTTTATTGCACTTTTTCATATTTTATGATTTTTCACTTTTTTGTATTTTTCCTTTTTTTTGGTATTTGTGACTTTTTCTAATTTTTTTGTTGTAGGATTTTTTTAGCAAGATTTATTCCACTTGAATGAGTGCCATAGATACCTTCATGAGCCTCGTGCAAAGTGGTTTCAACTTCGTTACATTCAAGACACTGAAGGAGAGTACCATCAAGACCTCATCGATAAAGTACATTAGGTATTAGGGTATGTCAAGCTACTTGTCAAATAAAGTTACATTTTTGGCTTTGGGATAAATTTCATGGTAGGGTATTGTCTCTTATATAGGTTTAGATCTTCCCATAGATAGAAGATTCAGCCTCGACTAGATGGTATATGAATTGGGATTCAGGGTTATCACAGGCAGGGTTAAACAATTGTTCCACCATGAACTCATAATGACTTTGTTTTCCAGGTATCTATAGGAGAGAAGCAATGGTGGCCATATCATTAGCATCTTTGTTATCCCCTCTTGGAATCTACTAAAATTTGATCTCCACAAATTACTTCTTGAAATCATCCACCATTCTTTTATATGATAGCAATTTGTCATCTTTTGTCTGGTAATCATCATTAACTTGATTTATGACCAATTAAGAATCTCAGTAGAATTGTAACTTTGCGATTTTCCACTCTACAACTATCTTGATACCAATGATCAATGATTCATACTCAGTTGTGTTGTTAGTGCAAGGAAACATTAACTTGTAGGACTTTGGAATGGTGTGTCCTTGTGGTGTGACAAATAGGATTCTGACACTTGATCCATGTTGTGTGTAAGATCCATCAAAATATAACATCCACTGTTGTGTTGACACTGTAAGGACATCTACATCTGGAAACTCAATGTTCATGGGATGATTATCTTGTAAGGGTGCTTCAGCTAACTGGTCTGTTATCGCTTGTAACTTGATTGCTTTCCTGTCCACATACTGGATGTCAAACTTGCTCAATATCATTACCCACTTGGCTAGTCTTCCTATTAGGGAAACTTTACTAAGTAGGTACTTCAATGGATCAAAATTTTCTATGAGTTTGATGGTGTGTGTTAACATGTAATGTATTAGTTGTTGAGTAGCAAATAATATCACCAAGCAAGCTTTTTTAATAAATGTTTAGTTGATTTCATAGCCATTCAAGGTTCTGTTGATATAATAAATAGCCCTTTCTTTTCTGGCAGAGTCTTCTTGTGCTAGTAGAGTGCCCAAAGATACCTCTGTTGTTGCTATGTAGAGTAATAATGGTTTTCCTTCAATTGGTGGTATCGGTATGGGTGGTGGCATCATATACTATTTTAGTTGATTAAAAACTACTTCACATTTTTCATCCCATTTGAAAGAAACATTCTTGTGTAGTAAGTGATTGAAAGGATGAGTTTTATCTGTTAGTTGTGCGATGAACCTTCTGATAGATTAAAATAATCCCTGTAAAGATCTGAGTTGGATGATATTTTTAGGAGGAGGCATCTCCATGATGGCTTTGACTTTCATAGAATCCACCTCAATGCCTTTAGCTGATACTATATATCCGAAAAGTTTAGCTAATGCCATGCCAAATACACATTTCTTGGGATTTAACTACACATTGAATTTCTCTAGCCTGGTCAAGATTTTATCTAGGATTTCAAGATATCCTCTATTGAATGATTTGGCTAGCAATTTTTCCACATAATCCTCCATAAAAGGTGTGCATCATGTCATCAAAGATAGTGGTCATCACACGCTGATAAATAGTCCCAACATTCTTCAACCCAAAAGGCACGACGTTCCAATAGAATGTACCCCATGGGAATGTGAAAGAAGTTTTCTCTTGATCTTATGGTGCTATTTTTATTTGATTATAACCTGAAAATCCACCCATAAGTGATAGCATTGCATGACCTGCTGTTAAATCCACAATAATGTCAATCTTAGGCAAAGGAAAATCATCTTTCGGACAAGCCCTGTTAAGATCTCTAAAATCCATACATATCCTCATGCTATTATCTAGTTTTGAAACTAGTACAATGTTGGAGATCCATTCAACATAATCAATGGGTCGAATAAATCCTGCATCCAATAGTTTCTTCAATTTAGCTTTCACCAATAGGGCAATGTATAGATGCATTTTTCTCAATTTTTGCTTCACTGGCTTTACTCCAGGTGGTAGAGATAAATGGTGCATGATAAGATCTGAATCTATGCTTGGCATGTTAGCATAGGACCAAGCAAAGTTGACTTGTCTCTCTTCAAAGAATTTGGTGAAGCTTGGTTTTTCTTCCTATGTCATGGATGCTGCTAGATGTAGGGTCTTCATTATTTTAGCAGTGCCAATGTTGATAGATTGTGTGGGCTCAACTAGTACCAAAGATATCTCATGATAGTGTTCAGGAAGAGTGTCAAATCTCCCATCCTTTGGCGCCTCAGAGAGGTTTTCACCTTTAGATGCGCTCTTTATTTTTATTTTTTCTTGATCTAATACTACCATTAAATGGTTTTCACCATTAGATCAATTTTTGATATTCATTTTGAAGCTAAGAGATTTGGAACTCCCCTTGTCTAAATCTTTGTTATGAGATTCGTTGGTGGAACATGTTTCAGGATCATTAGAGCAAAGGAAATTTACAAGGACATCATTGTTTGGAAAGATGGGGATATCAAGCAGCTTAGTTTGGTCCCAGTCAATTAGTTCGGGGTGTACCAATGGTAAAGAATTGTCAGATTGGCTAAGGTCAAAAGGGGTGAGTGTCATGATGGCAATGTCATCAAAGTGTTCGATAGCAATATCAAGGTCTATAATGTTACTCTATTTTGAAGGATCTATCTCGCTCGAAGTCTGATCATCTTCGCTAGAGTCATCGATATGTTGTGATCCAAATTCAAGAGGTCTAGACCTCGAGCTTTGTCCCTCCATATGTGTTGGTGCATACCTTTGTATTACATCAATTTATTTTTCATGGCAAGATTCTTTAGAGAGCGAGTTCCATTCATACGCATTGGAATCCATTTTAGAACTATCTTGCAATTGGAGGATTCACTCAACAATTTGCTTCCTAGTTTCTTCTTTTGACTTCTCTATATCCTAGCCCCATTTTTTCCTTGGAATTCATTGTGATGGGCGGAATTGTTCAACAATTCCTTCTTTTCTTTTGTTGACAGGACATTTTCCCTCATATCCCATCTTTTCTAAAATAGAAAATCCTTTTCCATATGGCTCTATTAGTACATTTGAAGTTGATGCTTGTGATGCTTCTTTTTCTTTGTACAACCAATTTAAAACATCCTTGTCTTCATATTCATCCACTAAAGTTCCTGCTTTTACAAAATTACCATGGTTGTGAGGATTTTTGTTTTGATGTGGATGGCTACCCATAGGATCTTGGAAAAGGTAGCAACTGTGAAAGACACAAGGACTGCTCAATTGAATATTCCCCCATGCATTCATCTTTCAATTGGATATTTTCAAACTATTTTGATAAGGAATTTAGTTGTCTTTCATTGTTTGAGGGCATGTAATTACTGATACCTTTTTCTTTTGACTGAACCTTTTCCTCAAGTTGATTTGACAAAGAACTGATTTGACCTTCCTTGTTTGATGAACTAGGAGTGATGGCTTCCCTATTATGTGGTACAAAAGTATCTTGGACTGATTTAAGAGTGTTATAGTATTGAGGATTTTTGGAATCAACTGAAATAGTAATCTCTTGTCTATTGAAAGGAAATTTCAAACATTGATGATACGTTGACGACACTGCTTACATTTCATGGATCCAAGGATTTCCTAAGAGTATATTGTATGTCAAATCCTTGTCTAACACTTGGCAGATTATATCTTTTACAATTGATCCCACTTGAAATGGTAACACTATCAATCCTTGGGAGGATCTCTCTTCATCATCATAGGATTTTATAGTGATTTTTCTTCTGGCATCAATTACATTTTGTGAATATCCAAGTGCACAGATAAGTTTTAAAGTATAGATATTTAGGCCATCTCCACCATCTATTAGAACATGTCTAACCCAGTGTTTGATAATTAAAACCTCAATGTGGAGGGCAACATTGTGTGGATGGGTGAGTGATACATCATCGTTTTTAGAAAATGATAGGCAATGAGGTGCGGTCAAGTGTCCCACCATAGCTTGGAATTGACAAACTTCCAAATTATTTGGTATTGTGGTGGCTACTAGAGCTTGTTCTAGAATTTCTTTGTGAGCTAGTAAAATTTTTAGGAGTTCCAATATAGATATTTGAGCTAGGATTTTCTGCAATTGATCAACTATTTTGTATTGAGTTGCAGGGGTAGCAGGTGTCTTAGATGCAACTCCTTTCAATATTACTTTTTCCTGCTCTCTTGTGGATGCATTGACTAGTTGATAATCTTGTTTTTCTCTAATTTTAATGACATTAATCTGATTATCAGTTGCATAAACATTTGTGATCAGATTTATTGGTACGATGTCATTAATTTGATTTGATTTGGTGTTGATGTGGGTTGTATTAAGTTGATTTTCTGTTGTAGCAATGCCATCATTTTGATTAACAAACATAACCATGTCTTGTTCATGCTCAATTGTGATATCATTAATTGAATTATCAGCTGCAATAAAGTCTTGCTTGTCATGGGTTTCATCATCAACTACCTCAATATGAAGAATGGTAGAATCATAAACATAGTTCACGTTTTTCCCTTTGGTGTTTGATGAAGAGGATTCCCCTTTTTCATAGTTTGGTAAAGGATTCTTGAATTCTCCATGATCAACATTTGTTTGGGGTCCTTCTACAAATATTTCCTTTCTATCAATAAAATATTGTATCAAATGTTTCAGTTGCATGCAGTCATTTGTTTTGTGGCCCTTGTTTATGTGAAATTCACAATAATGTGCATCATTCCACCATGAAGGTTTAACTCTTGGTTCCCAATCTCATGCCTCTAGTAATGTTATAACCTTGGCTGCAATAAGCTCTTTTAATGCTGATTCGAGTGACTATCCCAAAGGTGTAAATATTCTTTGATTTGATGAGGTTCGATATGGTGGTGGTTTAGACTCATTATTGTTTTGATTGTCATTTTGATTGGTCTTGGTGGCAGCCACTATCAAGTTAAATACTGGTTTTGTGTTTTGTGTTTCATTGCACCATCATTGTTACCAACATTTTTATTTCTTTGCAAAAAATTTGGTTTATCATTGCTGTTATAATGATTGGAGGAGTTTTTTGAGTTGTTTCCTTCATTGTAAATTTTCAAGACTCCTCTCTTGACCAAGGATTCTTCAATTTTGATTCAATTTTCAATCATTTTTTCAAAGGTAGGTGGAAATTGAAATTCAAGTCTATAGCTCATCTCATCATTTAGATTGTGAATGGAGATATCCATCTTTTCCTTTTCAGGTATGGGATGAGCATATCTTGCAAACAATCTTCTCCATCTTTGTAAAAATATAAGGAATGATTAACCATTTTTCTATTTTGTATTGCAAAGGTCTTTCATGGTTATCTCATGTTGGATGTTATAGGAGTATTGGGTGATGAATTTATTAACTAGCTCTTCAAATGTCTTAATACTTGGTGAAAGTTTGGAGAACCATTCCATGCATTGGCCACCTAAGCTTCATGTGAAAGTTCAAGGCTCATGGTTTGAAATACCCTTACATGATCTATAGGATCTATTTTACCATTGTATTTATCATACTTTGGAAATTCACAATGCTTGGGAAATGGAATCATGTTGATAGTTTGGTCAAAAGGATATGGGAAAGTGTCTTGCAACACATCTTTTTGTGGTTCCTCTTTACATGTCTTGAATCTGCTGTTGGAGATTTTTCGTTTGGTAAGTTAATGTAGCCATTGGATCTGTGTTTGGTGGATTAGTTTAAGTTCTTTTAGGAGCTCCTTTCAGTTGATTAACATCAAAGTCATGTGGAAGTTTGATACCTTTATTAGCCAACATTAAGAAATATTTTTCCCCATCCTTTTCAAAGATCTTTTCCATGAATTTGTGGAACTTGGGATCTTGTTGAGATTTTTGAATGTCTTCCTTAGTGATTTCATCATTTTTCAAGTTGGTGGAATATGTGAAATGGATTTTCTTCACCTTCAGCCATGGTGTTCTGGGTTTCAATTTCTTTTTCCTTGAGTTTTTGCCTTTGTGATCTTGTTTGAATGAGCATACAAGTGTTATACTTTGACTAAACTTTGATATTTGTTTGGAGGTGCCAAGGATAATAAATGAGTCCAATAGAATGACAAATTCTATTGATGAGACTAAGTTGAGTTTGATTATACAACATTGTTTCATGATGAAGGATGACAGATCCTGATGATGAAACTTAACTTAATAATCAAAGGTATGATGGATGTTTAGGCACTTTAAGGTGTTTAGATCTTAGTTTGGTTTCAAGAATTTCACTTGCAAAGACTAGTTTCACCAAGTTTAAGAAACTGTTGTGACTGAGGAATGATTCTGTTCTGAAAAGGATCCTTAATTCTGGTTCAAACAGTCGAATAGATAGTGAATTTAGCTCTCTAGTTTTGAATTTATTGGATGCACTAAAATAGGGTACATATGCGCTAAAATATGGCACAGATGTGCTAGAATAGAGACTGGATGCACTAGACTATCCCCTAGATGTTCCAGAAAATGGACTCAATGCGTTAAAAGATGGAATAAATGTGCCAAAAGATGCCTTAGATGTGCTAGAATATGGTTGAAAGGCACTGGAAAATGACTCAAATGAGCTGAAATATGGGTAAAATACACTAAATAAAGCCAATGATGCGCTAGACTACCCCTAAATGTGATTTCAACTTAATTCTTTGTTGGACTATTGGGTAAATGCACTAAATGGATATGCAAATGCGCCAAAAAATGGAACAAATGCATTATAAAATGCCCTAGATGCGTTACAAGACAAACCAAAGGTGCTGTAAAATGACTCAGATGCACCAAAAAAAGCAGTGTATGCACTAGAAAAGGGAATGCATGCACTAAACTAGAAGTGTTTCACTATTTTGACAGTCTATTTGGTTATTTTGCTTTTAAATCAGTGAATTTGAATGTTTCCAGGGTATAATCTTCTGAACAATGAATTTTTCTTGGTTTCCTTGTTTGTGAATCACATGAATTAAGTGTTCTTAAATTGATGATTTCTTGAAAAATTACCTCAAACACAAGTTGTAAAATAGTTGTGTCAAGCCTACAATCTAAACATTAAGTGTATGTTCAAGAATTTGGTCTAATTCTTTTGATTTCCATAGGTATAGGAGCAAACAAATCAAACACTTTTCTAATGTCAAGGATCACTTAAAATATCACAACCCACATCTTAGAACTATGTCTGCTCACAAAACCATGTCACCCCTAGAGGGAGCCCATGTTTTTTTCCTTTCCCTGGTCTTAACCAAAGTTGAATCCTCCACTTTTGGCTAGTAATCCTTGATAGTTATATGGTGAGTATCTTGGGGGCAGATTCTTCCCTCCCCTTGCACTGTGAATATTAAAAGTGTTCAGAGACTGACTCGACTGACATCTACACTTAAGGTTCATAGTAAGGGTTTTTGTTCGATATGGCAATAGATATACTCCCTCAAGAGACCTCCCAACCTTTATAACAAAGGATTTGGGGATGGTTATCTTGCACGCTATCGTTGAATTGTGGGTTTCCCCGAATTCCCTTTTCATTATAGTGGGTCAGAAAACCTGGCTTTAGTTGTTCCCACTTAGGTCATTCCCATAGGGTGAGTACTTTTTCCCACTACATAAGGCCTTCTAAAGGTGCTATCAAAACATAAAAGAGTGAGTCTGGCATTCTAGTCACCCAGTGAAGGGGAGAGCATAGGCCTATCACTTTACAAGCATAGGAGACAAGGGGTTCATTAACCTTCTAATTAAGCTAGGTGCCTAATTTAATCAAAAGAAAGCAATAAAACAACTCTAGCCCTTGCAAACACCGTTAGTAGTTTGATATAATTTTCTTTGACTAGCGTATTAAGCATCTGCAACACAAAATATTGATCAGTTCTTAGAATTTTAAATTTCTGTAAAGTAGATTAGATGTGCTAAAACATTAACCATATGTGCTAAAATATTGCACCAATGTGCTAAAATAACTACTGTATGTGCTAGAAAAACTACTGTATGCGCTAAAATAACCCCTAGATGTGCTAAAATATGAGTTGGATGTACTGAAAAATGCTTCGAATGTGCTGTAATAGGAACTGGATGTGCTAAAAGATGTTTTGTATGCACCAAAATAAATCACAAATGCGCTACATAGAAGTTCACGTCTAGATCTGTAAAACAAAATTTCTAGAAAACGTTAATATAAAGAGGCTAGGCCCCACGATGGGTGCCACAATGTATTGTGAAGTATTGAAATATGTAAATGCAAAAGCAATAGATACAACACAATCAATGAGACATTTTATTAGAGAATTCAAATCACAAAACTAATCGAATTGAAACAAAGAAAATTCCCTAAAGTCATCCCATTGTTTCCTATCTTTAGGGATTCATTAAATCATAATGGTTCTTAGATTTTTGTATGCACTATGACTGTTTGAATGACAACCTAAAGAACGAAATGCTGGAAAATGCAAGAAATCTATTCCTACATGATGATTGATAAACTATATGATATGCTGTAAATGATAATGATGCTGTGATAAGGATATGATGCTAAAGACTATGATGCAAATGCTGTATAAAAAATGCTATGATAACTAAGATGCAACTAATATTAAATCCATGATTATGCTAAACTAAATGCTTCTAATTTCTAATTGCCAAATACTCTCAAATTCTCAAATGAAATTTCTGCAAAGTAAGATTGCTCAAAGTTGGGATATGAAATGCTTGAGAATGATGCTGTATTTATAGGATTTCCAAGGCATAAAATGATGTGGCAGCAACCAACGGTCAGGATTTTAGCTAGAGAGATGAACGATGGAGAATGAAGAAGTTAGAGGGAATAATGGAGAGTGTTCCCTTTAATAGAACACTTTTCCAAGTGAGAGAGAATAAATGGAGGAAGAGAGCCAAGTGTCTTCAGTTTGTTTTAAAATTTGTTGAAGAAAAAGCCCATTTAAATATTACAGATATTTAAATTCATGAGACAAATGATGAGGTGGAAAGATGAAAAGTTGTAGACATGTGACTAAATTCAAATTTGGAATTATTCATATTTAGTAAGAAGATATTAATTAAATAAAACAAACTATTTGAATTTGTTTATTTAATTAAGATTAGAGGAATACGATTTAAGATAAGCAGAATTAGAAAATGTGAACTATATAAATAAATTTAGAATTTATTTATAAGTAGATGAAATAAAAGGTTTATTAATTAAATACGTTGTATTTAATTAATTGATTATCCTAACCGATTTTAGGTGTATACAACATACTTAACAGAGTTCAAGCTAGAGCTTACAGTACAAAGACTCCTTATTAGCATGGTATGGACAGATTGCTACTGTGAAGTACTTTTGAGTGTTTGGAAGAAAAGGTTATATCAAAAGAGATAAAGAAACTTAGGAAAGTATGATGCAAGGTATGATGAAAGTATCTTCCTTGGATATTCTATTAAGAGAAAAGCTTGCAAATGTTACAATAAGAGGCTAAGAAAGATAGTTGAGAGTGCAAATGTTTAAGTTGATGAAAATTTGTAGAATTCTATAACAATAGATGGATATGCGTCAGATGAACCTGATTACAGAAGAGTAGAAGGAATAATTGATGAACAAGAGGTTTAAAATGAAGAGGAAGAATCTCCAAATAAGACCCCTAAAACCCCTAAGTATGCACATAAGAATAATTTTGAAGATCAGATTATTGGAGACAAGAGGAAAGGTGTATTGAAAGGAGTAAAGCTATTGAAGTTGAGGTAAATTTCTGTTTACTTTCTAAAGTTGAACCTAAATCAATGAGTGAAGCATGTAAGGATGAACATTGGATGAAGGAAATGGAAGAACTTATGCAAATATAGAATAATCAAACTTGGGAATTGGTCCCTAGATCGGAAAACAAGAACATAATTGGAACTAAATGGGTTTTCAGGAACAAGCTGAATGAGAATGGAGAAGTTGTTAGGAACAAAGCAAGACTTGTGGTGTAAGGGTTACTCAAAAGTAGAAGGCATAGATTAATAGGAGAATTTTTATCCTGTGTCTAGGATGGAAGCCATCAAAATGTTTTTTGCATTTGCAACACATAAAGATTTCAAGGTCTATCAAATGGATGTGAAGTCTACTTTTTTAAATGGAGAATTGGAAGAAGAGGTTTATATGAAACAACCAGAAGGCTTTCAATTGTTAGATCAACCAGACATGGTATGTAAGTTGAAGAAGGCACTATATGGTTTGAAGCAAGCTCCCGAAGCTTGGTATGCAAGATTGGATAGGTACTTGATATAACAAGGTTTCAACAAGGGCTCTATAGATGGTAAATCTTTACTTTAAAATTGAGGAAAAGATATTGATAGCAGTTGTATATGTGATGACATTATATTTGGTGGAAATGAGGCTATGTGCAAGAGGTTTGCTGAACATATGCAAAAATAATTTGAGATGTCAATGTTTGGGGAGATGAATTTCTTTCTTGGGCTACAAATTAATCAAATAGATAAAGGGATTTTCATTTCTCAATCCAAGTATGTCAAAGATATGTTGACAAAGTTTGGAATGGATGACTCCAAACTGGTATGTACTCCTATGGTGAATAGTTCTAAATTAAAAAAAGATGATGATTCACCTAAGGCTGATCAGAGCAAGTATAGATCTATGATTGGTGGATTGCCATACCTAACTGCTACTAGATTAGATATCATGCATGTAGTTTGTCTTGTTGCTAGATTTCAAGAAGATCCTAAAGAAACACATGTTGTAGTAGTAAAGAGAATATTTAGATATTTAAGAGGCACATTGGAATATGGTTTGTGGTATCCTAAGCATATTGATTTCACATTAAATGCTTATACAAATGCAAATTGGGTTGGTTGTGTTGATGTCAAAAAAATTACAAGTAGTGGTGCATTTCTTCTTGGATGTAGGTTGGTATCATGGCTAAGCAAGAAACAAGATTCAATTTCTTTATCCACTATCGAGGATGAGTATATTGTAGTAGCATCATGTTGTACACAAGTATTATTGATGAGGAAAACTTTGAAGGATGAACCTATATCTATCTTTTGTGATAATACAAGTGCAATAGAAATTTACGTAATTAGAGAAATTTCCAAGTTAGATTGCAAATAGCATAAAACCATTAAATCCCTAATAACAATGGAGAACAATGAAAGCAAGAAACATGAGAGTATGAAACAAATTCACCTAGTCTTCAAGCCTCCATTGATTCACCTCCATTGGTCTTCTCCATCTTGCTGAAAATGATATAATTGCCCTCAAATTTGAAGTGCAACTATAACCTATGACAAAGCCAAGCAAAATATTGAAGTAATGTGATTGCTCAAGTGCTCAAAAGCTCTCAAGCATACTGAAAATAACTTGTGTGTGTCTAAAATGACTTGAGAGAGGGCCTTTTAAAGAATTCCAAATGGTGAATGGACGGACAGGATTAAAAGTTGGTGAAGCCCTAAGATCAACGGCTAGGATTCAATGTGATAAGGATGATTAGGGTTAGGGAAACATTAGGTCAAAGTTAGGGCAAGCCTTTAAATGAAGGGTTGGGATTTAATTAGAGATAATCAAATCAATGGTGGAGAATAATAGGTAGTTGGAATAATAGAAATTATTTAATTTATGGAGGAATAAGTTGACTTATGAATTCAAATAATGATTTAATTCATAAAAGGAATGAGATGTTATAACAAATAATTATTATAATTATTTGTTTGGTGAGATGGAAAGTGGGATAAATAAACAAATTTATTTGATTGAAGGATAAATGGTTAAATGGAGAATTATTAGAAGGCATAAGGACTAATTAGTGACATATCTAAATAAATAAATGCAATTTATTTATTTAAATAATCATGGAGGAATAATTATGACATTAGGACCTGATTAAATAATTGAATTATGTGAGTAAGAAGCATGGTCATCGTATGAAATATGGTTTGCAAGGCGAGGCCATTTTTATGTGTCTACATTTTGCCCCTCTTTGACATGATGCAGTTTATCGCATTGTGTCAAAAAACAAGTAAAAAAAAAAGCCCCAGTTTGAAAGTGAGGAGAAGAAGGATGATGAGGATGTAGTGGTATGCCCCTCGAGAGGATAGGCAGGTTCAAAGAACATGGGTGTGCTCCTCGAAATCGGGATGAGAGAACTAGGAAGATGAAGGAATAGGAAGAATGTTAGTGTGGAAGTCATGGATGTGATGATGAAAAAGGAATACTTCAATATTTTTCCAAATAACATCATATAAGGTTGTATAATCATCATTAAGTAGTAAATGTGACAAATGGACAACAAACACCATGATATGACATAGAAAAAAGGTGTGTGGTCGTCCACTTGTGAAAAAAAATGTATAGCTACTGCATTGCTGAATGTCCCACTCATACTAAAGGCCAAGTGGCCCCAGTCTTTTTGTCAAGACACACGAAAGACAACAATCAAGGAAAATTAGGCCATGAGACATCATTGCACCTCTAAATCCTTCATGGGACATCCTCGAGGTAGCTAGTAACATGACCAAGAGACAAAACAATAAAAAGATAAGACAAAATAGACTAGCAAAATCACAGCCATTCAATATGTTTGCCAAGATTTGTGTGTCAAAGGTTGATTGCGTGACAGTTTGACAGTTTGACAATTTGATAGTCTAACAGTATTGACGTTTTGATGATGCTTGTCATCAGGAAAGACACATCCTAAAAAGGCCAATGACTATGTGATGAAGCCTGTCTTCAGGAAGGACACATCCTGAAAAGGTTGACTATGTGACGAAGCCTGTCATCAGGAAGGACACATCCTGAAAAGGCCAATGACTATGTGATGAAGCCGGTCATCAGGAAAGACACATCCTGAAAAGGAAAATGACGTTTTGATGGGGTCCAATTCCAAGAAGGACACATCTTGAAGGGGACCATAAAGTGACTAGGTTGACATTGTGTTGGCAATTTGACAGATGTTTGGCTTGATGACTGACTGGGCTATGTTGTCTGTTGGTTCAAGGATTTGAATGTTGATGTTCAAATGACTATCTTGTTGCTAAGTGGACTATGTTTGGACTTATTTGACCCACATGACAAACCATAAAGGACTGACCTAGGTGGCCTTGGGGCTCATCATCGACATATGGCCTTGCTCACGCCGCACCTCGAGACCTCGAGTTTGACCGGGGATGCATGTAAATTGAAGACGAATTGACATGTGTTGACTTGACTCCGACAAACCCTAAGGGACCTAACCTTAGGGGCCTCGGGGTTTCCATTCCATTGATGGTTCTACTCTACTTAGGGCAACTCACAGAGAACGCCATAGTTCAACTATTGACAAAGAATAACACCTAATGACATCACCAATTTGACTCGCTTTTGGGATTTGTGATATTTTGGATGTTTTGTGCTTTCTTCAGACATTTTTCAATTTTTAGGTCTTTTTTCAGGACTTTTTACTTTTAGGTCTTCTTTTTTCGTGACATTTTTAATTTTGTGGCTCCTTTTTCAGACATTTTATAATTTTTAGGGATTTTTTTTCTCAGACTTTTTATGATTTTGTGGATTTTTTCGTGGACTTTTGCGATTTTGTGGATTTGTTCGTGACTTTTTATGATTGTCAAGACCATGTGCAATACCCATTGCAGTCCCATGATAAAATATTGCCCCTAGTCAAGCTGATGGAAAGAGCGTGACCGGTACAGACGATAGGCGATGCGCAAGACTTTGATGTCAACCACTGTCGGCCATGGAAAGAAATGTCATGATGTCCAGGTGAAACGTTGTGATGAATGTCAGAAAAATGGATGTTTATTATGGACAAAGGTAGATAGAGTGATAGTAGATGTCAAAGCAATGACCGGCTACACATGGTGCCTGTTTGCCAGGTTTTCACCATGGTACTTATCCAAAGTGCCTGTTTACCAGGTTTTCACTATTGGATGAATTATTTCTCTTTTATTTTTGTCAAATTTTTCATTTTTTTTTGGTGTCACCAGGATGCCTATTTGCCAAGTTTTCATCCAAGTGACGATATTTTTGTATTTTTCCATTTTTTTGTATTTTTAATGGTTGTCGGCTAGACTTTCTGATGCTATGTATAAAACTTGCGTAAATGCAAACTGTTGATTGGCTCTGTTAATTGTTCACCATCTGGAGTAGCCAACTGATATGCGCCAGAACCAAATGACGCAGTGATGATGTATGGACCCAACCAATTGGGCTCAAACTTGCCTGGTTTTTCTCTGTCAGACTGATTCTTAGGATTCTGCATGAGAACCAAGTCACCAATGTCAAATTTTTGAGTCAGCACTCTTTTGTTGTAGCTTCTGCAAAGACGATTTTGATATGCCTGTAAGTGGTTCAAGGCATTATGTCTGCGTTCATCTAGCATTTCTAATTCATGCAGTCGTGACTGTCGATATTCTTCATTAGTGATTAGACCTTTCATAGAGACTCGTAAGGATGGAATTTCGACCTTTATGGGAAAGATGGCTTTGGCTCCAAAGACGAGGGCGAATGGAGTGGCTCCAGTGGGAGTACGGATGCTAGTGCGATATGCCCACAAAGCAGGAATGAGTTGTATGTGCCAATCACGACCAGCATCATTGACAGTCTTCTTAAGAAGTTTGATGATTGTTTTATTAGATGCCTCAGCTTGACCATTTCCCTGTGGGTAGTAAGGCGTGGAGAAGTGGTGTCGAATATGGAAGCATTCACAAAGTTCATGGACATCCTAATTTTTGAAGGGACGACCATTATCTGTGATGATGGATTGTGGAATACCATATCGATAGATGATATAGTTGAGGATAAACTTGGAAATTTGTTTTCCGGTAATATAAGTGAGTGGGATGGCTTCGATCCACTTAGTAAAGTACTCAGTGGCGGTAATGATGAATTTGTGGCCATTGGACGAGGTAGGATGGATCTTGCCCACGAGGTCGAGTCCCCATTGTGTGAAGGGCCAAGGAGATGTAATCAGCCGAAGTTCCTGTGCTGGTGCATGAATCAAGTCACTGTGTATCTGACATTGGTGACACATTTTGACAAATTCAAGTGCATCTTTCTCAATGGTTGGCCAGTAATACCCAAGTCTCATTATCTTTTTGGCTAAAGTAGGACCACTTGAATGGGATCCGCATATACCCTCATGTACCTCTCGCAAGGTCGTTCGTGCTTCATCAGTGTCAAGACATCGAAGAAGGGAATTATCAAAGCTACGTCGGTAAAGGGTGTCACTGAGGATGGTGTATCTGGCAGCTTTTCGGATAAAGGACTTTCGTTGGTTATTGGATAGGTTGGAGGGAAGGGTTTGGGACTTGAGGTAGTCATAAATGTCTTGATACCATGGAGAATTGGGACCAACAAGCTCGCAAACCATCTCTGATTCTGGTATGTCATATGCAGGAACCAAAAGCTGTTCTACCAAGAATTCAAATTGAGGCACATTACTAGGAATGTCTAGAAGAGAGCCAATTGTGGCCATTGCGTCTGCTGCCTTATTTTGTGTTCTTGGAACTTGCTCAAAAGTCACCATGTGAAAATATGTTTGAAAGCTATCAACCATTCGTTTGTAAGGCATTAATTTCTCGTCCTTAGTGTCATAGTCATCATTGACTTGGTTAATGACCAATTGAGAATCGCCATAGACATGAAGTGTTCTAATTTTCCATTTGATGGCCATTCTGAGTCCTGTGACAAGTGCCTCATATTCTGCCACATTATTTGTACATGGAAAATCAATGCGGAAGGACTTAGGAATGGAGTCTCCTTGAGGGGTGATAAATAATATTCCTGCCCCCGATCCATGATTAGTATGGGATCCATCAAAATATAGCCGCCAAGGTGATTTAGGTTCAGTATGAAATATTGTTTCATCTGGAAAGTCTGCTACTAGTGGATGATCACCCTGTATAGGTGTGTCTGCCAGTTGGTCTGCTATCACTTGTCCCTTTATTGCCTTTCTTTCAACATATTGAATATCATACTCACTCAAGATCATTACCCATTTGGCCAGGTGACCTGTCAATGTTGCGCGACTTAGGAGATATTTCAGGGGATCAATCTTTGCCACTAAGTGTGTTTGGTGATTCAGCATGTAGTGTCTTAATTTCTAAGCCGCAAAGACAACTGCTAGGCAAGCACATTCGATGGTTGTGTAATTTAGCTCATATCCAACTAGTGTCCTATTGATGTAGTATATGGCCCTTTCCTTTTCTTCATGGTCATTCTGTGCCAGTAATGCCCCCAGTGCTGAAGTTGTTGTAGAAATGTATAGAATCAAAGGTTTCCCTTCAATTGGTGGCATTAAAACAGGTGGTGATAGTAGATATTCTTTTATTTGTTGGAAGGCCTCTTGACATTTATCTGTCCACACAAAAGGGATACTTTTGCGCAAAAGATACTGAAATGGGTGACACTTGTCTGTCAATTGTGCTATGAAGCGTCGGATGGATTGTAACCTGCCTTGCAATGTCCTGAGTTCACTTATCCCTTTTGGAGGAGGCATGTCTAATATGGCTTTCACCTTGGTAGGATCGACCTCAATGCCTCTACGAGAAACAATGTACCCCAAAAGTTTGCCTGATGTCACGCCAAAGACACATTTCTTTGGATTCAAGTGGACCTTGTATTCTTCTAGTCTCTTGAAAATTTTGTCTAACACCTTCAAGTGATCTCTTCGTGTCAAAGATTTTTCCAAAAGGTCATCTACATAATCTTCCATTATATTGTGCATCATGTCATGGAATATGGTTGTCATGGCTCTCTGGTATGTGGCACCTGCATTCTTAAGACCAAAAGGCATGACGTTCCAACAGTATGTGCCCCAAGGACATATGAAGGCTGTTTTGTGTTGATCTTCAGGAGCAATACAAATTTGGTTATAACCGGAAAAACCATCCATGAGGGACAACATCTCATATCCTGCCGTAAGGTCCACTATGATGTCAATGTTTG
Source organism: Sequoia sempervirens (assembly GCA_007258455.2). NCBI lineage: Eukaryota > Viridiplantae > Streptophyta > Pinopsida > Cupressales > Cupressaceae > Sequoia > Sequoia sempervirens. Next base: position 209,765,161 of record VDFB02379711.1, on the reverse strand, counting down.
GCAAGGGAAAGTCATCCTTTGGACATGCTTTATTCAGGTCCCGAAAATCTGTGCAAATGCGGATTTGACCATTTGGCTTTGTGACTGGTACAAGATTTGATATCCATTCAGCATAGTCTATGGACCGTATGAATCCCACATCTAACAATTTCTTAAGTTCTATTTTCACTAACAAGGCGATCTGTGGGTGCATCTTTCGCAGCTTTTGTTTCACTGGCTTGGCATCTGGAAATAATGGCAAATGGTGCAAGACAAGTTCTGGATCCAACCCAGGCATATCGGCATAAGACCATGCAAAGTTGACCTTATGCTCTGAAAAGAATTTGTGGAACTCAGGTTTCTCTTCCTCTGTCAAAGATGCTGCAAAGAGAACCATCTTAGGATCTTCTACTGTAGATATGTTTACTTCCATAGTGTCCTCTATGAGCATGGCTGATTTTTCTTGAGTTACGGGGAGAAAGTCCAATTCTCCATCCTTAGGCACGTCCTTTATTTTTACTGCTTTACCATCAGAAGGTGCCTTGCGGTTTTCACCTAAAGACATGTCATTTTTTACCTTATTTTTATTTTTCATTTTCTGACTAGAGGATGGAGCAGTCTCCCCAAAGTAAGCGGCACAATCTAGGTCAATGGAAAATCCAGCCTTGTGGTCTCCACTTGGTATACCCTCACGCAGTCCCATGAATTCTGCAATGGCCTCATCATTTTGAAATATGTCCATAATTGGCGGGCCTTGTTGATCCCAATCGATTAGTTGTGGGTAGACTAAGGAAATATCATCATCAGTATTGGTGAACGGTGGGTAGGACGCGGAAAGCATGCCGACAGATTCAGAGAGGTTAAAGATAAAATTGTCATCATCAGGCTCTATATCCGATTCTATCCAGTACTCTGCCTCGCTTGATTCACACTCATCAGCAAAGTAAGGAACAAAGGGAGTGGAGTTTGGGTCAGTAGTGTCATGTGGCAATTCAAATGAATCTGAATGATGGTCATTAGGTTCAGTAGGGTAGACGAGTATGTCGAGATTATGGTCAATAGGAGTAGAAGAGGATCTAGACTGGGTGTTGTTTGGTGTCATGTTAATTTTGAACATTTTCTAGAATCTCTCTTCAAATGTAGGCTCTCCAGGTTCAAGGAACAATTCATCAAGGCAACAGTCACTTAGGGATCGTTGGGAGCCAAATTCCCATTCGTGGGAGTCAGTTTCAGAAAGAGGATCTTCAATTGTCTCGACACAGTCTGAAGCATTTACTCTCTCGCTAGAAAGTGCATTGGTACTATGATCACCAGATTCTCCTGGTCCTAACCCTAACCCAAGATGTTTAGGTCTTCCTTTAGGTGCTAGAGGTTGTTGCCTTCCTGTCTTGTGCTTGCCGAGGCCACTAATTCCATCGTAGCCTTTTTCCTTTATCATGTCATATCCTTTACCATACATTTTTACTGGCAAGGGAGTTGGATCCTCTGGTTCTCTATAAATCCAAGATAGCACGTTGTCAATGTCCTCTTGACTCATTTCACCCCACTTTATGAATACTGTTTTTGGAGGGACTCTAAAAATTTCTTTTGACTCTAACATGAAGCAAGGCTTGCCGTAGACCTGGGGAGACTTAGGCATCCTCGTTATGCAATAGGCCGTATTCAACTTATACTCTCCACACCCTTGGTCCTGGATCTTAATACTTGCGTCGATGCTTGGGGTGATGGATGAAGTGGTAGATGTCATGGAGGTGGTCATGGTTGCTGAAGAAGCAGAAGTGGATGTGGATGCGGGAGGCTTCGCAAGTGTTGATGGGTCAATGAATTTAGAGGATGAAGATGTCAAAGCTTCACTGTTGATAGGCACTTGGCACTCTGAGATACCTCTCAAATTGGTACAATATTGAAATGGGTCAGGGTCTCCATATATGGTAATCTCAGTGCCTTCAAAGGGAAACTTCAAACACTGGTGATATGTGGAAGGGACAACTTTCAAGGCGTGAATCCAAGGTCGACCAAGTAAAATATTGTATGGAAGTTCTAGATCCAGGACTTGACAAGTGGTGTCCACAATGACTGGTCCAATATGAATTGGAAGTGTAATTACGCCCTGAGAAGAACGTTCTTCATCATCATATGCCTTGATAACAATGCTCTTTGTAGCGTCTACACAAGCATCAGAAAAGCCTAGGGCCTTAACCAATTTTAAGGAGCATATGTTCAGTCCTGCTCCGCCATCTACTAACACTCGTCTAACCTTATGCTTATGGATAAAAACTTCAATGTGAAGGGCATCATTATGATTGGATTTGGACAATGAGTAGTCTTGGTCTGAAAATGTTATATGGTGGGGAGCGGTAAGATATCCCACCATGGCCTCAAATTGATTGACATCAATGTCTTGGGGAATAGAAGACTCTTGTAATGTTTTGTCGAGTATAGCCTTATGAGCTGGGGAAATGCGTAGCAACTCAAGTATAGAAATTTGTGCAGGTGTCTTCCCAAGTTGGTCAATGAGGTTAAAATTTCCTTTAGGCTGGGATTGTTTGGGTAATGGATTGGACTGCGATTGTTGGGTGGATGGGCCAGCAATTGTTATCTTTGGTTGTCTGGGAGGAGGGCCAGCTATGGTGACTTTTCCCCCACGGGTAGTGACATTGCATTCAGGGGCATTTCTGACAGTAACTGTGTTGACATGTTCAGCAGTTGTTCTAATATGATTTATGATAGGTCCCCCAGAATAGTCATATGCAATACGGGCATGGTTGGCTCGATTATTGTTATTGGATTTTGACGCGGAAGGGTTACTAGAACCATGGTCCTGCAGTGGGTTCTTGTGTATGGTATGGTCTGAATTAGATGAAAATTGTGGTCCACCTATCTCAATGGTACGATTCTCGATAAGGTCTTGTACTAGATTTTTCAGTTGTCGACAGGAGGAGGTTTTATGTCCTTTTGCTCGATGATAATCACAAAATGCATTGTCGTCCCACCAAAATGGTTTAAACTGCCCTGGGTCATATGGTTTTGGGTCCTCAAGTTTTATGACACCATTTTGAAGGAGTTTCTTGAGGACTTCTTCAATGGGCTCACCCAAGGGGGTGTATGTGCGACTCCTGGGGAACTGTCTGGTTGTCAGGGTCTGCCTTTGATTTGGGTTATTTTGATTACCTTGGTTATTTTGATTTGTCTGTACAACATTGGTAGCATGGGTCTGTGTGGTCATTTGTGTTTTTTGTGGTTGAGCCCCTTTAAGGGTAAGCACAGGACCCATTGCATTGATAGCCTTAGCATCTACAACGCCATCATTGGTGACATGTTTATTCTTAACCCAATATTTGTTCTTGTCAGTGGGTGGACTTGCATTTATGTTTTTAGGACCGTATTTTAATCTTCCCTCAGCAATGAGCGCTTTCTCAAGTTGGACGCCTCGTTCGACTAGGTCTGCAAAGGTTGTACAACAATGAACTCGCAAGCCATTTTTCAATGGGCCTAGGAGTGTTTGTACAAACATGTCAACCTTCTCTTTTTCAGGTATGTCTATGTGGCAGCGACTTGCTAGGCCTCTCCATCGTTGGAAAAATGGGATAAACGTTTCACCAGTGTCTTCTTGTGTAAGTGTGCATAAGCTAGTGATGGAGGTGTCTGTGTCAATGTTATAGGCATAATTTTCCACAAATTTTTCTACAAGTTCATTCCATGTTTTTATCCCCTTCAAAGTGGAGAACCATTCGAGTGTGGGTCCTGTTAGACTCTTGGAGAAGAGTCTCATCAAGTAAGTGTGTTCATATGCAATGTCCATACAGTTGGTCGTGAATTCTCGAATGTGTTCAATAGGATTTGTCTTTCCCTTGTATTTGGTGAAGTTTGGGGCCACATATCCAGGAGGAAATGGGGGCATGTATAAAGTTGTGTCAAAAGGATATGGACATAGGTCATATGACATTGGTGGCATTTTGTTGGATGTTTGCATGTTTTCCATCTGTTTTTGGAGGTCTGCCACTCTGGCTGTCAAGGCATCTATTATGGGATTATTGGTTGCATCACACATGGGAGTGATGGGTATCCCTTGAGTCCCCATTGATTGTGATAGCATGTTCGAGTTTGAATGTGACATGTGTTGTTGTGGAATGTATGATATGTTTTGGTTTGGCAATTGTTGGTATTGCCAATTTTGATGAGGAATGTGTTGTTGCGTGTGAATTTGTGATGAATATGTGGGGATGTGCGATCCAACCATATTTGTCGATATTTGGGGGATCTGGTAACCTTGACTATTCTGGTGCCCAAAGGTATTCATTTGTTGTGTCATTTGAGTGCCTTGTCCATATTGGAAGAATTGTCCATGTGGGATGTTGGTATTTTGTCCTTGGAATTGTCCATGCGGGATGTTGGTATTTTTTCCTTGGAATTGTCCATGCGGGATGTTGGTATTTTGTCCTTGGAATTGTCCCTGCGGGATGTTGGTATTTTGTCCTTGTGAGGCATTGATGTTTAATTGTGACGATGTGTTAACGTTTGGTTGGGGACCTCTAATAAGAATACGTCGTTTAGTTCCTCCAAAGGGGTTAAATGAGGTTCCAACATAAGGATTTGATGATGATGTCCCTATGGTCATAGATGAAGTTCCAAATATGGGGTTTGAGGAACTTGCCCCCATTGATGTAGATCCAAGGGTAGTTCCAACTGTTTGTGAAGATGTCATTGACATTGCGGGCATGGATTGTGATATTGCTTGTGACATGGTGGGTGTTCCTCCAATAGATGTTGCATTGATTGAGTTGGAGGTGTTTTGACTTATGGTGCCACTAGATGTAACATTGATGGTGCTTGTAGCAATTTGTGTGGTGAACACAATGTTATTGTTGGAGGCATTGTTTGTGTTTTGTTGAGGTGTCAATTTTTGTGTCATGTTGTCTGGAGACAAAGGTCTTATGGTATTGATGTCAAAGCCTCTTGGTAGTTTTTCCCCTTGGTCTAAAAGCATAGCAAGGTATCTGTCAGCATCATTCAAGACCAAGTCCTCTACAAATGAAGCTACGTCAGGATTTTGGGCTGCAGCCTCTAGATCCTCAGTTAATAGTTGTCCATGGTGGTCTCTCTGTATGAATGGTTCGAATGGATTTTGAGAGGATGTTGGCAGGTTCATGGAAGATGGTATGTTCATGTTGGTGAATGGATCGTTAAAATTCATGTCTTGGTTCATGTCATAAGTGTTGGTGTGGATGTTGGTGTTGAAGTCTTGTCCAAAGTTTGCCATTTGTCTTTTCTTTCTTTGAAGCCTAGTTTCGACCATAAAAGAGAATTGCTCAAATGAGGATGATGATTATGACAACTATTCTATATTTTTGGTTTTTTTTTGTGATAAAGCATGACAATGCAAGGTGATTATGATGTTTTCCTAAGGAAATGATTGATGCAAGAGGACAATTTTTCCAAAGAAAGATGTCAAATGTTAAGGCGACAATAATGACTAAGATGACAATGTTGGTTAATGCAAGGTGATAAAATTGACTAGGTGAAAAATGAGGACTGGGATGATAATGTTGACTAAAAAGGTGACTAATGCAATGTCAAGGTGCAAAATGAGGACTAGGGTGAACACTATTTTTGGATTGTTTTGGATTTTTAGGCATAAAATATGCAAAGTATGGACTAAGATGAATGCAATGTGGAGAAAGGTTTGCCTAGCCACTCTAAGCTTAATCTATGTCTTAATTTTGGTGATCAAAGGACTTGTTAAAAGGACTAAGCAACAAGGTCAAAATGACTAGTGAGTTTTCCAAACTAGACTGTTGAGTTGGAAATTTTCACAAAAAGGACAATGACTGAAAAGGAGATTGTTGACTAAGTCCCAAGATAACCTACTCTTGAAGGCAATGATTTTGCAAAGTGTGATGAGGTGGCCTAATCCAAAGTCTGCAAAGATGAAAACCTAATGACAAGTCTATGTAGGAAATGATGATTATGCAACTAAAATTAACAAGGATGAACCTAAAGTAAAAATGCAAGCTAATGGTTGAATGATGAAAATTTTGAGCAATTTCAGTTCTGGTTTCTGACAAAGACTTCGAGAAAAGATGTTTGACAGTAGGCAAAATTGTTGGACTCGAATTCAATTTTGTGATGTTTTGATGAAGAGTTTGAATTGTCTGAAGTTGATTGTTTCATTTCTGAATTTGTGAGCGTTGTGTATACTATTTGAGAATCTAGAAAACACTTAGCAAACATGATGTTTTGAATGTGTAATCAATCACAAAGAAGACAAGCACAATCCTATGGTTAGGCCAGGACAATATCTGCTAGATTCCACTTGGGTTTCCCCAGCCACATATCCTTAGCGTGTGAATCCAGAAGCTTGGCTGCACGGGCTCCCCCTTACAGTGCACTCTCTTCTCAGGCCAACCAAGCTTCAAGCGCCCATAAAACTCCCATGGCACGCTGATCACCTCTACTAAAGACTGTGAAGATGTGGATGCCTTCACAACGACCGTTGCTGCGCTAGCAGATAGAAGGTTTTTGGCTACTACACAAAAGTATTTAGTTCGGGACCCCCGTTCGAGTGGCCATACATGGGGCAAGAGATTAATCACCGATTAGGTGGCACTCCAGCCTGAAGAGGTTACGCTCAACAGGGTTTATGGGAGTACTACTCTGTCCGTATGACACATCCGCACTCGTAATCCTAGGCTTTCCCTTAGGATTCACATTTGTATACCGGTCGGGGGTAGCTCGGCCAAAGAGCTCCGTTGCCGGTCTGAGTCGCCTTGGGGTGAGTACTTTTTCCCACCAAGGAAGACCCAATTTCCTAGAGTCAATAACAGTTTCTCTTGCACCCAGGATCGCACAAGTGCGCAAGGGGAGAGGATACTCCTATTATTGAATCAAAGGTTACACAAGTTGAAAGCATTTGTTCATTTTAATAGCCAAATTGAAGTGTGAGGCAAACACATCAAACACTTTGTTCATTGTAATCCAAGCTTATGATGTCAACTCAAACATGCAAGTTCTTTTTAGGCCCAATAAATCTTCTATGTGAAAGAGGCACTCAAGGTAAAGCACAATTGAAGCGAGAGCCCTGCAAAAACGTGATTAGTAGTTTTGAGTCTCCCGTCTTTGACAAGCGATAGTTGACGTTGCAAATCCCGAATCATGGACATTCAAACCTAGTCTTCAAGCCTCCATTGATTCACCTCCATTGGTCTTCTCCATCTTGCTGAAAATGATATAATTGCCCTCAAATTTGAAGTGCAACTATAACCTATGACAAAGCCAAGCAAAATATTGAAGTAATGTGATTGCTCAAGTGCTCAAAAGCTCTCAAGCATACTGAAAATAACTTGTGTGTGTCTAAAATGACTTGAGAGAGGGCCTTTTAAAGAATTCCAAATGGTGAATGGACGGATAGGATTAAAAGTTGGTGAAGCCCTAAGATCAACGGCTAGGATTCAATGTGATAAGGATGATTAGGGTTAGGGCAACATTAGGTCAAAGTTAGGGCAAGCCTTGAAATGAAGGGTTGGGATTTAATTGGAGATAATCAAATCAATGGTGGAGAATAATAGGTAGTTGGCATAATAGAAATTATTTAATTTATGGAGGAATGTTGACTTATGAATTAAATAATGATTTAATTCATAAATGGGAATGAGACAAAAGAGAATAAATAATCATTTTAATTATTTATTTGGTGAGATGGAAAGTGGGATAAATAAATAAATTTATTTGATTGAAGGATAAATGGTTAAATGGAGAATTATTAGAAGGCATAAGGACTAATTAGTGACGTATCTAAATAAATAAATGCAATTTATTTATTTAAATAATCATGGAGGAATAATTATGACATTAGGACCTGATTAAATAATTGAATTATGTGAGTAAGAAGCATGGTCATCGTATGAAATATGGTTTGCAAAGCGAGGCCATTTTTATGTGTCTACAATTTCAAGGAATACAATGATTAATTCAAGAACAAAGCATATATCTATCAAATATCACTTTTTAAGAGAGAAGGTCATGGAGAATGAAGTGAAGCTTGAGTATGTTCCCACAAAGGATCAAATTGCTCACATATTTACTAAGGATCTTCTTAAGGATACTTTTGAGTATCTTCATGAGAAGCTGGGGGTTATTACCCCTCCTTTCTTGAACTAGATGCATATATAGGTGCATCAGTCTAGTGGATCTATCTCTTATCTAGATTGATGTTGGTGGCTACCTCTCAGGGAAAGCACGTAATATCATGTGTTGTCATTATGTTACTGATTTAGTTGGGTGTACTCCTAAGGGGGACTATTCAAATAAGGTAATTTTGGTTTAGTGTCAAAGAAGGAGAACAATGCAAAACATTTTATCCTTTTCCATTGATGTCAAAGGGGGAGAGAAATAAATGTGAAAAAAATAAAGAACTTATATTCTCAGGGGGAGAAGATCATCTGAAGAATAAGAGAGAGTGCTGTTGTGTGGTCTTTGGTGGATTTTCACATCTTGTGTTGCCATCAATGACAAAGGGGGATATTGTGATGCAGGAGCATCCAACAGTGCAGGGCAATCTTGCATCACCCAAAAAAAATATTTTCTTTATTTTGTTTAGTTTTTTTGAGTCCCATGATGAAACTTAAGGGGTTTAAAACTGTTAGGCATCATAAATAGCAAAAAATGGGCACTTACTATTTTTAGTAAGTCAACCAAAATGGGCTCGTATGAATGTGAAATTTTACCCCAAGGAGTAGAGCTGAAAAACATCTCCGGTCGTGAAAGAATCACCTCAATACCCTACATAATTTGTGAGAGATTAAAGTTTTTGTCCCAAGAAATTTCTCCAATGCGACTTCAAATTTAGATATAAAACTTTAGAGGCCCCAAAACAACTCAAAAAGTGGCTAAACTAACATATGGTGGTTTGCATGTTGTTGAGATCATTGATAGCTTTCTAATGATATGCAATAATAGCGAATCAAATGCTCAGATCAAAAGTTATAGCCCTACGAAGTTGGTCCTCTAAAAAGTGAATTTCATAAAAATTTCTTCCTAGGCCAGAAATCATTATGTGTGACTTTTGGCACCAAAACAAAAGGGGAAATTTGATCTTTCTAGAATATTCTAGGGCAGTTATTGGGGAAAATAAAAAGGGTTAAGTGGGGTTGTAGAAGGTGGCCCTGGTAGTGCAAATTGTGGCTCTGAATAGTAGTTTTTCTTTTTAGAGTTGATTTTGTTGTAATAAATCAAGACCATGAGTCTGTAGCTTGTAAGCTTTGAATATGTAATTTCATTTTTCTGAAAATAATTGAAAGTGAATCATTTTTCTATTTTGCATCTTTTGTGTTGTTATCTATTGTTGTGATTTCTATGGGTTTTGGGCAGTGTGGCCCTCATCAAGTGGTATTAGAGTAGGAGTTCCTGAGCCTATAATAGAGCGCCGAACGTGAGGCAGTTGCAATAGGACCTATGAGTGTGGGTTGAATTCAAGATGCCTCCAAGACATGCCCAGTATGGTAGAGGTGGAGGCCGGGGTGGAGGAGGTCCACCTAGAGATGAAATTAGAGCCCTTGGAAGGCAATTAGAAACCTTGCAACAAGAGGTTTGAAGAAGAGATATGTAACGAGACAAAGATGAAAGTGAAGATAAAAAAAAGGAGGAAATGAAAGAGGAAGAGGAGGATCCAATGGATCCTAGAGAAACAAGATTGCTGCGAGTGATCTCAAGTATTGGGAAGAGACCTAAAATGGAGGTTTCAAATTTTAGTGGAAATTTGAATCCTGAAGGATTGATTGATTGGATCAATGACATGGAGAAATTTTTTGAGTTTGAGGAGATTGAAGATCCTCATAGAGTGAGGTTTGCAAAGACATAATTGAAAGGTCATGCCAGTATATGGTGGAAAGAGGTCCAGTTAGAAAGAGGAAGATAAGGGAAAGATAAAATTTCCAAATGGGATAGAATGGTTTCAAAATTGAAGAAACAATTTATTCCAATTGATTACAAATTGGATTTTCTCAAGAAGATGTAGAGCTTGAGGCAAGGGACAAGGATGGAAAAAGAATACATAGAGGAATTTCACAAGGTCTTGATTCAGATAGGACATTTGAGGTGAATAAGGAGAAAGTTGCTCATTATATTAACGGGTTGAAGCCAAACATACAGGAAGAATTGGCACTAGTGAGAATGACCACCATTGAAGACATTTATTATTTTTCTCTAAAGGTTGAAGAATGATTGAACAAGAGGTTTGAGAACAAGCAATGAGGTGGAGGGTGTGGAGGAAAGACTGGTGGATGATCATATGGAGGTTGAAATGAAGATAAAAAGAAGGGTGAAGGATCTAGTAGCGGCCATAACCAGAAAGGAGATAACACCTACCATCCTTGTGATCAAAATAATGGAGACAAAAGAGAAAGGGGAAGATCTAGATGAGGACTGGGAAGAGGAGGCTTTCATAGAACCTATTTCTAGTGTGGAGAAGAAGGACATAGAGCCTATGAGTGTCCTCAACATCAAGGAAGGAAAAATAGAAGACCTAAGGGTAATGCACAAGTTGCACATGTAGATGAAGATGCCGAGTCTACACATTCTAAGGATATAGAAAGAGGAGAGGTTCTTGTTACTAGAAGAGCCTTGCTGAATGAGGAGAATGAGCCAACTCAAAGGAAGAATTTGTTTCACACTAGATGTAAGTGTGAAGGTAAAGTTTGCAATGTTATTATTGATGGAGGTAGTACTGATAACCTTGTTTAAGAAGAAATGGTTAGTATGTTGTGGTTGGAGAGAAGAAGGCATCCAAACCCATATCGAATTGCTTGGTTGTAGAAGGACCATAAAGCCTTGGTAAATGAATAATGTCTGGTAAAGTTCAAGATTGGAAATTACCATGATGAGGTATTGCGTGATATTATGCCTATGGATGTTTGCCATATATTGTTAGGTAGATCGTGGTAGTTTGATCGATGAGCAATGCATGATGGACATGCCAACACCTATTATTTGACAAAGGATGGAGTTTGTTATAAGTTTAAGCCCTTGAAAGAGGCAGAGGAAAAGGTATGCAGTAATGAAAGAATTTGTTTGGTTTATGGAAGAAAGTTCCTAGAAGGTATGAAGCATGAGCATATGTGTTTTGCATTTATTCCTAGAGTTGATAAAGTAGGTACTACCGAGGTGCCTATAGATGTTTTAGATTTGTTAAATGAGTTTCAAGCTATTATTTCTGATAATGTACCTGAAGGTTTGCCTCTTGTAAGAAAGATTAGTCATCAGATGGATCTGATTCCTGGAGCTAGTTTTCCAAATAAGGTAGCTCATTGTATGACTCCAGTAGAGAGTGAAGAGTTGAACAAACAAGTGCAAGAGTTGTTGTGGAAGGGATTGATCAGAGAGAGTTTGAGGCCATGTGCAGTACCTACAGTACTAGCACCAAAGAAGGATGGGGAATGAATGATGTATACAGATTCTAGAGCCATCAACAAGATCACCATCAAGTATAAATTTCCCTTGCCAAGAATGGATGACATTATGGATTGTTTGAGTGGAGCTGAGTACTTCACAAAGATATATTTGAAGAGTGGATATCACTAGATCTGGATTAGAGAAGGAGATGAATGGAAGATAACCTTCAAAACCAAGGAGGGCCTGTATGAGTGGTTAGTCATGCCTTTTGGGCTAACCAATGCACCAAGCACCTTTACGTGGCTTATGAATGAGGTATTGAAATAATTTTTAGGAAAATTTGTTATTGTTTATTTAGACGATATTTTGATTTTCAGTAAGACATTGGAGGAGCACTTGATGCATATTCGAATTTTTTTTGAGATACTAAGGGAGGAGAAGTTGTTGATTAATTTGAAGAAATGTAGTTTTGTGAAGAGAGAGTTGGTGTATCTAGGATTTGTTGTCTTAGTAGAGGGTATTAAAATGGATCTAGAGAAGGTGAAAGCTATCATTGAATGGCCTACCCCAAAGAATGTTATAGAGGCAAGATCATTTCATGGTATAGCAAGTTTTTACAAAAAAAATATTAAGAATTTTAGTAGTATTTGTGCATCTCTAACTGAAGCAATGAGAGGGGATAGAAAAGAGTTTAAGTGGACTATAGGGGCAGCCAAAAGATTTCATATGATAAAGAAGAAAGTTACAGAGCAACCTATTTTGGTACTTCCATATTTCAATAAGGCCTTTCAGGTAGATTGTGATGCTAGTGGCACTGCCATAGGAGCTATTTTGAGTCAAGAAGGTAAGCCTGTTGCCTATTTTAGTGAGAAGTTAAATGATGCCAAGAAGAAATATTCTATCTATGATCAAGAGTTTTATGCTATAGTTCAATCTTTGAAGAAATGGTGACACTATTTGTTGCCAAAAGAATTTGTTTCATATACTGATCACTAGACTTTGTAGTATCTCAATAGACAAGGAATGTTGAATCAAAGGCACTTAACATGGGTTGAGTTTTTGCAGATTTATACCTTTGTTTTGAAGCATAGGAGTGGAAGGTCAAATAGAGTTGTAGATGCGTTAAGTAGAAGGAAATTTTTTTTGATAGAGATGAATATAGAGGTTGTTGGGTTTAATGAACTCAAGAGTTTGTATCCAAAAGATCTAGACTTTGCTGAAGCTTGGAAGGCTTTTTTGGAACCTATTACAGTGGATAGGATGAGATGGTTGGATTTCTTAATCCAGGATGGGATGTTATTTATAGGAAGCCAATTGTGCATTCCAAGGATTTCTATGAGAGAGAATCTAATCAAGGAGAAGCATAGTGGAGGATTGGCTGGACATTTTGGTTGAGATAAGACCATTGCTCTTGTTAGTGAGAATTATTATTTGCTACAGTTACAACAAGATGTGAAGAATTTTGTACAAAGTTGCAAAATATGTTAGCTGACGAAAGGAACAAGTCAGAATACTGGATTGTATCAGCCATTCCCTGTACCTAAGAGGCCATGGGAGGATATTAGCATGGATTTTGTTCTTGGATTACCAAGGACACAAAGAGAGTATGATTCCATATTTGTGGTGGTGGATAGATTTTCAAAGATGGCACATTTCATTCCGTGTCATAAGACCAGTGATGTTGTTCATGTTGCAGAGTTGTTTTTTAGAGAGGTGGTGAGACTACATGGTCTACCAAAGAGTATAGTTTCAAATAGAGATAACAAATTTGTTGGTTATTTCTGGAGGACATTATGGAAGAAGTTGAAGATAGATTTGAAGTTCAGTTTTGCACACCATCTACAGACTGATGGACAAATAGAGGTGGTGAATATGAGTTTGGGTAACTTGCTAAGATCCTTAGTAGGATATAAGCCTAAGGGATGGGATTTGATTATAGCATAGCAAGAATTTTCTTACAAAAATTCTGTCAATAGGAGCACTGGTAAATCACCATTCTAGATTGTATATGGGAGTAGTCCAAGAACTACTCCTGAACTGAGAAAGATGGATAAGGGGGAGAAGAGTAGCGCTGAGGCTAAAGATTTTGCTGAGCACCTAAAGAATTTGCATGAAGAAGTGAAGAAACAAATCAAAAATATGAACTCACAATATAAGGCTCAAGCAGATCAGAAAAGGAGGTATAAGGAGTTCTAGGTAGGAGATGAAGTCATGGTTCATTTGTGAAAGGAAAGGTTTCCAGTTGGTACATAAAACAAGTTAAAGATGAAGTTTGGACCATGCAAGATCCTGAAGAAGCAAGATTCAGGAAATGCTTATGAGGTAGAGTTGCCTAGTGGAATAAACATTTCTGCTGTGTTCAACATTGCTGATTTGAAAAAGTATCATTAAGGAGATATAGAGGAGGGTCCGATAAAAGAACAATTACAAATTCCAGCACCTACTTCAGAGAAGGAAGAGATAGAAGAAATTATGGATAGCCGTGTGGGTAGAAGCACAAGAAATAGAAAATATTCAGAGTACTTGGTGAAATGGAGAGGAAGGCCTACTAAAGATTCATCATGGTTATCTAAGGTTGAGGTTAGCTGTCTTGGTTTCCCTCTAAGTCCTAAGAAGTGATAGGGTCACTTTTCAAATTACCCTGGGTCTCTGATGTAGGAGCATCCAACGATGTAGGGAAATATTGCATCACCCAAGAAAAATGTTTTCTTTATTTTATTTAGTTGTTTTGAGTCCCATGATGGAACTTAAGGGGTTTAAGATTGTCAGGTGTTAGAAATAGAAAAAAATAGGCACTTACTATTTTTAGTAAGTCAAACAATATGGGCTCGTATGGACGTGAAATTTTACCCCAAGGAGTAGAGCTGAAAAACATCTCCGGTCGCGAAAGAATCACCTCAATACCTTGCACAGTTTGTGAGAAATTAAAGTTTCCATCCTGGGAAATTTCTCCAATGCGGCTTCAAATTCAGATATAAAAATTTAGAAGCCCCGAAACAACTCAAAAAGTGGCCGAACCAACCTACAATTGGTTCACTTTTTATAGATCTTGTCGAGAGCTTTCCGACGATATGCAATAATAGTGAATTGGACACCTAGATAAAAATTTATGGCCCCGCGAAGTTGGTCCTCTAAAAAGTGAATTTCATAAAAATTTCTTCCTAGGCCATAAATCATTCAGCGGGACTTTTGGTGCCCAAAAAAAAGGAGAAATTTGATCTTTCTAGAACATTCTAGGTCGGTTACTGGGGAAAATAAAAAAAGGGTTAAGTGGGGGTTTTAGAAGGTGGCCTTGGTAGTGTAGATTGTGGCTCCGAATAGTAGTTTTTCTTTTTAGAGTTGAGTTTGTTGTAATGAATCAAGCCCATGAGGCTATAACATGTAAGATTTGAATTTGTAATTTCATTTTTTTGAAAATAATTGAAAGTGAGTCTTTTTTTTGTCTCACATCTTTTGTGTTGTTATCTGTTGTGATTTTTGTGGGTTTTGGGCGGTGTGGCCCTCATCAGATTGTTGCAAGAATGATTGTGTTGTCACTGATGTCAATAGGAAGTCTATTGACTGGTGTTGTGATTGATGTCAACTGGGGGATGAAGATGTTGAGGATATTGAGAAAATTGTGAAAAGAGGAAAATAGGTTATACATGTGTAGTTGACACCTTGAGGAAGTGTTGTGAGTACATGGAGTATTCTTTTGTTGCAAATTCCAAAGTGGTGCAGGAGCACCCATGGGTCTAAGGGACCTAGAATAATTTGTTATGTTTTCTTTTCTTTTTCTAATGTTGGAATAAGGTCTCATGGACCATTTCATTGCTTTGTAATAGGTATCCTAGGGATTTGGTGGATTTTTGGTCTTGATGACCAACTTTTTGTACAAACAAGGTCTCCATCCTCCTTTGTAAGTCTAGTGCATTTTGGAAAATTAATGAAATAAGGATGACTTGATGTAACTAGACACTTGAGGGGAGTCACCTTGCTCATTTGAGTTTGTTTGGATTCCTTTCACATATTTTGGAAGCACCTTTGTAGGCAAGTTGGTGAAAATTGTCTAAATTGCCTTAATTAGGCATTAAAGAGTAAAAAAATGAAGTCTAATTATGTTTCCAACAGCCAAATGATTCAAATGGAAGTTGGAGGACATTGGAGGGAGTTATGAGACTTCAAATATTTCTCTCTTGGTCAAGGAAAGGCTGTTGAACAAGTTTGGAAGGAGTTTCTAAGAAGAAGTTGTTTTCTATGTTTTTCATAAAGAAATTGCTGATCCCGTACATTGTACGGCCTGCATGTGTTGTTCCATGATATAAGAATATAATGGTTCGATAGATAATTTAATAACCTTTCTTTTGGAATTGGAATGGTGTGATTTAATGGAGAATTGAGTGAGATATCCCCATTTTACTACCAGGTGTCTCAAACCCCATGTTTTTCATGAATTTTCTGATCACGTACTTGGTATGATCTGTACATTTTTTTTTATGCTTAAAGCATTTAATGGTTGGAAAGGTAATTATAAGATTTATTTTGGAGTTTGAGTGGTGATATTTCATTGAGTAATAAGAGAGATATCTTAATTTTACTCCCATGTGGTCTAAAAACCCTTAAAATCAGGGTTTTGAGAGAAAAATGTGGATTTCTTCCATTCCCATGTTGTAAAGTGGAAAAATCCTTGTGGGATGGAAGATATGAGGCTATAATACTATTTCCTCAAGCTATTGGAGAATTGAAGGCTCATTGGAGGAAGTGGTGCAATGTTTTTGGCTTGACATCTCTATGTGGCAAGCCTAATTGATAAGCAAAAAAGTGAGTTTTTGCTTGATTCTGAAGAATCTATTTAAGAGGAACTTAGGAATGATGGTAACATGTATTGAAAACCTATAGGAGTTTTATTTTTTTCTTTGGGGTGAAGGGGAGAGCCTATATAGTCAAGACCCAGGTGTAGGTCTATGAATTAGGTCTCTTGGAGCAATGGTAGAATGGCTTATTGTGGTTTGTGCCTTGACAGTCATGGAAAAAGGTATTGAGACTTGGTAGAGGTCCATTTTGGATGTCTAAATCCATATGTTTGGTTTCTTTCCTCCATGTGTATTTTATATTGAATGTCAAACCAGGTAAGGCTACTAGCCTTAAGGGAGAAAAGTGCCTAATTCACCATAGTTTGTGGAAGTTTGTTGAAACCTAAGTGAAAGGAAGTTGTCACGCCTTATTCTAATCCAAAAAGACATGATTCAATGTTTCCAAGGTCTGTAAGAGGTCTGAGTTGTGAAACCTAGGTGTGAGAGGGCTGATCTCTTAAGGAGTAATGGAGTTTAAGGCTCCATGTAAGAGTATTTGATAGAAGCATTTAAGTTGAGTGTCTTTGCCATCATAGTTGGGAGTTTGCTATCCCTTCCACTCTGCATCACAAAGATAAGGTAATGAGCTGAGATGATGGTTCTGATACTTGTTTTCCAAGTGTTGTTGAGAAAAATTAATAAACAAAGTAAACTGTGTTGTGCAAATGATCATAGTGTGCTCCGTATTATGCTCCACATTCTTTCTATGTTGATGCTATCCTTGTGTAGATCTTACAGGCTATTCAAGGTTGACAGAGGTTGCTACATTCCAAATTTGGGTTTTTGGATCATTGTACAGTGCAAGATATTTTCACTAATGTGTGGGCCAGTTGTTTAGTAATATTTTTTTACTATTTGAGAGAAATGTATTTGCTCTGAGTTTCTTTGCTATGTGGATTTAGGTTGTGCGGATTTGCGAAGTTTCTTATAATGTCTTTATCTTTATATGGTCAATTTTTAACTCGATTTGGTGTAGTACAGTGTAAGTTTTTTAGTTGTCAATATGAAATCAAGGGTTATGTATTGATCTAAGTTAAAGTATTTGTTGATGCAAGCTTGGATGATGTATTCAATGAATCTTAAGTAGTTCATGGATTGTTATGGATTGAATTCAAGTAAATTATGATGTCCAAAACTTTCAACTTGATCTAAGGAAGCATGTACTTAATGTTTATGTTGTTTTGCATGAGTGTCGGCCAACCTTGTGTTCAACACTACATGCGAGGATTGTGGAAGTGTGTTAAGGTATATTGGGATCTATTTGGGTCCTAATTAAGGGTTTATGTAGGTCACCTTTCATTCTTATCCACTACAAGAATGTTTAGGTGCCGACCTAGTTTGAATTTGAGTGTATAATGTCTAGTGGCCGACATTGGAGCAAGTTTTGAGGTTGAGGTTGACATAAATATGAATGGTGTTGATGCAAGAGGGTGAAAGAGAGAGAAAGAATCAAGATATATGTGAAGAGTGATGTGAGTAAAGTATATGTGATGCAAATTTGAGTAGTGTAGTGCGAACTTCATGTTAGGGTTTTGAAGGTAGTGGGCTAAAGGCATGCAAAATATTTCAAGTGTGACTGTCAAAGTGTGCAAGCAATTGTTGTGGACTCCTTGTTGCATTGAGAAGTGTTTCTTTGTGTAACATTGTTCTTCTATCTTCTTGTATTCTTTGTGTGGTAGTGAGCCTTTTTGGATAATACATCCTATTCTAGCAGTGAGCCTTTTTGTATTGATTTTGCAATTACTTATATTGTGAGCTAATCCTCACCATGGTTTTTCTTCATTGGGATTTCCACGTAAATCTGGTGTTCTTATGTGTGTGGTGTTGTGATTTCAGTTTCTATTATTTGCATTTCATGTCTAATCAATCTAACAAAATAAGGACTTAATGAATGCTTGTGGATCTGATTACTATTGAGGGTTTTGAAGGTTTAATTTTCTACAACTAATTCATCCCCCTCTTAGTTGTCTTGTTCATTTCAACACTCCTAACCTTACTTTTGTTTTTAAACTTTTATATCTGCCTTCTTTTTCTCAACTAGGGTTTCATCCTTCTTCTGGTTTTTAATAGGTGGCTTCAAAATACCACTCCTACAAAACTTTGATTTACGCCCAACCTTATTGCAATTGCAGCACACAATGTTGTGCTCTTGAACAAAGTTATTCCTCCTAACTTTAGTTTTGCACTTTGCAAACTTATGACCAATTTTTTTGCAAGCATAACAATATCCATGAAATGAAACATGATATATTTGAGGCACAAATGGTTTTATACCCGTGTAATTATTTCTTCCTTACCTAGATCTATAATCAACCTTATGCCCAAATTTATTGTAAGAATAATAATAACCTTGAAAGGATTGAGTGAACTTGGTAGGGGAATGCTTTCTAGTAGGTGGAGGACCTCTGAATCTTCTTTATCTCTAGACATGAATGAATCCAACTTATTTCTTGATATATTGATCTATCTTTGCATCTCCAGAGGTAGTTTTCTTAGATTCTTTAGTGTAGGCTTTCTCCTCCTTTATTCTAGACTTTCCTTTTGGTTTGAAATCTTCATATAGATTTGTGGATGCATTAGTAATAGGACGTTTACCTTTCTCAAAACCAAGACCAAATTTTTCTTTTGATGGAATTTGAGAGCTGATTAATTCATCAAGAATTTTAAAACCTCCTTTTAGCTTTAGTTCTTTATCATTTTTCTTTTTTTTTCTATTTCCAACTCTTTCCTTAGGAAAAAATCTCTTCTTCAATCTTGGAACATTCATTAGTTTTTTCAATGAGCTTGATATTCAAGATCTCTTCAATTATTTTACCTTCTTCAACTTGAACTTTAAACTTTCCAGTTTTCTTCTCTTATTTTTCAAGTTGGAACTAAAGCTATTAATTCTTTTCTCTTTCTTCACCCAGATCATTTAGGGTAGAAATGAGTTCTTCATAATCCATTGGATAATCTTCTTTATTGAATTGAAATTCAAATTCATCATCATACTTTTAGAGTATGACCTCTTTTTCTTTAGAGCACTTATTCTTGGATATTGATTTATTCTCCATGTGTTCAAAGATAGGATCTACCTCAGCTGTTTGGCTATATCAAGGAACCTTGCTCTAATACCAATTGTTGAACACATTAAAATATTGAGAGGCATGGGGTGAATGAGTATGCTTTAAAATTCAATACCAATTAACTATTGCTGAAGTTAAGTTATACCAATTAAGAATTCACCCACTTAATCAAAATAAGAGAGAAGAAAAACAACCAAACAAGTGACACCATATTTATGTGGAAAACCCAACAAGGGAAAAACAATGGTAAGAAATGTTGCTAGGAGCTACTATTTTATCTAGCCTTAAAAGTAAATGATGGTTTACAATTTGATTCTAGGCTACAACCCAAGGAAGAAACTACTCCTTGACTTTGTTTTAGGGGCTAAAACCCAAGGAAGCCACTACCCCCTAATTAAAAAAGGAACAACTGAAATATGATTGATTTATGACTTCAATCATTGATAGGACCATTAATTATGCACATTAGGTATGTAGCAGACCTTTTCACACTCTACTCATGCACTCATTCATCTTCACACACTTCCATCGCACTCTTCACGTATTTTATCTTATATATATATGTATATATCATCCACACACTTTGCAATTACAAATTCAATCGACCATAAACAAGAAAATATAAAACTTGTAACATGTTGACCTACATATTCATTGGCAGTATACAATATTTATAATTCTTATAGATGAGTCAACATGACTCATACAACATCTAAAAGTAGTTCTTAGACACCGCTCAAACATAAAATTTTGGCACACATCACTAACATAACTTCTCAAACTAACGAGACAATAGTGCGGTATTGGAAACAAGAAGGATCTTCATGCACTTCAAAAATAAGATACTATGAGACATGTGGAGTGTCCACACAAACTCATACAACTGATCTACACAATCTTCTACTAGTGCAAGCAAATAAACATATGTTATGTAGAAGAATAGGCATCCAAAACCAATTGTAGCACTTCGTCACTTGAATACTATACTTGTGGAGCACCAAACTACTTGAAACTTCAATATGATATACATAAGACATTACTGAGAATGTCCCCAAATCTGCTTGGCCAAATATTCACAAGAGGAATGTACAACATTCTAACAAGCCTTCATAACCACTTTTCATTGCCAGAGCACAGACCGAAACTCTATCACTTTTAAATTTCACTGTAGAGGGTATAATGACATGAAACCTTAGATATAATGCCTTCACATCTCCATTAGCTGATCTTCAAAACTGTAAGACTAAATATTGCTCTACAAAAGGATGTAGACCAAAAAATTATGTCACTACCTTAGGTTATAAACTATGAATTCCTTAGACAACTTTTTTCACTTTTATTTGAGTGCAATACACCAAAATGGTAAGATATCAATGTAGACATACTAAAAACATATTAGGACATGTGTAACCACCTCTACATCATACTTAGGAAACAAATTGATCCATATAATACTATGCTAACTCACACCATTAGACAAATATACACATTAGATATCTCTAAAATATATACAACCTTCAACACACATTTGACATTAATCATAACTAAGCTTATCAAGCTGCAACAACACACTTGCATCCCCGAACTTTCCAAGATTCAAATGAGGATATTCTGTGTCCCTTATGAAATGTGTCATTGTAGTAAGAACACAAATGCAACAACTCTTCCCATCCATCCAACCTCACAAAAATCCTCTTCTCACTTTCATTCTCATTCATTCTCACTCTTTCACACACTTTGATCTCTCTTCTACATATTTTCTCATTCTCTTTTCCTCTTCATAAAGAATATCTTCCAGATTTACTTCTCAAAGCAATAGTCAAGGATCTCTTGCAAGCTAGTACATCATGTCTATCAAGACAAGAGGGGAGCCACATGCTTATGGTAACACTCTCTTGTCTATTTACTATTGTCTATCTATCTTTTCTATTACATTCGTGATAGGGTTTCTCCTCCATAACAAGGTTTGTTTATATCACACATCTTTAAAAGAGTATGATACTCATAGTTGGGATCAAACTCTATACATCGATGCTCCTCCTTCCCAAGAATTGCAAACATGTTATGGTTTGGGTTTCAATATCTTTTATAAATATGGTTATGGTGTTAAAGGTTATGGATTTAATGAACAAGGTATTAAAGTCCCATAGAGTTTATTCTCATGGGTATAAGATCAGACTTGGATACCATCACACGAAGTCTAAGGTGAAACCATGGTTGAATGTCAACATGATTTCTTCCAAACCTCCTTCTCTTAAAGTAATTCATCTTGAATATATTGAAAATAAAGTAGACTCTAACAAGGTTCCTATAGAAGTATTATCCTCAAATTAAGTGCTATAATACTTCTTAGGTGTCTACTCTAACTTACCTTCTTATCACCATACAATTCCCACATTGCTTGAATAAACACACATATTTTGGAGAATCCATTATGAGTGTTAATGAGGAGGCTTATTTATATAATATGGATGATATTACTCCTACACCTCATCTTGATGATCATAGTACTCTCCTTAAAGGGGAGACTTATGATGTTCTCATGGATCCTAAATCTTTTGAAAAAGTGATTAAGGTTGGAAAATTTATTTCTTCAAAAGAGTCTAAACAACATGTTGATTTGTTATATTCTCATCCTAATATTTTTTCTTGGTCATATGAGGAAATTCCTAGTAGTGATGAACCTATGGTAGTTCATAACATCATCCTATGTCTTGATTCCAAGCCCGTCAAACAAAATATCAACAAGATGAATCCCAAGGTTTCTTTATTGGTTAAGATTGATATAGAATTTTTTAAAAGCTTCTTTTATCTATCCTATAGACTATTCATCTTGGATATCAAATATGGTCACTGCTATTAAACCTAATGGTTGTATTTTTATTTTCATATATTTTCCTAATCTTAATAAGGCCTCTCTTAAAGATGCTTTTCTATTGCCTAATATTGATATGATTGTGGAATCGATTGTAGGTCATGTCTATTATATTTTATGGATGATCTCTTAGGCTATACTTAGATTAGTATTAACCCATAAGATCAATAAAAAATAACTTTCACTACCCCTTGGGTTAGTTTCTATTATGTAATCATGTTTTTTGGGTTGAAGAATGTTGGAGCAACTTATCAACGAGTAATGACTCTTATCTTTCATGATTTCATTCACAAGATCCTAGAAGATTACGTCAATGAAATATTGGATAAGCCTATGAATCATCAAGATCACATAAAAAATATTCATCTTATATTTGAAAGTATTCAACTCTATAAGATGCGACTAAATCCTCTTAAGTGCATTTTTGGTGTGGATGCCAAAAAACTTTCAAGATTTATTGTCTCTCATTGTGGAATCAAAGTTGACACAAATAAAATTGATGCAATAATTGACATGCCTCCACCTAAAAGCATCTCTCAACTAGGTAGTTTGCAAGGGAAGATTTAGGTAATTCATAGATTTGGATCTCAATTGGTTGATCGTACCCTTCCATTCACATGTTTGTTGAAGAAAGATGTCTTTTTTTGATGGGATGATGAATGTAATGTATATTTTGAGTCAATCAAAAGTTATTTATCCAATTGTCCTATGTTAATGCTGACTATACAAGATATATCCTTTTCAATTTATATTTTCGGATCACCTCATGCCTTTGAAAATTTATTGGCTCAACATGATGATGATGGTAAAAAAAGAGTAGTCTACTACATTAGTCATATTCTAGTTGACTATGAAACTTGATACTCTGCCATAGAGAAATAATGTCTCGCTCTCATTTTTGTAATGCAAAATTTATGACATTATCTTCTCCACATAGGAACCCATGCAATTTTAAAATGCAATCTTCTTAAACATTTATTTACTAGAGATGATCTCTTGAGAAGGCTAGCGAAATGGGTAATTTTTCTCTCTAATTTTGATATCAAATTTGTAACTCAAAATGCAATTAAGGGATAAGCTATTGCTGATCAATTGGGGGAAGCTACCTAATCTCACTCCTTCCCTAATCTAAATTTATTTTCAAATGAAAATATCTTTGCATTAGACCATGAAACCATGTGGGAGACGTATTTTGATGGATCAATATGTCAAACTAGCTTTAGGACAGGCATAATATTAATCTCACCCTAAGGAAAGCTGGTTCCTCTATCATTTCGATTAGAATTTTATTATACCTATAACATCACTAAGAATGAAGCCCTTATTTCTAGATTACGTGTCATGATCGAATTAAATATTAAATGTATTAGCATTTTGGTGATTTCAAACTTATTGTAAACCAAATCATAGGAGAATATCAAGCTAAGAGGAATAAGATATCTCAATATCAAAATTTGGCTTTATCTTTGATTGATTATTTCTCTTCCTTCATGATAGATAGATTCCCTAGGAGAAACAAATTCCACCCAAATGCAATGGTGAGCAAACCTCTCTTGTACCCTCAGATGATGGTATAAAAGAGTACCACTTTATGGTTCACATTCTCTACTCTCTTGCTATCTTAGATCAAACTAAACTTGATAGTCTCGTTTGCGATCGCATAGACTCGAGGGAATGGTATTCTCACATTTATAATTATTTGAAGGCTAAATATTTTCTTGAAGATGCAACTAAAAACACTCACACTCAGATACAAAACCTTTATGTGAATGGTGATCTACAACTAGCTAACAATAAACAAAACAAATAAGATTAGTCATGTTAGAAAGCACAAATGACCATTCCCTATGAAATTCTTGATCAAACAAAGATAAGAAAACATGAAAAAAACATGAAATAACACAAAATGAAAGCATGCAAACCTATCTAACTAGACCAAACCTCCATCCCATAGGGGGATTGATGTCACTTTGATGTGGAAAGTGACCCTTTCCCAATCCATTTGATAGGCTCCAAGATATAAATGATTCCAAGAGTATGTGATTGTGATGCAAATGTGTTGATAATCTAACTAAGATGATGAAAATGAGTAATTTCTATGAGTGAATATGCCTATAGTAAGATTACATGAGGTTGTGGATCCATATTCAATGAAGAATGCCTCTATTTATAGGACTCAAGGGTTGAAAAAATAAATGAAATTGGAGGATGTGGGACTAAAATGGAGGCCAATAGAATTGTGACACTTGTCACAAGGCCAATGAAATCCATGGGGATATGTGTGGAGCACATTTTGAAGAATGTGAAGAGTTAAGGAAGGTAGAAGGATTTGTAAGAGAATGTAAGAGAATTGAATGAAAATGGTTGAGATGTAAGAGGGACAAGATGACATGTAAGAGGCCATTTAAGGAAAAGGTGGCTCTTGTAAGAGCATTAAAGACCTTTGTAAGAGACTATTTAAAGCTTTTGGAGGGAAATTCAAGATGAGGGAATATTCCAAAGAATATTCCTTTTGAGAGGAAAATAGGCTAATTAGTTAATTAGAAGAAATTATTTTCATGTGCAACTTGGTTAGTTGACCATGGGTTTACTCAACCAAGGCAGAGTCAAAAGCTAGAGAAATGAGTAATGATGATTAGGAGTTAATTAAGTTAGAATTAATCAACTTGAGTGGATTAGGGGATTTATGAACTTTTTTTAAATAATTTGATTTATTTAATAAAATGAGAGGAATTTGGGGGATTTAATTAAATAGTTTGATTTATTTAATTAAATTTGATGAACATTAGTCAGGAGAGGGTGAATTAATCTGATAAAATTAATTATTTGATTAATAGTAGAAATTGATGAATTTAACTAAATAATATAGATTATTTAATTAATTGGTTAGTGCAAAAGTGATTTAGGAGGAAGTGATGTTAATTAATCAGAATCATATGCATAATATCAATCAGGATTAATTAAGTGTCTACATTTCCCCCCTCTTTGAAGCAATGTACCTATTTGCATTGGTTCAAAGAATAATGCTGCCAAGATCAAAATTTAAAAATTTTATAATTTTTTTCAGATGCCCCACTGTTTCCCTAGTGGAAGGAATTATGTTGCTACACTACCCCCTTGAAAGATTGGGCAAAAATTTCAATTTTTGGGTGAGCTTGTGAAAAGTTTCAACAATAGTTTGGCTGGTTTAGCTATAGAAAATATGTCACATGATGCAAAAATAGGTTCAAGACACCAAAAAATAATTGAAATAGGCTTCACTCAAAAAATGGATGAAGAGGTTCAAAAACCCTAATTTTTAAGCTTAAATAGGTGGGTTTAGGTCAGTTTCAATACATTTGTGCATTGATCCTTC